>OZ012736.1:54648100-55248100 GCA_963859935.3 Lathyrus sativus | reverse complement strand
AACCTAATTTTTGAACGTTATCACTGTGAAAATACCTGTTATGAGCCTGAGTGCCGATCCTACTCTAAAATTAACCTATAAAATAAAATCGGTCGCCTGACCGCTGGGCAAAATAAATGTTCGAGCCTTTGATGCTCGTTGTTCGTTGTTCAATCTTTGGCACCGAAATGAACCTGAGCCACAGGAATACCTCGATCCCATGCCTCGAGAACAAATGCCATGATATGCAAAAATGAAAAATGCAAAGCAACAAAAGCCAATCATGATTAAAACGAAGAGCAAATTTTGGGGTGCTACACTTGGCGATGAAATCGGGGATTTCGGGAAGTCTGAGAAAGTTTTCAAGCAAATTTAGTGGCCTAACACGGCCACCTGTGTCAGGAGAAGGACAACTTATGCGTGTTGGAGTTCAAGACAGGGAGCTGACACGGGTGCCCGTGTCAGCAAAGCTAATGTTTGACATCTAGAATAGGGGGCCAACACGGCCACCTGTGTTAGCTGACACGGCCCGTGTTGGCCTGGTCGTGTCATTTTTCAATCTTTGTCTGTTTTGACTGGTTTTGACCCCGGGTGGAATTTTCAAAATTTTCTGGCATGTCTATTGGATCTGTTAGTATTTGGAATGCATTGGGAAAAGAAAGAGGGGACTTTTGGATCGTGAAAGAAAGAACGAGAAGATACGATTGAGAGCTCAGGAAAAAGGGAGAAAGGTAGGTTTTCAAAGGCAAAAGGAATTGAAGAATAAAAGTAATTCCCATTTCTACTGTAATGTTGTATTTAATTGTTCGATTTACTTTATTGAATATGAGTAGTTAAACCCCCCAGTGCTAGGGGGTATCCTTGAATTGTTATTGTAATGACATTATCTTTTTAGTTTTATAATATAAACACTTATTTTATTAATCAAGTTTTATCGATCAATGATTTTATAACTTTTTCAACCGGACAAGTTGATTTAGTTTTACGGTTAACTTTAGGTCAGACAAACCATTGTTAGTACAATTTGATCGATAATAACTCGGTAGATAATGCCTAGGACTAGGATTACCCTGTTGTGCACTTGAGTACTGCTGAAACTATTTTCAATGCTTGACTTCAAATTAGTTTTCCTATGGAGGTAGTAAATTGGTTATGATTTTAAATGTTTTCTCACTAAGGCCTTAGGAGTAAACACTAATAGCAATCAAGAGCTTGATAAAAACTGTGTTTATGTTAAGAAATAAGGGTTGATATTCTTGCAAGGAATTCATACACTACCCCTAACATGCTCTCATATCTTGTTGAACTTTCTTCATTATTTTGATTTATTCTAAATATTTTGTTTTACAATTAGTGAAAACAATTTTACAAACCCCCAATTGAATTTTGTTTAATTAAATTTAAATTAGGCTTATATTGCCTAACGCGGTCCTCAAGATCGATATTGGGGATAATCCCCTTATTTAAACTACAATCGGCAAAATAGTACACTTGCTATTTTACCAACCACAATGCCTAATCTAGTTTAGCTTAAGGTTAGGCCCTATAAAGAGATTAAGATGATATAGTCGTTGGGCACAATATGACCGTTGGACACATTATAGTCGTTAGAACATATAACCGTTAGGGACATCCCCCTCATGCGCTTGACAGTGCTCGTGTCAGCTGACATGGCTCGTATCAGCTGACACGGCCCGTATCAGCTGACACGGCCCGTGTCAGTAAAGCTGATGTTTGACATTTGGAACAGGGGGCCAACACGGCCGCCCGTATCAGCTGACACGACCCGTGTTGGCCTGATCGTGTCATTTTTCAATCTTTGTCTGTTTTGACTGGTTTTGACCCTGGATGACATTTTTGAAATTTCCTGGCCTGTCTATTGGATCTGTTAGTATTTGAAACACATTGGGAAAAGAGAGAGGGGACTTTTGGATCGTGATAGAAAGAACGAGAAGATACGATTGAGAGCTCGGGAAAAAAGGAAGAACAAGAGATTTTCAAAGGCAAACGCAATTGAAAAACAAAAGTAATCCCCGTTTCTACTGTAATGTTGTATCTAATTTTTCGATTTACTTTATTGAAAATGAGTAGCTAAACCCCCCTAATGCTAAGGGTGTCCCTGAATTGCTATTGTAATGACATTATCTTCATTATTTTTATAATATAAACACTTATTTTATTAATCAAGTTTTATCGATCAATGAGTTTATAACTTTTTCAACTGGACAATTTAATTTAGTTTTATGGTTAACTTTAGGTCGGACAAACCATTGTTAATACAAGTTGATCGATAATGCATATGACTAGGATTACCTTGTTTTGCACTTGAGTACTGCTGAAACTATTTTCAAATGTTTGATTTCAAATTAGTTTTTCTATGGACGTAGTAAATTGATTATGAATTCAAAGATTTTCTCACTAAGACCTTAGGAGTAAACACTAATAGCAGTCAATAACTTGATAAAAATTGTGTTTATGTTATGAAATAAGGGTTGATAGCATGCTCTCATATCATGTATAACTTTGTTCATTATTTTTTGCTTTATTCTAAATATTTTTTTTTAAAATTAGTGAAATCAATTTTACAAACCCCCAGTTGACTTTTGTTTAATTAAATTTAATTAAGCTTATATTGCCTAACGCAATCCCCGAGATCGATACTGGGGATAATCCCCTTACTTAAACTACAATCGGCAGAATAATACACTTGCTATTTTATCGATCACAAGGCCTAATCTAGTTTAGCTTAAGTTTAGGCCCAATAAGGAGATTAAGAAAATATAGCAGTTGGACACATTATAATCGGTAGAACATATAGTCGTTGGGGACATTCCCCTTACGCGCTTGACAGTTCACGCGACCAACTGCCCCTCTTAAATTCAGGAGGACAGTTGGACCAGGTCAAAGATCACACGTTAGATCTTCCACCTGTCAGTCTCCAATTGGTAGACTAGATATTTCGGCCACATGAGAGACCTTGGTCCCGCGCTGGGGGAATCTCATAAATAACTTCTCTCTTGAAAGGGTCAGGTATTCTAATCATTCTAACCCATATCTAAACACTTGTACTTGATTTCTCTCTAACTCAAACTCACTTGGACATCAGAGTACCTTGCAGGTACACCCCTCTCCTCTCCTACAACCATTGTTGCTGCCTTAAATCAAAAGTTAAGACGATCCATTCTGATCACTCAAAATTATATATATATATATATATATATATATATATATATATATATATATATATATATATATATATATATATATATATATATATATATATATATATATATATATATATATATATATATATATATATATATATATATATATATATATATATATATATATATATATATATATATATATATATATATATATATATGTGGCAAAATAATTATTATAAAATTAAAAATATTAAAAAACACTATATATATACTTTTTCAGTCAACAAATGTAAATTTTTAAAGTTGAAAGTTTAAAACCTTTTAATTATTGTTTTCAAAAGAATTTAATATCATAAAAACTTTAAATAAATATATATACTTTTTCAGTCAACAAATGTAAATTTATAAAGTTGAAAGTTTAAAATCTTTTAATTACTGTTTTCAAAAGAATTTTATATCATAAAAATTTTAAATAAAAAAAATATATTATTAACTAAATGTTTAGATAAGGAAAATATATTGTATGATAAAAGATATATAAACTTGGTAATCTTTAACAATGTTTGTTTAATTAATTCTTCCATATTAAGTATTAAGTTAATTATTTAAGATTTATATTTATAGTATTGATAATATTATTAAATATTTGAATTTATATTTTTGTTAGATATACATGAGGACATCTATCTTTATACCATTTATTATCTGTTGTTTCCATAATTATAAAAGGTGTTGTATATTTAATTATTTTTAAAATAATGATATAATATTCACATAATTAGTTTTTTTTGTCTCTTAGCATAATTTTTGCTTTCATGTTGTTTCTTTATTCTTTAGTCAATAAACATTATTAACAAGTTCCTTAAAGACATTTATAGTCGTTAGAACATATAGCTGTTAGGGACATCCCCCTGATGCGCTTGACATTGCTCGTGTCAACTGACATGGCCCGTATTAGCTGACACGACCCGTATCAGCTGACACGGCTCGTGTCAGCAAAGCTGATGTTTGACATTTGGAACATGGGGCCAACACGGCCGCCCGTATCAGCTGACACGACCTGTGTTGGCCTGATCGTGTCATTTTTCAATCTTTGTCTGTTTTGACTGGTTTTGACCCTGGATGACATTTTTGAAATTTCTTGGCCTGTCTATTGGATCTGTTAGTATTTGAAACGCATTGGGAAAAGAAAGAGGGGAATTTTGGATCGTGATAGAAAGAAAGAGAAGATACGATTGAGAGCCCAGGAAAAAAGGAAGAATAGGAGATTTTCAAAGGCAAACGCAATTGAAGATCAAAAGTAATCCCCGTTTCTACTATAATGTTGTATCTACTTTTTTGATTTACTTTATTGGATATGAGTAGCTAAACCCCCCAATGCTAGGGGGTGTCCCTGAATTGCTATTGTAATGACATTATCTTCATTATTTTTATAATATAAACACTTATTTTATTAATCAAGTTTTATCGATCAATGAGTTTATAACTTTTTTAACTGGACAATTTAGTTTAGTTTTATGGTTAACTTTAGGTCGGACAAACCATTGTTAATACAAGTTGATCGATAATGTCTAGGACTAGGATTACCCTGTTATGCACTAGAGTAGTGCTGAAACTATTTTCAAATGTTTGATTTCAAATTAGTTTTTCTATGGACGTAGTAAATTGATTATGATTTCAAAGATTTTCTCACTAAAACCTTAGGAGTAAACACTAATAGAATGTCAATAACTTGATAAAAACTGTGTTTATGTTATGAAATAAGGGTTGATAGCATGCTTTTATATCTTGTTTAACTTTGTTCATTATTTTTTGCTTTATTCTAAATTTTTTGTTTTAAAATTATTGAAATCAATTTTACAAACCCCCAATTGACTTTTGTTTAATTAAATTTAATTAAGCTTATATTGCGTAACGCAGTCCTCGAGATCGATACTGGGGATAATCCCTTTATTTAAACTATAATCGGCAGAATAGTACACTTGTTATTTTATCGATCACAAGGCCTAATCTAGTTTAGCTTAAGTTTAGGCCCAATAAGGAGATTAAGACAATATAGTCGGTGGGCACCATATGCCCGTTAGGCACATTATAATCGTTAGAACATATAGTCGTTGGGGACATCCCCCTCACGCGCTTGACAGTTCACGCGACAAACTTTCCCTCCGAAATTCACGAGGACAGTTGCACCAGGTCAAAGATCATACGCTAGATCTTCCATCTGGCAGTCTCCAATTGGTCGACTAGATATTTCGGCCACATGGGAGACCTTGATCCCGCGTTGGGGGAATCTCATAAATACCTTCTCTCTTGAAAGGGTCAGGTATTCTAATCATTCTAACTCATATCTAAACACTTGTACTTGATTTCTCTCTAACTCAAACTCACTTTGACATCAGAGTACCTTGCAGGTACACCCCCTCCTCCCCTACAACCATTGTTGCTGCCCTTACCGAAGATCAAGACGATCCATTTTGATCACTCCAAATTATATATATATATATATATATATATATATATATATATATATATATATATATATATATATATATATATATATATATATATATATATATATATATATATATATATATATATATATATATATATATATATATATATATATATATATATATATATATATATATATATATATATATATATATATATATATATATATATGGAAAAAAATTATTATAAATTTAAAAATGTTAAAAATACAATATATATATAGTTTTTCAGTCAACAAATGTAAATTTTTAAAGTTGAAAGTTTAAAATCTTTTAATTATTAAGAATTTAATATCATTAAAACTTTAAATAAATATATATACTTTTTCAGTCAACAAATGTAAATTTTTAAAGTTGAAAGTTTAAAATCTTTTAATTATTGTTTTCAAAAGAATTTAATATCATAAAAATTTTAAATAAAAAATATATATTATTAACTAAATGTTTAGATAAGGAAAATATATTGTATGATAAAAGATATATAAACTTGTTAATCTTTAACAATGTTTGTTTAATTAATTCCTCCATATTAAGTATTAAGTTAATTATTTAAGATTTATATTTATAGTATTGGTAATATTATTAAATATTTGAATTTATATTTTTGTTAGATATACATGAGGACATCTATCTTTATACCATTTAATACCTGTTGTTTCCATAATTATAAAAGGTGTTGTATATTTAATTATTTTTAAAATAATGATATAATATTCACATAATTAGTTTTTTTTGTCTCTTAGCATAATTTTTGCTTTCATGTTGTTTCTTTATTCTTTAGTCAATAAACATTATTAACAAGTTCCTTAAAGACATTTATATTAATGAACGTAGTCTTTTCTGTTAGTTTTTCCAAAAAAAAAGGAAAAAGCAAAAGTTAACTTTGGCCGAATTGAAATTACAAATGTCATTTTTAATATTACACTCAAGCGTGAAAGAATTTTTACTTTTACTTTGAGGAATTTGAAAGAATTGCTCTCAAGCGTGAAATGCGTGCTTTGGAGAGTTCATTTGATTGTTTACATTTTGAATGATTTTTATTTGGATTTGTTGTTGTATGGTTTGGAAAACAATGGTGAGACAAAATAAAAATAAGCTATGTAATATTAGAATTATCAATTGTCAAGTAAGCACAACTTAACATATTTTGTCCAAAATTAATAGAAGGGCTAACATAAATCTATTAAAAAAAAACTTAATAATATTGTTTATTAGATAAATGATTAATGTCAAGGGATCACATATGGAATAAAATCTATAATAAATTATATATTTTAACTCATTATTTAAAACATTCGTAAATTAAACATTGACATACTTGTTCAATGCACAAGTTTAATATTTATTATGTTATTTATGATTCAACTTTTGGTAACAAAGTCAAGATTTAATTTAAATTTATTCTTATTATAATAAATTGTCTCCAAGACATGAACAAACATTAAGGTACATTAGTTTACTGATTGTAGACGACACAAACAGAATAAGCTCCTGTATCATGTGCAAACCTACAAGCTTCCTTCTCCATTACGTTCCATTTGAATAGTCTTCCTTCTCTACTATCCCTTCCTTTGGAATACAAATCAAACCATTTGAGGTTGGAACCATTCCATATAGCACTACAATAATACTTGCTCGATTTAAAACCTAGACTTGGCATGAAAGTAAATTTGAATATCCCACCAGGTGGGAGTATCGACAAGCCTAGATCTTCACCTCCTCTTTCGTAGCAATGAAGGGATAACCATTTGTTATTAGATAAACGATTGGTGACCTCTATTTGAACATGAACGGGTCTGAAGAATGCTTCAGATACAGCTACTAGCAATAAAAGAAGTGATATAGGAACAACAATTCTCATCAGCATTGGAGACATGATGATGTATATAATGTGTGTCTAAAGCCTTACCTATATCCCTTTATATAGCCATTTCTTCTTTTCTTTACATGTATATTTCTTAAATAAATATTCTTTCTGTATGGATATGTATAATTTAAATTTGATTTTATATCTAGTGAATTATATCTATATATTGTCCAAGTACATTAGTTATTTAATATAGGATAATGTTAACTTGTGTTTTGGGGAACAATTTAAGAAATAAATTAAGAAATATTATCTTGGAAATTGTGTACAAATTTTAATTAAAGTATAAAATTAATTTTTAAATTGTTTTTTCCAATACAAATTTACTATAAGTGAGTTTCTTAACTTGTACCCTTGGGGCACAAGTTAGCATTACCCTTTAATATATTTAAAAAATCATTTTTTTTATAAATAAAGTTAGGGGAATTATTGAACTTGTTTATTTAAAAAGTATAAAAATATTAAGATTATATAATGAAAAACACTTTTTATCTTACATATAAATAAAAATAAAAATATAAGTATGAAAAAAATTGATTTTTGACAACACTACATAGACAACGCTTTTTCTCCAAAGCAGTACTATAAGTTTTTTCAAAAAAAACTATGAAAAAAGATGCTGCTAAAGACTAATTTTAGAAAGCACTTTTGAAAAGCGTTGTTAAAGGTCATACATAGGCTACACCTTAAAAAATGCTGCTAAAGGTTAACTTTAGAAAGCGATTTTGAAAAGTGCTGCTAAATGTCATTCATAGACCACACCTTAGAAAGCGCTTTTGGAAAGCGTTGCTATAAGCCTAAGAAAAGAAAGCGCTTTTAATACAAAAGTGCTGCTAAAGTTAATACATAAGAAAGCGCTTCAGAAAGCGTTGCCTTATGTTATTAATTTCTAAATAATAAAACAAAAATTATTGAAACTCTTAAACCCTAACTTTGATACTCTCCTCCTCGCGACTATTCCCTCCGCTGTAACACCCCATTTCTATACCCCAAATAAACAATTAAATCATTTAGGCACTAATATAAATTCCATCAGAGTATAATTATAACATGGTATAAAAGAGACGCATGACATTATCATCGAAACGAAACATAAATAATACCAGCTCACGAAGATATGTAACAAAAGGGGTAAATCTCAACTTAAAACAAAGCATAGTGCTTAAAACCCACACATCAACATTTAGAATAAATCGGAAACATCTAAACATTGAAATCACTTCATTTACATAAGCATCATATACATTGTTCAGATTAATTCAATTCATCGGTTGAGTTTACAAAACGTTCATCAGCAGATACATACACAAATGTATCACAAAAGAATCAAAACCACTCCTAACTACCCATTGTTACATATCAGAGCCATCTGACCAAAAGAAATGAAGACTCGCTTCACAAAGACTCCAACAATCTAATCTGCAATGCCTCATAGTGCATTATAAAACAGCAGAAGGGTGAGAAACAATAACATAATACATAATGCACATAAACATATATATATATATATATATATATATATATATATATATATATATATATATATATATATATATATATATATATATATATATATATATATATATATATATATATATATATATATATATATATATATACACACACACACACACATAACGTCCCAAAAACGTCTTCCGCATTCTCACCACAACTCACCTCACTACACCGTACATCGCAATGTATTCACAATTAACTATTTACAAATAGAGCACCAAGCATATACAATGTGCATCAACAATGTTTATATCAATTCATAAACATGCATACATATACACATATATTCACACATACATGTATATTCAAACCTTCCATTCATGCCAATTATCAACAATCTACATAAACATCTACATTCATGTTTATTCACCATACATCATGCACAGATGTCTACATGCAACTCACAGAGACCGACACACGACTCTATGCAGATGCAAATGCGGCACCGACTCATTTCAGCAGGTTCAATTGAAGAACCAAATAACCATCGCTCACACCCCACATGGGCACACGAGGTTCTGCAGATTCACCGAGGAATCAATATAACCATCGCAACATACAAGGTTCTGCAGATTCATCGAGGAATCAAATATAACCATCGCTCACACCCCACAAGAGCACACGAGGTTCTACAAATCCATCGAGGGATCAATAAATAACCATCGCTCACACCCAACAAGGGCACATGAGGTTCTGCAAATCCACCGAGGGATCAATCGACACAAGAATGCATACCTAGTGAATTATATCTATATATTGTCCAAGTACATTAGTTATTTAATATATTTAAAAAATAATTTTTTTATAAATAAAATTAGGGGAATTATTGAACTTGTTTATTTAAAAAGTATAAAAATATTAAGATTATATAATAAAAAACACTTTTTTCTTACATATAAATAAAAGGATTAAAAATAAAAATAAAAGTATGAAAAAAATTGATTTTTGACAACACTACATAGACAACGCTTTTTCTCCAAAGCGCTGCTATAAGTTTTTAAAAAAAAACTATGAAAAAAGATGCTGCTAAAGACTAATTTTAGAAAGCGCTTTTGAAAAGAGCTGTTAAAGGCCATACATAGGCTACATCTTAGAAAGCGCTGCTAAAGGTTAACTTTAGAAAGCGCTTTTGAAAAGCGCTGTTAAATGCCATTCATAAACCACACCTTAGAAAGCGCTTTTGGAAAGCGCTGCTATAAGCCTAAGAAAAGAAAGCACTTTTAATACAAAAGTGTTGCTAAAGTTAATACATAAGAAAGCGCTTCAGAAAACGTTGCCTTATGTTATTAATTTCTAAATAATAAATTAGAAACTATTGAAACTCTTAAACTCTAACATTGATACTCTCCTCCTCGCGACTACTCCCTCCGCCATATCTCCCTCCCTCTCTCTCTCTCTCTCTCTCTCTCTCTCTCTCTCGCCATAACTCCCTCTGTTTCGTAATTCTCTCCGCTGGTCGTATCTCCGTCTCTTCGCGACAACTCCCTCCGCCGTAACTCCCTAAGATTTGGAACTCCCTCCTTCGCAACTCCCTTTGTTTTGTTTCAGAACTCCTTCTTTTTTATCAAGGTATTTCTTCTTTTCCTTTTTCGGATTCTCAAGTCATAGAATAGATTGTGATATTGTTGTTATTTGAATTCAATTGAAGATTGAATGACATTTTTGGTGAATTAATGTTGAAGATGTGAAACTAATTATATTAAATGTTTGAATTAATTGATGAGTTTGTTTGTTGTTGAAACAATTGAAATGAGACATTGATAGTGTTGATGTGGTTGTTGTTTGAATTTGATTTTGAAATTGCTGTTGTAGTAAGGTTGAAGATGATGAATAGTGATATTTGTGGTGAATTTATTTTGAGAATTGGTGTTAATTTTGTATGTTGATGTTGAATGTTAGTGATGAATTGTTGAAATTAATTGATGATAATGACATTGTTGATGGATAATTGTTAGTGACTACTCTTTTTGATCCAATTGTTGATTGAAAATGATAATGAAATTAATTGTTAATTTTTGAGTTTGAAGATGATGAATAGTGATGAATTAATTGTTAATTTTTGAGGTTGAAGTTGCTATTGAGTTTAAATATGGAATTGATAATTTTGGTGATTGATTTATGCTCGAATTGATGATTCTTTATTGGATAGAACTTTGAAGTTAATTGAACTTAAGTGATGAAGTTGTTTTTTGTGACTTACTTGAGTTGAAACATTAAGTGTTGATGTGTCATTTATGATTAATCAAAGAATACCATGCTACTTGAATTAATGTGATTGAATTTGTGCGTCGATGTCATGTAACTTAATTGAGGGAAGTGTTGATGTTTGCTAAATTTAGTTCTTAAGACTTTGACTTGTTTCTCCGATATATCTTATTTCTCCTATTATATAATAAATTTGTCCTGTTATATTTGGTACACCATCAATTACTAACTTAGTGAATTTGCTATAGGGGTTACTTGTGAAAAGTGAAATTCTGATCGTTTCCAAGAATCTTACACTGTGTGGTTCTAGAAGTTGCTGACTTATCTACAGGTAATTAGTTGTTCTTTTAGTATATTTGCGTGAATAATTAGTGTTTTTGTTTAGCTATAAAAAATGGATGTCTTCCAATCGATTGTCAAAAGAGTAAGAGAATGGGGTATCAGAATTTGTTAAGTTTGCTGTTGAACACGCCAAAGACCCTAGTCGAATCACATGCCCATGCTTAGGTTGTTATTATGGGCGTCAGATTAACGTTGTTCAATTGGAATCACATTTAAAGAGGCATCGAATTGATCGAAGTTATACATGTTGGATATTACATGGTGAGATAAGTAGCGAGAATGTTGAACTGGGGGATAATATGACCTATGCTTCGAACGACAATGGCATAGATACATACGATTGTGATCGAGTCGAAGAGATTGCAGAAGCACTTGAAGAGGATCTTCAAGATTTTCCCAAAATGTTTGAGAGGTTGGTAAGCGGCTGTCGCTACTGCGAAAATCGGCGCTGGCTGAACAGAAGAGTCGCCACCGTGCGTTATTTATCCCAACGGAGGGAAAGGAAACGCTCAGAGTAAACCTACCGCAAAGACGGGAAAGGTATGGTCATCGCAACCAAAACCTGGGTTCGGGAGTCGGTTACGCAAGGGGAAGGTATTAGCACCCCTCACGTCCGTCGTACTCGATGGGATCCACGCTTGTTTTCGGGTATGGATTGTTATTCTATCTACACTAAGGGTTAAGGGTTAAAAGAAAATAAAATGACTCGACAAAGTATCGCACTTTATGCCTACGTGTTCCCGTCTAGACCGAGAAATCAGAGTCAACGTAGTTTGCCTACCTACGGGAAAGGAGGGGAAGGTTGCTCGCTAGGATGTCGCATCCTATGCCTACGTGCTTTCATACAGCATGAAAGATCAGAGCAAACGTAGTTCGGGCCACGTACGACACAAGTCTGTCTCGATTGTTGTTATTCCTTCTGAAAAAGGGTTTTTCTGATTAACAGTCCAAGCGGACAAAAATGACGTTTTGATGAGTTCACATTCTTTTACGGAAGAAGTGTCTTTTATTGTGTTTGAAATCTTTATTGTGTTTTTCTGTTTTTTTTGAGAAAGAAGAGACAGAACTCTAACCTATGGTTTAAAAGGGAATCAAACTAACCTAATGTTATCATGCATGGGTTAAGACCTAATGTCTATCATGCTCCTCTCTTGCACAGAGAGAAACAGAGATCCTAAGGGAATAGATGGAAACAGAAACAATAGCATATATACAATAAAGCAGTAAAATGCATGGATGCAGCAATACAAGCGAGGCAAGGGAGTCCCACTCAACCTCGAACCTAGAAAACAACAGGAAAAAGTGAACAGAATTCACTTTCGACCTACAGGTTAAACATCAAACAATACAGTCAGGGAAAACCAATCAATACATCAAGAATGAAACAGCTAAAAATAAACAGCAACAACCATCTCATCAACATCTGTCTTCAAGTCATCTCCAAACAGCTACAAGCTTCAAGCAATGCATCAATCTCCATCTCCACAGCCTTCAAGCAAGGTCTTGATTATCAGTCTTCAATCTGCAATGGCTTTTCTTCAAGTCTCAACCTCCAAGATGAATATCATTCAACAAGATAAAATGAATGTTAAACAGTCAATTGCCTACCAAGGGTGGCTCATTAACTGTTAACATTATATAGACAATCTTCTCTCAAAAGTTCTATCTTTCAAATATATTCACTAATCCTTCCAAAGGAAGGAGGTGGATATTTGAAAGAGACTTTGAATCATAGAGAAAGAATGGAGGCAGATAAGACCTTCCATATTTGTGAAGCAAGTTTTCTACTCTAGAGCTCTGCCTAGCTCCTAAACCCTATACTCCTCAACAACTGCCAGCAAAGGATACTCCTCATCAACTATGGAAGTTGGTCTTCATTCTCTTTGATCTCCAATGGACTTCATCATCACAGTCTTCAGCTCACCCAATCCCCAAGCAAACCCAATACCCCACACAGACAAATGAAATAACCCTAGAGAGGGCACACCACACAGTCAAGCAAATACAAACAGTATACTGATAGTAATAGTAGAATAGGGGAAACCTAGTAATTTCTAAGGGATCTATTATCTACCCATAACCCCTATATTCCCATACCCCAAAGATTCAAACTACAATCCTTAAAAGAATTGATTCATCACACCTATGTTATCTCCTAAACCCTAGTTTTGATCACACTAATCACACCTAAACAAATCATCTAAAATTAAGTCCTAAAATTATGAACTAAATTTCACATACAAGCTAAAGGTCCAAACTAATCAACCTAGAAAGAATGGGTCAAAAATATTAAAGCATCTAATCAAACTAAAATCATCAATATCATGCATTAAGCTAAATATTATTTAAACCTATTTAAAATAAAAATATACTAAAAATATAAAATCAAAATGAAATGCCAATTTTGTTGTATGATAATTTTCTTAACAAAATTATGAAAAATATGCAAAAACAACCAATTAAAAATAAGCATTTTTCAATTATTTATGATTTTTCAAAGAAATTAAAAAATATGAAAGAAATTAATGTGGATTAATTGGGTCAGGGGTGCAGAAAGCATTTAAATCAATTGAAAATGAGAGATGGGCCCAGACTGGGGGGCGCGCCTAGCAATGCGCGTCTGGGCCCAGTGCATGCTCAGGAAAAATAAAAAGAAAAAAACATGAACACTGTGCAATTAGCAAGAGTTTTAGTTCATTTGGTTATTGGGCCTGGCGCTTGGGGTGTGAAAAGCAACTTATTATGAGCCCAGTCTGAGGGAATTAGTGAAACGGTGCGTTTGGCTGCACAGGATCTCCCTCCAAATTCCAATTGAATGTGAGCCATCAGATTCGTACTCAAGTCCAAGTCAACTGGCTGATCGTGTGGTCCAGGGTTCGTCTTCAACCTTGGAACCCTAGGGTTTCAGAAAACTTCTCCATGCACGAATTTTCAACGGCTCTGTTCTCCCTCGTCTCTCCATGAAAGCTCACGATGCAAAGAGCAAAAACGATCCATTCTCTTCCCTCTACACAGCCATGGCAATATCCTTCTTTAAAACTCACTCAAATGTCAAACCCGATAGGTATAATATCCTGGTTCCCCCATTTTCACCTGTTATCAACCATGCCAAATCTTGCTAACTTCTACCCTAACATGATCTACACTTTATGCTGATCAATCTGAGCAATAGATCCAAGATTATAGTGCAATATTCTAGATGTTATAAACCCTAACAGATTTGGTGCACCATTAGTAACCTCCATGAAACCTTCTCAAACTCACCAGGATTAATCATCTAACCTAACCTAACAATTCTAACCTAACAATTCTCTAACATGCTAACTAATTCAAGCAATTCGAAGAGAAAACCAACCTGGTGTAAATGATGAAAACAGATGGAGAACTCTTGAGATCCAAAGCTTGCAATGATCTGGATTTGATCCACACACTCAATTCTTTGTTCTGTATGCAAAAGTTCTTGCTCCAATGCCTTAGATCCTTGTAACCACTTCTTCTTGCACCTTGAATGATGAAGATGGATAGCACGAATTCTTGCTCAATTCAAACAAATTCTGATGGAAACTTGATCCTTGAATGATTTAGATGATGAATGGATTAAGAAATTTGGAAATTGGTGAAGATTTGATGGAGTTTGAGGTGATTTTGCAAAGTGAAAGAATGAAGTGTAACTTGGTATTATGAACAAAATGAATCACCAACCAATGTATGAAGCCTCTCAATGCAATATATAGATGACATTAGAAAGCCCTAGAACTTTGTAGAAACTTCCCATGCACACTTTCCTTGAATTTTGGATTATGTAACTTCTTTTGTAAGTAACCAAGCATAACTTTCAAATCTTGAACCAACCTCAAAAATCCACTTTTGCCAATGTTTTTAAAACATTTTGTCCATTCAAAATGACCTATAATTTCATCCCATTTGGCCAAGTTATGAAAAATTCTCATTTTTAGGTCATTTTATTCATTAATTTCACCTTTTAAATGACCAAACTTGAAACCTTGAGCTATGGACCTTTCCAAACTTTCATAATCACTTTTCTAGACTCAAAATGTCATTTGGAGAAAGTTTTATGTTGTGAAGTATTTTATTTGAAGCTTCCTTGTATGAGTTTTGGGCATAGGCTTGAAATGACCTGTAATTCTCAGATGACCAAAATACCCTTTGCTTGCCAAGACCATAAGTAGAGTTCCACAAATCAGATGAAGGCATACCATACCTTTCTAGAAAGCTAAGACAATGAGGAACAACTCCTATGGTGACCATAAATTCATTTGAAATCTCCTTGAGGGGTAAAAGTTGCTTGGAAGCCAAGTAACTTTCACAGACAAAATTTCAGATACCTCAAATGACCTGTAACTTGCAAGGACCATAACTTGAGTTCTATAAATCTCCTTAATGTCTTCCACCACTCAAATTAAAGGTCTTGAGATCCTCTACAAGTTTCATGTTAGCCAAGGATCCATTTGAAGCTTTCATTTTGACTTATCTTGATTGGAAGTTTGACCTAAATCAGGGGATTTTACACAGAAACCCTAATTTAGAAACTCCTCTTCTCCTTGATTTCTCTTGATTTCCTCTTGGAATAACACCACATACTTATCTACATGTCAAATGATGAACCCCACATCTCTCAAATAGAACTTGATACCTTTTAATCAATCAATTGACCCAGGGTTGACCCAGATGAAACCCTAGTTGACTGTCTTCAACTGCAACTCTTGTAATCACATCAATGACTTGTCTCCTTCTCCAAATGACTTTCTAAGTCTTCCATGATGTCTACATACTCTCCCTGACCTCAGTTCACAACTCACAACTTCTTTGATGATCCTCAGATACCCTCAGATAGGAGATAGATTCACTGCTTGATCCAACTGACTTCTTAGCTTTCAAATTCTTTCTGATGACTTGAATATGCTTGAATTTGAATAATAACCTCTTGATAGGCTCATAGAGATGAGAATAGTGCTTGGTCCCCTGTTGGATGATTTGCTATGCTATGTTATGCAGATGATTAGACTATGTACATGACCTTATATGCAAATGCTAATGTAATTGAAACATAAACCAAGTGATATAGGTTGGGCAAATTTTAGGGTGCAACAGCGATGCAGAGAAATCGTTGTATAAAGGTTGCACTAAATTTACAAGATTTTCTGTGGTTTTAAAGTTGTACAACTTAAAGGCGGACAATGGATGGTCAGATAAAAGTTTCACAGAGTTATTAGTCCTTATGAAAGATATGCTTCTGGAGGATAATGTTCTTCCTAATCGAATCTATGAGGTCAAAAAAATGTTGTGCTCTATTGGCATGAGCTATGATAAGATACAAGCTTATCCAAATGATTTCATTTTGTTTCGAAATGAATATGCATCGTTAAATGAGTGCTCTAAATGCGGCGTCTCTCGATATAAGAAAAAATTGTCTCCAGCAAAAGTCTTATGGTATTTTCCTATAATTATGAGATTTAGACGTGTGTTTCATAGTGAAACCCATGCAAAACACTTGACTTAGCATGCAGGTGAAAGAATTATAGATGGAAAGTTTTGACATCCAGCAGATTTACCACTGTAGATGAAAATTGATAATGATTATTCTGATTTTAGAGAAGAAGCAAAAAACCTTTGCTTGACATTATCTACTGATGGAATGAACCCACATGGTCTTCAATGTATCTCACATACCACATAGCATGTGATTATTATGATTTATAACCTACCTCCATGGCTATGTATGAAGCGTAAGTACATGATGTTATCTATGTTAATTTTTAGGCCTAAATAACCAGGGAATGACATAGACATATACTTGACACCATTAATCGAAGACTTAAAAATTTTGTGGGAGAATGGTGTGGAGGTTTATGATGGATATAGAAAAGAAATTTTCAATTTGAGGGCGATGTTGTTTGGCACAATTAATGATTTTCCAGCACACGGAAATCTATCAGGGTATATCATTAAAGGCCAATGTGTGTGTCCTATTTGTGAAGAAAACACAGATTGGACGCGATTGGAATTTTGTTAGAAGAATGTCTTTCTCAATCATCGTAGATGCTTAAATTCTAATTATCACTAATGTGGGTGGAGAAAAGAATTTAATGGAAATCCAAAACAAGGTAGCGCTCCACCTGCATTGACAGGTGACCAAAATTTTGAAAAAGTGAAAGATGTGGGTACTCAGTTTGGCAAACGTTTTGCACATACACTTGTCAAACGTGGGTGGAAGAAAAGGTCAATTTTTTTTGAATTGCCATATTCGAAGTCCTTATATGTAAGACATTTTCTTGATGTTATTCATATTAAAAAAATGTATTTGAAAGTGTTATTGGTACGTTACTCAATATACAAGGAAATTCTAAGGATGACCTTAAAGCAAGAAAGGACTTGATAGCGATGGGAATAATAAATAAGTTAAGACCCTTGAAGAAAGGAAAATGAACATATCTACCACCTGCTGCTTATACTCTCTCTAGAAAGGAGAAAAAGATATTGTGCAAGTTACTAAGTGAAGTTAAAGTTCTAAAAGGCTACTCTTTTGATATTAGAAGACTTGTGTCTATGAAAGACCTCAAGTTAAAGAGTTTAAAGACACATGATTTCTATGTTATAATGGAACATTTTCTACCAATAGGTATACATTCTATTTTCCATAAAAAGTAAGAAGTGCAATAACTAAATTGTGTTTTTTTTCAAGTCAATTTGTAGTAAGGTAATCGATACTGTGATCTTACCAACATTGCAAAAATAAATAGTTATTACTTTGTGTAAGCTTGAAATGTATTTTCCTCCCTCATTTTTTGACATAATGGTACATCTAGTTGTTCATGTTGTGAAAGAGACACAATTGTGTGGACCGGCTTATATGAGATGGATGTAACCTGTTGAACATTATATGAAAATATTAAAAGGGTATGTGAAAAACCAAAGTCGACCAGAGGGTTGTATTTTTGAACGATACATTGTTGGATTTGTCCAATATTCAATCCATTGGACTCCCCAAATCTCATATTGTCGGGAAAAAAAAAGAAGGAAAATAGTTAATTGGAAATAAAATTGTAACAGTATCAAGGGTTGAATGGGAGCAAGTACATTTGTATGTTCTGCACAATGACAATGAGGTTGAGCCGTATGTTGAAATGCACACAGATGTTCTCCGAGGTTTAAATCCGATTAGAAATGAAAATTGGATAGTACGAGAGCACAACCGAAGTTTTATACCATGGTTTAAGGATCATATTTATTCAAAGTTTTATTTAGATTCCGTTTCAATAACAGAAAGGCTGAGATGTTTAGCATATGGTCCAAGTTTGCATGTGTTTTCTTGTAGCGCATACGCAATTAATGGATACCCATTTTATACCATAGAACAAGATGATAAAAGTACTATGCAAAATAGTGGTGTCACCGTGGTAGATGAAGCAATGCACGTTTCAAGTGTGAAGGACTTAAACCCCAAATATGCAAATTTGTCATATTTTTGGGTTATCGAGTGTATTTGGGTGTTTGATTATGAGAAGTTTTAGATTCCTATATTTGGTTGCAAGTGGGTTGAAAATAATAGTGGCATACAGATGGATAAGTCAGGATTTTTGCAAGTGGATCTTAATAGGGTGGGGTACAAAGATGAGCCTTTTATTTTAGCCTCTCAAGCAAAACAAGTGTTCTATGTCACTGATCCGATAAGTACGAGATGGTATATAGTTATTTAATCTAACAAAGTAATTGATGATAACATTGGATATAAAGGTGATATTGATATTGAGAATGAATCGTATATTATAAATGATCAAGATGAGAATATTAGAGCGAATTAATCATATATTAGAAATAATCATAATGAGAGAATTTGGACCAATTCATCCGTTCGTGTTGTTAAGAGACATGTAAATTATATTCCAACCAAGAAAAGAAAGAGATGTTAGTGAAAAAGGTACTAGTAAAATTATATATTCTGTCCTTCAATAAAATCATATATTTTTCATTTTATATATTCAATAAGATTATATATTTATGTTTTTCTTTATTACAGGTCAAATGGCTACTAATGAGAAAAATTCACATGATACTTCTAAGAATGATGGAAATGAATCAGTTCATGATGTGGAAAGAGATATTTCACGAGGAATAACTATTACGAAGGGAACCATTTGTAAAAGAGATAAAGGAATAAAATATGACGTATATTGGAATGCAACGGACTAACTAGTTGAGCCTAACGGTGCAATGTTGACAAGTTACATTGGTGCACTTGTTCGTTCAGAAATTCAATCACTTGTGATAATTGGAGAACTCCATTGTTGAAACCCGCTAAAGAAAAAATATGGAGTGAGTTACAGGTACCATATGTGATGTTATTTGTTTTTGTTGACAATTATGTCTTTGAATTACTTATACTAACATACTCTATTTATGTTTTTCGTAGAGCTCTTTTAACATTGGTGACTACCGAAAACAATATTCCGGACGAAGACTCAGAGGGTTTCGAGCATTTTTATCAAACAAGTTTCTTAAGGATGCCCAAGGAAATTTTATTGAATCAAAATGTCCAAAGAAGTATTCTGACTTGATTTCATCTGAAGAATGGGAAACTTTTGTAGCCAAAAGAAGAACCCAAGAATTCCTTGTAATGTTAATTTATCATGAAGATTGTATTATATACTTATTTCCTTAGGTGTTCTGATATGACTTAAATGTTAGACGACAACAATGATCTAGAAGGGGGGTTAAATAGATCACTTATTCTCAAACAAATTCGGCGCTTATAATAAATTGGTTTTTAAAACTTTTAAGAGGAAGCGGTTGAGGAACTACGATCGGCTAAATGAACCGTTACTAAAAAGATCGAATATACGCTACTCCTATATAGAATACCGAAAAAGATGAGAAATCGAATCAATAGTTTGAACACAAATCAATATGATTTTACTCACTCAAAGTTGTTCAATTTCAAATACTTGTGAAAAATAAACACAAATTGAAAAACAACTCAAAACGTTTGTATTCAAGCAATTTTTCGAACACTTGGTGTGCGAGCTCTCATGTGAGCAAATCACAAAAATTCACTCTACACAAGTCAACCTACACAAGCTTTGAGCCGACTCAAAGACTCAGAACTTGCAAAAATGTTGATTTTGATATGTCTTGCTATTTCTAATTGCTTATAATGCGCATCTAAGTCAACTAACATGATCAAACTCGCATAGAACACATATTGTGCCTTTTCTATATGAACAAACACATGTTTTTGATAAATGTTTGACACGAGAAAAATAACGAATGCATATGCGACTCGATGATATCGTCCAAAGTACACATTTCTAACTATATATATTTTTGACATCATTAAAACAAATATTGAAACACCTTGCCCTCACATACTCCCCCTTTTTGGTGATGGCAAAACAGTAGAAAAACAGTTGAGCACATTGTGTAGTATCATCCTCCCCCTAACTTTATGGATTCATCTAGAAACAATCTGAATGTTTGATCAGTCTTATAGAATGATTTGCTGTTTTTTTGCTTGGTCTCTTCTCCCCCTTTGACAACATCAAAAAGAAATAAAAAATAGGTCATCAAAAAACAAAGTATAATGAATTACGCATGTTCACAGAACTTGCACCAGGTAAGCATTAACAAACATTCACATATAATGGTGTTAATGAAAAACATATGAGAAGATAAATAGATAACACAACAAAGGAACAAAAGTAGTAAGTGCCATTACAATCATTAAAATTTGACATAGTTTCATGTCTTTGTTAATCAAACAAACATAATAAGAAATGAACATGAAAATGTAATGAACAAGATATGAAATGATATACACAACAACACAAAAAGAATTCTCAAGGCCTCCTCCTCCTAAAATGATGGGCCCTTCCGCAAAATTGATAGTCATGATGTGGTGGAAGGTGTTGCTCATCTATCCACTCCGTAAGTTTTAGCACAACTCGATTAAGAACGTTGAAACTAGTAGTTAGAGCATGGTTTTGACCTGCAGCAGATTCAGCCATGCTATCAAAATGACCCATTACTGTTGTGGAGAACGTGTTGAAGTTATTTGTTTGAGCCTGAAGTTGGTTCTGTAGATTTGTAAACCACTCATCTTGTGCAGTGAAAAAGTTTTGTTGTTCGAGCTACATGTTCCTCATCATTTCGAGGAATTCAGCATTATTATGTCGGGGACATGGAGGATATGGACGCATGTAATTCCAATTAGTTGTCTCTTGATAATTCCAATTAGTTGTTTGTGGCATGTAATTTGAACCATGGTCCAACCTATGTGTTGCCATTCACCCCATCCTTGGTTTCCATTTGAGTCTAAAGGGGGTGATTGATCTAACCAACCACTAGTATCCTGTTCACCAGCATTAACATCAGTATCCGTTTGATTACTACCTTGTTCTTCTTCTTCTTCTTCTTCTTCTTCTTGTTCTTCTTCTTCTTCTTCTTCTTCTTCTTCTTCTTCGTCTTCTTTAATTTCATCAGATTTCTACATACAAGAACTGGTTGCCTTAACAATAAACCTGTAGCACGTCTGACGAGGATCCCATATATATCCCATCATAGTTAAAGGACCACTTCATCATTGTTAAGGACATATTGGATGAAGGAACCATATGACAATGCAATCCCTTGGCCAGAATCTTTCAAAGAATAGATTTTGCTCACAATGTAGTGGGGCCAATTGATTTTGATCTTCTTTCTCAAGATGTATACCAAATGAACCTCTGCTTGGTCAACCCGAGAATAGCCTCCTTTCTTGGGCCGAAAAATGTGAGACATATAATCCATTACAAAATTTTGTCAACCGGTTTCAACGGACCAGTTGCGGCCGACTTTGGGAAAAGATCGCTAGCCACTATTTCGTCAGCATATGGTTTCTTTAGAATGGAGCTCAAGGCTTCCTTGAACTCATAATCATCGACGGTTCTAGTATCCGTGACCTTAATCAATGGATCAGCAGTTATGGGAGACATGTCGAAGAGATCTTTCCAAACGAATTCATTTACATAGACTTTATTATTTCCAATTTTGGTAGTGAACTCAAGTCCTTCAAACTTTCCTTGAAGACCAGTATAGAAAATTATTACTAAAGCTTCATTATATTTGTTATCGCATTCCAAAAACTGATTGAAATTCTGAGCATCCAGAAGTTCAAGAACTTCTTAGGTATGCATTCTTTCAGCAGCTTTGCGATAATAAACAAATTATTTGACAATCGATTGCTTGCTCAGATTTTTCTCATACAATTCAGCATATTCAAGAGGTAATAAAGAGAGAAGTTACCTGTAGACTAGCCCTTGAGGTGCCAGCTTGAGAGGATAGAGCTCTGGTTGTTCTCTTGCCTGTAACCATTCTTGTAGCCATGCAATGCAACACTTGAAGAAGATGAATAATAAACTGAGTTTGTGCACTATGCGAAAAAAGACCTTTAGCAGCGCTTTTTTTGGCCTTTAGTAGCGCTTAAAAGCGCTGCCTAAAGTGGCGCTGCTAAAGGTAAAAGCAGCACTTTTTATGGAAAAAGCGCTACAATAGGCCCACTTTTAGCAGCACTTTTCCAGAAAAGCGCTCTCTATTCCCCCCCTCCCCGCCTTTAGCAGCGCATTCTAAAAACACTGCCTAAAGTGTATTTACTGAATACCTTTTGTCGCGGTGAAATTTGGATATCAAGCTATTGATGAGCTTGAATCTAAATTCATTACAATCAAACTTTAATTTGTCCAAAGGAAGGGAAAAAGATCGAATTACCCACAATGCAATGCAAATGCAAAAGCTAGAGAGTTTTAGGTTCAGGGGTTGGTTAAACTTAGGGAAGGTGCTAACATCCTAAGTTTCTGTAGTACTCTACAAGAACCTCTTGTTTTATCATGTTTATTGCTAAGGGTTTATCTTCTTAAGGATGAGAGAGACCTAATGGTTTATTTCTTAGTATAATCGATAAGATATCGCATCTTGTGCCTACATATCCTGACGGGAGTGGAATTAGAGTATTTGTAGTTCCCCTAAAGGGTTTGAGGAGTTCTTTGACTGTGGTCAAAGTTCCTACGGGATAAAGGTAGTTGGTTGATTGATTATAGGAGAAAAGAAGAGTTGTCATCTCGAAGGAGAGGACTTGACTTAGCCACCATAACTTGTAGGAAAATAGTCTTTGCATCGTTTTGAGAGAAGGGATTAGAAACTCGGATTGTGATCGACGAGTATGCCACTATCACTCTCAAACGGAAAAGTTCCTACATATTGATTGTATTGTTATGAGGCAGGAGATTTATATCTCGACTGTCAAGATGACTCATGTCTTATTCTCTATTGTGTTTGAAAAGTTTGATTGAGTTGAATGTGTTTTTGTTTCTATGTTGTAAAGATAAAACACAAAGGTCCTTCTTATGGGGTAGGATCTATCTTAAGAGATCGACTTGAATGGGATCAAGGATCAATGAGGATATGATGCAAATGATATGCATACGCGCAAGTTTCACATTATGCGCAAATTCTTCCTTTGGACGTTATGCAATACGGTAAAAAATAAATTGCGGAAAGGTAAGAGACGGTAAATAAATCCATACACAAACGCATGAAAGCGCTAAGTGAGTGTGTGAATTGTGCATATGTGAATAGAATTGATGCGGGATTTTGGGGAAAATGTTGTATTATTTTTAGTTTCAATGAAAGATGGTGAATTAATTAAGTTTTAATTGGTTCATTTTGAATAAAAGAAATTTAAATATTCAAATTGTCTTAAAAAAAAGGTGAGGTGGTTCGATTTTAATAGAAGTTGTTATTATAGATTAATTATGAAAAATAAGTTTTAATATTATAAATAGAAAGGTGTTATTATTAAATAAAATGTTTTTAATATTAAATGAAAAAGGTTATTATGGAGATTTTATTAAATAAAAAAGAAGTTAAAATTTTATTAAATACCACTTATAATAGATTTTGGGCGAATTAATTATATTATTTTATAAAAAGGGATTATTATGGATAAATTGAAATTATTAGATAAAAAAAAAAGTAGTGAAAATAGATTAATTAATAAAAGTTAATTAATTATAATGATTAATAAAAGATTTAGTGAGAAAAAAGATTATTAGTTAATTTAAAAAAAACAGTTAATTAAGAGTTGGTAGTAATTAATTAATTGGTTGTCAATTAAATAAAAAGTTAATGATTTTTATTAAGTTAATTAGATTAAATAAAAAGATTAAGTGAGTCAATTAGTTATTAAAGGCAGATTAGTGGTTTAATGGTTAATTAATCAGATTAAATTAAAGATTAAAGAAAATGAAGGGTTAGGTGTAAGGTTTGGTGCGCGTGAGGTTATGAGGGTTCATGGTGAGGAGCAGGTGTGGATCGGTGGATTGGATTACATGATGGATGGAGGGTTGTGAGCGAGGGTGGGTGATAGTGTGTGTGGGTGTGCAGGTATATGATTACAACAAATGTAAAACAAAATTAAAAAAACCCTAAACCCCAATTTTCCCCTCCTTTCCTCCGTAGGCCCCTTTCTCTTTCTCTCCAATTCTCTTCTCTCTCAATTTCTCGTCCTCCTCTCTCCTTCAATTTCTTCTCTCTCAATCAGCATTCTTCCTTCTCGTCTATAAATCCTTTCTCCGATTCATTCTTCTATTTCCATCTTTTCCGATTTCCCCTTCTCCTTGCTCTTCATTCTTGTTCCTACATAAATCGAACAAAACAACAGAAAAAAGTTAAAATGTTAGAAAAAACTCTCACAGTTTAAAGTGGATTCTGGCAGGTTTCGAAGGTGGATGGGTAACGGAAGGCGGTTCGCGGAAGAGTTTACGGGTGGAAGGGACGATTTGCGGCTGGTGATTGTGATAATGGCGACAATGGCTTCGCCGACGGTGGATTCGCGGCAAGGGCTGCAGGTTTGGATCGGTTCTGCGGTGGAGCTTATAACAAGATAAGTTCCTATTTTTCTACCAAACTTTAAGGTTGGATTTGGGAGGTCGAAACAGTGCCTTACATCATCAGTAGGGTTTTTATTCAAAAGCATACAACGAGAGATCCTGCATTTTACTTCGTCATCCTCCTTCCAATTATTCACCAAAGTGAAAAGAAAATTGGATTAAGCTGGCATTATAAATTATGAAAAACATTTTGCGAGTGAAAACAAATGGATTTCTTCAAGACAAACATTTTATTGCATTAATTATTCAAAATAACAATTTCTACAAGCCAAACATTCTTTTATAAATCAAAGAAATGAAATACACATAAGCAAATAGAATGAAAAGCCAGACAAGTCCTTTCTCTTGGATTTTGTTAAGTCTTCATATGGAATGGAGAGGCTTGCAGAATCGTCTGATATGTAGTCTTCAAACTCATCTTTAAACACCGCATTGATATGAGCTTCCCAAATATCCTTGGGTCATGTTCACGGAGGACGAACCATGCTGAGGTAAAGGATTGTGTTGCACATTAGGATTGGAATCCTTAAAGGATAAGATCCCGCACTTAACCAACCTTTGAACGTCTGCCTTCAAACCGTAACAACTCTCAATATCGTGGCCTGAAGCACCTTGATGGTATGGGCAAAATTTGTCAGCTTTGTACCATTACGGAAGTTTCTTGGGTACCTCAGGTGGAGCTCTTGTCTGGATGTGACCTTTGTGAATCAAAACCGAGAATAAACCAGCGTACGTCATAGGGATGGGATCAAAGTCTATTCTTCTGTGTACACGACCCTGATTATTGAATGGTCGATTTTGTTGATTTTGTTGATGCTGTAGTTGATAAGTTGAGGCATTGAATACAGGTGATATCGTAGAAACCTGAAGTGACGGTGGATACCCTTTCCTGGATCTTCCTTGCTGCACAACACTTATATCATATTCTTTCTTCTTCACAAAACCACCCCCATACGTTTTAGCATTGTTAGGAGCACTCCCTTCCTTGACTAACCTTCCTTCGCGGACCCCCTCTTCCAAACGCATGCCCATGTTTACCATCTCAGTGAAGTCACTGGGTGCACTTGCTACCATTTTCTCATAAAAGAATGGACCGAGATTCTTCAGAAAAATCCTCGTCATTTCCTTTTCTTCTAATGGCGGTGTGACTTGGGCGGCTAACTCGCACCAACGATGAGCATATTCCTTGAAATTCTCTTTGTCTCTGTGAGCCATAGCCCTCAACTGATCACGGTCAGGAGTCATGTCCACATTATATTTGTATTGTTTGATGAAGGCTCCACCCAGATCATTGAAAGTTTGAACCTTCGTACTATCCAATCCCATATACCACTTGAGCGCATCGCCTGTCAAACTATCTTGGAAATAATGGATAAGCAATTGATCATTGTCAGTTTGTGCAGACATCTTTCTGGCATACATGATGAGATGACTCTGAGGGCATGTATTTCCTTTGTACTTCTCAAAATCAGGGACCTTAAATTTCGTCGGAACCTTGACATTTGGGACCAAGCATAAATCAGAGGCACTTTTACCAAACATTTCTTTCCCACGAAGAGCTTTCAGTTCTTTCTGAATTTCATAGAACTGGTCTTGAAATCCATCCATTCTTTCTTCAAATCCCACAGTCTCGCTTAGTGACCCATGGAAAATTGGCTTGTCTAGAACATACGGAGTAACATTCACACACGGAGGTTTCGCAGTCATCACAACAGTAGTTGCAGGAATGGCCTGAACAGTGGTCATAGCGGGAACCTCAGGGACAGGTGGACGATAACCGGCCGGAGTGAAATAAGGTGGCATCCCCCACGGGAAACCTGGCGACATGCTGTAGATCAATTCAGCAACAGTAGGCACCACTGGGATCGGTGCTGACACAACTTCGGAGGCAACAGTCCTCTGAACTTTCTGATTGTTGAGCGTAGACTGGGTGGACAAAACTTCAACTAGCCCATTCAATCTCTCCAAGCTTTCTTTCAGAATTGCAACTTCGTCACGAAGCACCTTGTTCTCTTATTCAAGTTGATCCATCTTTTGACGTTGACTGGCGCAAGTATTGTACTGGTGATTCAGCTTGTCTGTGAAGATGAAGCAAGAGTGAGACCCCCTGGAATGCAAACGATGTTATGTCGATGCAAAAATGCAAATGCAATATGAAACTTCAAGAAACTCAAATTGTTTTTTTCAGTATTATAACGTTGTATAATTGAAAACTTATTTTATTATTGATGTTCGAGAAGCATTACAAAGCAAAGTACTCCTTTAAGAGTTTATTACATTGAAACAAAAACAAAATAAAACTTAGAGATCTACTCCTTATGCTTCTTCTGCACACGAAGCTCTTCTACAAGCTGATTAACGCGTTCCTGCAGCTTTGCCTTCTCACTGATAAGCTGATCTACATACTCTTTCCAAACCATAGTAGTTGGGGGAAGATCGTCACTGGTGACAGCTCTTGAAGTGGTACGAGTGGAAAATAAATCCTCTCGCGCCTTTCTTTTTCTTGCGGATTCGACTTCTGGCAGTTTCTGAGACTTCTCCTTCTCTACCTTAAGGGTGAAGTACTTGTTTCTCCAGGCGGTCTTTAATTTCTGAGCCTCGTCCAAGGCAGTCTTCAACTAATCTATCTCACTCACATCAAACCAATCAGGATTGTGAAAGGTCAACACCATAGGTTCGTGAAAAGGGAATAGCATCTTGAGATCGAGATCCCTCTCGCGCACCCAATGTAGATAGTCTTCAGAGGCAGCACAATTAGGGAATCCTAAAGCAGTCGTTCCTTCCATGTTGACGTACTTCCATGCCTGTATTATACTAGCCTTCAAGTCTGGATCCTCTCCTACCTTGAAAAAGATCCCCTCCATCAAAGTCGGGTCAGGTACTTCATTCATCGGATCCCAATTGTCGGTGAGCCAAAGCAGGGTTGTAACTGATGCATCCCTTCGTCCCAATAAGAGGTATATAGGGGAATCCTCCACAGTTGTGGATCATCTCAACATCTCCATAAGTAGGTTCATACCACACGATATCATAGTGAGTAAGGGCCATGACTATTTCAAACCAACGGGGTGCCTCTATCTGCTCCCAGACAGATGGATGCCAAGCTAGGCGGGAGACAAACCATGAGTATAGCAAGGCGGTAAAATAGACAATATGTCCTCCTCCTTCAGCATTCCTCGAGTGGATCAAATGGTACGTGTCAGCTAACAAGGTAGGAGCTGGGTTCTTGAGGATAAACAACTTAATTTCAATCATGTCAACAAAATCATCAATCTTTTAGAACCGGAAGATCCCATAGACTAACAAGGCAAAGGTAGCTTCCATTATCGGGACTTCCTTTCTCTCAGCATGGTAACAAACTTTTCCGATTAAGAAGTCAGCCGAAAACCCAAGGACTCCTTCCTTGGTGGTTAAATGAGCTTGAACGTCTGCTAGGCTGAGTCGGGTATCATCTGCGAACTCTTGGTCACTAGGGGTGTCCTCCAATCCAGTAAGCACGGGTCGGGTAGTTACAGGTATCCTCAAAAATTCAGAATACTCCTCCAGGGTCGACATCAGCTGGTAATCTGGAAAAGTGAAGCAATGATATAGCAGATCATAGAACTGAACAAGGGTCTCCAACAACCCATCAATCATTTTGAGCTTGAGGAAAAAGAAAACTCCTCCATATTCTAACGAGAAAGTGTGGCGGTTATCAATAAGATCTGCTAGCTCTCTTAAGCTTTCAATGTTAGGACTCTGAAAAGTGTACTTCAATTCTTCTCTTTTGAAATCCATCGTTACAACACCTGTAAAACGGAATTGAGTTTCTTGAAGTGAACAAAGAAAAAAAAGAATGCAATGCAAGGTGAGAAGGACTTCATGGGATTCCATTATTTATAGACATTGTGGTAAAAAAAGAAAACATTTTATTAATTTTGAAACAGATTACAAATGATTATTCTTTTAAAAGTCCCAAATAAATAGATAAATAAAAGCTAATGAAAGCCCTAAGGAAGTTTCAAATCACGTCGCTTGAGCTGCCCTTCCACCTGGACCATAGTTAATTTCCAAGGAGTAGACTGAGATTTGAAGGAAAATAAATCTTCCTAAGCTCTTCTCTTCTTGCAAAGGGGTAGGTCTTCAATTTTCGATTGTAATATTTCTCGAAGCTCAACATTCTATTTCCGAAGTTCAACATTCTCTGCAACAACCACTTGGTACTTGTTTTTCCATGTCTCTAACTCATGTTGTGACTTCCTCAATGCGACCTCCAACTTCTCAGCTTCGGACATAAAGACATAAGTGGGTTCTCTTCTCGGAGGTATAGGATCCTGACGAGGATAGGGCATCTTCAACTTGATGGCTCTGCTTCTAACCCGCTGAAGGTACGATTCCAAGGACACACAATTAAGCCTTCCCAGACTTCCCTTCCCCTTCTTATGCAAATGTTCCCAGGCAGCCAAAATCTTTCCTTGAAGTTCCTTGTTATCCTTGAAGAAAATCCTCTCTACCTGAACACTCTTAGGTGGCACCTTCAACGGATATCCCAACTGTTGACGAGCTTAAACAGGGTTGTAACTGATACCTCATTAAAACTAAGTAAAAGCACGTTAGCAAAGTCCCCACAACCATCAATAATTAATGTCCCATCGTATACTCGATTGTACCAATCGATGTTTGAGTGGGTCAGCACCATAACTTTTGGAGACCAAAGTCCTTTATTGAGGTTCGAAAAAGAACTAGACTTAGGTAAGTGCGAAATAAACCACTTGTAAGGTAAGGGCACATAGCAGGTGATCATTCCTCCACCATAGAAGTTTCAGAGATGCACAAAATGATAAGTATTACCCAAAAGAGTTGGCACTGGATTGTTCTTCATGAAGATCTTAATTGCATTAAGGTCGACGAACCCTTCAAAACTCGGGAACAGAAACACCCCATAAATGAGTAGGGCGAAAATTGCCTCGAATGGAATCTTGTTCGCATAATAAGAATAATACTGAGCTTTCTTGATTAAAAAATCCATAGTCAATCCAAAAGTCCCACCTTTACTAATTAAGTTGTCCTTGACGTCAGATACCTTTAGATAAAGAGCCTTAGAAATGTCTCTTTCCTCAGGGTCGTTCTCCAAGAAAGGGAAAGGAGATTCTTCTAGGATAGGTAGACCCACCAAAAAGGAGTACTCTTCCAAAGTAGGCAACAGTTGATAGTCTGGAAAGGTAAAGCAATGATAAAGCGGATCATAAAACTGCAACAGGGTGGAAAGGAGTCCTTCGTCCACTTGGCGACTCCATAAAGATATTAACTTCCCATATTTGTTCTTGAACTTCTCTTGGTGTTCAATCAAAGCTACCAACTTCCTTAGGCCATCCAATTTAGGACTCTTAAAAGTACATTTCAAAGTGTTTCTTCTGTTGGAATCCATAGTGTCCTACAATGTTCATAAACAAAGATGAATACCATGAAGTCCAATGCGGTATGATGTTTTATGAATGCAACAAACACAGGTAAACACATAGAGACATAAAGATAAACAAACAAGAAGGATACCCTAGGTTTGCAACGAGCATGGAGCCCAAGGGTATACCCATTCCCAAAGGATGTGGACTAAAGGTTGATTGTACCTGCAAAACAAGGTTTTAAGAAGGTTCCCAAAGTCATTAGTCCATCTTTCAGATATTATCAACTTCCCAATTACTTGGTGGTTAATAATATTCTCAAGAGAACTTCATTTGAGTGTAGCATCGCGTAGCAACTATTTAAAGAGTACTCCCTCATAGTCCTCGCACTACATCCTAATAAAGGCCAAAATGGGGTTAAGGTAACTACTGTCCTCAATATCCTAGGCTCCAACGTCGAAAATAGTGTATGTTTTCAAGATTAAACTCGTTCAACAGTACAACTTTCGAGAGGGCCTCAATTGAGCGTGATTCTCAAGTCAACTTGGTCGGGATTCAACTCCCTACAAGCCTCGTTGAATATATCACTATCCTATCTTAAGTTCACTCAAGTCCGGGTGTAGGACTTTGTCTCACCATACAAAGATATCATCCCAAAAGCAAACAAGAGCAAATATACAAATATGCAGATATAAGCAAACATATAAAAAACAAAACAAGTTAGGGAAACCCACTGAGCATCCCTAGTGAAGTCGTCATTTCTGTCACAGTGAAATTTGGATACCAAGCTATTGATGAGATTGAATCTAAATTCATTACAACTGAACTTTAATTTGTCCAAAGGAAGGGAAAAAGATCGAATTACCCACAATGCAATGCAAATGCAAAAGCTAGAGAGTTTTAGGTTCAGGGGTTGGTTAAACTTAGGGAAGGTGCTAACATCCTAAGTTTCTGTAGTACTCTACAAGAACCTCTTGTTTTATCATGTTTATTGCTAAGGGTTTATCTTCTTAAGGATGAGAGAGACCTAATGGTTTATTTCTTAGTATAATCGATAAGATATCGCATCTTGTGCCTACATATCCTGACGGGAGTGGAATTAGAGTATTTGTAGTTCCCCTAAAGGGTTTGAGGAGTTCTTTGACTGTGGTCAAAGTTCCTACGGGATAAAGGTAGTTGGTTGATTGATTATAGGAGAAAAGACGAGTTGTCATCTCGAAGGAGAGGACTTGACTTAGCCACCATAACTTGTAGGAAAATAGTCTTTGCATCGTTTTGAGAGAAGGGATTAGAAACTCGGATTGTGATCGACGAGTATGCCACTATCACTCTCAAACGGAAAAGTTCTTACATATTGATTGTATTGTTATGAGGCATGAGATTTATATCTCGACTGTCAAGATGACTCATGTCTTATTCTCTATTGTGTTTGAAAAGTTTGATTGAGTTGAATGTGTTTTTGTTTCTATGTTTTAAATATAAAAGACAAAGGTCCTCCTTATGGGGTAGGATCTATCTTAAGAGATCTACTTGAATGGAATCAAGGATCAATGGGGATATGATGCAAATGATATGCATACGCGCAAGTTTCACATTATGCGCAAATTCTTCCTTTGGACGTTATGCAATACGGTAAAAAAAAATTGCGGAAAGGTAAGAGACGGTAAATAAATCCATACACAAACGCATGAAAGCGCTAAGTGAGTGTGTGAATTGTGCATATGTGAATGGAATTGATGCGGGAACGTACGCGTGCACGATTGATTAAGTTGTAGGATGTTTATTTTAGGCGAAATGTTGTATTAGTTTTAGTTTCAATAAAAGTTGGTGAATTAATTAAGTTTTAATTGGTTCATTTTGAATAAAAGGATTTTAAATATTCAAATTATGTTTAAAAAGGTGAGGTGGTTCGATTTTAGTTGAAGTTGTTATTATAGATTAATTATGAAAAATAAGTTTTAATATTATAAAAAGAAAGGTGTTATTATTAAATAAAAGGTTTTTAATATTAAATGAAAAAGTTTATCATGGAGATTTTATTAAATAAAAAAGAAATTAAAATTTTATTAAATACCACTTATAATAGATTTTGGGAGAATTAATTATATTATTTTATAAAAAGGGGTTATTATGGATAAATTGAAATTATTAGATAAACAAAAAAAGAAAGTAGTGAAAATAGATTTATTAATAAAAGTTGTCGGTCCTTTGCCGTCGAAAAAGGATTTGTATCCGGTGATGATGACATAAGAGTCTGAACCGTGCTGGCTTGTTACTGTTGCCTTTGTTTGGTGAAATATGGTGCTTCTGAATTATGTTCAAAGCTGTCCAAAATTAATTGTTTTCGTCCGAAACTCTGTTCCTTCGATGCTTTGTAGGGAGTTGGCGACAACCTCGGTTGTTGCCCTTCCGACTGCTCGAATTTCCTCCTGATGTAATTCAAAACTGAAGGCTCGCAACTATTTCAATTATTCTCTTACTTCTCTGATCTTCACTCTATTTCTATTAAGTTGGTTCTGATTACAGTTTGAGTTTCTCTGCAGGTACTGGTTGGAATGACAGCCTGAAGATTCAAGATGCAAGGAGGGCTGTTTTTCTGGATTGTAATTTTGAAGCTGTTCATTTGGTGTTTGGCTTAATGTGCTGCTCTTCTGGTAGCTTTAGTTTGAGTTTTAGGTAGTAGTAGCAGAATTAAGTAGTTTTGGCAAATGTATACCATGAAGGATTGTAACCATCGAACAAAACACATATTTGTAATTCTTCTCTTGTAATGCTTCATGGTTACCGTGGTAATTAAAAGAACATGAATTAAATTCTTGTGATGATCTTCTATCAAAATTTGCAATGGCTTTTGTCTCGTTTTTTCCTTGGCAAGGTGTGACTCTATTAGGCATAATTAAACATGTAAACTTGAATTTTGGAATTAATTCAAACTTAATCAATCAACCCTTAATTTTGGAGTTTGAAACTCGACGCCCAAATCATTTATACTTCTTACGGTATCATATGCCGAATCTGAACGTACGCAATGTCCCTTGACTTTGAACGCCTTTGGAAACAAAGTGATGAATTTCGTTTAAAAAACTTGTTAAAAGTGATAACCCCACTTCATGAGCAAAACTAGCTCTGCTTGACATTTATAATCCAGAAGTTGACAGTTTCTTAGACTTGTAGATTTAAACTCTTGACTGCTGGATTTCAAACACATATGAACTATCCTTGAATTTAAATCCACTCTATCTTGCACTAAAAACCTGTCAGAGACATCTTAAACGGCAAAGTGAATTTGCACACACTCGTTAGTCCTGATAAACATGTAGACAAGAGCAACAATATAAAATGTAAGGAAATGCACAAGGCGGTGGAATCTTAAGGTCAAAAATTAGGGTGTGACACCTTTCAGCAACGCTTTTTTAAAAAGCGCTCTCTATTCCCCCCCCCCCTTTTAGCAGCGCTTTTAGAAAGCGTTGCCTGTCCCCCCCCTCCCCCATATAGCAGCGCTTTTGGAAAGCGCTGCCTATTCCCATCCCTCCTATAGCAGCGCTTTTTTGAGCGCTCTCTATACCCCCCCTTTAGTAGCGCTAAACAAATATGATTAATGTCCTAAACAAATAATGAATATGATTAATGTGTCAATTAAGAAAATTGTGCTAAATTAATTTCAATGTAATATATATAATTACCTCTGGAAGCTTCTGCGAAAAATTACAATTGATACTATCTTTGTCACTAGTATCTTTACTCTTTGGACGCCGCCTTTCTAACATGTATCTCTCTCTGTCCTTTTGCAATTCATAAATTTGAGCTTTCAATTCCTCCAACGTCTCCATCACTTGTTTTTTGCTAGGATTTTTATTCGTTGGCTGTTTATACAATTTGGTTGGAGTGACACCAAATCCCTTACCCCTCATACACCCAAAATAATCAGGAATATTTAACACTCGACTCAGTACGCTCCTGCAATCATCGTCCTCAGCTGCAGTTATAGTATGGGATAAACTCTCCTGAAATATAGATAAAAGCATAAATATATTATACACTTTTGAGTTTATGACAAAACTAATGTTGTACTTACACATTGCTCAAATACTTGTTGAACTTCTTCCTGAACGACTCCATCTCTTCCCACACGGGCAGCCTTCCATAAAACATGGTCCAAAAGAGATGTTGCATCACTTTTATCCTCTTCTAGCCACACATTAAGACAGATAATAAGGCATGCATATCCCATTATATATACTTACTACGTTTTGTAACTATATCATATTAAAGCATTTATATATACTTACTATTTTTTGTTGTAAGCGTGCATATCCCAAATGCCCTTTTTTGTATGGATACACGGGTTTTGATGCTCCTTGCCGATTTACGTCACTCATAACCTGGAAAAAAAATTTAAGTCATATCAGAACTCATGTGGAAGAAGTATATATATTATACATTGTTCATGATAAGTTAGAATTACACGAAATTCTTTAGTTCTTCGCTTGGCAACAAATGTTTCCCATTCTTCATCTGAAATCAGATCAACATACTTCTTTGGACGCTCTGATTCGACAAATTTTCCATCAGAATCTTTAAAAAACTTGTTCGTTAAAAACGCTCTAAATCCTTAGTCATTTTCCGGCCAATTGAAGACAATATTTTTTTCGGTCGTCATCAATATTAAAAGATCTCTACAAACAAATAAACATACATATAGTATGTTAATATAAGTAATTTAAAGACATAACCGTCGACATAATTAAAAAAATATCAAATATCATACCTGTATCTCGCTCCAAATTTTGTCTTTAGCCGGTTGTAACGAAGGAATTCTCCAATTATCGCAAGTGATTGGAATTTGCGAATGAACAAGTGCTCTAATGTAACTTGTCAGCATCACACGGTTAGGCTCAATTAATTCATCTGTTTCATTCCAATGCACATCATACTTTATACCATTATCTCTCACACGAATGCTTTTTTTTCATAATCATTATTCCTCTTGTGATATCTCCTTCCACGTCTTGTGTTGGTTCGTTTCCATCATGTAATTTTTCCTCGTTGGTAGCCATAATACTTGTAATTCAGAAAAACCAAATTATGAAATGAATGAAAAATATATATGAAAAGAAAAACATATAAATAAGAAATATATAAATAAGAAAAACATATATATAATTTTATTGAATGACATAATATTTAATTTTATTGAATGACATAATATGTAATTTTATTGAATGATATAATATGTAATTTTATTTAATGATATAATATGTAATTTTATTTAATGATATAATATGTAATTTTACAAGTATCTTTGTGACTAACATCTCTTTCTTTTCTTCGTTGGAACGTGGTTTACTTGTCTCTTAACAAAACGGACAGATGGATTGATCCAAATTCCCTCGTTATGATCATTTCTAATATATGATTCGTCCGCTATAATATTCTTATCTTGATCATCTATAATATAAGATTCCTTCTCAACATTAACATCACCCTGATCTCCAATGTTATCATCGATTACTTTGTTAGAAAAAAGAACTATAGACCATTTCGTACTTGTCAGATCAGTGACATAAAACACTTGTTTAGCTTGAGTGGCTATAATAAAAGGCTCATCTTTGTACCCCACTTTATTAAGATCCACTTGCAAAAATCTGACTTATCCATTCGTATGCCACTATTATATTCAACCCGCTTGCATCCAAAGATAGGAATCTGAAACATCTCATAATCAAACACCCAAATGCGCTCGATAACCCCCAAAATACGATAGATATGCATATTTGGTGTTTAAGTCCTTCACACTTGAAATGTGCATTGCTTCGGCAAGCACGGTGACACCACTATTTTGCATTGTGCTTTTATCATCTTGTTCTTTGGTATAAAATGTGTATCCATTAAATGCGTATGCGCTATAAGAAAACACAAGCAAACTTGGACTATACGCTAAACATCTCAACCTTTTTGTTACTGAAGCGGGATCAGAATAAAACTTTGAAAATATATGATCCTTGAACCATGTTATTAAACTTCGATTGTGATCACGTACTATCCAATTTTCATTTCTATTCAGATTTAAACCTCGGAGAACGTTCTTGTGCATTTCAACATACGACTCAACCTCGATGTCATTGTGCAGAACATACAAATGCACTTGCTCCCGTTCATCCCTTGAAACTGTCACAACTTTAATTCCAATTAACTGTTTTCCTACTATTTTTTCGACAACATTAGGTTTTGGGATTCCAATGGATTGAACATTGGACAAATATTCAGTACAAAACTCAATCGCTTCTTTAACAATGTATCGTTCAACAATGCATCCCTCTCGTCATCTTTGGTTTTTCACATACCCTTTCAATATTTTCATATAATGTTCAACAGGGTACATCCATCTCATATATGTTGGTCGACACATTTGTGTCTCTTTCACAAGATGAACAACTAGATGCACCATTATGTCAAAAAATGATGGAGGAAAATACATTTCAAGCTCACACAAAGTAATGACTATTTCTTTTTTCAATGTTGGTAAGATCGTAGGATCGATCACCTTACTACAAATTGACTTGAAGAAAAAACACAATTTAGTTATTGCGCTTCTCACTTTTTCTAGCAAAATAGAACGTATACCAATTGGTAGAAAATGTTCCATTATAACTAGGAAATCATGTGTCTTTAAACTCTTTAACTTGAGGCCTTTCATGGAAATAAGTTTTCTAATATCTGAAAAGTGTCCTTCTGGAACTTTAACTTCACATAGAAACTTACACAATATCTTTTTCTCCTTTCTAGATAAAGTATAAGCAGCAGGTGGTAGATATGTTCGATTTCCTTTCTTCAAGGGTCCTAATTCATTTCTTATTCCCGTCGCTACCAAGTCCTTTCTTGCTTTAAGGCCATCCTTAGACTTTCCTTGTATATTGAGTAACGTACCAATAACACTTTCAAATACATTTTTTTCAATATGCATAACATCAAGAAAATGCCTTACATACAATGACTTCCAATACGGCAACTAAAAAAAAATTGACCTCTTCTTCCACCCACACGTGACAAGCGTATGAGCAAAAGGCTTGCTAAACTTAGTACTCACATCTTTCACCTTTTCAAAAATTTGACCACCGGTCAATGTAGGTGGAGCTCTACCTTGTTCTGAATTTCCATTGAATGCTTTTCTCCACCCACGGTAGTGATGATTAGAATTTAAAAATCTACGATGACCAAGAAATACATTCTTCTGACCAAATTTCAATCGCGTCCAATCCGTGTTTCCATCACATATAGGACACGCACATTGACCTTTAGTGTTATACCCCGATAGATTTCTCTATGCTAGAAAATCATTAATTGTGCCAAACAACATCGCCCTTAAATTGAAACTTTCTTTCCTATATCCATCATAAACTTCCACACCGTTCTCCTATAACCTCTTTAAGTCTTTGATTAAAGGTGTCAAGTATACGTCTATGTCATTCCCTAGTTGTTTATGGCCAGAAATTAACATAGATAACATCATGTACTTACGCTTCATACATAGCCATGGAGGTAGGTTATAAATCATAATAATTATAAGCCATGTGGAATGTGAGATACTTTATAGATCATGCATATTCATTCCATCAGTTGATAATGCCAAGCGAAGGTTTCTAGCTTCTTCTCCAAAATCAGGATACTTGTTATCAATTTTCATCCACTGTGGTGAATCTTCCGGATGTCGATACTTCCCATCTATAATTCTATCATCTACATGCCAAGTCAAGTGTGTTGCATCTGTTTCACTACGAAACTTGCATCTAAATCTCGAAATTATAAGAAAATACCATAAGACTTTTGCTGGTGACAACTTTTTCTTATACCGAGATACACCGCATTTAGGACACTCGTTTAATGATGCATATTCATTTCGAAACAAAATGCATTTAGACAAGCTTGTATCTTATCATAGCGCATGCCAATAGAGCATAACATTTTTTTAGCTTCATAGGTTCGATTGGGAAGAACATTATCCTCCGTAAGCATCTCTTTCATAAGGGCTAATAACTCCGTGAAACTTTTATCCGACCATCCATTATCCGCCTTTAAGTTGTACAACTTTAATACCACAGACAATCTTGTGAAAGTAGTGTAACCTTTATACAACTGTTTTTCTGCATTGCTTACCAATCTCTCAAACATATTGGGATAATCCTTAAGATCTTCTGCAAGTGCTTCTGCAATCTCTTCGACTCGATCACACTCATATGTATCCCTGCCATTGTCATTTGAAGCATATGTCGTATTATCCCTCGGTTTTACATTCTCGTTATTTATCTCACCATGTCTCTTTAAATGAGATTCCAACTGAACTGCGTCAATCCGACGCCCATAACAGCAACCTAAGCAAGGACATGTGATCCTACTGGGGTCTTTGGTGTGTTCAACAATAAACTTAACGAATTGTAATACCCCATTCTCGTACTCTTTTGACAATCGATTAGAAGACATCCATTTTTTATCCATACTAATTAATTAGGCTAAACTAAACTAAGAAAGCTAAACAAAAATAGCGAATACCTGTAGCACCTGTAGAGAAATCACCAACTTCTAGAACTGCACAGTAGGATTCTTGGAAACGATCACAATCTTGCTCTTCACAGGTAACCCCTATAACAAATTCACTAAATTAGTAGTTATACCGAATATATAACCACTTTATCACTTAATTTCAAGAAATTACTCAACAAAATCACAATATTCAATAAGTAATTCGCAATATTCAAACATCAACAATATATATTCAAACATCAACAACATTCAACAATTAATTCAAGTATTCATCAACAACAACATTAACGTATATACAAAATTAACAGACATAAATAATTTATTTACTTTCATCAACAACATCAACATCATTAACATCAACACTAACAATATCAACAACAACATTATTGTTACTTAATTTAAGTTTCCATCAACAACAATAACATTAACATTAACATTATCGTTACTAAAAATGGTGGAATGGCTGGACGGAGGAGGTGGAGGATGAACAACATTAACATCATTTGTTTCCATCAACATTATCATTTTAACATCAACATAAACACTAACAACAACATCATTTGTTTCCATCAACAACATGAATAACATCATTAACATCAACACTAACAACAACAACATTAACATCATTTGTTTCCTTCAACATTATCATTTTAACATCAACAACAACACTAACAACAACATTATTTGTTTCCATCAACAACATCAACAACAACATTAACATCAACACTAACAACAACAACATTAACATCATTTATTTCCATCAACATTAGCATTTTAACATCAACAACAACACTAACATCAACACTAACAACAACAACATCAAGAACATTTATTTCCATCAACAATATTTTAAAAAAAACTTCAATACCTTAAAAATGGTGGAATGACCGGACGAAGGAGGTGGAGGACGAAGAAAACGACGGACAGACGGATGGACTATGACAGTGGCGGAAACGACGACCACGTTGGACGGATGGAGACAGACGGAGGCGGTCGGACGAAGATAATGAACGGAAGTGGTCGACGGAGGGAGTAGGGTTTATCGCGAGTGGGAATGAAGGTTTAAACACGACTGTTCTGTTTCTAAAAATTGTTAGGTTTTATTAAATTTATGATACTTAGACATATAGCAGCGCTTTAGAAAAGTGCTCTCTAAGGTCTGCCTTAGGCAGGACCTATAGCAGTGCTTTTATAAAAGCGCTTTCTTTTGTACCCCATTTAGCAGCGCTTTACAAAAAGCGCTTTCTTTTACTGGCACCTTTAGCAACGCTTTTAGAAAGCGCTTTCGTAGGTTACCCCTATAGCTGCACTTTCTAAAAGCGCTTTCGTAGGTCACCCATTTAGCAGTTCTTTTTCAAAGCGCTTTCTGATCGCGACTTTCTGAGTCTGACTGAACTAACTGCAAGTGCACAGTCTATCACATAGTAATAAAAATATCGATCCCACAGGGACTCGTAATCAATCTAGTGTTACCGGGTGTTACTATGATTAGCTAGGTTGGAATAAGGTTCTAAGGAATTCAATGCAGAAGTAAAGGCTAAATTTAAAGAAGATTTATAAGGTTTAAGAAGATTAATAAGGGACCTCAGTATGTAATACTTTAGTTTTCGGGGATTCAACAAATCGCTGGTGCAGTTTAATTTTTGCAAATGGTTTTTCAGGAGAAAAATAATCAATTAAAGACTATTGTCTCACGTTGGTTGTTGACGCTAGTCGTAACTCTAAGACGGAATGTATTCTTTCGCTATCCCATTCGGGGTTTAAATCACTTTTTGAAAACGACTAAGTGCTGATTTCTTTTAAAGCGCTTTTGCTGTGTTTAAAAGAAATGCCTAGTTTTTACGATCTGGTTCGAACCCCACGCTTTCGCGCACCGGTTCGTGCCTTAATAAATTTCCCACGGCCGTGGCAAAACTACTGTAAATAATTTCTCGCTTTCGCGACGAAGGTTTATTTAGAAGGTTTTAATTAAAAGCTACGGCTAGAAAAGAGTTTGTAAAAAGGAAAAGCACCGGTTATTATCGAATCCCGTCTGACTTATTTATTACATACCGATTAAGTGGTTTAGCTAGACATGGTAATTAAAGCTTGAATAATTAAACAATGGAGGAGAAATAAAGAAACATGCATTTTAACTCAAACAAAATAACAACTAAATTAATAAAAACCTGAAATAAAATTGTTCTCGGATCTTTAGTAGTCCTCCACAAATGGCGGCAGGATTGTACCTTGGCGAGAAGTAAATATGCGGGAAGGGAATACAGAAAACAATGCAAATCAAAGGAAAAGAAAGGAAAGGGAACTGGAAATAATGCATGAAATAAATTTGGCTTTAATAATAATTTTGGCAGCACTTCGTTCTCTTCAATCCGACTCCCTTTTTCTAGTCTAGCACCCCTCCTTTTATAGAAGAGGTTCTCGCATAAAAGTCTCGAGGAGTTAGAGTTGAGGGTTACAAAATATAGGAGAACGTTACTAAATTTTATGAGCTTGCATGGGCACGTTGATATGAATTACGTTATTCTGTTTTTTGGTTGCATGACGAGCGTAAGGGAAATGAGACGAACGTGACGTGCATGATGGTCGTGAGGGTCCTGTGATGGTCGTGAAGGCTGTCACGGTCGTGAGGGACCTGTGACGGTCGTGACACTCACAAAAACTGTCTTTTCTACTATTTCTTGTCTTTTTCCTTCTGTTTTGTGCCTTTGATTGTTGGTTTCCTCTGGCTTGCTCGTTTAGAGTGTGAACTTCATATACCTGCAAAAATGCTTGACAAATAACTCGGAATAATCCGAGATCGGGGTGAAACCAAACATTAATAGCTGAAAAATATGGCATTTATAATATACATTTTCGCGTTATCAAACTCCCCTAAGCTTGAATCCTTGCTTGTCCTCAAGCAAAAAGTCCAAGAAAATTAAATGATGCCATCTTCCGGCGCGCATTGTCGTGTTTTCACTATAGCTTTTGAGGCGTCGAGTCGGGATGTCAGAGACTAGATTAAAACAATACATATACGGCAACGTCACTAAGCGGTATATGCTCGAAGGCCTCCTTCTTATGCAAGCCGGTTCTAATCATGCTAATGTAGCTCGGCGTAAAGTTCCACGCTTCCAATTTCACCCAGTTTCGTTCTAGCGCAATCACATTAAGCCCTTTACCTTTGCACGCACATAGTGGAATAAATTGTTAGTGATTTTTGGTCTTTCTTAGCATGGGGTCTGGTGCACGAGTGCGGTACCCTTCTGGTGAGTCCTATTTGTAAGCCGTGGGGGATCGAATCGTAATTCGCCCTACCGAATTCATAAGCAGAGACCTATGAACCAACTGACATTGGATTCCTTTTTCTTTTCTTTTCTTTTTGCTTAGCTTTTCTTTTTTCTTTGCTTTTCTTTTTACCAATCACTTATTTGCATCGGCTTTCTACGTGGTATGTGCTTGTAGGCGGTGCTGACTGCTTATATAAACTACTAGGGGTTACGCTTTGGGCTGGGACTTGAGGCTTAGGTAAAGTAGGTAATGAAACTGACTCGCATAAACCGGAGGTCTAAGGTGTCAAGGCTGTATTGGTATTGTTAGAATTATTTCTCTGGGTTCCCTAACTTGGCCTATATCTTGGCGCGTTGAGTGATGCATCGATTTGAAGTGAACAAAATTTTTTTGTATAGCTTGAATAAAGCAGGGGAAATTTGCGTAACGGAGAACAATACATAAATGAGCTTTATTTTGCTGAATTTAAAATAACTGAATTAAAATAGTTAAAAGGGAAAGTACATGGAAATAAAGTGTCTCTCCCACACTATATCAAACAGTCTCCTCACGGGTTTGATATAAACGCGGAAGCAGATAGGACTTAAAGTACAAAAATGAAATAACAACAGGAAGGCCACTGAAAACACTACTCTTTGCCCCTGCCTCGAGCTCGTCCTCATCCAGCTCGCGTAGCATGGTCCAAAGTGCCGGTATGATAGACGTATTCACTCAAGTCTTGCACTCAGACAGTGAGGCTGGCCATCTCATCGACGAGGCTCACTTGGCCTTGCTGACGTTGCTGCAGGACGGTCATCATCTGGTCGTGCTGCTCTTTTTGCCTGATTTCGAGCTGGGTTGCGCGCTGATTTTGCTGCTAGATAGCGATGAGGATTTCTTCATTGGTAGCCTCGGTTTCAGGACAACGATAACGTCGAATGGATGGGCCTTCTTGAGGTGGAGGAGGTTGTGTGTCGGCCTGGGTGGCGCGGTCCATTTCTTCTTCCATTTCATCCGCAGGCACATTATCATTCCCTTGAGTGGCAGCAGCGTGAGCTTCCGGTGCGGCTAAATCAAAGAGCCAATTGGCTCGGTTCTAAGGATTAGTGCGGTCGCGGCAAGGCATGATGATGCTGCGGATGGTACGGTTATGGACCGCCAGGTGATATCTGTTGCACCCTAAAATTTGACCAACCGGTTCCCATATCTGGTTTATGTTTCAACGCGTTTTGCATTCGCATTCGCATACTGTATGCATTGCAATTTTCTCAGTCAGATTGATTTTATCGGGATTGCAGCCCCTGGCGTTTCAGGCAGTTCAGGCCGGTTTGAATAAGTGTATTTTGAGAATTGGTGCTCGTTCCCTGTTGTTTTCAGGCCATCTCGGTGCCCGGGTTTCGTTATGGTTGCGCAATCGTTCTCTGATCGATTTAATCGGCTTCCTGGCAATTTTAGGATTTTCTCTTTTATTTTCTAGATTTTTAATGCATTTTAATAGATTTTTTAATAGATTTATTTGTTTTTTAGATATTAAATAGGTTAGTATTTTGTTTTATAGAATTTAATAGGTTTTTTAGATTTTGATAGATTTTTTTCATTGATTTTATAGATTTAATTAGGATTTTAAATAAATTTCTAGATATTAAATAATCTTTTTCTGTTTTAAATAGGTTAATTAGGGTTAATTTTGTTTTTTAGGATTAATTATGGTTTTTTATTATTAATTTCGTTTTGTTTTTAGGGTTTAATTAGGTCTTTGAGTTTAATTCATGTAATCATCAATTAATCACGTTTTAAGTCCTTAATCAGAGTTTATCCATTAATGGGCCAGGTGTCTAGTCAAGGCCCAAGTCAGAGGGGTCCAGAATTCTGCCACATGTCATATAAAAATGCATGCCACGCGTGTTAAGCTTTTCCCCGCCACCTTAGCTGAACTCCCCTTCTCCCTCTGCCACCTCTCTCCCTCTCTCCTCACACGTGTCCTTCCCTCTGCTCTCCCCAAGCCACGCGTCCACCTCTGACTCCACCACCACAACCCCTCATTGCATGCTGGCCACGTGACTCCCCACCTGTCCCCTTCGCCGCCGGCCATGCAGCCGCCGTCCCCTCCGCCCTAACCATCGTCGGAGCCCCCAACGGTCGCCGGAAAGCCAATTTCCACCGGAAAATTCATCAGAACTTCATTTTTCCCAGAAACGCTTCCAAAACATCTTAATCCTCTCCATCAACTTCCCGCCGGAAAACACATCTTCGCCGGAATCTTCATATTCTTCCGCAAGCAACTCAGATCTTCATCAAGCCACCAAGAATCCAAGATCTTCATCATCAGTTTTTCCAGATTTCTCCGGATTTCCTCCAGATTTTCCAGAAACATAAAAAACATCATCAATCTGCAAGCGTCTTCGCTAAGAACATTCGCCTAGATCTTCGTCCGTTCAAGATCTTTCTTCATATCTTCAAGAATCCACTTCGTCCAGTGCCTCGGCTCCTTCATCGTCGACGATCTTCACGCCACTTCGACAACGATCTCCTTCAAGATCGTCAAGAGACTTCAAGATTTTCTCCAGACGATACCCTCTTCATAGCATTATCCAGGTTCCCTTTTCTCCTTCGTTCTGAACTTGTTGATTCTCGTAGTTTGGTTGTTTGCTGAAGAACTAGGTTTTGGGTTGAACGACGTTGAGGTTGTAACACCCCCTTCTATACCCCAAATAAATGCATATAAAACAATTAAGCACATACAAATTATCAGAGTAAAAGGGTTTTATAATAAGGTATAAAAGAAGAATGCCACAATTTCACCAATAAAACACTTTCACATTTTTCTCCATAAGATATGTAACATTTTCAAAATTAAGCGGAAGATCAAATCATTTAATCAGTTCCAAAATATTAATCCACGTACACACGAGTTAATCCAAATTAATACATCATATCAGTTAGATTACACAATCACATCAACTGATACATCGCAATGTATCACAAAAGAATGACTATACTAGTCTAACTACCCGGTGTTACATATCAGAGCAGCAGACTCAAAAGAATGAAGAATACTTCACAAAAGGGACTCCAGCATCCTAATCTGCAATGCCTCATAGAGCATTATAAAACAGCAGAAGGGTGAGAAATATAACCATAATAATCAAAGCATAAGATTATATATATATATATATATATATATATATATATATATATATATATATATATATATATATATATATATATATATATATATATATATATATATATATATATATATATATATATATATATATATATATATATATATATATATATATATATATATATATATATATATATATATATATAGGTATTCATATAATCGCATTCTACATTTCTCACCACAAATTCATTTCATAGTTATATTTACCATATTAAACAAATATGAACATACCCAAACATATCCCTTCATACATATTCCCCAATCATCCAAAACCCATTATATTCACAAGCATATTTCATATATCCATGACATTTATGCTATTACCACGTCATCAAACAATGCACACATATCCACGATATGTTCCCATGCATTTCTCACAATGATTAATGATGCACACATATCCACGATATGTTCCCATGCATCTCTCACAATTACTAACCGATGCACACATATCCACGATATGTTCCCATGCATCTCTCACAATTATTAATGATGCACACATATCCACGATATGTTCCCATGCATCCCTCACAATTATTAACAATGCACACATATCCATGATATGTTCCCATGCATCTCTCACAATTATTAACGATGCACACATATCCACGATATGTTCCCATGCATCTCTTACAATTATTAACGATGCACACATATCCACGATATGTTCCCATGCATCTCATCACATAATTGTATACCCATTAAGCATTCACAAGTTCATTAGACAATACAGATACATTCATCATTGTATTCACATGTATTTCTATTTATCATAATTAATACGCATCGCACATCAACTAGGATTCACGCCCGGAGGCTACCCACAGTACACATCATCACAATATATCATATCTATATCATATCATAGAGGTATTAACCTGTGTGAATCAATCAAACAATCACCACATGAGCAACACAGCAAAAGAAAAATGCTGTCACATTCGCCTTCATTCGCCTGGCGAACCCTCGCAGTGAACCTTCGCCTGGCGAACTCTCTCAGCGAACACTCGCTAGGCTTCGCCTGGCGAGACTTCCCAGCGAGCCCAAGTCAGTAGCTACTGACTTCATTCGCCACCATTCGCCAGCACCTTCGCTGGGCGAACCTTCGCTATCCAACTTCGCTTGGCGAACTCGCCAGCAAAGTCCACTGGGATTTAACTTATAATTATTCGCCAGCATTCGCTAGGCTTCGCCCGGCGAAGCCTCGCTTCCATTCGCCTGGCGAAAGCCAGCGAACCTGCGCAAAACAGAATTTCATTCCCGTCTTCTCCTTCTCAATCCACCATCAACCAACTTCTCACACAACAAAATCAGTACAAACAACATCAACACATGTTACCCGACTATTCTACGGCATTACATTCAGTTTCTAACCGATTAAATCCTCGATCTACCGATTAATCCAACTTTTGCCCTAAATAGAAAGTGATGAAAACTCTACCAAAACCCCAACCCAACATATAAAACATCATACAATGATCAAATAGAAATATTTCTCACCCTTACCTCGATTAATCGGAGCTTTGATGTTGATTCTTGATGATTTCCACGTTTCCTCTTCTTCTCCTCTCTTTCTCTTCTTTCTTCTTTCTTTCCTCTTTCTCTCCAAATGTTTCTAACTTTCTTTTCTTTTCTTCCTCACTTATATATTCCTTTTATTTTCTTTCCTCCCGATTTCCTTTCAATTCTCTATTAATTCCAATTAATAAAAATTAATTCCAATATTAACAAAAAATCCCACTAAATCAATTAATTACTACAATTAATTATTTAATGAAATTTGGGCTGTTACAACCCTCCCCCACTTAGGAATTTTCGTCCTCGAAAATGTTACCTGATTCAAACAGTTCTGGATAAGACTCCTTCATCTGGCTCTCAAGCTCCCACGTAACATTTCCACCAGCCGGTCCTCCCCAAGCGACCTTCACTAAAGCAATCTCTTTACCTCGAAGCTGTTTCAATTTCCGATCCTCAATCCGCATAGGTGATGTATCAACAGTCAGGTTATCTCTCACCTGCACATCATCTATTTGGACTACATGAGACGGATCCGCAATGTATTTCCTCAACTGAGATACATGGAATACGTCGTGAAGATTAGCAAGCGACGGTGGTAAAGCCACACGATAGGCCACTTCTCCTATCCTTTGCAAAATCTGATAAGGACCAATGAAACGCGGCGACAACTTGCGCGACTTCAGTGCCCTACCAACACCTGTCATCGGAGTGACTCGAAGAAACACATGATCTCCCTCTTGAAATTCAAGTGCCTTCCTCCTCTTGTCATAATAACTCTTCTGACGACTCTGAGTAATTCTCATCTTCTCTTGAATCATCTTGATCTTATCAATAGTCTGTTGAACTAACTCGGGTCCAACAACAAAACTCTCTCCGGACTCAAACCAACACAATGGTGTCCTACACCGCCTACCATACAACGCCTCAAATGGTGCCATACCGATACTCGAATGAAAACTGTTGTTGTAGGTAAACTCAATCAAAGGCAAGTAGCTATCCCAAGCTCCTCCTTTTTCCAATACACAAGCTCTCAAAAGATCTTCAAGCGACTGAATCGTCCTCTCCGTCTGACCATCAGTCTGAGGATGATACGCTGAACTCAAACGCAACTTAGTACCCAAAGCACTCTGCAAGCTCTCCCAAAATCTCGAAGTAAACCTCGGATCTCTATCCGAAACAATACTTGACGGAATACCATGCAGACACACAATCCTCTCAATATACAACTTAGCCAACTTCTCCAAAGGGTAATCCATACGCATAGGAATAAAGTGAGCAGATTTAGTCAATCTATCCACGATAACCCAAATAGCCTCAAAATTACTCGGCGTCCTCGGCAAACCCGATACAAAATCCATGGAGATACTATCCCATTTCCACTCAGGAATAAACAATGGCTTCATCAAACCCGATGGCTTCTGATGCTCAATCTTTGACTTCTGGCAAGTCAAACAAGAATACACAAATTCCGCGATATCCTTCTTCATACTAGGCCACCAAAATACTTTCCTCAAATCCTGATACATCTTAGTAGCACCCAGATGAATACTCAATCCGCTACGATGTCCTTCCTCAAGGATGCTCTTCTTAAGCTCAACCATGTTCGGAACACAAACTCGATCCCGACATCTCATAATACCATTCTCATCAATCCGAAAATCACCACCTTGGCCTTGGTTGATTAAAGTCAACCGATCAACTAAACTCAAATCCGATTTCTGTCCTTCTCGAATTTCATCCAAAATACCACTGGTAAGCTTTAACATACCCAACTTAAATCCAAAAGAAGTTCTCTCCCATACCAAACTCAAATCTTGAAATTGCTCGACCAATTCTAACTCTTTCACCATCAACGCCGACATATGCAATGATTTCCGACTCAATGCATCCGCTACTACATTCGCTTTACCCGGATGGTAGTTCAAGCCAAAATCAAAATCCTTCAAAAGTTCAAGCCATCTTCTTTGTCTCGCATTCAATTCCTTTTGATAAAAAAGATATCTCAAACTCTTGTGGTCACTAAACACTTCAAATCTTGCGCCAAATAAATAATGCCTCCAAAGTTTCAACACGAACACAACGGCGGCCAACTCTAAGTCATGCGTCGGATAATTCTTCTCATGCACTTTGAGTTGCCTCGAAGCATAAGCTACAACTTGGTTATTCTGCATCAACACACCTCCTAAACCCATCAAAGAAGCATCACAATATACAACGAATGGTTCTTCTGGATTTGGCAGAATCAAAACAGGAGTTGTCGTCAACCTTCGCTTAAGTTCTTGAAAACTCGCTTCACACTTGGCGTCCCAAACAAAGGCTTGACCTTTCCTAGTCAACTGTGTCAACGGCAACGATAACTTAGCAAATCCTTCAATAAACTTCCGATAATAACCGGCTAAACCAAGAAAACTTCTGATCTCAAAAACTGACTTCGGAGTCTCCCATTGCGACACCGCTTCCACCTTCGACGGATCGACCGCAATACCACTACTAGAAATCACATGACCAAGGAAACTAACTTCCTTCAACCAAAATTCACACTTAGAAAGCTTCGCGAACAACTGCTTCCCTCTCAGCACAGATAACACAATCTTCAGATGCTCGACATGCTCTCCTTCGCTCTTCGAATAAACCAAGATGTCGTCGATAAACACCACCACAAACTTATCCAAATAAGGATGGAAAATCCTATTCATGTACTCCATAAATACACCTGGTGCATTAGTCACACCAAATGGCATCACGGAATATTCATAGTGTCCATACCTCGTCCGAAAGGCCGTCTTCTGAATATCCTCAGCTTTCACACGGATCTGATGATACCCAGATCTCAAATCAATCTTGCTGAACACGCTTGCACCAACCAACTGATCCATCAGATCATCAATCCTTGGAAGTGGATACTTATTCTTAATAGTCACCTTGTTCAACTGTCTGTAATCCACACAGAGCCTCATAGAACCCTCTTTCTTCTTAACCAACAACACCGGTGCACCCCACGGTGACACGCTCGGACGAATAAACCTCTTTTCAAGCAAATCCTCAAGTTGACTCTTCAACTCTTTTAACTCCGAGGCCGACATACGATATGGAGCCATCGATATCGGACTAGTTCCAGGAATCAAATCTATCGAAAACTCCACTTCTCGCTCCGGCGGTAAATCCTTTATCTCTTCAGGGAATACTTCCGAAAAATCTCTAACAATGGGCAAAGCATCAATCTCTTCACTTTCACTAGTCCTCAAAGTTGCCATAAGCATAAATACCTTAGCCCCATCTTGTACCGATTCCTTCACTTGTTTCCTCGTCATAAACAAATCCCTTTCAACATCCGAATCGGGAAAAGTAACCGTTTTGTCAAAACAGTTAATATATACCCGGTTGAATTCCAACCAATTCATCCCAAGGATGACATCGAGTTGGTCTAGGTGAAGACACACTAAATCAATTCCAAAATCTTTACCGAAGATACTCAACGGACAATTCAAACAAACATACGGTGTAGTTACCGAACCCATAGCAGGAGTATCAATAACCATACCGCCACCAATCACAGACAACTCAAGATTCAACCTTCTAACACAATCCAAATAAATAAAAGAATGCGTAGCTCCGGTATCAATTATAGCGATCAAAGGTATACCATTAATAAAACACGTACCTCTGATCAAGCGATCGTCACTAGCAGTCTCAGATCCAGATAGAGCGAACACTTTTCCGCTTCCTTGATTCTTATTCGGCTTATCACATTTTGTACTAATGTGTCCTTGCTCGCCACAGTTGTAGCAAGTCACATTTGCATCGCTTCTGCATTCAAGGGCTTTGTGGCCTGGCTTGCCACACTTAAAACACGCCTTCTCAACACTCTTGCATTCCGAAGCACGGTGTCCCTCTTCACCGCACCTATAACACTTCATCGGAGTAGAAACTCCCCCACTTGGCCTCTTGCCATAACCCATTCTCTGCTTCCCTTTGTTTGCAGGAGTCACATAAGGTTTTCCTCTGAATTGACCTTTTCCTTTCTTATCACTTAAACTCTTGTAGTGGCTAGACCTAGCCCTACTGTCTTCGTCATAAATTCTGCTCTTGTTAACCAACTCAGAAAACCGCCTGATTTCCTGATATCCAATAGCTTGTCTAATCTCGGGTCTCAAACCGTTCACAAACTTGAGGCACTTAGACCTCTCAGCATTACCAGTATTATAGTGAGGACAAAATTTGATCAACTCCTCAAATTTCGCCGCATACTCAGCAACCGTCGAATTACCTTGCTTCAACTAAAGAAATTCGATCTCTTTCTTCCCCCGCACATCCTCTGGAAAATACTTCTCCAGAAAGGTTTCTCTAAACAAATCCCACGTAATCACAGTATCATCTTCCTCAAATCTTTGGCGAGTATTACCCCACCAATCTTCAGCTTCTTCTTCGAGCATATGAGTCCCAAACTGCACCTTCTGTGCACCCGAGCAATTCATAACTCGAAAAATCTTTTCCACAACTTTTAACCAAATTTGTGCCTTGTCCGGTTCATGAGTTCCCTTGAAGACCGGAGGGTTATTCTTTTGGAATTTCCCCAAAGCACGAAATCCATCATCAGCATGATTCCTCATATTCACATTGGCCGGAGGATTCTGCCCAATTGCCCCCGCCAATCTCGTCAATGCCTCCGCAATCGCTTCGTCGTTCCTCCCTGCAACCATCTTACTAATTCCAACAATAGAACTACGTAAGAACAACCGATATTGATAATGCATCACACGCATATCAATAACACACAGGGAAAAACACTCTAACAACTTGGCCGGACGGACCGACCTGCTCTGATACCACTATTGTAACACCCCCTTCTATACCCCAAATAAATGCATATAAAACAATTAAGCACATACAAATTATTAGAGTAAAAGGGTTTTATAATAAGGTATAAAAGAAGAATGCCACAATTTCACTAATAAAACACTTTCACATTTTTCTCCATAAGATATGTAACATTTTCAAAATTAAGCGGAAGATCAAATCATTTAATCAGTTCCAAAATATTAATCCACGTACACACGAGTTAATCCAAATTAATACATCATATCAGTTAGATTACACAATCACATCAACTGATACATCGCAATGTATCACAAAAGAATGACTATACTAGTCTAACTACCCGGTGTTACATATCAGAGCAGCAGACTCAAAAGAATGAAGAATACTTCACAAAAGGGACTCCAGCATCCTAATCTGCAATGCCTCATAGAGCATTATAAAACAGCAGAAGGGTGAGAAATATAACCATAATAATCAAAGCATAAGATTATATATATATAGGTATTCATATAATCGCATTCTATATTTCTCACCACAAATTCATTTCATAGTTATATTTACCATATTAAACAAATATGAACATGCCCAAACATATCCCTTCATACATATTCCCCAATCATCCAAAACCCATTATATTCACAAGCATATTTCATATATCCATGACATTTATGCTATTACCACGTCATCAAACAATGCACACATATCCACGATATGTTCCCATGCATTTCTCACAATGATTAATGATGCACACATATCCACGATATGTTCCCATGCATCTCTCACAATTACTAACCGATGCACACATATCCACGATATGTTCCCATGCATCTCTCACAATTATTAACGATGCACACATATCCACGATATGTTCCCATGCATCCCTCACAATTATTAACGATGCACACATATCCACGATATGTTCCCATGCATCTCTCACAATTATTAACGATGCACACATATCCACGATATGTTCCCATGCATCTCTCACAATTATTAACGATGCACACATATCAACGATATGTTCCCATGCATCTCATCACATAATTGTATACCCATTAAGCATTCGCAAGTTCATTAGACAATACACATACATTCATCATTGTATTCACATGTATTTCTATTTATCATAATTAATACGCATCGCACATCAACTAGGATTCACGCCCGGAGGCTACCCACAGTACACATCATCACAATAGATCATATCTATATCATATCATAGAGGTATTAACCTATGTGAATCAATCAAACAATCACCACATGAGCAACACAGCAAAAGAAAAATGCTGTCACATTCGCCTTCATTCGCCTGGCGAACCCTCGCAGCGAACCTTCTCCTGGCCTTCGCCTGGCGAACTCTCTCAGCGAACACTCGCTAGGCTTCGCCTGGCGAGACTTCCCAGCGAGCCCAAGTCAGTAGCTACTGACTTCATTCGCCACCATTCGCCCGCACCTTCGCTGGGCGAACCTTCACTATCCAACTTCGCTTGGCGAACTCGCCAGCGAAGTCCACTGGGATTTAACTTATAATTATTCGCCAGCATTCGCTAGGCTTCGCCCGGCGAAGCCTCGCTTCCATTCGCCTGTCGAAAGCGAGCGAACCTGCGCAGAACAGAATTTCATTCTGTCTTCTCCTTCTCAATCCACCATCAACCAACTTCTCACACAACAAAATCAGTACAAACAGCATCAACACATGTTACCCGACTATTCTACGGCATTACATTCAGTTTCTAACTGATTAAATCCTCGATCTACCGATTAATCCAACTTTTGCCCTAAATAGAAAGTGATGAAAACTCTACCAAAACCCCAACCCGACATACATAACATCATACAATGATCAAATAGAAACATTTCTCACCCTTACCTCGATTAATCGGAGCTTTGATGTTGGTTCTTGATGATTTCCACTTTTCCTCTTCTTCTCCTCTCTTTCTCTTCTTTCTTCTTTCTTTCCTCTTTCTCTCCAAATGTTTCTAACTTTCTTTTCTTTTCTTCCTCACTTATATATTCCTTTTATTTTCTTTCCTCCCAATTTCCTTTCAATTCTCTATTAATTCCAATTAATAAAAATTAATTCCAATATTAACAAAAAATCCCACTAAATCAATTAATTACTACAATTAATTATTTAATGAAGTTTGGGCTGTTACAGAGGTAGAGGAGATCGTTTGAGCTGAGATTTTGTAGGTTAGTTAGTATTAGCGTTGGATTTTCTGATGAATAAGGCTGGTGGACGTATTTAGAATGAAGTTTGTGGTTTGAGTTATGGTGTTAAGTTGGTTTCAGAGATTGCGAGTGAGATGAGGTTTGAGAGAATCAGAGAGGCAGCTCTGGGAGAATGAGAGCGCCGTTAGGGTTTGGAGAGACGATGAACAGTGAAAGGGGGAATGAAAGGATTAGGATTTTTGTTGTTAGGATTGAGTAGAATGGATTCGGGCTCAGGCCCATTTGTGCTGGTTGCTGATCACCTCCACAGTTTTCCTATGACACCCCCCTCCCAATGTTTTTTTTCGTTTGGGCCTAGGCCATTTTACTATTCGCACCCCCATTGAGAGGCCCAGTGGAAATATAAGGCGAAATCTTGCTATTTGCCACCCCCCGTTTTTCTTTTTTCTTGGTTTTTTTTATGTTTTTTCTGAATGGGTAATGGGCCTAGCGCGCTGGCTATGCGCACCCCCCCCCCCCCTGAGCCCAATTGTCATTCTGAACTGCATAAAGTTGCTATTTGCCACACCTGTTCTTTTTATTTTTAATTGATTTTCATGTTTGCATATATTTTAGTAAATAAATCATAACAAATTGAAAAATGGTCATTTTTACATGGGATTTTTCCCCTCATTTTCATAAAAACATCAAGAAAATTATAAAAGAATAAAATTGGCATTTCATTCATTTTTTATTTTCTGGTGCATTTTTACATTTTTATGGCATTTATTTCATTTTCACTTGGTATATGTTACTTGCTGAATTTAGTATGGTCATTGTATTTCATATTTTGATGTAATTCTTTTTGCTATGGTTAGATTAGAGTATTAGGTTCCCCATGGAATTTTATCACATTTTTGTGATTTAATTTAGGATAGTTTTGAACCATAAACTTTAGGATGATCAGGATTAGGATTTCACAACAATTAGGTGCCGTTTAGGGCATAGTTTTGGGGTTTTAAAATTGATTTAGGTCTTGGGGTTTATATGGGGTATAGGGTACATAGTTAGGGTCCCCTAGAAATTTAATTAGTATTTTATAATGAGTTTTACTATTTTTACTTGATTTTTACAACTTGGTTGATATTGGTGTGTTTCCCACTTGGGATGTTGCTTTGTTTGTGGGGTTTGGGCATTTCAATTGGGCTTGGGGCTTGGGTTTTGCTTGTTGAGGCTTATGAATACCTTGAATGATGATTGAAGACAAGGGATAGAGCTTGATGCATGAAGATTCCTCTCCTGGAGGATGGTTTTTGAAGACATAGGAAATAGGAGAAATAGGCAGAGCTTTAGATTAGACTGAATTTTTCCACAAACATGGAAAGCATCTTGTGCTTCCATTCCTCCCAATGACTAAAAGTCCTTCTAAGATATTCACATCCCTCCTTTGGAGGGATAAGTGGCTTATCCTAGCAGTAGAACTTTGAGGGAACCTGTCTCTCATAGTGTTAAACACTTATAGGCTTCCTTTGGTTGTCAATAAGCTGTTTAGCATTCAACTTATTCTGCTAAGTGATTCTCTTCTGGAGTGCTTTCCTTGAAGAAAGAAGTTCATTGGAGATAAGAAGTTCATTTCATTGAAGATGGATAAAGGAGAAGCTTGTGCCTGTCAAAGCTGCTCAACTGTTGGATTAGGGTTTTACTGCTGTTTGAAGTTGTCTGCTGTCTGAAGCTGTCAACTGTTGGGGTTCATTGCTTGCTAAAGCTTGGTGTTGCTTGGAGTGTATGGGATCATTGAAGAGTTGACTTTGGGATTCATTTGAAGATGTTATTGTTTTGCAGTTAATCAACTGTCAGAGTTTGATGTTTTTCAGAGCTGCTGCTGTAGGAGCTGGTGGGCTATCAGAGCTGGTTTTGGGGTTTTATTTTCTTTGCTGTATTGTTTGTTAATTTTCCCATAGGTTTGAAGTGAAGCTGTTTCACTTTGCCTATTGTTTTCCCAGGTTCGAGGTTGAGTGGGGCTCCCTTGCCTCGCTTGTGTTGCTGCATCTCATGTATTTTACTGCTTTACTGTATATATGCTGTTTCTTTTCCGTTTATCCCCTAGGATCTCTGTTTCTCTCTGCGCAAGAGAGAAATATGACAGACATTAGGCTTTCATCCATGTATGATAACATTAGGGTAGTTTTGATTCCCATTTCAAACCCTAGGCTTTAGAGCGTCGTTCTCTCCTCATCTCGAAACAATCAAAAACACAATAACAGGTCAAACATCAATAAAAAACAGTTCTTGCGTAAAAGGCTGAAAACCAATCAAAATGTCATTTTTGTCCGCTTGGACCCGTAATCAGGAGAAAACCTTTTTCAGAAGGATAAAAACAATCAAGACAGACTTGTGTCGTCCGTAGCCCGAACTATGTTTGCTCTGATCTTTCATGCTGTATGAAAGTACGTAGGCATAGGATGTGATATCCTAGCGAGCAACCTTCCCCTCCTTTCCCGTAGGTAGGCGAACTACGTTGACTCTGATTTCTCGTTCCAGACGGGAATACGTAGGTATAAAGTGCGATACTTTGCCGAGTCATTTTATTTTCTTTTAACCCCAGACCTGTAGAATAGATAGAATAACAATCCGTACTAGAAAACAAGCGTGGATCCCGTCGAGTACGACGGACGTGAGGGGTGCTAATACCTTCCCCTTGCGTAACCGACTCCCGAATCCAGGATTTGGTTGCAATGACCATTCCTTTCCCGTCTTTGCATTAGGTTTACTCTGAGCATTTCCTTTCCCTCCGTTGGGATAAATAACGCACGGTGGTGACTCTTCTGTCATAGCCGGCGCCGATTTTCGCAGTAGCGACAGCTGGCGACTCTGCTGGGGATTCCAACGGTTCCCTACGCGAGTCAATCCTAGCACTTGTTTTCCCGTCGTGGGTTTTGTATGGATTTACATTTCTGTATTTACTTTCAGCATTATATTATTGTGATTATTGCTGTGGGTATGAGGGGGTTCTATGATTGAGAGATAAGTCGGACCTGGGCTTGAGTGCGCCTAGAATTAGAGTGGAAATTAGTGGGCGCGTGCTTGCTTTGCAGGCACTAGTGTCTCATGAAATCCACGCTCGGACGAGGTTCTTCTGGTTGACTTCTTTTTCAACCCTTTGGGTTGAGGGGGTTGTTGGTTAGTTGGATTGTCGACTCCGGGGACCGATCATTTGGAAGTTGGCTAAGTGAGGCCTCTTCAAGACATGATGATGCCACACCTTCTGGGTATCGTATCATCCGTCTTGAAAGTCTGTGACGCCAACGACCGCATAGGATGCCATACCTTGTGTCAGTTATTAGGACACCTACCTGTGAGAGGGGTTGGGACATGCAGGTAACTTGACCTCCAGATTACCGGTTTTCTTGATTGAGATTCAGTGGTGTGATATTTGAGGATAGTATTATTGGGTCTGTCAGAGACCAGGTTGGAACCTTGTGGATGGTCTTGAGCCATTTGTGGGTCTATTTGAGACCAGTATTATGGATTGGGCTTCTCAGCCAGGGGCACTTGGTCTTTTGTTGCATTGTTTGCATATTGCATTGTTTGCATCATCATGTGCATATCATTAACGTGTGTCTGTGTTGCAGGTGCATTTTCATACTTCCCGATTCTAGTGCTCCGGACTTCTATCTGTTATTATGAGTACTTTGAGGAAGATTGTTGCGTATAAGTTGCCTACTCCTAATGTGACTTCTCTGTTGGGTCTGATATCCCTAGCTGATGATGATGTGAGGAGAAGCTTTAGGAAGAGCTATGGGAAGCTGCTGAGTTTGGGTTGCAAACCAACTGCATATGAGCTGAATGGGTTATACACATTGATGCAGTTATATGATCCCCCCTTGAGGTGTTTTATGTTCTAGGACTTCATTTTGGCTCCAACCATGGAGGAGTACGTTGAATTTCTAGAATTGCCAGTTCAGAACAAAATGCCCTTCGTTCATTTTGATGCTAAGCCTAAGCTGAAAGACTTAGCTGTTCCCTTGCATATGGATCCTGCAGAGTTGTTGTTGACCTCCTGGCATGGAGTTTCTGGGTTTTCTCTCAAGTTCTTGGTTGGAAAAGCTCAAGAATATGCCAAAAGTGGCTGCTGGATTGTGTTTAACGTTGTTCTGGCTTTGTGCATCTATGGGATTATAATGTTCCCTAATCTGCCGGAATTCGTTGATTTGGATGCATTCTACTTGTTTGCTGTAGGCAACCCGGTGCCTACCTTGATTGGAGATTTCTATCATTCCTTGCATTATAAGAATGAAAACAGAAGGGGGAAGAATGTCCATTGTTGTGTACCTTTGCTGAATATGTGGTTTGAGAGCCATCTGCCCAAGAAGGGTCCTTTTGTTGAGTCTGCAGATACAGCTGAGTGGTCTGAACGGCTAATGGGACTTTCCGTAGAAGACATTGTCTGGTTCGATAGAGATTTATTGGGGTCATAGATTATCTGCAGTTGTGTCGGGTTTCCCAACGTTCCTTTAATTGGAAGGAAGGGGTGTATTAACTACAACCTGTCGCTTGCGCGAAAATAAGGTGCCGGCAAAACAGAAGAGTCGCCACCTTTCGTTATTTATCCCTCAGAGCGGGAAAGGAAACGATCGGAAAAACCTTACAAAAAAGGGTAAGACAAGGTCGTCGCAACCATTGTCTGGGTTCGGGAGTCGGTTACGCAAGGGGAAGGTATTAGCACCCCTCACGTCCGTCGTACTCGACGGGATCCACGCTTGTTGGTTTGTCTACGGGTGAAAAACAATCTATCTACGGCTGCTAAATCTAAACGGAAAGAAATTGACTCGATAGAGCGTCGCACTCTATGCCTACGTATTCTCATCAGAGAATGAGAAATCAGAGTCAACGTAGTTCGGGCTACGACGGGTTATGGGGGAAGGTAGCTCGCCAATACATCAGTACTGTGCCTACGTACTCTCAACAGGTATGAGAGATCAGAGCTTACGTAGTTCGGGAAACTACGGTTTATTTCCTGTCTTTTACGAAAGAAGTGTTTTTTATTGTGTTTGCGATTTCAATCGCACTAGAGACTATGACCTGAGAGTGAATGCGTCGCATGTCACCCAAAGGGTACCATACTAAACATCCAGACTGTGGAAAAGAAACTCTCCCACAATCCTTTCTCAGATAGCTTAAGGCTCGTAACGTACGAAAGAAATCATTCATGATTACTGTATCTTAAACCGTTTTGAGATGAGAAGAGAACATGCCCAACTAGGAGCGAGACTATCAAGTCCTACTGTTGTCATGCCATGGATTCATCCTATGGTCAAGGTTTGAACAGGGAACTCCTAGAAGTTGTCATGCATAGGTTTCAACCTAAAGTTCTATCATCAATTCCTTATTAAAGGAAATGAGAGTCCTAAGGGATCATGTCAATGATACACCAAAACAGATAAAGCATCGGCTTTAAACAGTAAAATGCATGCAATGCAAGTGAGGGAGGAAATGTGTGTGGGGCTTCAGCCTCCACAAGCTCATCTCAACCTCAAGCCAGAATGGATAACAGTAATCATACTGAAAGATAAAACAACATGCTATCAAGCAATATACAGTAAACTGCAATCATACAGATAAAATGAAATAAAATGCCATCAGGCAAACAAACCACATGGGCAAGGGAGTTGGGCTCTACCGAATACCCGCAAGCAAATCCACATAGTAACAGTACAAGTAGAGGGAGAAACTCAACCTCTAGTGCAATCATGCTCCTAGATTCTACTTATTCTAGATATGAACTTACTCTAATGCATCAAGCAATTCAAACAAAACACATCAATACAGAAAAGAAAAAGAAAAGAAAGCAGATCAACTCCTCTCTCAACCTCAAGCTTCAGCTTTTCCAACAGCAACTCAGTCTTCAGACTTCAATCACTCTTGACAAATATCAATTTGCTTTTCCAGGTTTCAACCCTTCAACATAAGTTTCAACTTATCTTCTCTGAGCTTCAGCTCCTTGATCAGTTCCACCTTCAGGCTTCACCATTAACCATAAGTGTCAACTTGATCTCCTTCAGGATCTCCAGGTATCAAAGTAAGTATCAACTTCCTTTGCTCTTCAAGCTTCAGCTCTTCAGAATAATCTTCAAGCACTTAGAAGTATCAACTTCATCCTTCAGTCTTTACTTCATCTTCAGGGGTCTTCAAGTATCAACTGGCTCTTGTTGCTCTTCAAGCTTCAGCTGGAATGGCAAGACTCAAGGATTCATCCTCTTCAAGGGTGTCTTTATCTTCACACTCAAGCTCTGCATCTCTCAAGATAATCAAACCAGAGAAATCACTTACTGGATAAGTTGGGCATATTGAACTGCTTATTGACCACCAAAGGTGACCTATAAGGGTTCAACATCAAAGGAATGGTTCCCTCAAAAGTTCTACTCCCTAGGTACATCACTTATCCCTCCCAAGGAGAGAGGTGTATACCATGGAAGGACTTTGAATCATAGGGAGGAATGGAGGTGAAAGATACCATCCATGTTTAAGAAAGAAGTTAACTGGGTCTAAACTCTTCCTAATCCCTAACCTTAAAACAATAATAAAAACAAACAAGATCAAGCTCTCAAGCTCCTCAATCCATCTCAATGCTCCTACTATGCTCCTCAATGCTCCTCAGAACAAAACCAAGCTCTCCAAGCCCACAAAGCAAAGCAAACAAAAATACAAGCCCACAAGGGCAACACAAACAATCATCAACTACAAAAATCATCTAAAAATAGTATACTACTATATTAAAACCTAATATAATTTATAAGGTATCCTACATACCTACCCTTAACACCCTTATATGCCCCAATGTCTAACTTGACCTAGAAACCCAAAATTCTAGTGTTATTATGGACCTATGTTAAGGATTAACCTAATTCAACACAACCTAATGTCATCTAATCAAAACTAACCTAAAATTCATCACAAAATTATGGAATGAATCCTGGGGGAAGCTAAAGCATATATCTAACTATCCTAAAAATAATGGTCTAAAAATGTTAAGGGAACTACCTATACAAAATTCTACAAATTCATGTATCAACATAAAAGAAATAAAAAGCAATTAAAATAGAAAATGCACAAAAAATATTAAAAATGCATGAAATGAAAATATTTTTATTTGATAATTGTCTAGACATTAATATGAAATGAGAGAAAAAATTCCCATTAAAAAATCATTATTTTTCAAATTATTATGATTTTTCCAAGTTTGAGATAAAATGGAGAAAATAAAATCAAAAGATGAAAGGAGGTGGTGTATTTAGTAATGCAATGCAGTGCAATACGCGCATGGGCCCAGAATGGGGGGTTCAGAAAGTAAATGCGCTAGGCCCATTCATTAATCAGAAATTAAATCAAAAAACATAAAGAAAAATAAAAATCCACGGTGCAAATAGCAATGATTTCCAGTTCAAAATTGAGTGGGCCTCGTGTGTGGGGTGTGATCAGCAATCCAGCCCAAATCCCCTTAAATGAAACGCTGTGTTTCATCATGTCTTCAGACTCTCTTCGTCATGCGTGAAAATAGATCTCAGCCCTCAGATCTTAGTCCCAGTCAAAGTCAGCTTATGATCCAATGGTTGCAGGGTCATCTTCTTCCTTCAGCCATGGCAATGGAGGGAAAGGCTCCATAGTTGCAGAGTTCAAAACTCAATTCGAAATCCATCAAATCTCAACCAAAAATCATGATCCAAAGCCCTAATCCACTCTAAATTCAATCCTGAATCTAACCATGATCTCAAATTCCATTGAATCTCACTCAAACTTGAAACCCGATAACAACTTCAAATTATGCTTGAAAATCAAAACTCAAGATTCTTGAAATTGTTTACACTAAAATGTTCACCTCCTATCACTGGTCAACTTCCACTAAAGAACTAAGATTATTACTCAAGATTCAAGGAGTTCTTGGTCCATAAAGAAATGGTGTCACCAACAAAATCATCACCAATTCTCTTCAAACTCTCCAAAATCCATCACCTATGTGTCTCTAACCTTTCTACACTAACAAACTAACCTAATTATGCATAAAACGTGGTGTAATGAAGAATTTGCAAACCTGGTAAATCTTGATGAACAGATGATGAAATCTTCCACTTCAAGCCTTGAAACTCTTCAGAAAGTTTCCTTAGATGCTAATCTTGCTACTGTTTGCAACAATTTTGATGGAGGAAGCTTCAATCTCAGAATTCGATTCTGACTTGCTACCTTGAAAGTTCAATCACCAACTCTTCAATTCACCATGGATTTGCTCTCAAATCAGTCTGCACAGCTTCACTATGATCTATGGAATGTGTTTGTATAGAAAGAATGAATGGAAATGAAGAAGAATGTAGAATTGGAACTTGACTTGCAATGGAAGCAACAAGATGGCACTCTCTCTCTCAAACCTCTTTTCTCACCAACCATGCATCTGAGCAAGTTACACATGTTATATAGAGTGGTTTAGAATCATCTAGAACCATCTAGAACCTTCCAATGAGAAATTGGAAATCTCATGTCATGACATTTTGATTTCACTTCTCACCATATGCTATCTCATGCCATAGTCCTTGTGACCTTTGTAACTGACTTGAAATTCTCCCCACATGAGATGTATGGTGTGTTACAATGCATAACTAACTTGTTTATTGAGTTTTCTTGAGTTTTGCTTTGGTGCCTTAAGATGCAAGTAAGCCATTTCCAAAGAACCCCTATGATCTAGGCCTCAAATCAAAATTGTGGCTGAACCATTGTTCTTAGAATGTCCTTTGGAGTCAAAATGACCTATTATATGACATGGTTTGGATGTATAACTTGTGATTTCCAATTTTCAATTTCAACTTATTTAACTTATGCCTCAATTTTAGGCCATTTTCATCACTTTTTGATACAAGCCTTTTCAACATCTCATGACCTCCCTACTAGCCTTAAAACATCATTCTAAGCAAGTTTTATGTCGAAGATTTTCCCATTTGAAGCTTGGAAATAGGAGATATGGCCTTATGCTTGAAATGACCTATAACCTCCAAATGACCAAAATGCCCTTGACTTGTCAAAGCCATAAGTTGAGTTCTACCAATCCTATCAAAGACTTCTAGTACTCTATAGAAAGCTAAGAAGATTCTCTACAACATTCATGTTTGCCAAGAGTTCATAGCAACCATCCTACTAGGGAAAAAGTTGGATGCAAGTTGGGTGACTTTCAAGGACCCAAATTCACATACCTCAGATGACCTGTAATTTGTCAAAGTCATAACTTGAGCTCTACAAATCCTATCAAGGACTTCTAGTACTCAAATTAAAGATAAGAACAAGATCTACAACATTCATGTTGTGGGGAAGATGAGATAACAATCACATCTTGAGCTAAACTGCCTTGAAGATAGGGATCAAACTAGGGGAATTTACACTGTCAATCCTTAGAAACCCTAGCTTAAAACTTCTCAAACTCCTCAACCATGATGAGTTAGTCTAGGAATCATCCTTATAGCATCTTAATACATCATTCCATGATCACATGGCTCTTGGATTAGGTCTCAACCCTCTCCAAATCATCAGTTGACCTAGGGTTGACCCAGTCAAACCCTAATTCCACCACTCATGGCTGAATCTTCTGCATTCTTGTACAATGACCTCTCTAGGCCTCATGATGTCTTTCAAGACATCTCACAAGTTTTATCAAAGCTTCAAGTCTATCCTCATAGTCTCAGAATCATCTGAGGAGCTCCCACCACTCTAAAGTTATGAGACACACAACCTTGGTTTCAACCAATCCCTCTGAGGATCTCTTGAGTTTTCTGACAAAGATATCAATCTTTGAACATTTGAATAACCTTCTTGGCTAGCTTCAAATTCTCATATAACTCTTGATGGGTAAATAAATGTTGGTCAAATTTTGGGGTGCAACAGCTGCCCCTATTCAAACGGCTTGAACCTGATTGGGTGAGGAGCGAATGGCTCTCAGCCAATCAAGGTGCGAGACGGTTGAATACCGATAAACCCGTAAATTTGCCAACTGCACAAGTACACGGTCCGCTGTCGGGAACAAATCTTCGAAAACTGAAATAATAGTTGCACGGCAACTAGCTGGAGACATACTGATCTGAACCTTGTCGTCAGTTATCCACATTAAATTCCTCTATCATTGTCATCAGACACCTGACCTCGCCGTCAGGCATTCATGAAAATAAAGTGTCTGACCTCGCCGTCGGACAACCAAAACACCCAACATTGCCGCTGGAAAACTAAATCACCTGACATCGCCGCCAGAAACAAACATCCAACATCGCCGCTGGAGAACTAAATCACCTGACATCGCCGCCAGAAACAAACATCCAACATCGCCGCTGGAGAACTAAATCACCTGACATCGCCGCCAGAAACAAACATCCAACATCGCCGCTGAAAAACTAAGAATCTGACATCGCCGCCAGCCAAACATCCAACCTCGCCGCTGGAGAACCAAACTACCTGACATCGCCGCCAGAAAAAACGTCCAACCTCGCCGCTGGAAAGATAAAGAGTCTGACATCGCCGCCAGCCAACTATAACTCTGAGAAACACCCGACATCACCGTCAAGTACTCAACATAATCTGACTTCGCCGTCAACTCTCAACATCGAGTCGATAAAAGCATCTGACCTCGCCGTCAGGGTGAAGAAATCCATTGGGAAAATATGAACTTGAAGAGTAGACTCTGTTGGAGAGAATGATAAGGTGAACACGCGTCAATGATCTTGCTGGAGGTCTGGATACCACACACAGGTGAACGATACTCTGGTCGGTAGGAACACTTTCGACACTGAGCATAGCAGTTGCACGACAACCCTACTGGGGAATTGGTCACACGGTAACCGGTAATACATAGTCGATCGTGCCATCAGGCATTCGAAGAACACTGTCGGGCATCAGCCGGACTTCAACCCTCAGGTTGATCATGCCATCAGGCATTCAAAGAAATTGTCGGGCATCAGCCGGACTTCAACCATCAGGTTGATCATACTATCAGGCATTCAAAGGACTTGTCGGGCATCAGCCAGACCTCAACCCTCAGGTTGATCATGCCATCAGGCATTCAAAGAAATTGTCGGGCATCAGCCGGACTTCAACCATCAGGTTGATCATGCTATCAGGCATTCAAAGGACTTGTCGGGCATCAGCCAGACCTCAACCATCAGGTTGATCATGCCATCAGGCATTCCACATTACTGTCGGGCATCAGCCGGACTTCATCAGCAAGTCGGGAATAGAATTCTTGGTCAATTATGAGCCAACTGGGAACATCTAAACCTCTGCCATCAGGCACTCCGCATCAGCTGAGAAAACTACTTCATTAACACGGTCGGACTCCAATCATGGAGTCTTCAAGGGAGGTTTCAACTTCGCCGTTAGAAACCTGCTGGGGATGACGCTTCGCCGCTGGGGATTCTGGAGAACTATCAAGTAACTCCACTCCGGGGGTCCAGAAATCATTCTGGATGAATCAACTTTGCTGAGGACTTCAAGAATCATCTTGGACAAATAACCCCGTCGGGGACCTTCAAGAATCATCTTGAACCGATAACCATTCTGGAGATTTCAGGAATCATCCTGAGCGAACACTCTGTTGGGGGATTCCAGGAATCATCCTGGGCAACCTTTACTGGGGACTCTACGTATCAACTTGAGCAACCAACTCTGGCGACTGCACCGGGATCTTAAGAATCATCTTAAGTACACGACGCTGCTGGGGAATTCAAGAATCATCTTGAACAAATAACTCCGCCGGAGACCTTCAAGAATCATCTTAAGCAAGCGGCTTCGTTGGGGGGAATGTCAGGAATCATCCTGAGCAATCAATTCTGCGGCGGAGCACCTGCAAAACAAGAATGGTAACAACCTAGATCATGTTTATTATGCATATGCTTCGGCAATGGCGCAATGCTCCACACGGTGGAAATGCTATGCGTTTATGATAAGTGCTATGCAATCATGCACAATGATGCGATCCCATCAGCAAAATAAATGCTGAAGGGGGGATCCTCCTACCAAGGAGAGAGAACTACTCAGATAGAGGAATCATCCTGCTGAGGAGAACAAGGTCCCGCCAATATCAATTGGACTCCGCAGGGGACACAACTTCAGTTGAATGCTGCGGGGGAAACAACTTCAGTTGATTGCTGCAGGGGAACGAAGCTCTATGGGAACCTGGACCTGCTGAGGGAAAGCGATGTCAATCGCGGGAATAAACTGCATGGCCTTCATGGCTACTTCTCTGGAGATAACGACTCTGTGGGGAAACAACTTTGGCTGTTCAACCTTCCACTGGGGGGAAAAAACCAATCATGGTCTGAGCAACTTCCAAGGATTCGACTCTCTTGGTGATCTGCAAACTCGTCTGAGGAAGGAGAAATCATTCTGCTTCGCTGGAGAGAGTACGACTCTGCGGGGGAATCTCAATTCCGCTGGGGAAGAAGGAATTATCCAACTTCGGGAGAGTACGACTCTGGTGGGGAATTTCAATTCCGCTGGAGACTTCAGTCTGGCACCATCAGTTGCTGCATACTTCGGCGTACGAATAGTTTCCTACGAAACCTGCACTTGTGACCCGGTGCTGGGGGAATGAATTCATGGTTCGGCGCCTGACACAGCTGGGGGGATGCCGCTCCTTCAGGATGCATCAGCTTGGGGAGAGAATCTTCTCTGCCTGGGGAGACATATCAATGCTCATTATCTCGTGTTCAGACTCTGCGGGGAGAGGCTACTGAACTCTGCTGGAGAAGGAGGAATCATCCTGCTTCAGGGATGCGCACGGCGCATTGTCTGGTATAAGCTACACCTGTAACAACACAAACAAACAGACAAGATACCCTTCTCAAAGGGACCTATCAAGGTTATTATCTCGTGACAACGTTCAAGTATTTAATTGTTTCAACAATCAGTGGCCTAGGCCCGTAAGTTTATGTATGCGCATTTTATCAAAAACATCGGCGTTCTTTTTCGCAAACAAAACAGATAAATGCTAAACAGGCAAGCAGAATTGCTGAATAGTATACATTTTATTGATAACGAACCCCTGAATGGGTAAAAATGTTTTACAACAGGTGCAAGCTCCTGGAATGAGGAAGCCGCGCAAAAGTAAAACATAAATATACATCAGTATATACAAATGTCGGCAACGAGGCATAGACGAACACCATGAGTTGATCCCTCTATGACCCACTCGACTTCGATACTTCTCCGACGCTTCAGCTTCGGAAGAGATTGATTCAGATGAACGGCCCCCAGGTTCTCCAAACCACTAAACAATGAAAGTCCACACGCGGAACACAATCATTTGCTTTTTCAAATCCCTAACTTTTGCGTGAACCACCCTTTGCGGGTTTTCAGTTCACCGAGATACCCTTTTTTGCCGAAGCCGCCTAGTGTAGGTTTTCGACTTCGCGGGTGTACCTTTTTCAATTTATATCCCTAATTTTTGCCCGAACCTTTTTATTCTGTTTTTGGTTCGCCGGGATGCCCCTTTTTTGCCTGGACTCTCTCTTTTTTTTTTGTCCAGCGGGTCACTTTCAAGCAAAGTATTTTTTAACTGCGTCCGCATTCACCGGGGATGCAAAATCTTCACCATCCATCGTGGATAACAACAAAGCTCCTCCCGAGAAGACCTTGCTGACGACGTACGGACCTTCGTACTTCGGAGTCCACTTGCCTCGGTGATCGGAGTGTGGAGGAAGGATCTTCTTTAGGACGAGATCACCCTTCTGAAAGCTTCTAGGACGCACCTTCTTATCATAAGCTTTCTTCATTCGGCTTTGGTACAGACGACCAAATGCAATCGATGCTAACCTCTTCTCGTCCATCAGGCTGAGTTGGTTCAGTCAGTTCGTAATGCATTCTGCCTCGTCGAGTTTTACATCAACCAAAACTCGCAAAGAAGGGATCTCCACGTCTAACGGTAGGACAGCTTCCATACCGTACACCAAGGAGAAAGGAGTTGCCCCGGTTGAAGTACGTACCGTTGTACGATAACCGTGCAATGCAAATGGCAGCATCTCGTGCCAGTCTTTGTAGGTCACAACCATCTTCTGAACAATCTTCTTTATGTTCTTATTGGCTACTTCAACGGCGCCATTCATCTTCGGCCGGTAAGGAGATGAGTTGTGGTGCTCAATCTTGAAACTCTGGCACAGCTCCTTCATCATCTTGTTATTCAGATTCGAACCATTATCATTAATGATCCGCTCGGGAATTCCGTAACGAAAGATGATGTCCCTCTTTATGAATTTAGCCACCACCTGCTTGGTCACATTAGCATACGAGGCTGCCTCCACCCACTTGGTGAAGTAGTCGATAGCTACTAGAATGAAACGATGACCGTTAGATGCAGTGGGCTCGATCTTGCCTATCATGTCGATGCCCCACATGGAGAACGGTCACGGGGAGGACATGACATTCAACGGGCACGGCGGCACATGAACTTTATCAGCATAAATCTGGCACTTATGACATCTCTTCACGAACCTGAAGCAATCAGACTCCATCGTCAGCCAGTAGTATCCTGCTCTCAGGATCTTCCTCGTCATAGCATGCCCGCCGGCGTGCGTACCAAATGTGCCTTCATGGACTTCTTCCATGAGCATACTCGCCTCTTTCTCATCTACACATCTGAGTAGCACGAGATCGTGGTTTCTCTTATACAAAACTCCATCAGGATTGAGATAAAAATTTCCAGACAGCCTCCTTAGAGTCTTCTTATCCTGGGTTGACGCACCCGCAGGATACTCCTTAGTCATAAGGAAAGTCCGGATGTCATGGAACCATGGCTTGCCATCGGCGGCTTCCTCGATTGCAAAGACGAATGCAGGTCTATCAAGACGAGAAAACACAATTCTTGGAGCCTCATTCCAAAAATTGACTTTATATATTGAAGCCAATATGGCTAAGGCATCAGCCATCTGATTTTCTGCTCTGGGCACATGATGGAGTTCCACTCGATCGAAGAACGGAAGTAGCCTTCTGGCATAATTCATGTACGGCACCAAATTCGATTGACGAGTCTCCCACTCCCCTTTAATTTGGTTGATCACAAGCGCTGAGTCACCATATACGTCTAGATTCTTGATTCTCAAATCAATCGCCTCTTCTAGACCCATGATGCAGGCTTCGTACTCCGCCTCATTGTTGGTGACTGGAAACGTCAGTCTCACAGTAAACGGGATGTGGGATCCGTGGGGAGTCGTGATGATAGCCCCGATGCCACTTCCATAGGAATTATCGGCCCCATCGAATATCAATTCCCACTGGGATTTCCTATCTGGCCCCTCGTCGGGCAACGGTTCATCGCAATCCTTCGCTTTGAGAAACATAATATCCTCGTCAGGGAATTCAAATTTCATCGGCTGGTAATCCTCGATCGGCTGTCCGGCAAGGTAATCAGACAATACGCTTCCATTGATGGCCTTCTGGTAAACGTACTGAATATCATATTCTGTTAACACCATTTGCCATCTGGCAATCCTGCCCGAAAGAGCCTGCTTCTCGAAGACGTACTTGATCGGATCCATCTTCGAAATTAGCATGGTGGTGTGATTGAGCATGTACTGTCGTAGACGTTTGGCAGCCCAGGCTAGTGCACAACACGTCTTCTCCAGCATTGAGTATCGAGATTCACAGTCAGTGAACTTTTTACTCAAGTAGTAGATGGCATGCTCCTTTCTGCCCGTCTCGTCGTGCTGACCGAGGACACACCTCATACTATTCTCAAGAACTGTCAAGTACATGATTAATGGCCGTCCAGCCACTACGGGTATCAAGATTGGAGGTTCTTGAAGATACTGCTTTATCTTGTCAAATGCCTTCTGGCAATCCTCATTCCAAGTAATTGCCTGATCTTTCTTTAAAAGCTTGAACATCGGTTCACAGGTGGCCGTGAGCTGAGAGATAAACCTTGCAATGTAGTTTATTCTGCCCAAGAAACCACGAACTTCTTATTCTGTTTTCGGCGCTGGCATCTCTTGAATGGCTTTTATTTTCGCAGGATCAACCTCGATGCCTCGCTCACTCACGATAAACCCCAGTAGCTTTCCGGACCGTACTCCGAAAGTACATTTGTTAGGATTCAGCCTCAACCTGAACTTCCTAAGCCTCTCAAAAAGCTTCAATAAGTTGACCAGATGCTCTTCCTCCATTTGGGACTTCGCAATCATGTCATCAACATAGACCTCGATCTCATGATGAATCATGTCATGAAACAAAGTTACCATTGCTCGTTGGTAAGTGGCCCCTGCGTTCTTCAGACCGAAGGGCATTACCTTATAGCAAAATGTTCCCCATGGAGTGATAAACGTCGTTTTCTCCATGTCCTCTGGCGCCATCTTGATCTGATTGTAACCGGAGAAGCCATCCATGAACGAAAATACGGAGAACTGAGTTGTGTTGTCGACCAACACATCGATATGAGGCAATGGGAAATCATATTTAGGGCTCGCCCTATTCAAATCCCGATAATCGACGCACATGCGTACCTTACCGTCCTTCTTCGGTACAGGCACTATGTTGGCGACCCACGAAGGGTAAGTAGTGACCGCTAAGAAGCCAGCATCAAGTTGTTTCTGCACTTCTTCTTTGATCTTAACGGCCATATCTGGTCTCTTCCTCCTAAGCTTTTGCTTAACGGGAGGGCAATCTTCTCGCAGCGGCAAGTGGTGGACCACGATGTCCGTGTCAAGTCCGGGCATATCTTCGTATGACCAAGCAAAGACGTCACTATACTCTCTTAGCATCTCGACCAATCTCTGCTTGACATCATTATGCAACGCAGCCCCTATCCTGACATTTCTGACGAGCTCTTCAAAACCCAGATTCACGATTTCGATCTCCTCTTCGTGAGGCAGAATAACTTTCTCCTCTTGTTTTAACAAGCGGGCCAACTCTTCAGGAAGGTCTTCGTCTTCATCAATCTCTTCTTCGGCTTGATAGATCGGGCAATCGAATTCGAAGTGAGCCGTAGAAGGTCCAGAGTCGATGTCATCTGTTATGTGGATCCTGCAATAACAAGGGTTAAGTTTAAAACAAGAATATGCAGGTTAGCACAAACCCCATTGCCATTTTACTATTTTTCAAAACAAATATAAAACAGGAACAACAGAGATCACAATATTTGAATACGAAGAAAACGCCTTTGATTTATTAACAAAATGCATGTACATAATCCAACAAGGCCCTGACAATAAAACCGCTATGCCCCGGGTAGGACATAGGGTTGTACAATGATTGGAAAAAGTAAATCATTACTCTTCACTTGTCATTTGGATGATATCCTTGATGGTCCAATTGTTGAGGCCCTCGCCCGGCTTGCTTGGCTGAATCCAAGAGTCGAGGTCACAATCGCTATCCCCGCTGTCTTCAGACGTTGCGTTGATGCTTTCGAAAATCACTCCGCCACTGGTAAATTGGATCGGCCCTTTACCTCGAGACGCGCTGCTAGACGAAGAAGAAGCTTCAGCTTAAGGAGAATATCCCAATACAAACTTATCCTGCTTGTTGGGTATCTCCAAAATTCGCCCCCAGCCTGGGGTAGATCCAGCTTGGACAACGACCCGAGCTTCCTTGAATGAGGAGAGATTCATCTCTGGATTTTCAGCGACCACAGGAGCTACGTCCTTCACTTTGACAGCCTCGAACGCTTAGCATAGAGTCTCATGGATTTCGCCATCCATTTTAACATACTTAAAGGATGACAAATGGCTCACCATTATGTCCTCCTCGCCGCAAACGGTTACGATGCTTCCTCCGACAGCATATTTGAGCTTTTGGTGCAACGTGGAGGTCACGGCACCAGCAACATGGATCCATGGCCGGCCCAAGAGACAACTGTAGGCAGGCATGATGTCCATAATATAAAAGACCGCGTTGAACGTTTCCGGACCAACTTGGATCGGCAGGGTCACCTCCCCGAAAACGTGGCGTTTAGTTCTGTCGAACGCCTTCACCACCAGATCACTGGGTGTGCAGATCACTCCACGAGTATCCAACTTCATTAACGCCTTCTTCGAAAGAACGTTAAGCGACGAACCCGTGTCCACCAGCACGTGCGACATGATTGTGCCCCTACACTCTATCGAGATGTGTAGGGCGCTATTGTGATTCCTCCCTTTTGGTGTCAGCTCTAAATCTGTGAAACCTAGCCCATTGCCAGCATTAACGTGGGCTACCACCTCTTCTAGCTGATTCACCGATATCTCTTGCGGTACGTAGGCGGCGTTCAGCACCTTCAGCAGCGCATTGCGGTGTGCTTCAGAACAGAGCAACAAGTTGAGAATGGAAATCTTCGAGGGCGTCTGATGGAGATGATCTACAATCTTGTAGTCACTCTTTTTAATCAACCGCATAAACTCCTCGGCATCTTTAACAAGAAAATCTTTTTCTGCCCCACACGGGACCTCTTCAACGACTTTGCTTTTACCCTTATCGGCCGCATCAGCTCTGAACGCTTTATCTGCCACGACCTCCGGCGGTGCGAACACTCTTCCGCTGCGAGTAATACCACTGATTCCCGCAAGATTCTCCACAGTCGACCCATACGGCTCTAGCTCCAACCTCTGTCTGTTGCAATAGACTTCAGCCCCATAATGCCACGGGACGGCGTTAGTGCTCTCGAAGGGTATCGGCCCAGCTTTGGTAATAGTGATTGTAGGCGGTCTGGGCGCAGAAATAGTTATTGGCCGGCGAGGGATGGTGATGGTGGCGACTTCATCGGCCTGCTTTAACACTACCTCCCCTGATCCACCTTCAGCCCTCCGGCTAAACTGCAGAATCCCCTCAGTCATCAGACTTTGTATTCCTTCTACCAACTACCCACATCCATCAGAATGTATGGCACAGTCCATACATAGTTCTCCGCACCTTGGAAAGAACCCTCTTTTCAACAACTTAGCTTTGACGAAGCTAAGCGGCGTCTTTAGGTCTCTGACATCAGTCAACAGATCTGCGCTCTCTTCTTCAATAATGGCGTTCACTCTGCCTCCCCTATGATTCGGCATAGGATTCTTCGTGACATTGGGCACATTATCGGAGAAGTTAATGATCTTGGCATCTACCAGGTCCTGCACCTTATGCTTGAAGGCTTTGCAGTTCTCGATTGTGTGGCCTGGTGCCCCTGAGTGGAAGTCGCAAGTGGCATTTGCATCGTACCCTGGTGGAGGTGCCCCTGTCAAGGGAGACATCGTCCTCTTCTGGACCAACTGAAGCTGAAGCAAGGTCTGCAAGAGTTGCGCGTACGACATGGGCGGTGCCTCGAAGTGACAGTTTGTCAAAGATGCCCGATTCTGGTACTTTCTATATCCCTGCTGATTCGGTTGCTGCTGCGGAGCTGCTGGGATATTTATACTGGCTATCTGCTGCTGAGGGCCTTTGCCCTTCCTTCGAGCGTTGGTCACAGCGCTCGCTTCTCCTTCTCGCCTTTTACCAGCATAAGGTTTCTTTCCTCCTCCTCCAGCTGAGGATGACTCACCTTGAATTTTCCCGATCTTGATTCCATTCTCGACGTGCTCGCCCATGATAATGAGAGCTGAGAACGTCCCAGACATGCCGCTGACTAACTTTTCATAGTAAACCTCTGGGAGGGTAGCTACAAACATCTGCACGAGCTCGCGTTCAACCATCGGCGGCTGAACCCGGGCTGCCAACTCGCGCCACCGCTGGGCGTACTCCTTAAATCCTTCATTATTCTTCTGCGATAAATTCTGCAGCTGGACTCGGTTCGGGGCCAAGTCGCTGTTGTACTGATAATGGTGCACAAACGCTTCAGCGAGATCCTTCCATGTGCGCACACTAGTGGGCTCCAGACCCATGTACCACTCGAGGGATGGTCCGAAAAGACTGTCTTGGAAGAAGTGCATCAGCAACTTCTCATCTTCGGAATAGGCAGACATCTTCCTGTAGTACGATCTCAGGTGGACACGAGGGCAAGTGGTGCCCTTATATTTCTCAAAGTCAGGTACCCTGAACTTAGGAGGTACCTTGAAATCAGCAATTAATCCCAACTTGGACATATCAACGCCCAAAGTATTCTGATTCTCAATATCTCTCATTTTATCTTCAAGTGCTTTGAATCTAAGCCGCGCTTCAGCATTCAGCTCTCCTTCAGCACCCTTCTGAGAGAATACATCATCTTGGTGATCCTCAAGCCATGGCTGAGGCACAAACAGATTCCCGACGCCTGCATTGCCGTTGCCCGGCCCGATATTGACATTAGCTCCCAGACTCCCATTACCGACGCCCGCTGTATTGAGTCCGATGTTGGCCATCACATTGCCATGAGCACTGACGTTTCCCCCGGTCACGGAGACAATGTTCTGCGGAGTTTCAACTGTTGGAGGAGTAGGCACATTCCCACCGTGGAGCACGCCGTTTCTATCAACCCTGGAGATCAAAGGTTGAACCAAAGTTCTGAGCTGATCCTGGCCGTTGGCGACCACTTGCATGAGCTCCATGAAGCGGTTCATCCTTTCGCGGAGCTCCTGAACATCGGTTTGAACTTGATCCATGATTCTGGTCCGATTAGCTCTAGTCGAATAACGGTGAATTAGTCTATGATCAATCCTGGAACCACCGGAAACAGCCTGGGACACCTGTAAACCTGAAAAAACCTGTAAACACTAAAGGGTTAGGAAAAACAACAAAATGCCCGTCATGCAAATGCTTCATGCAAAATGCATGCGTGTGTCTGTGTGTTTGGGAGATCTCCCCGATCCTAGTGCCTGAGTGCCAGTGCTGATAATAATAATAAGAAGAAGTCCGAGTCCAATCAGGGAAACAACAATTTCATATATAAAGAAAGCCTATCAAGGTAGTACATAGCATCAGCGAGTACAAGATGAATCCACAGCGTGACCTCAGCCAACAAGCCTGGTGACGGTCAGCATACAACAATGATCAAAACAAAAGGAATACAAATAGTCAAGTACGGCCACGGGCGCGATACTCTTCTAACAACTCCTTCGTCTCTGGATGATCCGGTAGAGTGAGCAACCCTTCGACGAGTAATTCCCTCTGCACAATGGTATACTGAAGTCCTTCGATCGAACCTTCCCATGCTCCTTCGCCGAAGCTATCTTCTAACTTCCGCTTCTTGGACTCAAACGTCAGCTTGCGCTCCTTCAGGTTAGCGAGAGCTTTGTTGAGCTGGCCTTCAGCGGCGTATCTGCGGGCGGTTTCTTCATCAAACCTTTTTTCACTGTCCTTCACCTGGGCTTCCAGCTTGGAGATTTGTAGCATCAGCTTATCCTCCCGCTCTTTCCTGGTGTCGAGGGAAGCTTTCCAGTGCTGGTTGAACTTGGATATCCTCCGATATGCCTCGTCCAAGTGCTGCTTCTTCGTAGCCAGTACGTCGTTGACAGCCTTGAAGTCTCGACCCATACGTTCACGCTCGGCTCTCTGCTTAGTCAGGTCTGTACCTAGCTGGTTCACCAGCTTTATTTGCCTCTTGAAAGACTGAACGACTTCGTTCCTCTCGCTTCAGAGCTGAGCTAACTCCTTCTCCAGTTCTTCGTTCGCCCGCTTCAATTCGTCCCGCTCAGCTAACACCTGATTATGCTGCTGAATGGGCACAGTAATAGGCTCTTCGATCATTGGAGGGCTTTCTGGCTTGGCATGAGGAAACGGCATCCCTATAGCATTTACTCTGGCTCTGATCCAAGTCAAATATGGAGGGTAGGCTTGATTGTTGCTTTTTCCCAGCAATGGCTTTCCTCGCTTACTGATACCATTCCACGCGCGCTGAAGTTTGGACAACAGATCCCCCTCTAGAATACCAGTGAGGTACAGAGATTCCTGTACCTCTTCATCCTTCGGCAGAATTCTCAAAGCATACGCGAACTGTCGAACCAGCAACGACGAATTGTAGTTTATACAGCCCTTCCTACCTATCAAAGGCACATTTGGAAACCCGCTGCAACTGAAGATCACCTCAGTACCCAACCTATCTCTGTCGAACCAGTCGATATCCTCTGCAGATAAACTCATCAGACGCTCGGGCCATTCAGTTGTGGCTGCAGACGAGACAAAAGGACCCCTTTTGGGCAGATGGCTATCAAGCCATTTGTACAGCAAGGGTACGCAACACGAGACATTCTTCCCCCTCCTGTTCTTGTTTTTGTAGTGAACTGAATGATAGACATCTCCCATCAAGGTAGGGACTGGATTCCCTGAAGCAAAGATATGAAACGTATCAAAGTCTACAAAATCGGGCATATTAGGGAACAGGATGATGCCATATATGCATAGAGCGAGGATGGCATTGAACGCGACCCAACATCCGTCCTTGGCACACTGCTGAGCCTTACCCACTAAAAACTTCAAGGAGAAGCCAGGAACCTTGTTCCAACTAGTCAATACTAACTCGGAGGCGTCTAGATGAAGTGAAGGAGCTAAACCAGCCAGATCAGGCTCAGCATCCATGTGAACAAAAGGCATCTGCCTTTTGATAGGAACACCTAGAAAATCAGCATATTCTTCCAGCGTAGGTGCGAGAACAAAATCCTAAAAAGTAAAACATCTCATTGGAGGGTCGTAGAACTGCAGCAGAGCGTGCAACCCATTCAACTCGAACACAGAAAGCTTATGAACCAAACTGAGCAGCCTGCCGTAAGATTTTCTGAACTCATCCTTCACAGAATCATTTGCTAGAGCTATCAAACCAGTCAGCTTAACCACATCAGGGGCAAGGGAACTTGTAAGCCACGGTCTTCCTCAGAGAGCCCATAACAATACAATAGGAGGCAAGAAATCCTGGATCGGGGAAAACGGTACCTTCAGCACAGACACACGTTAATGAAATGCAAATGAATATGCAAACTAATGCAAAATGCAATCATGCAATAATAGATCCGGGCAACTGGTGTTGTGGAGATTCTGTATTGACAACCACTCATAAGAAGAAAACCTCGGTGTATGACCACAAATCTGATCTGCCAAGAAAAACCATCTGATGGGACCATATACATAGGATCATAATTCTGCTCTGTCAAGAACAAATGTCTGAGAATAAGGACCTCTGATGTAGGATCAAGAAATATCTGCTGATGAGGATCTTCAGACCCCAATCAAAAATCTGCTCTATCAAGAATAAACATACAACTGCTGATGAGATATTCAGATCCCACTCAAAAATCTGCTCTATCAAGAACAAACGACATCTGCTGATGAGATCTTCAGACCCCACTAAAAAATATGCTCTATCAAGAACAAACAATTGATGATGAAAACTCTGCGCAAACATACATCTGCTGATAAGATCCCCTGATCAAAACCTTCTCTATCAAGAACAGACATACACCTGATGATAAGATCCTCTGATCAAAAACCTGCTCTATCAAGAAAAGACATACACCTGATGATAAGATCCTCTGATCAAAACCTGTTCTATCAAGAACATACATACACCTGATGATAAGATCATCTGATCAAAACATGCTCTATCAAGAACAAATACACATCTGATGATAAGATCCTCTGATCAAAACCTGCCCTATCAAGAACAGACAAATCTGCAACTGAGAAACCCCGGTACCAACAAAACTGATTCACTGTCAAGAAAACCAGGTAGTCTGAAGGTCACGGTTTCCTGCATTAAACCCAACCCTGCTCACAGGTATGGACCTAAACTGACTCAAGTTCGGCATCCTATGCGTTCATCAGCGTCACAGACATTCAAGAGGGGTGATACGATACCCAGAAGGTGTGGCATCACCAGCTCATGAAGCGGCCTCACTCGGCTGAATCACAAATGATCGATCCCCAAAGTCGACAATCCACCAAACCAGCAACCGTCTCAACCCAAAGGGTTGAAAGAGAAGCCAACCGGATGAACCTCGTCTGAGCGTGGATTTCATGAGACACTAGTGCCTGCAAAGCAAGCACGCGCCCACTAATTTCCACTCTAAGTCTATGGTGCACTCAAGCCTGGGTCTGGCTTCTCACTCATCAGAACACCCATCCCACAACAGCACAGATAATCATATCATACTGAAAATAAATGCGGGAAATAAAGTGCGAGAAGTAAAATGCGATAAATAAACGCAACCCAACAAGTAAACATACAAGCGTTAGGATTGACTCGCATAGGGAATCAGAGAACCAGAGACTCTGGGTTCGATCCCCAGCAGAGTCGCCAGCTGTCGCTTGCGCGAAAATAAGGTGCCGACAAAACAGAAGAGTCGTTACCTTTCGTTATTTATCCCTCAGAGCGGGAAAGGAAACGATCGGAAAAACCTTACGAAGAAGGGTAAGACAAGGTCGTCACAACCATTGTCTGGGTTCGAGAGTCGGTTACGCAAGGGGAAGGTATTAGCACCCCTCACGTCCGTCGTACTCGACGGGATCCACGCTTGTTGGTTTGTCTACGGGTGAAAAACAATCTATCTACGGCTGCTAAATCTAAATGGAAAGAAATTGACTCGATAGAGCGTCGCACTCTATGCCTACGTATTCTCATCAGAGAATGAGAAATCAGAGTCAACGTAGTTCGGGCTACGACGGGTTATGGGGGAAGGTAGCTCGCCAATACATCAGTACTGTGCCTACGTACTCTCAACAGGTATGAGAGATCAGAGCTTACGTAGTTTGGGAAACTACGGTTTATTTCCTGTCTTTTACGAAAGAAGTGTTTTTTATTGTGTTTGCGATTTCAATCGCACTAGAGACTATGACCTGAGAGTGAATGCGTCGCATGTCACCCAAAGGGTACCATACTAAACATCCAGACTGTGGAAAAGAAACTCTCCCACAATCCTTTCTCAGATAGCTTAAGGCTCGTAACGTACGAAAGAAATCATTCATGATTACTGTATCTTAAACCGTTTTGAGATGAGAAGAGAACAGGCCCAACTAGGAGGGAGACTATCAAGTCCTACTGTTGTCATGCCATGGATTCATCCTATGGTCAAGGTTTGAACAGGGAACTCCTAGAAGATGTCATGCATAGGTTTCAACCTAAAGTTCTATCATCAATTCCTTATCAAAGGAAATGAGAGTCCTAAGGGATCATGTCAATGATACACCAAAACAGACAAAGCATCAGCTTTAAACAGTAAAATGCATGCAATGCAAGTGAGTGAGGAAATGTGTGTGAGGCTTCATTCTCCACAAGCTCATCTCAACCTCAAGCCAGAATGGATAACAGTAATCATACTGAAAGATAAAACAACATGCTATCAAGCAATATACAGTAAACTGCAATCATACAGATAAAATGAAATAAAATGCCATCAGGCAAACAAACCACATGGGCAAGGGAGCTGGGCTCTGCCGAATACCCGCAAGCAAAGCCACATAGTAACAGTACAAGCAGAGGGAGCAAATAAATCTCTAGTGCAATCATGCTCCTAGATTCTACTTATTCTAGATATGAACTTACTCTAATGCATCAAGCAATTCAAACAAAACACATCAATACAAAAAAGAAAAAGAAAAGAAAGTAGATCAACTCCTCTCTCAACCTCAAGCTTCAGCTTTTCCAACAGCAACTCAGTATTCAGACTTCAATCACTCTTGACAAATATCAATTTGCTTTTCCAGGTTTCAACCCTTCAACATAAGTTTCAACTTATCTTCTCTGAGCTTCAGCTCCTTGATCAGTTCCACCTTCAGGCTTCACCATTAACCATAAGTGTCAACTTGATCTCCTTCAGGATCTCCAGGTATCAAAGTAAGTATCAACTTCCTTTGCTCTTCAAGCTTCAGCTCTTCAGAATAATCTTCAAGCACTTAGAAGTATCAACTTCATCCTTCAGTCTTTACTTCATCTTCAGGGGTCTTCAAGTATCAACTGGCTCTTGTTGCTCTTCAAGCTTCAGCTGGAATGGCAATACTCAAGGATTCATCCTCTTCAAGGGAGTCTTCATCTTCACACTCAAGCTCTGCATCTCTCAAGATAATCAAACCAGAGAAATCACTTACTGGATAAGCTGGGGATATTGAACTGCTTATTGACCACCAAAGGTGACCTATAAGGGTTCAACATCAAAGGAATGGTTCCCTCAAAAGTTCTACTCCCTAGGTACATCACTTATCCCTCCCAAGGAGAGAGGTGTATACCATGGAAGGACTTTGAATCATAGGGAGGAATGGAGGTGAAAGATACCATCCATGTTTAAGAAAGAAGTTAATTGGGTCTAAACTCTTCCTAATCCCTAACCTTAAAACAATAATAAAAACAAACAAGATCAAGCTGCTCCTCAATCCATCTCAATGCTCCTACTATGCTCCTCAATGCTCCTCAGAACAAAACCAAGCTGTCCAAGCCCACAAAGCAAAGCAAACAAAAATACAAGCCCACAAGGGCAACACAAACAATCATCAACTACAAAAATCATCTAAAAATAGTATACTACTATATTAAAACCTAATATAATTTATAAGGGATCCTACATACCTACCCTTAACACCCTTATATGCCCCAATGTCTAACTTGACCTAGAAACCCAAAATTATAGTGTTATTATAGACCTATGTTAAGGATTAACCTAATTCAACACAACCTAATGTCATCTAATCAAAACTAACCTAAAATTCATCACAAAATTATGTAATAAATCCTGGGGGAAGCTAAAGCATATATATAACTATCCTAAAAATAATGGTCTAAAAATGTTAAGGGAACTACCTATACAAAATTCTACAAATTCATGTATCAACATAAAAGAAATAAAAAGCAATTAAAATAGAAAATGCACAAAAAATATTAAAAATGCATGAAATGAAAATATTTTTATTTGATAATTGTCTAGACATTAATATGAAATGGTAGCAAAAATTCCCATTAAAAAATAATTATTTTTCAAATTATTATGATTTTTCCAAGTTTGAGATAAAATGGAGAAAATAAAATCAAAAGATGAAAGGAGGTGGTGTATTTAGTAATGCAATGCAGTGCAATACGCGCATGGGCCCAGAATGGGGGGTTCAGAAAGTAAATGCGCTAGGCCCATTCATTAATCAGAAATTAAATCAAAAAACATAAAGAAAAAGAAAAATCCACGGTGCAAATAGCAATGATTTCCAGTTCAAAATTGAGTGGGCCTCGTGTGTGGGGTGTGATCAGCAATCCAGCCCAAATCCCCTTAAATGAAACGCTGCGTTTCATCATGTCTTCAGACTCTCTTCTTCATGCGCGAAAATAGATCTCAGCCCTCAGATCTTGGTCCCAGTCAAAGTCAGCTTATGATCCAATGGTTGCAGGGTCATCTTCTTCCTTCAGCCATGGCAATGGAGGGAAAGGCTCCATAGTTGCAGAGTTCAAACCTCAATTCGAAATCCATCAAGTCTCAACCAAAAATCATGATCCAAAGCCCTAATCCACTCTAAATTCAATCCTGAATCTAACCATGATCTCAAATTCCATTGAATCTCACTCAAACTTGAAACCCGATAACAACTTCAAATTATGCTTGAAAATCAAAACTCAAGATTCTTGAAATTGTTTACACTAAAATGTTCACCTCCTATCACTGGTCAACTTCCACTAAAGAAATAAGATTATTACTCAAGATTCAAGGAGTTCTTGGTCCATAAAGAAATGGTGTCACCAACAAAATCATCACCAATTCTCTTCAAACTCTCCAAAATCCATCACCTATGTGTCTCTAACCTTTCTACACTAACAAACTAACCTAATTATGCATAAAACATGGTGTAATGAAGAATTTGCAAACCTGGTAAATCTTGATGAAGAGATGATGAAATCTTCCACTTCAAGCCTTGAAACTCTTCAGAAAGTTTCCTTAGATGCTAATCTTGCTACTGTTTGCAACAATTTTGATGGAGGAAGCTTCAATCTCAGAATTCGATTCTGACTTGCTACCTTGAAAGTTTAATCACCAACTCTTCAATTCACCATGGATTTGCTCTCAAATCAATCTGCACAGCTTCACTATGATCTATGGAATGTGTTTGTATAGAAAGAATGAATGGAAATGAAGAAGAATGTAGAATTGGAACTTGACTTGCAATGGAAGCAACAAGATGTCACTCCCTCTCTCTCAAACCTCTTTTCTCACCAACCTTGCATCTGAGCAAGTTATACATGTTATATAGAGTGGTTTAGAATCATCTAGAACCATCTAGAACCTTCCAATGAGAAATTGGAAATCTCATGTCATGACATTTTGATTTCACTTCTCACCATATGCTATCTCATGCCATAGTCCTTGTGACCTTTGTAACTGACTTGAAATTCTCTCCACATGAGATGTATGGTGTGTTACAATGCATAACTAACTTGTTTATTGAGTTTTCTTGAGTTTTGCTTTGGTGCCTTAAGATGCAAGTAAGCCATTTCCAAAGCATCCCTATGATCTAGGCCTCAAATCAAAATTGTGGCTGAACCATTGTTCTTAGAATGTTCTTTGGAGTCAAAATGACCTATTATATGACATGGTTTGAATGTATAACTTGTGATTTCCAATTTTTCAATTTCAACTTATTTAACTTATGCCTCCATTTTAGGCCATTTTCATCACTTTTTGATAAAAGCCTTTTCAACATCTCATGACCTCCCTAATAGACTTAAAACATCATTCTAATCAAGTTTGATGTTGAAGATTTTTCCATTTGAAGCTTGGAAATAGGAGATATGGCCTTATGCTTGAAATGACCTATAACCTCCAAATGACCAAAATGCCCTTGACTTGTCAAAGCCATAAGTTGAGTTCTACCAATCCTATCAAGGACTTCTATTACTCTCTATAAAGCTAAGAAGATGATCTACAACATTCATGTTGACAAAGAGTTCATAGGAATCATCCTACTAGGGCAAAAGTTGGATGCAAGTTGGGTGACTTTCAAGAACCCAGATTCACATACCTCAGATGACCTGTAATTTGTCAAAGTCATAACTTGAGCTCTACAAATCCTATCAAGGACTTCTAGTACTCAAATTAAAGCTAAGAACAAGCTCTAAAAAATTCATGTTATTGGGAAGATGAGATGACAATCACATCTTGAGCTAAACTGCCTTGAAGATAGGGATCAAACTAGGGGAGTTTACACTGTCAATCCTTAGAAACCCTAGCTTAAAACTTCTCAAACTCCTCAATCATGATGAGTTGGTCTAGGAATCATCCTTATAGCATCTCAATACATCATTCCATGATCACATGGCTCTTGGATTAGGTCTCAACCCTCTCCAAATCATCAGTTGACCTAGGGTTGACCCAGTCAAACCCTAATTCCACCACTCATGGATGAATCTTCTGCATTCTTGTACAATGACCTCTCTAGGCCTCATGATGGCTTTCAAGACATCTCACAAGTTTTCTCAAAGCTTCAAGTCTATCCTCATAGTCTCATAATCATTTGAGGAGCTCCCACCACTCTCAAGTTATGAGACACACAACCTTGGTTTCAACCAATCCCTCTGAGGATCTCTTGAGTGTTCTGACAAAGATATCAATCTTTGAACATTTGAATAACCTTCTTGGATAGCTTCAAAGTCTCATATAACTCTTGATGGGTAAATAAATGTTGGTCAAATTTTGGGGTGCAACACAACCCATCTTTGTTGGTTCGACAGTTCGGGTATGCTTTGAAGAGTCCGCCGAAGGAAGAAGAAATACAGGAATCTCTGTATTTCACTGGTGACCTGAGTGGAGAATTATTGGCCAAGCTTCAGCATGCTTGGAACCAAATCTGCAAAAGGGGGAAGCCATTACTAGGCAAGAATGATTGTCAAGCCTATATGCCTTACAAGGTGTGGATTCAAGAAAGGGTAAGACAGGTGCATATGCCTTTTCCAGTAGTATCACGTCCTGTTCCCATTCCAGTTGAGGAGCCCACTTTTGTGGCTATTGAGGTCTATGAGCAGGTAGTAAAAGAAAAAGAAGACTTGATAAAGATCAATGAAGAGTTAGAGAAGGAATTGGCTCAAATCCGGAGAGAGAAAAATGAGGCTGTGTATTCCTTCCAACAGCAGACTGAGTTGGTAAGCAGGTTAGGTGTTGAACTGGAAGAAGAGAAAAAGAAGCGTGAACGCCTGGGAAAAGACTTCAAAAGCTCTCATGACATGTTAGAGTCCAAGAAGAAGTCACTCGATATCGCCTACCGGGAGATCTCTGCGTTCAACAAAACCTGGAACGCCACGCTGACCGGCAATAAGGAAAGAGAACACAAACTGAGGCTGCAGATCTCTGAGCTGGAAGGTCAGTTGAAAGCTAGCCAGAGGAGGTTGGAAGAAGAGGTTACGCAGAGGTATGATGTCCAGAATTCCTTGAACAAAGTTATCAAGTGCAATAAGGAGTCTGCATCTCAGAAACGGAAGTTAGATGACTACTTTGGAGAAGGGGCATGGGAGGAATCTATTGGTGATTTACGACGTGTTCTCAAGCGAAGAGATCTACTTATCAAGGGATTGCTTTCTCAGCCAGACCATCAGAAGACCCAAAGGCTGCTGGAAGAGTATCGGGCGTATGGCCGCACATGATCATTTTATGTACTATTGTGTATGCTTTATTTGCATCGTGCTGACCATCACCAGGATTGTTGGTTGAGGTCATGCCTCTTTGTTATTGTATATTGTATTCCCGGTTCGGGGGGCCCTTCAGCAATAAATGAGTTGTTTCTTATGTGAAAGTATCTGAGCTTCTTATCACCGCATTGTCACAGGACTGCACGACACAAAAGCATATTGGCACTAGAATTGGGGAGTGATATTCCCTAATGCACAGACACATGTTGCATTTGCAAACACATTCATATTGCATTTACCAGGTAATTATTGAACTGTATCTCATTTCCTGCATCTCGTCAGGTTTTTCCAGGATTGAAAGTCAACGTCCTCACCGATACTCTACTCGTACCAACTGCAAAAGAGTTATGGACCAGATGCAAAACGAGATGCAGGAGATGCGTGAAAAGCTGGCGCTGACGAAGAGTGCTGGGAATGGAAACGAAGACCACAATTCTGTACGTGTTGAAACCATTCATGGGGATGGTACTCCTACGCCTGTAGCTCCACCTATGGTGAATATACCTGTTGTGAATGTGAACAATGGCGCTGGAGCCGGAAATGGTAATACGGGAATTGGTAATGAGACTGTCATTAACAATGTTGGATTCGGAGACGCCAATCTAGGCGGTGGTAACAATGGAGGTAATGGCTTTGGCAACAACGGGTTCGGCTATAATGATAAAGGTTTTGATTATGTCAATCAGGATGGGAAGTTCGACTTCAACACCCAGGGTTTCGGATATGATGGTTTTGGTAATGCTAATCAAGGCTATGGCGGATTCGGTAACGGAAATGGTGCTGGAGTGATGCCTTTTGGACCTGCCGGGGTCACTCAAGGGTATGGTAACAGAGGACGGGGTCCTATGATGAATCAGATTGGATTTGGTCGTAACAATGGGTATGACGGGTACGGAAATGAGAATGTTAATTGGGTTGAAGACCAACAGGAAGATGCCTTTTCTGGTAGAGGTATTGAAGGACCTGTGGATCCTGTGTAGAGGATCAGAATGCTTGAGGAACAAATGAAGGGTGTTGTGAATTAGAATACTTCTGGTTTAGATATGACTACAATGGGATTGGTGCCTGGCGTGAGAGTACCGCTGAAGTTTAAAGCTCCCACGTTTGATAAGTATAAGGGAGACACATGCCCAAAGGTGCATGTTCGCTCTTACTACAGACGGATGTCCGCTTACTCGAATGATGAAAGAATATTGATGCATTTCTTTCAAGATAGCCTGTCCGGACCGTCACTGGAGTGGTATATGGGGCTGGAGCCCACTCAGATCAAAACATGGAGGCAACGGGCTGAGGCGTTTGTGACACATTACAAATATAGCAGTGACCTGGCACCAAACAGGGTCCAGCTGCAAGGCTTGTCACAGAAAACTAGGGACAGTTTCAAAGAATATGCGCAAAGGTGGCGCGACATGGCGGCAAGAGTGCATCCTCCTCTAGTGGAGAAGGAGATGAATGATATGTTCATTGGAACATTCACGGGGATATTCTATGAGAAGTTGTTTCCTGTTGCATTGGGCAGTTTCTCTGATCTGATCTTAATGGGTGAAATGATTGAGAATAGTATTAAGGTGGGAAGGTTCCAAGCTGGGGAGTCTACTTCGTCGGGAGGTAATAGAAAAGTATTTGGTGGTTGACGACAAGGTGATTCTAGTGCCGTGTTTGGTGGCAGGGGCAGGGGCAGAGGAAGACATCAGTATGTTCAGCCGCAGCAGATAGCTAGTGTCACGATTCCTCTTCCTCAACAAAGACAGCCACAACAACAACAATCGCAGCAACAGCAAGGGCAGAATCCTGGCCAGAGAAGGGTACAGAACGCAAGACCGAAAAGAGTGTTTGACGCACCTCCTTCCACGTATGCAGAACCCCTCCAGACTCTGTTAGGTTTGAGCTTGGTCGAAAAGAGGACTTTGGCACCGCCTACTGGGGCAGTACTTCCTTACGGATATGATGCCAACAAGCATTGCGAGTTTCATTCCGGGGCACCCGGGCATGATATAGAAGCTTGTCAGGCATTTAAACATAAGGTTCAGGATTTATTGGATAGCAAAGCTATTAACATTGGACAGGAAGGTCCAAATATAGTACAACAGCCTATGCCCAATCATGGGGCAAATGCCATTTTGACTGAGGAGAATCTGAATCTAGTGACGGATGTCAATGAGCTGAAGACACCGTTGGGTGAGATCAAAAGCAGGTTGTTAAAAGGGGGTGTATTCCCGGGTTGTGATGAATTTTGCTTGGATTGTTGGATACAGCCCGAGGGTTGTAGTGAGTTGAGGCAGGGTATTCAGGCTATGATGGATGCAGGTACTTTGTAGTTTGATAGAGCCACGACTGAAGAGCCTGTAGAGGCGTTGTGTGACGAGCAAAATGATGTCGCTACGGTGAAAATTCCAAGGAAAACAATAACAATCACTGTGCCCGCCAGGCGGCCGACGATCACAATTACCAAAGCAGGACCAGTTCCTTTTGAAAGTACCAAAGCAGTGTCGTGGACTTACGGGTTGGAGGTATATTGCGACGGTAAGAAGATCGAAGTCAATGGACAACTAGTTGGGGTTGTAGATAATGTTGTTGGAACCGTGGGTATGACCAGAAGTGGGAGAATCTTCACGTCACCCGAGGTAGAGGCGGAAAGATTAGCCAAGGGTAAAGCTAAGGCAACTGAGAGTGGTCCTTCTCAGTCAAATGAAAAAGAAACTTCACTGAAAGATGTAGAGGAATTTATGCGTCTTATCCGTAAAAGTGACTACAAAATTGTTGAGCACCTTCAACAAAAGCCTTCAAAGATCTCCATATTATCGCTGCTATTGTGTTCCGAGGCCCATCGGAACGCTTTATTGAAAATTCTGGACACGTCGTTTGTACCCCAAGATGTTTATATGAATCAGTTGGAGGGGGTGATGGCGCACGTGAATGCAGGCCATAGTTTGGGCTTCACATATTTTGATTTGACCCCGAGGGGGAGAGAGCATAATATGGCGTTGCACGTCTCAGTTGAATGCAGGGGCACGGTCATGTCCCATGTGTTGGTAGATACAGGGTCTTCATTGAATGTGCTTCCGAAGAAAGCAATGATGAAGTTGGATATTAGGGGGATTCTCTGCACGCCCAGTGATTTGGTGGTCAGGGCATTTGACGGTACACGGAGGTCACTTTTCGGATCCATAACATTGCCATTGCAAGTGGGGCCTGAAATCTTTGAAACTAAATTCTATATAATGGACATCCAGCCAGCGTATAGTTGTCTTCTGGGGCGCCCATGGATCCATGATGCTGGGGCAGTCACATCCACGCTACACCAGAAACTGAAGTATATGGTGGGGGACAGTGTCGTCACAGTTTGTGGAGAGGAGGATATACTGGTCAACCATTTGTCGTCGTTCAAGTATGTGGAGGTCGACGGCGAAATCCTTGAAACACCCTGTCAAGCCTTTGAGGGGTTGCGAATTAAGGACAAAGCTCGAGTGCCAAGCAAAGTATCAGATGTGGCGGTGTCATCCTACAAAGAGGCTCAGGCTCTAGTGAAGATAGGCGAGACCAAGGGTTGGGGTCGAGTGTTGGAGATTCCCGTGAAGAACGACAGGTTCGGGCTTAGATATCATCCTTCATCATCAACGCCTACCGCAGGGGCACCCCGTTTCAAAGGACCAATAACAATTACGGCTAGTGGGGTATGTTACGAGACCATAAATGCTGTTTCAGATTCCGAGGAAGGGGACAGCGACTGCGACATGGACGCCTGGATTCAGCCGAGCGTGCCAGGACAAGGGCTTTGCAATTGGTCTATTCAGGAGACTGTTCCTGTGACAACGAAACAGTAATGCTTTGTTTTATTAATTGTTGAACAATCCGGTGTCCTACCCGGGGCATCGTGATTTTTCTTAGGGCCATTCTGTTATGTACATTGCACTGTTTAATCGTTAAATAAAAGGCATTTTTCGTATACAAATATTGTGATCCCTGTTTTTCTTGTTTTTATCTTTTACAATAAAATGGCAACGTGGTTATTTGCTTTGTATGCGTTTTGAAGCATTTAACCATTTCCCTTTGCAGGATTACTATTTCAGATGACATCTATGAACCGCCTATGACTCACTTCGACTTTGAGCACCCGGTGTTTCAGGCTGAGGAAGAGATTGTTGAAGATGGCGACGTACCAGAGGAGTTGACCTGGTTGTTGAAACAAGAAGAGCGAATCATTCTGCCTCATGAGGAAGTCATTGAGATTATCAACTTGGGGTCGGAAGAGGTCGAAAGAAACATCCGTATAGGGGCTGCGCTGCAGAGCGACATCAAGCAAAGGTTGGTTGAGATGCTCAAAGAGTACAGTGATATTTTTGCTTGGTTGTACGAGGATATGCCTGGGTTGGATACGGATATGGTTGTTCACCGTTTGTCACTAAAAGAAGAATGCCCGCCGGTTAAGCAGAAACTCCGAAGAACTAGACTAGACATGGCTGTGAAGATTAAGGAGGATGTTCAAAAACAGTGGGATGCTGGTTTCCTAGCTGTTACAAAATATCTCTCATGGGTCGCCAATATTGTGCCAGTGCCAAAGAAAGACGATAAAGTGCGAATGTGCGTAGACTACCGTGACTTGAATAGGGCGAGCCCGAAAGATGATTTTCCATTTCCTCACATTGATGTGCTGGTTGATAATACTGCTCAGTTCTCTGTATTCTCCTTCATGGATGGCTTCTCGGGCTATAATCACATTAAAATGACGCCAGAAGACATGGAGAAGACTACCTTCATTACTCCCTGGGGAACATTTTGTTATAAAGTGATGCCCTTCGGATTGAAGAATGCTGGGGCAACATATCAACGTGTTATGACGACTCTCTTCCATGACATGATGCATAAAGAGATCGAGGTTTATGTTGATGATATGATTTCCAAATCCCAGACGGAGGAGGAGCATTTGGTTAATCTGCTGAAATTGATCAAGAGGCTCAGGAAGTTCAGGCTGAGACTGAACCCTAACAAGTGCACCTTCGGGGTGAGATCGGGTAAACTGCTGGGGTTTATCGTGAGTGAAAAAGGAATAGAGGTTGATCCTGCGAAAATAAAAGCAATACAAGAAATGCCGACGCCTAAAACAGAAAAAGAAGTGCGTGGATTTTTAGGGAGGTTGAACTATATTGCTAGGTTCATCTCTCACTTAACAGCTACGTGTGAGCCATTATTCAAGTTGTTAAAGAAAGATCAGGTTGTGACCTTGAATGAAAATTGTCAAAAGGCGTTCGAAAAAATAAAACAATATTTGCAGGAACCTCCTATTTTGATACCTCCAGTGGCAGGGAGACCCTTGATTATGTATTTGACGGTTCTTGAGGAAAGTATGGGTTGTATTCTCGGTCAACACGACGAGACAGGGCGTAAAGAGCATGTGATATACTACTTGAGTAAAAAGTTCACAGACTGTGAGTCTAGATACTCAATGCTCGAGAAAACGTGTTGTGCCCTAGCCTGGGCCGCCAAACGTTTGAGGCAATACATGCTAAATCATACAACCCTGCTAATTTCAAAGATGGATCCAATCAAATACGTGTTTGAGAAGCAAGCACTCTCCGGAAGAATTTCCCGATGGCAGATGGTGTTAACCGAATATGATATTCAGTATGTCTCGCAAAAGGCTATTAAAGGTAGCGTCTTGTCAGAGTACCTTGCGGAGCAGCCTGTTGAGGACTACCAATCGATGAGGTTTGATTTTCCTAACGAGGATATCATGTACCTAGAGATGAAAGATTGGGAATAACCGTTGCCGGATGAAGGACCAGAGTCGGATTCCAAGTGGTATTTAATATTTGATGGAGCTGTGAATTCCTACGGTAGTGGAATAGGTGCAATCATTACAACTCCTCAGGGGTCGCACATTCCCTTTACTGCCCGATTGACCTTTCCTGTTACCAATAATGAGGCTGAATATGAGGCTTGCATCATAGGTCTTGAAGAAGCTATTGATTTGCGAATCAAGAATCTGGATGTATACGGAGACTCAGCTCTGGTGGTGAATCAGATTAAGGGATAATGGGAGACACGTCAGCCCAATTTGTTACCATATATGAACTATGCAAGAAGATTATTGCCTTTCTTTGACAAGGTGGAATTGCATCATGTGCCGTGAGCAGAAAATCAAATGGCTGACACCCTCGGCTTGATAGGCCTGCCTTCATATATGCTATTGACGAAGCATCTGATGATAAACCCTGGTACTTCGACATCCAGAATTTCCTGAAGAACAAGGAATATCCGGCTGGGGCATCCAGTCGAGATCAGAAGACTCTCAGGAGGTTGGCTGGAAATTTCTATTTGAACCCTGACGGTGTCCTATACAAAAGAAACCACGACTTGGTGTTGCTGCGCTGTGTAGACGAGCAAGAGGCGAAGTTGCTCATGGAAGAGATACATGAGGGCACATTTGGTACACATGCTGGTGGGCATGCTATGACGAGAAAATTGCTGCGGGCAGGTTATTACTGGCTAACTATGGAAACAGACTGTTTCAAGTTTGCAAAGAGGTGTCATAAATGCCAAATTTATGCGGACAAAGTCCATGTGCCCCCAAGTCCTCTGAATGTGATGTCATCACCATGGCCATTCTCGATGTGGGGAATTGATATGATTGGAAATATTGAGCCTACAACATCAAATGGACACCGGTTCATCTTGGTGGCAATCGATTACTTCACCAAGTGGGTGGAAGCAGCATCATATGCCAATGTCACCAAACAAGTGGTAGCTAGATTTATCAAACGAGATATTATCTGCAGATATGGAATCCCTGAGCGGATTATCACCGACAACAGTTCGAATTTGAATAACAAGATGATGAAAGAGCTGTGCCAGCATTTTAAGATTGAACATCACAACTCTTCTCCTTACCGACCCAAGATGAATGGCGTTGTCGAAGCGGCCAATAAGAACATAAAGAAGATTGTTCAGAAGATGGTTGTGACGTATAAGGACTGACACGAGATGCTACCTTTCGCTTTGCACGGTTATCGTACGACGGTACGCACATCAACCGGGGCGAACCCTTTTTCATTGGTATATGGAATGGAGGTAGTATTACCGTTGGAGGTTGAGATTCCTTCCCTGAGGGTATTACGAGATGTCCAACTTGACGAGGCAGAATGGGTTAAAGATAGACTGAATCAGCTGAGTTTAATGGATGAGAAGAGGCTAGCTTCTCTCGCATACGGTCAGTTGTATCAGATTCGGATGAAGAAGGCGTATGATAAGAAGATACACCCTCGAAGCTTTCAGACGGGAGACCTTGTGCTGAAGAGGATTCTCTCGCCACAAACAGATCACAGGGGCAAATGGACCCCTAATTACGAAGAGCCATACGTTGTCAGAAAAGTCTTCTCTGGGGGAGCTTTGCTACTATCTACCATGGATGGTGAAGACTTTACGTCGCCTGTGAATTCGGACGCAGTTAAAAAATACTTTGCTTAAAATTGACCCGTTGGACAGAAAAAGAGAGTCCAGGCAAAAATGGGGCATCCTGGCGAACCAAAAACAGAATAAAAGGTTCGAGCAAAAGTTAGGGATAAAATTGAAAAGATGTACACCCGCGAAGTCGAAAACCTACACTGGGCGACTTCGGCAAAAAAAGGTATCCCGGTGAATTTAAAACCCGCAAAGGGCGATTCACGCAAAAGTTAGGGATTGAAAAGGCAAATGACTGCGGTCCGAATCTGAGACTACATTGCTTAGTGGTTTGGGAGTACCTGAGGGTTCGTCTATCAGATACAATCTCTTCCGAAAATTGAATATCGAGAAAGCAACAGAGTCAGGCGAGTCATAGGAGGATCAGCTCATGATGTTTGTCTGCACCACGTCGCCGACATGTGTACAAATTCATTTTTGTATTTTGTATTTTTATGCTTTCTGTGCATATATGTATGTGTGTGTGCGTAACTTCCTCTTTTTCAGGAGTTGCATCCGATGTACAAAACTTTGCCTATTCAAAGGCCTGTTATTAATAAAACATGTTATTCAGCATTTGATGTTTGTGCTTTACTGTTTTGTATGTGGAAAACGCCAATGTTCCGATGAACTTGCATGTGCATAACTTTCTTGGCCCTTGCCAATAATTGCTAAAACTTCGAATTGACTGAAGTAATGTCACGGACACTAGCCCGAATAGATTTGGTTGTATAGATTTGTCTTGTCTCATTTGTGTTTCGTAGGGTTCTCACCTTTGAAGCGAACGATCAGGGAATTGTGGCCCCCAGCCGGAGGCTCGTGGTGAAAGACTTGATATGGTGTGACGCTAATCCCCATGCAGGTTGCGCCTCACCCCAGGAGTTGAAATATGTTATCCCTTACCGAAGAGGGATCACTCTCCCCAGCTAGTCGCAGCTTACCACCAGGGTATCCCCAGCAGGACAGAATCAGTGTCTCATGCAGAGTTTATACTCCCCAGAGAGTTGAAGATGCGCGCATTTAATCCCCAGCTGGGAGGATTTACGTGGCGTGTAACCAAGATAGTAAGTTCAGAAAGGAGTATCCCCACCGAGGATGGTTTTTTCTTCCCGCAGGTCGTCATGCCTTCGTCCGGATGATTATCCCCAGCGGAGTGGTAGTTCTGAGTTCGTAAACTGTACCCAGACAGTTGTCTCCCAGATGGGTCGCTTCTTCCCCAGTTGAGTTAGTCTTCCCACCGGGTGTTAGTCTTTCCTCCAGTGGAAATCGATGTGTAATCTCTCCCCGGCAGAGTTGGTGGTGTCTCAGACATTTATTCTGCCAGAATAGTTCGCGATATCTGTTCATCCCCAACGGGATGGTATTTGTCCTCAACGGCCGTGCTGAAGCAAGCTTATCAGAGCTCCCCAGCAGCCTGAACCTGCATTTGCATTTGCATACATTATCATGATTGCATCTACCCAAAACGCGTAGCATTTCCATGCTGTATGGAGCATTACGCCATTGCCAAACATACGCATTTTGAAACATAAATCAGGTTGGTTAACCTTTTGCTTTTCAGGTGTGTTTCTCAACAGGAGTATGGGATTCTATCTCAGATCCATTACCAGACGATCGAAGTCTCGCCGTGAGACATGTGATGATACAGTTCTCATTATTATTCCCCACAGAGTTACTGGCTGAAGTTTCTCTTATCCGACCAGCGGAGTGTTTTTCTTCAGGTTTGCTGTTGCAGCGGCATTTCAGGGTTTCATGAATCAAAATTCAGAAGTGGTCACTAGTTGTCGAAACGGGTGTCGGGCAATTATTTCAGAATATCCTTAGTGGAGTTGGCTACTACTGTAAACAGGCTAGGAAGCTATATCCAATGTTATCTTTTCCCGTAAGAATCAGGAGGACGAACTTTCCTGTATGTATCAGGCAGATGTGTTACCTTTTCCTGTATGTATCAGGCAGATGTGTTATGTTTTCCCGTAAGAATCAGGCGGAAGAATTTTCCTGTATGTATCAGGCAGATGTGTTGTATTTTCCTGTATGTATCAGGCAGATGTGTTACGATTTTCCCATAAGAATCAGGCGGATGGACTTTCCTGTAAGTATTAGGCAGATGTGTTACGATTTTCCCGTAAGAATCAGGCGGACGAACCTTCCTGTAAGTATCAGGCAGATGAGTTATATTTTCCCGTAAGAATCAGGCGGATGAACTTTCCTGCAAGTATCAGGCAGATGTGTTATATGTTCCCGTATGAAACAGGCGGATGGATTTTTCCTGCATGAAGCAGGCATATGACTTTTCCCGTATGAAGCAGGCGGATGAACCTTCCGGTATCCAGATAGATAATTCTCCCAGGATAGCCAGAGTATGTGAGTTGTGTTCCGGTATTTGACAAAAGTATTTTCCCCAAGGAAGTCTCCGTGATTTCCTCATGTTACTATCCCTAGTAGAGTCCTCCTCAAAGTCGTTTGTGAGATGGGACCAACGGATTTGGCTACTGCAGAGGTAGGGAGAGAAACGGTATTCAGATAATTTTCCCGTATGAAGTAGGCAGATGGATTTTCCTGTAATCAGACAGACGACTTTTCCCGTACGAAGCAGGCATATGTAGCTTCCTGTAATCAGGCAGATGACTTTTCCCGTATGGAGCAGGCGGATGAATCTCTCGTATTCAGGAAAATGGTTTTCCCATGATAGACAGAGTATGTGTCTCAGGATAAGACAGAATGTGTTCAGACATTTAACAGAACTGTTTCCCCAGCGAGGTCGTCAGGATTTCTCTGTGTTGACAGAATATGGACAAAGTTCTATCCCAGCAATGATAGAATCTTTTTCAGGCTGATGAAAATAATCCCTAGCATGGTCGCTAGTTGATCAGTTTGTTGCCGTAACAACCAGATCCAGTCAGCGGATGGTGTTGTCCAAGCAGTTGGTGCAGTTTATTTCTGCGGTTGGCAAATTTCCGGGTTCTTAGTATTCAACCGTCTCGTACCTCGAATGTTTGAAGGTCGTTCGCTCTTCACCCCGTCGGGTCCAAGCCGCTTGAATAGGGGCAACTGTTGCACCCCAAAATTTGACCAACCGGTTCCCATATCTGGTTTATGTTTCGACGCGTTTTGCATTCGCATTCGCATATTGTATGCATTGCAATTTTCTTAGTCAGATTGATTTTATCGGGATTGCAGCCCCTGGCGTTTCAGGTAGTTCAGGCCGGTTTGAATAAGTGTATTTTGAGAATTGGTGCTCGTTCCCTGTTGTTTTCAGGCCATCTCGGTGCCCGAGTTTCGTTATGGTTGCGCAATTGTTCTCTGATCGATTTAATCGGCTTCCTGGAAATTTTAGGATTTTCTCTTTTATTTTCTAGATTTTTAATGCATTTTAATAGATTTTTTAATAGATTTATTTGTTTTTTAGATATTAAATAGGTTAGTATTTTGTTTTATAGAATTTAATAGGTTTTTTAGATTTTGATAGATTTTTTTTATTGATTTTATAGATTTAATTGGGATTTTAAATAAATTTCTAGATATTAAATAATCTTTTTCTGTTTTAAATAGGTTAATTAGGGTTAATTTTGTTTTTTAGGATTAATCAGGGTTTTTTATTATTAATTTCGTTTTGTTTTTAGGGTTTAATTAGGTCTTTGAGTTTAATTCGTGTAATCATCAATTAATCACGTTTTAAGTCCTTAATCAGAGTTTATCCATTAATGGACCAGGTGTCCAGTCAAGGCCCAAGTCAGAGGGGTCCAGAATTCTGCCACATGTCATATAAAAATGCATGCCACACGTGTTAAGCTTTTCCCCGCCACCTCATCTGAACTCCCCTTCTTCCTCTGCCACCTCTCTCCCTCTCTCCTCACACGTGTCCTTCCCTCTGCTCTCCCCAAGCCACGCGTCCACCTCTGACTCCACCACCACAACCCCTCATTGCATGCTGGCCACGTGACTCCCCACCGGTCCCCTTCGCCGCCGGCCATGCAGCCGCCGTCCCCTCCGCCCTAACCATCGCCGGAGCCCCCAACGGTCGCCGGAAAGCCAATTTCCACCGGAAAATTCATCAGAACTGCATTTTTCCTAGAAACGCTTCCAAAACATCTCAATCCTCTCCATCAACTTCCCGCCGGAAAACACATCTTCGCCGGAATCTTCATATTCTTCCGCAAGCAACTCAGATCTTCATCAAGCCACCGAGAATCCAAGATCTTCATCATCAGTTTTTCTAGATTTCTCTAGATTTCCTCCAGATTTTCCAGAAACATCAAAAACATCATCAATCTGCAAGCGTCTTCGCCAAGAACGTTCGCCTAGATCTTCGTCCGTTCAAGATCTTTCTTCAGATCTTCAAGAATCCACTCCGTCCAGTGCCTCGGCTCCTTCATCGTCGACGATCTTCACGCCACTTCGACAACGATCTCCTTCAAGATCGTCAAGAGACTTCAAGATTTTCTCCAGACGGTACCCTCTTCATAGCATTATCCAGGTTCCCTTTTCTCCTTCGTTCTGAACTTGTTGATTCTCGTAGTTTGGTTGTTAGCTGAAGAACTAGGTTTTGGGTTGAACGACATTGAGGTAGAGGAGATCGTTTGAGCTGAGATTTTGTAGGTTAGTTAGTATTAGCGTTGGATTTTCTGATGAATAAGGTTGGTGGACGGATTTAGAATGAAGTTTGTGGTTTGAGTTATGGTGTTAAGTTGGTTTCAGAGATTGCGAGTGAGATGAGGTTTGAGAGAATCAGAGAGGCAGCTCTGGGAGAATGAGAGCGTCGTTAGGGTTTGGAGAGACGATGAACAGTGAAAGGGGGAATGAAAGGATTAGGATTTTTGTTGTTAGGATTGAGTAGAATGGATTCGGGCTCAGGCCCATTTGTGCTGGTTACTGATCACCTCCACAGTTTTCCTATGACACCCCCCTCCCAATGTTTTTTTTTTCGTTTGGGCCTAGGCCATTTTACTATTCGCACCCCCATTGGGAGGCCCAGTGGAAATATAAGGCGAAATCTTGCTATTTGCCACCCCCCGTTTTTCTTTTTTCTTGGTTTTTTTTAAATGTTTTTTCTGAATGGGTAATGGGCCTAGTGCGCTGGCTATGCGCACCCCCCTGAGCCCAATTGTCATTCTGAACTGCATAAAGTTGCTATTTGCCACACCTGTTCTTTTTATTTTTAATTGATTTTCATGTTTGCATATATTTTAGTAAATAAATCATAACAAATTGAAAAATGGTCATTTTTACATGGGATTTTTCCCCTCATTTTCATAAAAACATCAAGAAAATTATAAAAGAATAAAATTGGCATTTCATTCATTTTTTATTTTCTGGTGCATTTTTACATTTTTATGGCATTTATTTCATTTTCACTTGGTATATGTTACTTGCTGAATTTAGTATGGTCATTGTATTTCATATTTTGATGTAATTATTTTTTCTATGGTTAGATTAGAGTATTAGGTTCCCCATGGAATTTTATCACATTTTTGTGATTTAATTTAGGATAGTTTTGAACCATAAACTTTAGGGTGATCAGGATTAGGATTTCACAACAATTAGGTGCAGTTTAGGGCATAGTTTTGGGGTTTTAAAATTGATTTAGGTTTTGGGGTTTATATGGGGTATAGGATACATAGTTAGGGTCCCCTAGAAATTTAATTAGGATTTTATAATGAGTTTTACTATTTTTACTTGATTTTTTCAACTTGGTTGATATTGGTGTGTTTCCCACTTGGGATGTTGCTTTGTTTGTAGGGTTTGGGCATTTCAATTGGGCTTGGGGCTTGGGTTTTGCTTGTTGAGGCTTATGAAGACCTTGAATGATGATTGAAGACAAGGGATAGAGCTTGATGCATGAAGATTCCTCTCCTGGAGGATGGTTTTTGAAGACATAGGAAATAGGAGAAATAGGCAGAGCTTTAGATTAGACTGAATTTTTCCACAAACATGGAAAGCATCTTGTGCTTCCATTCCTACCAATGACTAAAAGTCCTTCTAAGATATTCACATCCCTCTTTTGGAGGGATAAGTGGCTTATCCTAGCAGTAGAACTTTGAGGGAACCTGTCTCTCATAGTGTTAAACACTTATAGGCTTCCTTTGGTTGTCAATAAGTTGTTTAGCATTCAACTTATTCTGCTAAGTGATTCTCTTCTGGAGTGCTTTCCTTGAAGAAAGAAGTTCATTGGAGATAAGAAGTTCATTTCATTGAAGATGGATAAAGGAGAAGCTTGTGCCTGTCAAAGTTGCTCAACTGTTGGATTAGGGTTTTACTGCTGTTTGAAGCTGTCTGCTGTCTGAAGCTGTCAACTGTTGGGGTTCATTGCTTGCTAAAGCTTGGTGTTGCTTGGAGTGTAGGGGATCATTGAAGAGTTGACTTTGGGATTCATTTTAAGATGTTACTGTTTTGCAGTTAATCAACTGTCAGAGTTTGATGTTTTTCAGAGCTGCTGCTGTAGGAGCTGGTGGGCTATCAGAGCTGGTTTTGGGGTTTTATTTTCTTTGCTGTATTGTTTGTTAATTTTCCCATAGGTTTGAAGTGAAGCTGTTTCACTTTGCCTATTGTTTTCCCAGGTTCGAGGTTGAGTGGGGCTCCCTTGCCTCGCTTGTGTTGCTGCATCTCATGCATTTTACTGCTTTATTGTATATATGTTGTTTCTTTTCCGTTTATCCCCTAGGATCTCTGTTGCTCTCTGCGCAAGAGAGAAATATGACAGACATTAGGCTTTCATCCATGTATGATAACATTAGGGTAGTTTTGATTCCCATTTCAAACCCTAGGCTTTAGAGCGTCGTTCTCTCCTCATCTCGAAACAATCAAAAACACAATAAGAGGTCAAACATCAATAAAAAACAGTTCTTGCGTAAAAGGCTGGAAACCAATCAAAATGTCATTTTTGTCTGCTTAGACCCGTAATTCGGAGAAAACCTTTTTCAGAAGGATAAAAACAATCAAGACAGACTTGTGTCGTCCGTAGCCCGAACTACGTTTGCTCTGATATTTCATGCTGTATGAAAGTACGTAGGCATAGGATGCGATATCCTAGCGAGCAACCTTCCCCTCCTTTCCCGTAGGTAGGCGAACTAAGTTGACTCTGATTTCTCGTTCCAGACGGGAATACGTAGGCATAAAGTGCGATACTTTGCCGAGTCATTTTATTTTCTTTTAACCCCAGACCTGTAGAATAGATAGAATAACAATCCGTACTAGAAAACAAGCGTGGATCCCATCGAGTACGACGGACGTGAGGGGTGCTAATACCTTCCCCTTGCGTAACCGACTCCCGAATCCAGGATTTGGTTGCAATGACCATTCCTTTCCCGTCTTTGCGTTAGGTTTACTCTGAGCGTTTCCTTTCCCTCCGTTGGGATAAATAACGCACGGTGGCGACTCTTCTGTCATAGCCGGCGCCGATTTTCGCAGTAGCGACAATATCTGCCATCTCCTCGAAGTTTGATGAGGTGTGAGGAGCGGTAGTAGTCGATGTCGAGTGAAACCGGGGGCAGCAGTGGAAGATCCTGAAGTTGGGCACCGAGGTCGAGGGCCAAGGCGATGGAGGTGATGATACCGCCAAAGTAGAAAGGCTTGGAGCCCCGACCGTAGTTCTCTTGTATGTGGGCAAGGAGGAATGGTGCGGCATTCACATGCTCTGGTGCAAAGACACAGTGGATGAAAAAGAGTTCTTTGGAATTGACCTTGTGATTGCTGTCCCGAGCGAAGATGGTGTTTCCAAGTACTTGGTGAAAGTACCGGATGGCGGGGTTGTGAATGAAAGTGGCATTTAGGCTATCCCATCCATCTGTGGTGGTGCCGGTCAATTCGTTCCATAAGGCGAAGGTAGCTTTGAAGAACTGATCCGAAGGAACACGGCGGTGGGCGTTGTCGCCATTGTGAAAGTGAAGCATCTGAGCAATTTGATTTTGGTTCAACTTGTATTTAGTGCCAAACATGCAGAAATAGACGACACCGGTCAATTGGTTGGTTTCGCCAGAGGGGGTGATGTAAGAGAACGAACTCAGAGACTCCAAGGTCAGTGCCTCGTACGTGGACTACGGTGTTGAAACGAGTTGCCACAGCCCTGCATTTTGCAACATCCAAGTTACTCCATCGAGTATGCCTAACTCCGTCAAGCATACAGTGTCGACGTACCGGGTGGCTTGGATGGTACGTTGTGAAATGTGACGTAGTTGGCGCGCTGATTTTCGCCTCTCTCACCGTCTCTGAATATAATATGTGACATGTCGGGTTGTTGACGGGGTTAGCGAGCCATTGTGTTAAGCTATATGCAGAAGGGGAAAATGGCTGTGGAATTTGTGTTGTTCTGAAGAATGGTAGAAAGAGCAGTGGGGGTTATATTCGGAGAAATGGGGAATAAGAATGGGTGGAGGGAGTGAATGTGGGTAGTGGAGCGGCTTCAGAATTTAGAGGGAGAGGGATTTGAATGGATATTTGAGGGAAAAGGGAATGAGCATGATCTGATATAGCAGGTCTAACGGTCGTGATGATCGTTACAGGGCCGTCACGGTCGTGAGACGCGTGACGGTCGTAACAGGAGCGTGACGGGCGTCACAGAGACAAATTATGCAGTTTGTAGAAAATGCTGAAAGGGATCGTGTATAAGTTCTTTTCAACCAAAAACAGACAATTCAGGCCATAATGAAGGATAAACAGACTAACATTAGGATTGGGGAAAAACTTGGATTAATATTGCAATGCGAAAAAATGTTAATTTAATGAAAAACGGTATAATTGTTTAACGAAGTACAATAACGAAAGAAATTCAGAAATTAAAAACACAAACCAAAATACTGTAAAATTGTTCAAATACAATAGAAAACATCAATAAAACTAAAGTTAAATGCATCAGTCCTTCTGGTTCTTCTTCAGCTTTTCGAACTTCTAAGTGATGTACCCCAATTGCTCGATAGCTATGTCCATGAAATTTATGAAATCCAAGTGCAATGTCTTTAGTTTGTCTTTTACTGTTGTGAGTTCCGACTAGAATTCATCCATGGTTTTCATAACAGCATTCGGCTTTTCAGTTTTAGGAATTGTATCGGGTTCAGGGAAGTTATGGTAGTTCGGAGGGGTCTCAGGATATGTTTCTTCTTCTGATACATAATCCTCATAGTACATAAAGTCCTGTGCCTCCGAGATATCATCTTCGTGGTACACATAGTCTTGTGGTGGAGAATGAGGCGATGGGGGGTCTATGTGCTCATTCAACTCATACAGCCAATTGTCTTTATTATGGATACTGATGCGCTCATGGTTAGGCAGTGTAAAGAGTCGGACCGGTTCATTGGCAATGAGATACTCGTAGGGTGCTGGTCCTAAGTTACCTATGATACGCTGGTTAAAACAGAACTCTCTGTCCATAAGTCTTATGCTTCCGAATTGAATAGCTCTATTCATCTGATATCTAAGTCCAATCGCATTAGTGATCATGGTGACAAGTCCTCCTATTAAGATAGGTGAGTTTGGATCCTGGTTAAGTTTTTCGAAGGCTCTCATCCTGAATGGGACAACATTGACAGGTCTACCCTGTGAGGCATAGTACAAGATGAATAGCTCTTCCTTAGAGACGGAGGTAATGTTTTCCTCTTTCCCAAAAAGGTTATGGGCTAACATTCTGTGGAAGTAACGAACTGCAGGGTTATGTATTTCATTTGAGGTCATGTCATTCTGTTCAGGGTAATGGTTTCCTGTAATGGTTCCCCAGAAATAGTCCCACTCTATGTCCATATCCTCCTCTTGGACGGTGGTATACACAAAGGGTCCACTAGGAAATCCTAAGAGCTCAGCTAATGAGTTACGGTTGAATGTGAAATTGATACCAAAGAGTCTAAAGCATATCAACTCCTTAGTGGAACCATAACCATATTCGGGTAAGTAGGCTAAGGAGCTAAGGAATTCAAATGTGAGCTCTCTAAAGGTAACAATGCGAGTCTTAAGGGCAGCTTTTTCCCAACCTAATTAGTTAAATAAGAAAAGGATGATGTCGTGGATTCCTAGTTGATCCATGGTGGATCAATCAGAGTAAATGGTTAAGGCGATGCCTCTCTGTGCCAGGGCCTTAAATCTGGCTTGCTGAGCGGGTCCTCTAAACATTGTTACCATGTAGTCTATGTTATCCATGTTGGAGAATTAGTCAGATAAGAGAGGAGAAAAGTATGAAAGCTTAAAAAACCTGGAAACAAGTTCATTCAAATTATGTTTTAGAAAAAGAAGGTGATACAAATTAATGGAATAAAAGAAGGGAAAGTAAATTTTGAAAAATAGTAAAGAAGCAGTGCAAAAGCATAAATCAAAATAAAAACAATAAAGAAAAATGAATAAAGAGTGAAAATGAGGAAAAATGGGTTGCCTCCCATTCAGCGCTGTTTTTAATGTCAAAAGCCTGACGATTGCTTGATGACAAGCTAGTTGGGATGCTGAGCGGGAAGCTCTAACAGTTTCAGACTGCTCATGCAGTTGCTGTCTTCATTCCGGTTGTAGTGCTTTAAGCGTTGTCCATTGCCTATGAACGTCACATTGTTTTTATCGCTGATTTCGACAGCTCCACTTTGAAGGATTTTAGTTACCTCAAAAGGGCCCGACCATCTGGATTTTAGTTTACTTGGGAAAAGTTTTAGTCTTGAATTGAATAGGAGCACAACGTCTCCCACACTGAACTGTTTCCTGACTAGACGCTTATCGTGCCACTTTTTGGTTCTTTCCTTATATATGCGGGCGTTTTCGTATGCGTCTAGTCTGAGTTCATCTAGTTCATGCAGATTCAAGATCCGTTTTTCTCCTGCGGCAGTGTAGTTTAAGTTTAACGTTTTAATAGCCCAAAAGGCTTTGTGCTCTAGCTCTACTGGCAGATGGTAGGATTTTCCATAAACAAACTTGAATGGTGTGGTCCCTATTGGCGTTTTGTAAGCTGTCCTATAGGCCCATAAAGCGTCATTTAACTTGGCCGACCAATCTTTCCTAGAGGTGGCAACGGTTTTTTATAAGATTTGCTTTATTTCTCTATTCGAGACCTCTACTTGGCCGCTAGTCTGCGGGTGATACGGTGTTGCAACATGGTGTTTGACTCCATATTTCGATATAAGTTTGTCAAAGATTCGCACTATGAAGTATGAACCACTGTCACTGATAACAAATCTTGGTACACCGAATCTGGGAAAAATTGTGTTCTTAAAGAGTTTGATGACTACTCGTGCGTCATTTGTTGGAGAGGCTATGGCCTCAATCCATTTGGAAACATAATCGACAACTATGAGTATATATTGGTTTCCAAAAGAAGATGGGAATGGACCCATGAAATCGATCCCCCATACATCAAAGACTTCCACTTCCAAAATACCCTTTTGGGGCATCTCATCGCGCCTTGAGATGTTTCCAGTGCGCTGGCACCGGTCGCATCTTAGTATTGTAGCGTGGAAATCTTTTCAAAGGCTGGGCCAGAATAGGCCAGATTGTAAGATCTTAGCGCAGGTCTTGAGGTACTTTCATGCGCACCGTAAGGGACAGAGTGGCAATGAGAGATGATGTCTTCTATTTCTTCCTCTGGGACACATCGACAGAATATGTTGTCTACTCCTCTCTTGAAAAGTAAGGGTTCATCCTAATAATAATGTTTTAAATCGTGGAAGAATTTCTTCTTTTGTTGATAGGTTAGGTTTGGTGGGAGCACGCCTGTGGCTAGGTAATTTACAATATCGGCATACCAAGGCAAGGTTACCTGTGTGTAGACTGCTTCCATGGATTTTTCGAGTTCTAGTTCTTCTGAGGTTAGGTTTGGCATATCACTTTCCAATATAGCTATCAGACGTTCGTAAGGGAAATCGTCATTGATAGGCACTGATTCTTGTTTTACGCCTTCTATTCGGGATAAGTGATCGGCCACTGCGTTCTCGGTTCCTTTTTTGTCTTTAATTTCTAAGTCAAACTCTTGTAACAATAGGATCCATCACAATAATCTTGGCTTGGCGTCCTTTTTGCTTATCAGGTACCTAATGGCAGCGTGGTCTGTGTAAATGATTATTTTTGCTCCTACCAAGTAAGAACAGAATTTGTCAAGGGTGAACACAACTGCTAGAAGTTCTTTTTCAGTTGTGGCGTAGTTCATTTGGGCAGGATCCAAAGTTCTACTGGCATAGTAGATTGCGTGAAGCATCTTGTCTTTCCTTTGTCCTAGAATTGTGCCTACGACGTAATCACTCGCATCGCACATGATTTCAAATGGTAGTTGCCAGTCTGGCGGTTGCATGATTGGTGCGGTGAGTAGGGTTGTTTTTAGTGTTTCAAATGCTTTCAAGCAGTCTTCGTCGAAGACGAATTCAGCATCTTTCATTAACAGACCTGTTAGAGGTTTGGTAATTTTCGAGAAATATTTTATGAATCGTCGGTAGAATCTGGCATGTCCTAAAAAACTTCGTATTTCTCGTACAGTTTTTGGAGCTTGAAGATCCTTTATAATTTCTATTTTTTCTTTTTCAACCTTAATTCCTTTGTCCGATATTACATGACCTAGAACTATTCCTTGTCGGACCATGAAATGGAATTTTTCCCAATTGAGAACAAGGTTCACTTTTGCACAACTTTCGAGAACCAACTCTAAGTTCGACAAACACCCTTCAAAACTTTGTCCGTATACAGAGAAGTCATCCATAAACACTTCCATGATGTCATCTATGAAATCTACGAAGATTGCCATCATGCATCTTTGGAATGTTGCGGGAGCATTGCAGAGTCCAAACGTCATTCGTCGGTATGCAAAAGTGCCATAAGGATAGGTGAATGTAGTCTTTTCTTGGTCATCGGGGTGAATAGGAATTTGGAAAAATCCCGAATAACCATCTAGATAGCAGAAATAAGAATCTTTTTCCAGTCTCTCCAACATCTGATCTATGAAAGGTAAAGGGAAATGATCTTTTCGAGTGGTTTTGTTCAGCTTCCTGTAGTCGATACACATTCTGCTTCCGGTCACAACTCTTTGTGTTATCGATTCACCTTTCGAGTTCTTTACCACAGTGACGCCTCCTTTCTTGGGTAAGACATGCACTAGGCTAACCCATTGGTTGTCGGGGATCGGATATATGATTCCTGCATCTAGTAACTTCTTCACTCCGTCTTTGACTACAATGCTTAGGATAGGATTTATCCTTCTCTGATGTTCTCTAGATGTTTTACATTCTTCCTCTAGCATGATTCGATGCATACAGATAGAAGGACTTATACCTTTAAGGTCAGTTATACTATAGCCTAACACAATTGGGTATTTCCTTAGGACTTCTAATAGTTTCTTGGTTTCTAACTGTCCTAAGTCGGCATTGACTATCATTGGTCTTTTGATTTTGGTGTCTAAGAATTTATACCTGAGGTTTTTAGGTAATTCTTTAAGCTCTAAAGCTGGGTTCTTCGAACATGGCATGTGATTAGGAGTCAGTGCTAAGCTTTCACTTAGACTGTCCTCTTTGTATGGCGCACGCCAATTGTCGTCTTCATGAATTTCAGGGATTTGGATTTTCATTATTTCCAAGTATGGGGTTTCTTAGTTCTCCAGTTCTCTTATGCATTCGTCAATGACGTCTACTAAATAGCATGTGTCGTCTATGGCTGGTGCTTGCAAGAACTTGGTGAGGATGAATTCTATCTTTTCTTCTCCCACTTCGAATGTTAGCCTACCTTTCTTCACGTCTATGATAGCTCTGGCTGTGGCTAGGAAGGGTCTTCCTAAGATAATCGGGGTAACTGAATCTTCCTTAATATCCATTATTATAAAGTCAGTTGGGATATAGAATTGACCTATGCGCACTAGAATGTTTTCCAGTATATCGACATGATATTTGACAGATCGGTCAGCTAATTGGACGGACATTTTGGTTGGTCTTAATTCACCCATATTTAGCTTTTTGCATATGGATAGGGGCATAACGCTGATACTGGCTCCTAAGTCGCATAAAGCCTTGTCTATGACGAACTTTCCAATGACACAAGGTGTAACACCCATTTTAATTATTTAATATTTTTGGTGTTATTTTGTTTGGTGTGCCCTTTGTTGCACCCCAAAATTTGACCAACATTTATTTATCCATCAAGTGTTTGAAGGTTGATACCTTCACCAGAAAGTTCAGGAGATCCTCAGGAGAATTGGGTGAAACCAGGGTTGTGGACTCATAGCTTGAGAGTTGTGGGAGCTCCTCAGATGATTCAGAGACTTTGAGAATGAACTTGATGCTTTGAGAAAGTTTATGAGATGTCTTGATAGCCATCATGAAGCCCAGAGAGGTCATTGTGCAAGAATTCAGAAGATTCAACCATGAATGGTAGAATTAGGGTTTTGACTGGGTCAACCCTAGATCAGCTGAAGATTTGGAGAAGGTTGAGACCCAATCCAAGGGCCATGAGATCATGGAATGATGCATAGAGATGTTATAAAGATGATTCCTAGACCAACTCATCATGATTGAGGAGTTTGAGAAGTTTCAAGTTAGGGTTTCTGAGGATTGTCAGTGAAAAAACCCTAATTTGATCCTTATCTTCCAGGCAGTTTTAGCTCAAGATGTAACTGATATCTCATCTTCCCCACAACATGAATGTTGTAGAGCTTGTTCTTAGATTTAATTTGAGTGGTGGAAGTCCTTGATAGGAGTTGCAGAGCTCAAGTTATGGTTTTGACAAATTACAGGTCAGCAGAGGTGTGTGAATCTGGGTCCTTGAAAGTCACCCAACTTGCAGACAACTTTTGCCCTAGTAGGATGATTCCTATGATCTCTTGGTCAACATGAATGTTGAATAGCATCTTCTTAGATTTAATTCTAGTGGTAGAAGTCCTTGATAGGATTTGTAGAACTCAACTTATGGTTTGAACAAGGCAGGGGTATTTTGGTCATTTGGTGATTAAATGTCATTTTAAGCAAAGGCCATATCTCCTATTTCCAAGCCTCAAATGGAAAAACTCAAAACATGAAAGTTGTTCAAAATGGGATTTTAAGTCTAGAAAAGTGGTCATGAGTTATTGGAAAAGCTCATAGCATGGAATGACAAAGTTTGGTAAATTTGAACTAAAAATGGCTTATAAGTTAATTCAAGTCAAGTTGGAATTTGGTTTGGGAGATCTATGAGTCCAAAATAGGTCATCCAATATACCATTTTGAATGTAAATGACATTCTAAAAACTTTGGTTTAAACATAATTTTGATTTGAGGCTCAATAATGAAGGTTGCTTTGGAAAATTGTTACTTGAATCATAAGGTAACTTGAGAAACCTTCACACAAGGCAAGTTTGGCCTGATTTTTGCACACATGAGCTCAATATCTCATGTAAGGACATGTTGGCACAAATTAAAGGTCTTGAGGCATGAGATAAGATAATTTCAATTTCTCTTCAAGTGAGACTTTCCATTACATTCCACTACATTCTAGAAGGTGCTAGACCTTTCCATGGATCAGTATATATTAAGGAGCTCATGATGAATCAAGAGGTTGATGAATCCATTGGTGAAGAGTGAAGGAGAAGGTGATATCCAAATTTTCTTCAAAAGCAAGCAAAGTTACAAAGTGATCTCTACAAGCTTTATTCATCAACACTCTTGCAAACAGAACTCATTGCTCCATTAGAGGAGTATCTAGGAGCAAGATCAAGCCTTGAAAGAAGTTGTACACGTCTCCACCATTATACTTTGACAGGTTTTGTTTCTCCACCATATCTCATTATTTATGAGCATGTAGTTAGGTTTTTAGATGTAAGATTGTTAGGTTAGTATAGAGGGACTTTTCCACAAGCTTAGAAGAGTTTCCATGGGGATTTATAACAGGTGCAAGATTCTTTAATTTCCAAGAACAAGCTTTGTAGCGAGTTTTAGTTAGCATAGATTAGATTAGAATGGTTAGGATAATATAAAGAACAAGTTAGCGCCATTAGTTGTGAGTTTTAACAGAGTGAATCTCAGAAGATTTATGGTGGTACCCAAGCTTTGAAGCTTTCTGTTTGAACGATTCAAGAGGAATTAGAGAAAATCACACGTATAGTCTTGCTCCTCGTAATTAGTAGATCATTTTCCTTTTTGGAATTTTTGAATTTCATCAAGTATGGAGAGAGAACGAGGGAGGAGAAGTCTTATGCATGAATCACGATTTCTGAAAACCCTAGATGTTCATTGGGGACGATGGCCATATGCCGTTGGATTAGTCCCAGGAATTTGACTTAATCATTCAATCGTGTGGCTGTGGTTTGATGAAGAAAATGGAGGAAAATTCAAATGCCAAAACGCTGCCGTTTAGATAAGTGAGGAACCATGGGCCTATCTCAGATTTCTTTTCGCACCCCACCATATCTGGCCCATCTAATAATGAACTGAGGCGCCTTGCTTTTCCCACCCCCTCCCCTTTATTTCAATTCTTTTATTTTTTTAATTCCATTTATATTTCTTGCATTTATAAAATTCATAGAAAATAGGAAAATTGATATTTTTTAATACTTGTTTTTTTCATATGTTCATAAATTTGTCTAGAAAAATATAAATAAATAAAATTTCCATTTAATTTTCTTTTAGTATTTTTAGCATATTATTCTTTTAAATAGCCTTTTAATATGTTTAGTTTGATATCCAATTTTGTAGAATTTCTTTTAAGACTTTCCCTTAGGATTTTTAATTCATTCTTTTTGGTGTGATTAGATATTGAATCATAGTTCCCCATAGGATTTAATTCTTGATTTTTAGGTTAAAATTTGATTAGTTTAATCAGGTTAGCATTAGGGTATCATAATTAGGGTTTATGTTATGCATAGGTAAGGAAATTCATTTTCTTTAGATAGTTTTGTCTTGATTTTTGGGTAGGGGCATATGTGGATGTTATGGGTAGATGTTATAGACCCTTGTGATTAATTGTTAGACTTTTCCCCCTTGTTTTAATATTTTTAGGTATTTTCTGAAGTTGACTGATGATTTTGTCTGTCCTGTGGTTATCTGTTTATCTCTGGGGTTTATTTTGGGGAGTTTGTTGTGGGGCTTAGTTTGTTTTGAAGATATTGTTGGAAAGCATGATGGAAGAGAAGATTTTAGATCAAGACTCAGAGACCCAGAGCTTGGATTGTTCCCTATCTGTGAGGTTTGAGATCTTGAAGTTTGAGGGAAGTTCATGGTACTTTCCTGAGGAAGGCACTATGAATGACTTTCATTCTTTCTTCTCACCTCTTTCTTAAGTATCCAATGATGTTGGAGCCAACTTGTGAGTTTAATTTCTCCTGAGGAGGAATGTAAACTGATCACATGTTGTTGAGCCACATAGGATACAATTCCTAAGTGGAAGCCTCCTAGTACTTTCCTGAGGAAGGTCCTATGGGTCTATTCACTTAGTTCCCTTAGTTCAGATAGGATTTCTTAAGTATCCAATGATGTTGGAGCCAACTTGTGAGTTTAATTTCTCCTGAGGAGAAATGTAAACTGATCACATGTTGTTGAGCCACATGGGATACAATTCCTAAGTGGAAGCCTCCTAGTACTTTCCTGAGGAAGGTCCTATGGGTCTATTCACTTAGCTCCCTTAGTTTATCTAGGATTTCTTAAGTATCCAATGATGTTGGAGCCAACTTGTGAGTTTAATTTATCCTGAGGAAGAATGTAAACTGATCACATGTTGTTGAGCCACATGGGATACAATTCCTAAGTGGAAGCCTCCTAGTACTTTCCTGAGGAAGGTCCTATGGGTCTATTCACTTAGTTCCACTAGTTCATCTAGGATTTCTTAAGTATCCAGTGATGTTGGAGCCTGCTTGTGAGTTTAGTTTCTCCTGAGGAGGAATGTAAACTGATCACAGTGGTTGAGCCACATAGGATATGATTCCTGAGTATACACCTCCTAGTGCTTTCCTGAGGAAGACACTATGAGTCTGCTTACTTAGCTCCCTTTCTTTGGTAAGCTTGTTTTGAAGCTTGAAGACGGGGATTGTTTTCTCTTGTTTAGGGTTTTGCTTTAGGGCTTTGCTTAGATTTGATCAGGGGTCTGTTCTGTCAGGTTTTTAGGATTAGAGACTAGATGTAGATTCTTTCTTTCTCAAGCATGTGTTTTGTTTGCCTGATGGCACTTCATTCCTTTTATCTGGTTATTGCTTGATAGCATGTTGTTTATATTTCAGTATGATTACTGTTATTTCATGACTGGCTTGAGGTCGAGACGAGCTTGTGGAGGCTGAAGCCCCACACACATTTCCTCCCTCACTTGCATTGCATGCATTTTACTGTTAAAGCTGATGCTTTTGTCTATTTTGGTGTATCATTGACATGATCCCTTAGGACTCTCATTTCCTCTGATGAGGATTTGTAGACTTTTAGGTTGAAACCTATGCATGACAACATCTAGGAGTTCCCTGTTCAAACCTCAACCATAGGATGAATCCATGGCATGACAACAGTAGGACTTGATAGTCTCCCTCCTAGTTGGGCCCGTTCTCTTCTCATCTCAAAACAGTCTAAGATACAGTAATCATGAATGATTTCTTTCGTACGTTACGAGCCTTAAGCTATCTGAGAAAGGACGCATTCCCTCTCAGGTCATAGTCTCTAGTGCGGTTGAAATCGCAAACACAATAAAAAACACTTCTTTCAGGAGATAACCCGTAGTTTCCCGAACTACGTTTGCTCTGATCTTCCACACTGTGTGGAAGTACGTAGGCATAGGATGCGACGTCCTAGCGAGCAACCTTCAACCTTTCCCCGTAATCCTTCGTAGGCCGAACTACGTTGACTCTGATTTCTCATTCTCTGATGAGAATACGTAGGCATAAAGTGCGACGCTTTGCCGAGTCATTTTTCTTTTCTTTTTTCTTTTTTCAGCCAGCCTTGATAGGTAGATAGATTATAACCAACCCGTCCAAGTAAACAAACAAGCGTGGATCCCGTCGAGTACGACGGACGTGAGGGGTGCTAATACCTTCCCCTTGCGTAACCGACTCCCGAATCCAGACAATGGTTGCGATGACCTTGTCTTACCCTTATTCGTCAGGTTTTTACGATCGTTTCCTTTCCCGCTCTGAGGGATAAATAACGAAAGGTGGTGACTCTTCTGTCATGCCGGCACCTTATTTTCGCGCAAGCGACAGCTGGCGACTCTGCTGGGGACTTCATAGCATCTAGGGACTTTTCCCATCCCTTATGCTGGGACCGTTTCCCATCCCCTACGCGAGTCAATCCTAGCGCGTGTATGTTTGCTTGTTGGGTTGCGTTTATTTATCGCATTTTTTTTTACTTCCCGCATTTTACTTCCCGCATTTTATTTCCCGCATTTTATTTCCAGTTTGATATGATTATCTGTGCTGCTGTGGGAGAGGGATGTTACTATGAGTGAGAAGCCAGACCTGGGCTTGAGCATACACCTAGATATAGTTGCGGAGAAGTAGTAGACGAACCTGTCTGCTGAGCAGGCACAGTTCCCTACGAAAATCTGCGCTCAGACGAGATTCTTGCAGAGGTGCTCCTTTCCGGTCCTGAGGATCTGAGGGGAGTCCAGACATGAGGATTGTCGACTCTGGGGACCGATCATTTGGAAGTCAGCTAAGTGAGGCCTCTTCATGACTTGATGATGCCACTCCTTCTGGGAATCGTATCGTCACTCATGAAAGTCTGTGACGCTGACGACCGCATAGGATGCCGTACCTTTGTCCGTGGATTAGGTCCATACCTGTGAGTGGGATTGGGATATTGCAGGAAACTTTGACCTCCAGACCACCTGGTTTTCTTGACAGTGGATCAGTTATGTTGGTATCAAGGTTCTCAGTCGCAAGTTTGACTGTTCTTGACAGAGCAAGTTTTTTGATCAGAGGATTTTATCATCGGGTGTATGTCTGTTCCTGATTGAGCAGGTTTCGATCAGAGTATTGTTATCAGAGGTTTGTCCTAGATGGAGCAGATTTTTGAGTGGGGTCTGAAGATCTCATCAGCAGTTGTTGTTTGTTCTTGATAGGGCAGATTTTTGATTTGGGGTCTGAAGACTTCATCAGCGAACGTTTTCTGATCATACATCCCGGGTCCTTATTATCAGGCACTTACTCTTGACAGAGCAGAATTTTGATCTCGATCCTATCAGATGGTTATTCTCAGCGGATCAGATCAGTGGTTTTACACCGGGGTTTCCTTCTCATCAGTGACTGTCGATACCGAATCTCCACAGCAGCCACCTGGATATGTTGCTGCATGCCTGCATTTTGCATTAGTTTGCATTATCATTCGCATTCCATTGGCGTGTGTCTGTGACAGGTACCGTTTCCCCGATCCAGGATCTCTCGCCTCTTATTGTGTTACTACAGCCTCTCTCAGAAAGACTGTTGCGTACGAGTTCTCGATCCCTGATGTGTCGGAGTTGGCTATCACTGGTACTATATATATGAGATTGATGTTTCCATGATTGGGCCCAGATTCCCCTCCTTATTATTGTCAGCACTGGTACCAAGGCGCCAGGATCGGGGGAAATCTCTCAAGCACACAGACACCCGCATACATCTGCATAAAGCATTTTGCATGACATACATTCTGTTGCTTTTCCTAACCTTTAATGTTGACAGGTTTTTCAGGTTCACAAGTTCCGAGCTGCTTTCGATCTCCAGGATTGATCAAAGACTCATCCACCGCTACTCAACTCGCGCTAATCAGACAAGGATAATGGACCAGGTGCAGTCAGATGTTCAAGAGCTCCGTGAACGGATGGATCGTTTTATGGAGCTGATGCAGGTAGTCGCTAATGGTCAAGACCAGCTTCGTATTTTGGTTCAACCTCTAATCTCCAGGGTTGACAGTAATGGCATACTTCACGGCGGGGCCGTGCCCACTCCTCCTCCAGTGGATGCTCCACAGAACGTTGTTCCTGCTGCCGGGGGCAACGGCAGTGCTAACGGCAATCTGATGACTAATCTCGGACTCAACGCGGCAGGCGTCGGCAATGGTAGTTTGGGAGCCAATGTTAACATAGGGCCGGTCAACGGCAATGCTGGTGCAGGAAATCTGTTGGTACCTCAACCGTGGCTGGAGGACCATCAGGATGACGTATTCTCTCAGAGAGGTGTAGAAGCAGAGTTGAATGCTGAAGCTCGACTCAGGTTCAAGGCGCTGGAAGACAAGATGAGAGACTTTGAAAATCAGAACACATTGGGTGTTGATATGTCCAAGCTCGGGTTGATTGCTGACTTTAAGGTGCCTCATAAGTTCAAGGTGCCTGTCTTTGAGAAGTATAAGGGTACTACTTGCCCCCGGGTCCACCTTCGATCTTATTATAGAAAGATGTCTGCTTATTCTGACGATGTGAAGTTGCTGATGCACTTCTTTCAGGATAGTCTTTCTGGTCCATCACTCGAATGGTATATGGGTTTGGAGCCCGCTACTGTGCGCACCTGGAAAGACCTCGCTGAAGCGTTCGTCCTCCACTATCAATACAATAGCGACTTGGCCCCCAACCGAGTTCAGCTTCAGAATCTCTCACAGCGGAACAATGAAAGCTTTAAAGAGTACGCCCAGCGGTGGCGTGAATTGGCTGCTCGGGTTCAACCGCCGATGGTTGAGCGTGAGCTGGTGCAAATGTTCGTGGCTACCCTTCCTGGAATCTACTATGAAAAGCTGGTCAGTGGCATGTCCGGAACATTCTCGGCTCTCATCACTATGGGCGAGCATGTTGAGAACGGTATAAAGATTGGAAAAATTCAGGGCGAATCATCCTCAGTTGGAGGAGGTAGCAAGAAACCCTATACTGGCAAGCGTCGAGAGGGAGATGCCAGTGCTGTCACTAATGCTCGGAGAAAGGGCAAGGGCCCTCAGCCTCAGATTGCTAGCATAAATATCCCAGCTGCTCCACCGCAGCAGCAGCAGCAGCAACAGCCTCAGCAGCAGAATCAGTCGGGGTATAGAAGATATCAGAATCGGGCTCCTCTGACAAATCGTCACTTTGAAACTCCACCTATGTCGTATGCACAGCTTTTGCAAACGTTGCTTCAGCTCCAATTAGTTCAAAAGAGGACAATGGCTCCCTTAACAGGGGCACCACCACCGGGGTATGATGTCAGTGCTACTTGTGATTTCCATACTGGGGCACCAGGCCATACGATTGAGAATTGTAAAGCTTTTAAGCACAAAGTGCAGGACTTGGTGGACGCCAAGGTCATTAACTTTTCTGATAGCGTGCCCAACGTTACCAAAAACCCCATGCCTCATCATAAGGGAGGCGGAGTGAATTCCGTTATCACTGAGGAGAGTTCGGACTTGCTGACTGATGTCAAAGATTTGAAAACGCCGCTTAGTTTTGTCAAGGCTAAGTTGCTGAAGAAGGGCTTCTTCCCTGGATGCGGAGAGTTATGTATGGCTTGTGCTACACTTCCTGACGGGTGTGAGCAGTTGGTCGAAGGTATCCAAAGTCTGATGTCGGAGGGTATTTTGCAGTTCAGCCGGAGCGTTGAAAGTGTATCAGGGGAAGTCGTGCTGAAGCAGGCAGATGAAGTTGCCACCATTACTATTCCTCGTCACCCTATTACTATTTCTGCGCCCCGACCGCCTACAATTACTATCACCAGGGCCGGGCCAATCCCATTTGAAAGCACTAATGTTGTTCCATGGCATTACGGCGCCGAAGTTTACTGCAATGGTCAGAAGATAGAGCTTGAGCCGTACGGATCGATTGTGCAGAATCTTACCGGAGTCAGTGGCATTACTAGAAGCGGTAGAGTGTTTGCGCCAGCAGAGGTTGCAGCAGAGAAAGTGGTCCGAGCTGACGCTGCGGATAAGGGTAAAGGTAAAGCTGTTGAAGAGGTCCCTTCTGGGGCAGAAAAAGATCTGCTAGTTAAAGATGCTGAAGAGTTCATGCGATTAATCAAGAAGAGCGACTACAAGATTGTAGATCATCTTCATCAGACTCCGTCAAAGATCTCTATTCTTAACTTGTTGCTGTGTTTTGAGGCGCACCGCAACGCATTACTGAAGGTATTGAATGCTGCATACGTGCCGCAGGAGATATCAGTAAATCAACTCGAGGAGGTGGTAGCCCATGTTAATGCTGGTAATGGGCTGGGATTTACAGATCTGGAGCTGACTCCTAAAGGAAGAGATCACAACAGCGCCTTGCACGTCTCGATAGAGTGCAGGGGCACTATTATGTCGCATGTCCTGGTGGATACGGGTTCATCGCTTAATGTGCTTCCGAAAAAGGCATTGATGAAATTAGATACCCGTGGATTGCTTTGCACGCCCAGTGATCTGGTCGTGAAAGCCTTTGATGGAACTAAGCGCCACGTCTTCGGAGAGTTGACCCTGCCAATTCAAGTTGGTCCGGAGACGTTCAATACGGTTTTCTATATCATGGATATCATGCCTGCCTACAGTTGCCTCTTAGGTCGGCCATGGATCCATGCTGCTGGTGCCGTGACGTCTACGCTGGATCAGAAGCTCAAATATGCTGTCGGGGGCAGCATAGTAACCGTCTGTGGTGAGGAGGACATCATGGTGAGCCACCTGTCGTTCTTTAAATATGTTGAAATGGATGGAGAGATCCGTGAAACCCTCTGCCAAGCATTTGAAACCGTCAAGGTGAAAGAGGTAGTTCCTGTCGTCGCAGAGAAGCAAGAGATGAATCTCTCCTCGTTTAAGGAAGCTCGGGCCGTTGTCGAAGCCGGTTCCACCCCAGGCTGGGGGCATGTTTTGGATATACCAATCAAGCAGGATAAGTTTGGATTGGGATATTCTCCTGAAGCCGAAGCATCATCTTCTTCTAGCAGTTCGTCTCGTGGGAAAGGGCCGATCCTATTCACCAAGCGCGGAGTAATTTTCGAGAGCATCAACGCAGCGTCTGAGGGCAGCGGGGATAGCGATTGCGATCTTGACGCCTGGATGCAGCCGAGCAAGCCGGGCGAGCGCCTCAACAATTGGACCATCAAGGAGATTATCAAGCTGACAAGTGAAGAGTAATGATTTGCTTTTTACAATCTTTGTACAACCCTATGTCCTGCCCGGGGCATAGTGGTTTTATTGTCAGGGCCTTGTTGGATTATGTACATGCATTTTGTTAATAAATAAAAGGCGTTTTCTTCGTACTCAAATATTGTGTTCTCTGTTATTCCTATTTTATGTTTATTTCGAAAAACAGCAAAATGGTAACGAGGTTTGTGCTAACCTGCATATTCTTGCTTTAAACTTAACCCTTGTTATCGCAGGATCCACATAACAGATGACATCGACTCTGGACCCTCTACGGTTCACTACGATTTCGATTGCCCGATCTATCAAGCCGAGGATGAGATTGATGAAGACGAAGACCTCCCGGAAGAGTTGGCCCGCTTGTTGAGACAAGAAGAAAAGGTTATTCTGCCTCATGAGGAGGATATTGAGATTGTAAATCTGGGTTCTGAGGGGCTCGTCAGAAATGTCAGAGTAGGGGTTGCGCTGCAGAATGATGTCAAGCATAGACTGGTCGAGATGCTTCGAGAGTATAATGACGTCTTTGCTTGGTCATATGAGGATATGCCCAGACTTGACACTGACATCGTGGTTCATCGCTTGCCGTTGCGAGAAGATTGCCCTCCAGTCAAGCAGAAGCTCAGGAGGACGAGACCAGACATGGCTGTAAAAATCAAAGAAGAGGTCCAGAAGCAGTTGGACGCAGGATTTCTAGCCGTTACCACTTACCCTCCGTGGGTCGCCAACATAGTGCCAGTACCGAAGAAGGACGGTAAGGTACGCATGTGCGTCGATTATCGGGATTTGAATAGGGCGAGCCCTAAGGATGATTTCCCGTTGCCTCATATCGATGTGTTGGTCGACAACACAGCCCAGTTTTCCGTGTTTTCGTTCATGGATGGCTTCTCCGGTTATAATCAGATTAAGATGGCACCGGAGGACATGGAGAAAACGACGTTCATCACCCCCTGGGGAACATTCTGCTATAAGGTAATGCCCTTCGGTCTGAAGAACGCAGGGGCCACTTACCAGCGAGCAATGGTAACTTTGTTTCATGATATGATTCATCGTGAGATCGAGGTCTATGTTGATGACATGATTGCAAAGTCCCAAATGGAGGAAGAGCATCTGGTCAACTTACTGAAGCTGTTTGAGAGGCTTAGGAAGTTCAGGCTGAGGCTGAATCCTAACAAGTGCACTTTCGGAGTGCGGTCCGGAAAGTTATTGGGGTTTATCGTTAGTGAAGGAGGGATTGAAGTTGATCCTGCGAAAATAAAAGCTATCCAAGAAATGCCAGCGCCGAAAACAGAAAAAGAAGTTCGTGGTTTCTTGGGCCGAATAAACTACATTGCAAGGTTTATCTCCCAGCTCACGACCACTTGTGAACCGATGTTCAAGCTTTTAAAGAAAGATCAGGCGATTACTTGGAATGAGGATTGCCAGAAGGCATTCGACAAAATAAAGCAGTATCTTCAAGAACCTCCAATCTTGATACCCCCAGTGGCTGGACGGCCATTAATCATGTACCTGACGGTTCTGGAGAATAGTATGGGGTGTGTTCTCGGTCAGCACGACGAGACGGGCAGAAAGGAGAATGCCATTTATTATTTGAGTAAAAAGTTCACTGAGTGTGAATCTCGATACTCGATGCTGGAGAAGACGTGTTGTGCATTAGCTTGGGCCGCCAAACGTCTACGACAGTATATGCTCAACCACACCACTATGCTAATTTCGAAGATGGATCCGATCAAGTACGTCTTCGAGAAGCAGGCTCTTTCGGGCAGGATTGCTAGATGGCAAATGGTGTTAACGGAATATGATATTCAGTACGTCTCTCAGAAAGCCATTAAGGGAAGCGTATTGTCTGATTACCTTGCCGAACAGCCAATCGAAGACTACCAGCCGATGAAGTTCGAATTCCCTGACGAGGATATTATGTTTCTCAAAGCGAAGGATTGCGATGAGCCATTGCCCGATGAGGGGCCAGATAGGAAGTCTCAGTGGAAGTTGATATTCGACGGAGCGGTTAATTCCTATGGAAGTGGTATCGGGGCTATCATCACGACTCCTCACGGATCCCACATCCCGTTTACTGCGAGACTGACGTTTCCAGTTACCAACAATGAAGCAGAGTATGAAGCATGTATTATGGGTCTAGAAGAGGCAATTGATTTGAGAATCAAGAATCTAGACATATATGGTGACTCAACGCTTGTAATCAATCAGATTAAAGGGGAGTGGGAAACTCGTCAAGCGAATTTAGTGCCGTACATGAATTATGCCAGGAGGCTGCTTCCGTTCTTTGATCGAGTGGAACTTCATCATGTACCGAGGGCTGAAATCAGATGGTTGATGCCTTAGCCACGTTGGCTTCAATGTATAAAGTCAATTATTGGAATGAGGCTCCAAGAATTGTGCTTTCGCGTCTTGATAGACCGGCATTTGTCTTTGCAATCGAAAATGCCACCGACGGCAAGCCATGGTTCCACGATATCCAGACCTTCCTTATGACTAAGGAGTATCCTGCGGGTGCGTCAACCCAGGATAAGAAGACTCTAAGGAGGCTATCTGGAAACTTTTATCTCAATCCTGATGGAGTGCTGTATAAGAGAAACCACGATCTCGTGCTACTCAGATGTGTAGATGAGAAAGAGGCAAGTATGCTCATGGAAGAAGTCCATGAGGGCACATTTGGTACGCACGCCGGCGGGCATGCCATGACGAGAAAGATCCTGAGAGCAGGGTATTACTGGCTGACTATGGAGTCGGATTGCTTCAGATTCGCGAAGAAATGTCATAAATGCCAGATTTATGCTAATAGAGTTCATGTGCCGCCATGCCCATTGAATGTCATGTCCTCCCCTTGGCCGTTCTCCATGTGGAGCATCGACATGATAGGCAAGATCGAGCCCACCGCGTCCAATGGTCATCGCTTCATTCTGGTAGCTATCGACTACTTCACCAAATGGGTGGAGGCAGCCTCGTACGCTAATGTGACCAAGCAGGTGGTAGCTAAATTCATAAAGAGGGACATCATCTGTCGCTAAGGAATTCCCGAGCGGATCATTACTGATAATGGTTCGGATTTGAATAACAAGATGATGAAGGAGCTGTGCCAGAGCTTCAAGATTGAACACCACAACTCATCTCCTTACCGGCCGAAGATGAATGGCGCTGTTGAAGCGGCCAACAAGAACATCAAGAAGATTGTTCAGAAGATGGTTGTGACGTACAAAGATTGGCACGAGATGTTGCCGTTCGCCTTGCACGGTTATCGTACTACGGTGCGTACGTCGACCGGGGCAACTCCTTTCTCCTTGGTGTACGGTATGGAAGCTGTCCTACCGCTAGAAGTGGAGATTCCTTCTTTGCGAGTTTTGGTTGATGTGAAACTCGACGAGGCAGAATGGATTACGAATCGTTTGAACCAGCTCAGCCTGATGGATGAGAAGAGGTTAGCATCGATTGCATTTGGTCGCCTGTACCAAAGCCGAATGAAGAAAGCTTATGATAAGAAGGTGCGTCCTAGAAGCTTTCAGACGGGTGATCTCGTCCTGAAGAAGATTCTTCCGCCACACTCCGATCACCGGGGCAAGTGGACTCCGAATTACGAAGGGCCGTATGTCGTCAGCAAGGTCTTCTCGGGAGGAGCTTTGTTGTTGTCCACGATGGATGGTGAAGATTTTGCATCCCCGGTGAACGCGGACGCAGTTAAAAAATACTTTGCTTGAAAGAGACCCGCTGGACAAAAAAGAAAAAAGTCCAGGCAAAAAGGGGCATCCCGGCGAACCAAAAACAGAATAAAAGGTTCGGGCAAAAGTTAGGGATATATTGAAAAAAATGTACACCCGCGAAGTCGAAAACCTACACTGGGCGGCTTCGGCAAAAAAGGGTATCCCGGTGAACTGAAAACCCGTAAAGGGCGGTTCACGCAAAAGTTAGGGATTTGAATAAGCAAATGACTGCGTTACGCGTGTGGACTTTCGTTGTTTAGTGGTTTGGAAGACCTGAGGGCCGTTTATCTGAGTCAATCTCTCCCGAAGCTGAAGCGTCGGAGAAGTATCGAAGTCGAGTGGGTCTTAGAGGGATCAACTCATGGTGTTCGTCTACGCCTTGTTGCCGACATTTGTATATACTGATGTATATCTATGTTTTCTTTTTGCGCAGCTTCCTCATTCCAGGAGCTTGCCTCTGTTGTAAAACGTTTTTGCCCATTCAGGGGTTCACCATCAATAAAATGCACATTATTCAGCAATTCTGCTTGTCTGTTTAGCATTTATCTGTTTTGTTTGCGAGTGAAAACGCCGATGTTTTTGATAAAATACGCATACATAAACTTGCGGGCTTGGGCCCATTGATTGTTGAAACAATTAATTACCTGAATGTTGTCACGGGATAATAACCTGGATAGGCCCCTTTGAGGAGGGTATCTTGTCTGTTTGTTTGTGTTGTTGCAGGTGTAGCACTTTCCAGAAGATGTGTCGTACGCCTTCCCGAAGCAAGGCGAGTCCCCCTTCTCCAGCAGAGTTCAGTAGTCTCTCCTCCGCAGAATCTGAACGCAAGAAAGTGAGCATTGATATGTCTCCCCGGGCAGAGATGATTCTTTTCCCCAAGCAGACGCATCCTGAAGGAACGTCACCTCATCAGCTGAGTCGCGCGCAGCAGCTCGTATTCCTCCCCAGCACCGGGTCACAAGTGCAGATTTCAGAGGAATGTTCGGGTGCCGAAGCTCGTGTTTTCCCCAGTAAAGTCGCCGAAGCAGGTGTTGCCCCAGCACCGGGTCACAAGTGCAGGTTTCGTAGGAAATTGTTCGTACGTCGAAGTATGCAGTAACTGACGGTGCCAGGCGGAAGCCTCCCGCGAAATTGAAATTCCTCACCAGAGCCGTATTCTCTCCCGAAGTTGGATGATTCCCTCTTCCCCCAGTAGAGTATTGGGACAGCTGACGTTGTATTCCCTCTGCAAAGTTGTACTCTCCCCTGAAGTCGGATGATTCCTTCTTCCCCAGCGAAATTGAAGTTCCTCATCAGGGTTGTACTCTCCAGTGAAGCAGAATGATTTCTCCTTCCCCGGCTGAGTCCGCAGATCCCCAGGAGAGCCGAATCCTTGGTAGCAGTTGGGACCATGAGTGGACTTTCCCTAGCAGAGTATTGAACAGCTGATGCTGTATTTCCCCAGAGTCGTACTCCCTCCAGCGAAGCAGAATGACTTCTCCTTCCTCAACCGAGTTTGCAGATGTCCAAGAGAGCCGGGTCCTTGGAAGTTGATTAGACCGTACTCAGTTGTTTCCCCAGTGGAGTGTTGAGCAGCTGAAGTTGTTTCCCCACAGAGTTGTTATCCCCGAAGAGTAGCCGAGACGGCCGCGCGGTTCATTCTCGCGATTGATATCAGCAGGTCCAGGTTCTCGTACAGTTTCGTCCACTGCGGTAATCAGCTGAAGTTGTTTTCCCTGCAGCAGTCCGCGGAAGATCAATTCCCCAGACAGAGCCCGATTGATATCGGCGTATCCACGTTCTCCTCAGCAGGATGGTTCCTCTATCTGAGTAGTTCTTTCTCCTTGACAGGAGAATCTCCCCTCGGCATTTATTTTGCTGACGGGATCGCATCATTGTGCATGACTGCATAGCATTTAACATCGCATAGCACTGTGCACACTGCATAACATTGTGCATGATTGCATAGCATAGTGCATGATTGCACAGCATTTAGCATAAACGCATATCATTCCCACTGTGTGGGGCATGGCGCAGAAGCATACACATCATAAGCATGATCTAGGTTACTATCATTCTTGTCTTACAGGTGTTCCACCAAAGGACCAGTTGCTCAGGACGATTCCTGACGGTCTCCCCCAACGAGGTCGCTTTCTTAAGATGATTCTTAAAGACCCCGGTGTAATCCCCACGGTCGCTCGCTCAAGATGATTTTTGAGATCCCCGGCGAAGTCTTCAGTTTAAGACGATTCTTGAATTCCTCAGCAGGGCCGTTTGCTTAAGATGACTCTTAAGACCTCTGTGCAACTTCCCGAGTTGTTCGCCTAGTATGATGCTTGAGCTCCCCAGTAGCGTCCTCAGCAAGAATCGCCCAGGAAGATTCCAGGGATCCCTAGCAGATAAAGTCTCCAGAAAGGTCAGAAGTTCGAGATGGTTCTTGAAGGTGCTCGACGGATTTGTTTGTTCAAGATGATTCATGAAGTCCTTAGCAGCATGATATGTCTGCTCCAACAGCGATGTCTAATCTGAAGATCGACTTCGTAAACGCCTGAAGGCGGTATCAGAAGGTTCCTGTGAGTTCAGATTTCCTTGTTGATGAATCAACGTGTGGCTGAAGACAAGGTTCCAAAGTTTGTAGATATACCAAGATGATCCGTGTTGGCCTGAAGACCAAGTCAGTTGTCCTAAGGTGATGATTGATTGCGATCAAGTGAATAGCGTTTCTTCCGACTGAAGTCGAAGATGTTTCTCCAGCTGAAGCGGAGTTTGCCTGAAGGCAAAGTGTTTGAATCCCCGTAGAGTCATGAATGGCTCAGGATACCATTTCTTTGACTGAAGTCACAGATTTCCCAAGCTGAAGCGAAGGTGCCTAAGGGCAGGGTTATCCCCAAGGTCATGAATGACCAAGGATTCATTTTTCGGACTGAAGGCCGAAGTATATCCCTGACTGAAGTCACAGATACTCTATAGCAGAGGCGGAGTTGCCTGAAGGCATATCCATGTATCCTTGAAGGCCAAGGACCATTTCTTCAGACTGAAGTCGAAGATACCTCCTGCAGAGTTGCCATCCTTGAAGGCCAAGGATGCTTATCTTCAGAAATACTTGAAGATCTTTTCTAGCTGAAGCTGGAAGCGGCCAGGGGCCAGGGTTTCATATAGCTTTGATGTTAAAGTTCTACGGTGGGCAGTGTGCAGCAGTATTCCGACGTTCGTTATGGTTCTGAGGGTGAACCCCAGATCAGAGTGTGCTCGGTTAGGTCTCTCATTCCCAGCGGTGTAGTTTCAAATATGCAAGTGTACCTTTTGTTCCATTTACCAGGGGTGAACCTCAGGTCAGAGCAGGTTTGTGTTCGACGGCGATGTTGAATGTATGTGTTTGTTCGACGGCGAGGTTGGATGTTTGTTTGACGGCGAGGTTGAATGTTTGCTCGACGGCGAGGTTGAATGTTCATTTTCAGATTATATTTTGTTCGACGGCGATGTTGAATGTGTTCGACGGCGAGGTTGAATGTTCGTTTGACGGCAAGGTCAGATTATGATTGGTTCGACGGCAAGGTTGAATGTCTGTTTGACGGCGAGGTCAGATTATGATTGGTTCGACGACAATGTTGAATATGTCCGGCGGCGAGGTCAGATTATGTTTGTTCAACGGCGAGGTTGGATGTTTATTTGACGGCGATGTCAGACTTTGTAAATCCCCAGCAGAGATGATGTTTGTACGACGGCGACGTCGAGTGTCTCTCAGAGCGATGTTTGTTTTCGACGGCGATGTCAGATTCAGTTTTCCAGCGGCGATGTTGGGCATGTCAAGTTGATCCAGTCTTCTGACGGCGATGTTAGGTGATGCAGATCCTTTAGTTCTCCAGCGGCGATGCGGGGTATGTTGTCAGATGTAGTTCTCCAGCGGCGATGCGGGGTATTTTGTCAGATTTAGTTCTCCAGCGGCGATGCGGGGTATTTTGATTGTCCGACGGCGATGTCAGATTTAGTTCTCAAGCGGCGATGCGGGGGATTTTGGTTGATCGACGGCGATGTCAGACTCAGTTTTCCAACGGCGATGTTGGGTGTGTCAGTTAATTCAGTTCTCCAGCGGTGATGTTGGATGTTTCGTTCTCCAGCGGCGATGTTGGATATATTGTTTGTTTCCGACGGAGATGTCAGATCGATATTTCTCCAGATAGTTGTCGTGCAGCTATTATTTCAGTGTTCGACGAGTTGAGCAGTTGGCAAATTTTCGGGTTTACCGGTATTCAATCGTCTCGCACCTTGATTGGTTGAGAGCCGTTCGCTTCTCACCCAGTCAGGTTCAAGCCGTTTGAATAGGGGCAGCTGTTGCACCCCAAAATTTGACCAACATTTATTTATCCATCAAGTGTTTGAAGGTTGATACCTTCACCAGAAAGTTCAGGAGATCCTCGGGAGAATTGGGTGAAACCAGGGTTGTGGACTCATAGCTTGAGAGTTGTGGGAGCTCCTCAGATGATTCAGAGACTTTGAGAATGAACTTGATGCTTTGAGAAAGTTTATGAGATGTCTTGATATCCATCATGAAGCCCAGAGAGGTCATTGTGCAAGAATTCAGAAGATTCAACCATGAATGGTAGAATTAGGGTTTTGACTGGGTCAACCCTAGATCAGCTGAAGATTTGGAGAAGGTTGAGACCCAATCCAAGGGCCATGAGATCATGGAATGATGCATAGAGATGTTATAAAGATGATTCCTAGACCAACTCATCATGATTGAGGAGTTTGAGAAGTTTCAAGTTAGGGTTTCTGAGGATTGTCAGTGAAAAAACCCTAATTTGATCCTTATCTTCCAGGCAGTTTTAGCTCAAGATGTGACTGATATCTCATCTTCCCCATAACATGAATGTTGTAGAGCTTGTTCTTAGCTTTAATTTGAGTGGTGGAAGTCCTTGATAGGAGTTGCATAGCTCAAGTTATGGTTTTGACAAATTACAGGTCAGCAGAGGTGTGTGAATCTGGGTCCTTGAAAGTCACCCAACTTGCAGACCACTTTTGCCCTAGTAGGATGATTCCTATGATCTCTTGGTCAACATGAATGTTGAAGAGCATATTCTTAGCTTTAATTCGAGTGGTAGAAGTCCTTGATAGGATTTGTAGAACTCAACTTATGGTTTGAACAAGGCAGGGGTATTTTGGTCATTTGGTGATTATAGGTCATTTTAAGCAAAGGCCATATCTCCTATTTCCAAGCCTCAAATGGAAAAACTCAAAACATGAAAGTTGTTCAAAATGGGATTTTAAGTCTAGAAAAGTGGTCATGAGTTATTGGAAAAGCTCATAGCATGGAATGACAAAGTTTGGTAAATTTGAACTAAAAATGGCTTATAAGTTAATTCAAGTCAAGTTGGAATTTGGTTTGGGAGATCTATGAGTCCAAAATAGGTCATCCAATATACCATTTTGAATGTAAATGACATTCTAAAAACTTTGGTTTAAACATAATTTTGATTTGAGGCTCAATAATGAAGGTTGCTTTGGAAAATTGTTACTTGAATCATAAGGTAACTTGAGAAACCTTCACACAAGGCAAGTTTGGCCTGATTTTTGCACACATGAGCTCAATATCTCATGTAAGGACATGTTGGCACAAATTAAAGGTCTTGAGGCATGAGATAAGATAAGTTCAATTTCTCTTCAAGTGAGACTTTCCATTACATTCCACTACATTCTAGAAGGTGCTAGACCTTTCCATGGATCAGTATATATTAAGGAGCTCATGATGAATCAAGAGGTTGGTGAATCCATTGGTGAAGAGTGAAGGAGAAGGTGATATCCAAAGTTTCTTCAAAAGCAAGCAAAGTTACAAAGTGATCTCTACAAGCTTTATTCATTAACACTCTTGCAAACAGAACTCATTGCTCCATTAGAGGAGTATCTAGGAGCAAGATCAAGCCTTGAAAGAAGTTGTACACGTCTCCACCATTATACTTTGACAGGTTTTGTTTCTCCACCATATCTCATTATTTATGAGCATGTAGTTAGGTTTTTAGATGTAAGATTGTTAGGTTAGTATAGAGGGACATTTCCACAAGCTTAGAAGAGTTTCCATGGGGATTTATAACAGGTGCAAGATTCTTTAATTTCCAAGAACAAGCTTTGTAGCGAGTTTTAGTTAGCATATATTAGATTAGAATGGTTAGGATAATATAAAGAACAAGTTAGCGCCATTAGTTGTGAGTTTTAACAGAGTGAATCTCAGAAGATTTATGGTGGTACCCAAGCTTTGAAGCTTTCTGTTTGAACGATTCAAGAGGAATTATAGAAAATCACACGTATAGTCTTGCTCCTCGTAATTAGTAGATCATTTTCCTTTTTGGAATTTTTGAATTTCATCAAGTATGGAGAGAGAACGAGGGAGGAGAAGTCTTATGCATGAATCACGATTTCTGAAAACCCTAGATGTTCATTGGGGACGATGGCCATATGTCGTTGGATTAGTCCCAGGAATTTGACTTAATCATTCAATCGTGTGGCTGTGGTTTGATGAAGAAAACGGAGGGAAATTCAAATGCCAAAACGCTACCGTTTAGATAAGTGAGGAACCATGGGCCTATCTCAGATTTCTTTTCGCACCCCACCATATCTGGCCCATCTAATAATGAACTGAGGAGCCTTGCTTTTCCCACCCCCCCTCCCCTTTATTTCAATTCTTTTATTTTTTAATTCCATTTATATTTCTTGCATTTATAAAATTCATAGAAAATAGGAAAATTGATATTTTTTAATACTTGTTTTTTTCATATGTTCATAAATTTGTCTAGAAAAATATAAATAAATAAAATTTCCATTTAATTTTCTTTTAGTATTTTTAGCATATTATTCTTTTAAATAGCCTTTTAATATGTTTAGTTTGATATCCAATTTTGTAGAATTTCTTTTAAGACTTTCCCTTAGGATTTTTAATTCATTCTTTTTGATGTGATTAGATATTTAATCATAGTTCCCCATAGGATTTAATTCTTGATTTTTAGGTTAAAATTTGATTAGTTTAATCAGGTTAGCATTAGGGTATCATAATTAGGGTTTATGTTATGCATAGGTAAGGAAATTCATTTTCTTTAGATAGTTTTGTCTTGATTTTTGGGTAGGGGCATATGTGGATGTTATGGGTAGATGTTATAGACCCTTGTGATTGATTGTTAGATTTTTCCCCCTTGTTTTAATATTTTTAGGTATTTTCTGAAGTTGACTGATGATTTTGTCTGTCCTGTGGTTATCTGTTTATCTCTGGGGTTTATTTTGGGGAATTTGTTGTGGGGCTTAGTTTGTTTTGAAGATCTTGTTGGAAAGCATGATGGAAGAGAAGATTGTAGATCAAGACTCAGAGACCCAGAGCTTGGATTGTTCCCTGTCTGTGAGGTTTGAGATCCTGAAGTTTGAGGGAAGTTCATGGTACTTTCCTGAGGAAGGCACTATGAATGACTTTCATTCTTTCTTCTCACCTCTTTCTTAAGTATCCAATGATGTTTGAGCCAACTTGTGAGTTTAATTTCTCCTGAGGAGGAATGTAAACTGATCACATGTTGTTGAGCCACATAGGATACAATTCCTAAGTGGAAGCCTCCTAGTACTTTCCCGAGGAAGGTCCTATGGGTCTATTCATTTAGTTCCCTTAGTTCAGATAGGATTTCTTAAGTATCCAATGATGTTGGAGCCAACTTGTGAGTTTAATTTCTCCTGTGGAGAAATGTAAACTGATCACATGTTGTTGAGCCACATGGGATACAATTCCTAAGTGGAAGCCTCCTAGTACTTTCCTGAGGAAGGTCCTATGGGTCTATTCACTTAGCTCCCTTAGTTTATATAGGATTTCTTAAGTATCCAATGATGTTGGAGCCAACTTGTGAGTTTAATTTCTCCTGAGGAAGAATGTAAACTGATCACATGTTGTTGAGCCACATGGGATACAATTCCTAAGTGGAAGCCTCCTAGTACTTTCCTGAGGAAGGTCCTATGGGTCTATTCACTTAGTTCCACTAGTTCATCTAGGATTTCTTAAGTATCCAGTGATGTTGGAGCCTGCTTGTGAGTTTAGTTTCTCCTGAGGAGGAATGTAAACTGATCACAGTGGTTGAGCCACATAGGATATGATTCCTGAGTATACACCTCCTAGTGCTTTCCTGAGGAAGACACTATGAGTCTGCTTACTTAGCTCCCTTTCTTTGGTAAGCTTGTTTTGAAGCTTGAAGACGGGGATTGTTTTCTCTTGTTTAGGGTTTTGCTTTAGGGCTTTGCTTAGATTTGATCAGGGGTCTGTTCTGTCAGGTTTTTAGGATTAGAGACTAGATGTAGATTCTTTCTTTCTCAAGCATGTGTTTTGTTTGCCTGATGGCACTTCATTCCTTTTATCTGGTTATTGCTTGATAGCATGTTGTTTATATTTCAGTATGATTACTGTTATTTCATGACTGGCTTGAGGTCGAGACGAGCTTGTGGAGGCTGAAGCCCCACACACATTTCCTCCCTCACTTGCATTGCATGCATTTTACTGTTAAAGCTGATGCTTTTGTCTGTTTTGGTGTATCATTGACATGATCCCTTAGGACTCTCATTTCCTCTGATGAGGATTTGATGATAGACTTTTAGGTTGAAACCTATGCATGACAACATTTAGGAGTTCCCTGTTCAAACCTCAACCATAGGATGAATCCATGGCATGACAACAGTAGGACTTGATAGTCTCCCTCCTAGTTGGGCCCGTTCTCTTCTCATCTCAAAACAGTCTAAGATACAGTAATCATGAATGATTTCTTTCGTACGTTACGAGCCTTAAGCTATCTGAGAAAGCACGCATTCCCTCTCAGGTCATAGTCTCTAGTGCGGTTGAAATTGCAAACACAATAAAAAACACTTCTTTCAGGAGATAACCCGTAGTTTCCCGAACTACGTTTGCTCTGATCTTCCACACTATGTGGAAGTACGTAGGCATAGGATGTGACGTCCTAGCGAGCAACCTTCAACCTTTCCCCGTAATCCTTCGTAGGCCGAACTACGTTGACTCTGATTTCTCATTCTCTGATGAGAATACGTAGGCATAAAGTGCGACGCTTTGCCGAGTCATTTTTCTTTTCTTTTATCTTTTTTCAGCCAGCCTTGATAGGTAGATAGATTATAACCAACCCGTCCAAGTAAACAAACAAGCGTGGATCCCGTCGAGTACGACGGACGTGAGGGGTGCTAATACCTTCCCCTTGCGTAACCGACTCCCGAATCCAGACAATGGTTGCGATGACCTTGTCTTACCCTTATTCGTCAGGTTTTTCCGATCGTTTCCTTTCCCGCTCTGAGGGATAAATAACGAAAGGTGGCGACTCTTCTGTCATGCCGGCACCTTATTTTCGCGCAAGCGACACCCTTTGGTGGGGGTGTGTTTGATTATGGTGGGTGAGTGTCCTTGGTATAGGAGGATTATTGGTGGTGAATTGGTGTGGATATAATAATATAATAGATAATAATAATATTGGTGGTATTATTATTATTATTATTATTATTATTATTATTATTATTATTATTATTATTATTATTATTATTATTATTAGTATTAATATTATTGTTGGAATATTATTACTAATATTATTAATGTTATGATTTTGGTGAACTAATATTGTTATTAATAATATTATGTATATTATAATACTATTTATTTTATTAGTATTATTAGTGATATTATTTTATTATTATTATTTGGGATTAGAAATTAAAAAGGAAATAGGAGGTGGGGGTTATTAGGGAATTAGAAAGAGGGAAGTGAGAAGACGTGATAGAATGGGAGAAGAGGGAATTGGGAGAAGAGCGAAGAACGGAGGAGAAGAGAGAAGGTCAAGGCTGTCCAATCTTGGGAGGACTTTTCACCGATCAGAACAATTATCCAGGTAAGGGGGGAGAAACTGATTGGGGTTGGTAATTACATGAATTGGGTAGAGGGGATTCCTTAACCCCGTAGGAATTTTGATGAATATGACCTGTATGTTGATGAATTGATGAATTGGTGTTTATAATTGTTGTTGTTGTTGATATGGGTGAATTTGGTGTATGATATTGTAGAATTTGGTGCCTCCATTGTTGTTGTAAATTTGGGTGGAGTTCTGAGTAACTCTGATAGTTCTGATGATGAACATCAATGTGGGTTCTGAAGTTAAAACTGGTAGAATTTGATAGGATAATGTGTATTGGTTGTAGTATCGAGAGGACAATAGATAGAAGTGGAGAAATATGCTTGAATTTGAGCAGGATAATAGTTCTGGACAGTAAGGGTGGGTTTTCGTATGATCATTGTGATTGTGTAATAGTGTATGATGGGTAGGATCACATTTAGGATAGAAACCCCTAAATTCCATGGTTTTGAAAAGTATGGTTATATGACATATGATGATATGATCTTTAAAAATGTGTTGTTGGCTGTTATAATTGTCATATTATGGTAGGATTTCGAATTCTGAAAACGGGGCTTTTTACGGAATTGAAATCGGAGGTCCGGAAGGCCTCCAACGGTGGAAAACGCAGAAAATTCTGCATTCTGCGCTGTTTGCGTCGACTCAAACGCTGCAGCGGTCGACGCATACTGTTTGCGTTTTTCTGGATTTCGCTTCTGTTTCCTATGCGCCGACCCAGCGGTCGACTCAAAGCTGTATATTAGTGAATTTTCTGTTTTGACGATTTTGGCCATAACTTTTGATCCGTAAGTCGGTTTTAGTCCCCGTTCGAAGCGTTGGAAAGCTATTGAGTATATCTACAACATGGTATAGATAATATAGTTATTTTCCAAATATTTTTATATCCAATATTTTTGGGGAGTCATTGTTTAATTAAATAGTAACTAAACCATGGATCGATTGAAATGATTTATTGATTATTTACTTGAGTTTTATTGTTGTGCACTTAGTGTGCATGTGTTTATTTGTTGTGTAATATATATGATGTGTGGTGATGTGATCAGGAGGATCGTGTGCACTTAGTGTGCTTGAGTTTGTTTGCCGTGCATTGTTGTCGTGCATTGGTGTCGTACATACCATGGTGTTTGGTGGGATGAATCATTGCTCAGGAGGAGTGTATGTGATTCATCCGTACTCCTTCGTGGAGAATGGTGGGGATAGGTCATATCTCAGTAGGAGCGTAAGTGATCTGTCGGGGATAGATCATATCTCAGTAGGAGCGTAAGTGATCTGTCCAGGGTTCGATTGAATGAACCAATGAGTCGGTACCGCATGCATGGTGTTGAGTTGAATATTTGCATTATAATATGTTATATTGTAATTTGAACAGTAGGTTCGATGATTGGTGTTGTGGGGTGAATATTGGTGTGTTTTACTACCAAATTTGCATGTATTAAATTACCAATATATTTTAATCATGTTTTCTCACCCCTTTGTTGTTGTTGTTGTCTGTGCTTCTTCGGAAGTACAGATAATCCAGGTACTTAGCTAACTTGGATTATGGTGTGCCAGTCGAGTCTAGGATGCTCTGATACGTAGCACGGGACTTGGGTGTTTTTAGTTGCCTTCTGTTGAACTTGTATTTTATTTCCTGTGAACGTATCAAAACTTTGTTGGATTTTACTATTTTATTATTTCCGCTGTATTTTGGAGAAAACATTTTTATAAGGAAATGATGGTTTTGTTATGTGATATCCCACTTGGGAAGAAAACTCTGATGTTTATTTATAATGTTTATTATTTTAACTGTTTTGGGAAGTGGGGTGTCACAATTGGTATCAGAGCAGGTCGGTCCGTCCGGCCAGTGTAGTTGAGTTGAGTCTGTCCTTTAGGATAGAGTTGAGTATCTTTTAACCTGGTGTTGTTATTTTTGAGCAGCTTTCGCACCTCGAAAAATCACGGAGACATTTCGGAGAAACGACCCTCGCACGAAAGGCGCGGAAACGAGGTTCGACAGAGTCGCCACCGAACTTTATTTTTCCCGAACAAACGGGAGAGGAAAATATCGAGAAAACCTCTTAAGCCGAAAGGATAGGAACAGGGCTGTCGCAACCATGTTCCGGATTCGGGAGTCGGTTACGTGAGGGGAAGGTATTAGCACCCCTCACGTCCGTCGTATTCGACGAACCTCTTAAGGTATTGGTGGAGAGTGTTGTCTAGGTTTACTTGTTTTTCTTCTCGATGATGAAGGTAGAATTGGTAGGATAAAAGGTTAAAGACATTAATGAGAAATGAGTGGTTATAGGATAGGGTGCTCGCCAAGGATTGAGGCCCTTGTGCCTACGTATGCTCATTCATACGAGAATGAGAAATCAGAGCGTCGTAGTTCGACTACGGGAAAGGTTGGAAAAAGTGTGGACAAAATAATGGAGAAAGATGGAAGTGTGCTCGCCAAGATCATCGCAATCTTGTGCCTACGTATCTTGTATTCAAGAATGAATAAGGAATCAGAGCGTCCGTAGTTCGTGGAGACGACCACGAAAATATGAAGTTTGAAATGGAATGAGAAACGAAAGAGTGACTGACAAGCAACCCAAGGGCATGCCTCAAGAGCTTGTCACTCAAGAATTCAAGGAATTCAAGATCCCAAGAACTCGATTCTTTTGGAAATTGGGTTGAAAAGAGTTGGAGATAAAGGATTAAATGTTTTGAAATCGAAAGAATGAACTAATAACAACTCAAGAACGCGCCTCGAGAGTTACTCATTCGAATATTCAAAGAATGCTAGATTCTAAAAATATCCCTCTTTCGTAAGTTTAAAAAATGTTTGTGAAAAGATTGAATCCAAAATGGAATGTGAGGCAAAGAGGAAGTTGTTTTCAAGTAGCTCGACGACGTGTCGAGGATTTTCCCGAAGATGGAACCGACTTGACGACGTGTCAAGGGTTAGATTGTGAGAAATGATATTGGTCCCTAATGGTGCTTACAATATCAAAACCACGAGGAGTTGTGAATGCGTGTACGAAATATGGGTTGCGAATGCGTACGAGCATTCGACTTAGGAGAACGTTGGAAAATGACTGAAAAAGTTGAAAGATTGAGTGAATAATAACTCAAGAGCGTGCCTCAAGAACTATTCACTCGAAGATTCAAGGAATTCTAGATTCTAAGAACCTCCTTCTTTCGGAGTTTTAATCGAGAAAATGTTTTGAAAAAGTCGAAAGATTGAATGAATAATAACTCAAGAGCGTGCCTCGAGAACTATTCACTCGAAGATTCAAGGAATGCTAGATTCCAAGAACCTCCTTCTTTCGAAGTTTTAATCGAGGAGATATTTTGAAAATAATTTGGATTGAAATGAGTTATGAAAAGTGAGAATACGAGATAGGATTTTGAAAAGTATAGGAGAAATGACGATTATTTAGTAAATGAGGCGTCAGTCCCACAACTAATTAATCGGGGTATCATTTGGATGCTAAATCCTAACAACACCTTTTTCATTCGGAAAATATTTGGATGAACAACGGAAATATCACACAGAATGCTAGATTCCTATGATATTTCTCTATCCAAAAGAGAATGCTAAAATGAAAAGTCGACCAACACATTATTTAAGGTGTACACCTCAATAATGATTGTCCAAAAAAATCCAAGAAATGCTAGACTTCAAAGATTTAATTTGCCCTTTGAAAAAGTTCTTGAGGTGATCAAAGGTCGATGGCGAGGCTTTTAAAGCACTCGACCTACACGGGTGAAAATGACTCGATAAATCGAGAGTTTGTTTTGAAAAAGGTTGAAAGTATTAAAGCATAAATAATAAAAATAAAAATATTACATTTTGGTGAGAGTGGGGATACATTGTTCAAATGGGGGATAGAATATAATATATTAAAAAAATAAAGTAAAAAAAAAACCGATTGAAGGGATAACTGTGAGACTGGAGAGCCGAGATCGGAGGCAACTTCAAGACAAACTCTACACATTACCTAATAATCTTTTGTATTAACCAAAAGCATAAACTCCTTGAATAGAATTCTTTCTCTGAAATTTCCAAATAAGAACATCAAACCAATCAAAATGACCACGAAATATTGCACTATCAATGATGTCCTTCTATTGCTTATAACTTCACATCTTAATTTTTGAATTTCTTTCCTATTATTATCCGTAGGTAAGGACGGTGGTATAAGGCTTTCAACATCAATCATGCCTTCATTCACACTAGGAATTCCTTGAACATCAACAACTTGACCAGCATTGAAATCATGCTAAGACCACTTCCTCCGATCTACTTCCAATAGAACCTTTACTTCCATCCCCCAAATAACCTAAAGGCCTTAATGATTTCCCAAGCAAAATGGAATACGATTTACCAAAGTAGACAACTTACACCAACTACCTCTAGATTTATATTTTTCTCATCACCCAAACATCAACTTTAGAAGCTTGATAATTCACAATATATTAAAAACTGCAACTTAATAACTTTGGATATAGGAGTTAACATTCCAGCAGTTTTTTTGAAAATATTCATGGGACTTCACAATATTGAAATGATATGACAACGTAAAACATGGATCTGCATCATGAATTTGACCAAAAATAAAAGGAGAAACAAAATCAACAATTAAGCAGAGCCATAAATAAAGAGGAAATACGCCAACCAAATATCGAACATGTAATCTTGGACAGGTTCCGGATGCCACTGTTGCGAACCCCTGTTGTACTTGAAACATATTCGCACTCTATACACTCCTTGCACTCCTTTACATCCCCAAAAAGGTTGTCACAGTTTTGTCTCAAAACGTGACTACAACGCGATGAGAATAGTCGAAGATTGAGTTAAAGTCTTGTTGAGTTATGGTCGTCGAAACTTCGTGCTGGAGCTGTTGTGATATGGTTGCTTGAAGAGCAATTTGGCGTCGCTGCTGTGGAATTGTTGGTGAGTGGCGGCGGCTGCGAATTGCGACTCTGTTACGAATTTGTTATGTTGTGTTGAAACTGAATCGAACCAATATCGTTAATCCCCCCTCAACCTGCACACAAATAATCACACAAAAAGAAGCAGTACAGGGAACCAACACGAAAATTGAAAATAAAGAGAGCAGTCTATATACATAATCCATGTTCTCCTCTTTCCAATGAATCTTCAGCATAAAACATACTGATGTACATCAGTAGAACATAGCACAATTGATTCAAATACAAAGGTGGTAGCTGCAGGTTCAAACCACGAAGTTGAACATTCTCACTGCACAACTGATTTTCCTAACAAGAATGCCTACTGCAAGACAATGCTTCATATACATTTACAATATGATAAGGGAATTTAAACAAACTAGCATACAATGATTTTACAAACGTAAATGGAATTAAATTTAAGAAAATCTATACAGCAGCAATATTTCATTTACAAAGGTCTATGTATCTTTACCCAGAAACTGAATGCGAACTTCAATAATCTACTCCACAGAAAACCTAGAAAAATGAACATAAACTAGGTCGTTACCATATTGAGACAGGTACAAACATGATGTTGTCGACTTGTCGTTGTGGTGCACTGCTCGTAGTCTTGCTGAGTCGTGGCTGAAAATTAGGTCGAGAAGGAACTTCGCAACATCGTCACCTGCATTCCATAAATACAAAAGTAAGAGTTAGCTGCGCTGAGTCGCTTCCTGAACGATCAGAGAGGTGATTCCGTCGCGTTTGCGGTTATTATTGATGTCGGCGCTTGTAGCTATCGTCAGAGAGCCATGCTGAAAAAAGACAAACAAACAATATCGTAGGGATGCGTTGTGTTCGCAGCGATGAATCAGTGGTGGTCTCGACGACAGGAGTTGAACATGACATCGTGGTAGCTATGGAGTTGTCGTGTTCTCAGACCACCTCAACCTTTGCTCTCTGTGGCTTTTTTGACGGGGATGATATCAGGAGTATGACGGTGGATTTTGAGGGAGAAAACGAAGGTGATGGTGGTGGTGCGTGATATCTTCGAAGGTGAAGACGAAATCGGAGGGAGAGAAGGTTGGTGATGAACATTAGTGAAAGGCGGTTTTCATTGGGGATTTCGTGGTAGCAGCGGCCGTTAGGGTTTTTTTGGGAGGGATAGTGAACTGTGATCCTCCAAAATTAGGTTTTCATCTCCTTTTAAGAGCCACTCGATTCCCCTTTGGACACTCTATGGGCTGCAAAACATGGGCCTAATTCAAAATCCAGATTTCTTCTACTTTTCTCTTTTTTTAGCAAATAATCAATTAGTTAATATTAAACCAATACTAATGATATAATTTAATAATTGCAATATTAATTAACATGACTAATTAAAAAGTAAATATTAACAAAATAATTAAATGTTAACAATATATAAAAAACAAAAAAAAATCTACAAAATACAAAATATTTAATAAACGGCATTATTAATTGTTATTACTATTATTATCGAACAAAACGAATATATATAAAATAATTATTATTATTAACAATATTTTGAAAGGAAAAGAAAAGTTAAGAAATTGAAATAATATTCACAAAAAAAAAACTTTAGGCCACATGTCACATTCTTATTGGGCAAAATAAGGATAAAATTTGGAAAGCGCCCAATTGCAAGCGGGCACGTGTCTAAATAACCAGAAATAAGCTGCCAATGTAAAACATGAAAGAATAATAATGAACGAAAACATTTAAAAATGGGTAGGACAAATTTAGGGTATGACAGATTCCCCTATCTAATAGGCTTAAGCCTAGGGAAATGAAATGCTACAACGTTCATTTTCCTGAGGTAGAAGTCAATTATATATAAAGAAGACCCTGAATTTGTCCAAAAGAAAAAGAGATGCTTGAGACTTGAAAATGCTGGATGATGTAAACCTCAGAGTCAACTGTAAATAATAGGCAAAAAGTCGTCGTCACCAAAAGGATGATGGGATGAAAGACACACGAACAAATATCGCACAATCTATCACCAATCCAAGTGACAGACCCCCCACCAAAAGGATGACGGAGCGAAATACAAACATAAATAAACATCGCACAATCTATCACCAATCTAAGTGATAGACCCCCCACCAAAAGGATGACGGAGCGAAACACAAACAAACATTATCGCACAATCTATCACCAATCCAAGTGACAGACCCCCCACCAAAAGGATGACGGAGCGAAACACAAACAAACACTATCGCACAATCTATCACCAATCCAAGTGACAGACCCCCACCAAAAGGATGACGGAGCAAAACACAAACATAAATAAATATCGCATAATCTATCACCAATCCAAGTGACAGACCCCTCCCCAAAAGGATGACGAAGCGAAACACAAACAAACACTATCGCACAATCTATCACCAATCCAAGTGACAGACCCCCCCCCCCCCCCCCCACCACCACCAAAAGGATGACGGAGCGAAACACAAACAAACATTATCGCACAATCTATCACCAATCCAAGTGACAGACCCCCCACCAAAAGGATGATGGAGCGAAACTCACACCAACAATATCGCACAATCTGACACCAATCCAAGTGACAAATCCCCCACCAGAAGGATGACGGAGCAAAACTCATACCAACAATATCGCACAATCTGACACCAATCCAAGTGACATACCCCCCTCCAAAAGGATGACGGAGCGAAACTCACACCAACTATATCGCACAATCTGACACCAATCCAAGTGACAGAACCCCCACCAAAAGGATGACGGAGCGAAACTCACACCAACAATATCGCACAATATGACTTCAATCCAAGTGACAGACCCCCACCAAAAGGATGACAGAGCGAAACTCACACCAACAATATTGCACAATCTATCACCAATCCAAGTGACAGACCCCCCACCAAAAGGATGACGGAGCGAAACTCACACTAACAATATCGCACAATCTATCACCAATCCAAGTGACAGACCCCCCACCAAAAGGATGACGGAGCGAAACTCACACCAACAATATCACACAATCTGACACCAATCCAAGTGACAGGCCCCCCACCAAAGGGATGACAGAGCAAAACTCACACCAACAATATCGCACAATCTATCACCAATCCAAGTGACAGACCCCCCACCAAAAGGATGACGGAGCGAAACTTAAACTAACAATATCTCACAATCTATCACCAATCCAAGTGACAGACCCCCCACCAAAAGGATGACGGAGCGAAACTCACACTAATAATATCGCACAATCTATCACCAATCCAAGTGACATACCCCCCACCAAAAGGGTGACGGAGCGAAACTCACACACATAAGTTTCTATCACCAAAAGGATGATAGAACGACACAAATTGAAGGATACCAACACCAAAAGGATGCAGGCTAGGTTGAACCGATGAAGTTCGACTATCACCAAAAGGATGATAGTGAGGAAATTAACAACGGTCATGCTTGTTGAATACAACTCATTGGGGAACACCTAAGAGGAAGATTGGATCGAAATGAAACAACGAGGTACGCCCATTGTCTTGCTTAGAGGTTACACTTTTGTTGAAATGATTGCATGGCTACGCCCATGAACTTCGAAGAGGATGTCGTTGACTGAGCCGAATTTGTCTTGAAATTTTATCTTGGTCAACAAAAGGTTGAACAACTTCGTGAGGAACGCTCACGGCTTTGCTGAAGATCCCCCTGACTGGGCTGAACAACTTCATGGGGAACACCCACGGTCTTAAATGGTATGCCCCTGACTGGGTCGTATGTTGATTTGAAGATCTGATCAACCACGAGGTTGAAATACGTCATAGGAGATACCCATAGTCTTGAAAAAGATGCCCCTGACTGGGCCAAATCTTGCTTTGAGTGTCTTTGAATTTTCGTGGGAGAAAACCCACAGTCATGCAAAAATGCCCCTGACTGGGCTGATGATTACTTTGAAAACTCTTGAATTTCGTGGAAAAAAAAACTCACGGTCTTGCAGAAATGCCCCTGATTGGGCTAATGATGGTCTTGGAAATCTTCGATATTGATCCTGGACCTTGACTTACAAATGCGGATGCTGAATGATAATGATGTTCCATAATGAATGGAAATGCAAATGCAAATGCTGACGCGCGGAGATGCAAGAGCTGAGGAAGTATGATATGATTGGTATGCATATGACGTAAGATGCTTATGAGGTCGAATGCGATGGGTATGGTGCAGATGATGCAGACGGGTAATTTGGAAATGCAGGTGAAGACGCTAGCGTGGTGGACTTTTGGTAGTTGCCAATGCGGATTGGACTTTGGGTGGTGGGAGGGATTGACTGCCTCGACACGCGGTTTTCTGAAAACGCCATGATGAAACAGAAGAAGATGCTCTGGATGCTGCAAGTCTGGATACTTGGTGGTTGTGAATTTTATTCAGAGAAGGCTGCAACTCTGCTTGATGGTCGGGATGACCTGGTCTTACCCCAGTTTGAACTTATTAATGGCTTGCCCCTGCTCGAGCTCTTGAGTAATTTTACCCCAGCCTGTGAATTTTGAGGTAGTCTTGCTTCGCGTCAGCCACCGGAAGTCAAGTTCCTCCTTGATTGCCCATTGTTGGAATGTCTTTGAATACCTAGTACTGATTTGCAATTAAAATTGTACATCTACAAATGGTAATATTAATGCAAAGTTCGATGCAAGTTTTGAAAAAGTATTATTTATTTGAGTGTCATGATATTGAGAGGAATGGATTGTTAGCCCAAACGTTGTACTGTTTGATTGGTGTAAAAGATATTGCAAGGATAATGACACCAATGCTGGTGATTAGCAATCATGTGAGGAGTCAGGTTACGAAACCTTGCGAAAGTGTGCTTTCAGAGTAAACTCCGCCTCAATTAGGTCTATTGAAGGTTATAACGTGGTCTGGTTCACGGTTATAAAACAAAGGATATTAGGCTCAAAGTATGATTTGTACCCACCCCTTCTTCTTAATGATCTTCAGTCCTACGTTCAATTAATTCCGCACTTGTCTTGACAATATAAGCTTGATGATTCAAGGTTTGCTCGACGTGGCAGTCACCTTATTTCAATGGATATCAGTGACCCTATTTGAATGACCACTGAATCATATTTTGTTTTTGTTGAGGGTTTCGGGGTCCTCTTTTGCTTTTGTTTTTGTTGATCCCTAACTTTTGCATGGATTGACTTTGCTTGTCAGATCCATCGGGATTGCCTTAATTTTGCTTAAGTCCCCTCTAAGGTGTTTGACTTAGCAGACTTTTGATTTTTCTTTTTTTGATTTTGTTGTGACTGTCATGTTGTGGGTCATTGATGAACAACCGTCTTCTGGATTTTTCTTTGTTGATTTACATGCATTATTGGATTAACTGAACACTACCCTGCCCCAGGTTGAGTGTAAAAGGTTTGATTATCCGAAGGAAACTGCTACTTCTAGGTTCGAAGTGGTTTACTAGGGATTAACTCCTTATATTTCCAGTGTTTGGGGGAATTGAAACAATGCATGTACATCATTGATGAGATTTTGTCTGAAAGCATACGGTTTGCAATTATGGGTATCTCATTTTCATCATCGTCCCCCAAATCATGCTAAACAACAGTGGATAGAGTGAAGTGAACAAATGTGTCGGTGTTAAGTGAAAAATGAGTGAATACGACATAACTATATCAAAACATGCATAAACGATACATTAATGAAACCAAATTCGAATGGCAATTGTTCAAAGCATACAGTACTTAAACACACAAAGGCAAAATATAAGAAATGCGAAAGATTAAATGGCAGCATGACGGCCTTCTTCAGAGAATGGACTTGACTGGACTTGATCTGATGTTAGCACTAGTTGGCTGGTGGCATCGGGTCGTTGATGGCAGTGAGATACCTCCCATCAAAGGTGAGAGCTTCCTTGTCAACCAGGTCTTGAATTTTGTGCTTGAAAAACCTGCAGTTCTCAATGTTGTGACCTGGAGCGCCCTTATGAAACTCACAATGAGCATTCGCGTCGTAATCAGCACGAAGGACAGTTGGGGGAACTAGATCTCTCAGAATGATAGCCTTCTTCTCCATCAGTTGAGCAAAGATATCTGCATATGTCATTGGAAGACTATCAAATACTCTATTTGGCTTCCACGTTCTGTGTTGATTTTGCTGACGCGGTCGTTGAGCGGTTCGCTGTTCTGATTTCTTTCCAGTTATGGAGAGGGCTTCGAAGATCTGATCCATCTTTTTGTTGAGGAATTCCAGCTCCTTCCTGATAGCAACTTGTTCTTGCTGAATCTGCTCCATCGTTCGTCTTGTATTGGCTCTAGTTGCGTACTGGTGTCGAGGAATCAGCTTGATTTACTGGAGAGGAAGGAACGGAGACATGAGATTCTGCCGATGGATTGAGAATGCAAAATGCACAACATATGAAATGCAATACAAATGATATACAAGATGCAATGCAAGATACAAGATCCAGGATCACAGGATCACCATCAAACAATTCTTGAAGCTGGTAACTGTAACAGAGAAGTAACAATAATTTATGCTCAAAGAAATTGACAGGTAATCCCTATATGGGAAGATCTAGACACTCAACCCATAAACCCACTCACGGGATGGTTTCTATGTTTGGTTCCCAGGATCACGGACACTAGCCGTATCAGCGTCATGCAACAGGCTGACTGTATAACAACGATAATGATGATAAGGTCTCTCCTGAGCGGAGTCCTCATGCTAGGCCCACAAGGAGCGAGTCCTTGGAGACTAACACTACACAACCACCATTTATTGGAACTGGTGCTAAAAAAGGTTCCCAAAATCATGGACCCTTCACGAATCAAATCGTGCAACAGGCTAGCTGTATTACAACAAGATCTACGAATAGGTCTCCTCTGGATGAGCTTTCATGCTAGGCCCACAAGGAGCAAGCCCTCGGAGACTAACACTACTCGACTACCAATTCTAAACTATGTGTTCTCTCTGCTTTTACCAAAGCTCGGGCATAGAGCTTTACTCATGATGTCATCCCAAGAACCAACAGGAAACCAAGATAACAAGCACAAATAAAATCCACAAGAGAACAAATACATAAATAAGAAGAAAACAAATAAAAAACAAACACTCCTTACAAACCAAAAGATAGGCTCAACTCTCTCTTTGCATGGAGCAACGTCCCCAGCAGAGTTGCCAGCTGTCGCACCTCGAAAAATCACGGAGACATTTCAGAGAAACGACCCTCGCGCGAAAGGCGCGGAAACGCGGTTCGACAGAGTCGCCACCGAACTTTATTTTTCCCGAATAAACGGGAGAGGAAAATATCGAGAAAACCTCTTAAGCCGAAAGGATAGGAACAGGGCTGTCGCAACCATGTTTCGGATTCGAGAGTCGGTTACGTGAGGGGAAGGTATTAGCACCCCTCACGTCCGTCGTATTCGACGGGAACCTCTTAAGGTATTTGTGGAGAGTGTTGTCTAGGTTTACTTGTTTTTGTTCTCGATGATGAAGGTAGAATTGGTAGGATAAAAGGTTAAAGATGTTAATGAGAAATGAGTGGTTATAGGATAGGGTGCTCGCCAAGGATTGGGGCCCTTGTGCCTACGTATGCTCATTCGTAAGAGAATGAGAAATCAGAGCGTCGTAGTTCGACTACGGGAAAGGTTGGAAAAAGTGTGGACAGAATAATGGAGAAAGATGGAAGTGTGATCGCCAAGATCATCGCAATCTTGTGCCTACGTATCTTATATTCAAGAATGAATAAGGAATCAGAGCGTCCGTAGTTCGTGGTAACAACCACGAAAAGATGAGGTTGAATAGGTTGGAAGTTTGAGAAAGAGACGAAAGAGTGACTGACAAGCAACCCAAGAGCGCGCCTCAAGAGCTTGTCACTCAAGAATTCAAGGAATGCGAGATTCCAAGAACTCAGTTCTTTCGGAAATTGACTGAATAATTTGAAGATAAAGAGTTGGATGTTTTGAAATCGAAAGAATGAACTAATAACAACTCAAGGGCGCGCCTCGAGAGTTACTCATTCGAATATTCAAAGAATGCTAGATTCTAAGAATATCCCTCTTTCGTAAGTTTTAAAAAAACGTTTGTAGAAAGATTGAAACGAAAACGGAATGCGAGGCAAACAAAGGGTTGGTTTGAAGAAAGGGTTCGACGACGAGTCGAGCAATTGATTAGAAGATAGAACCGACTTGACGACGTGTCAAGGGTTAGATTGTGAGAAACGATATTGGTCCCTAAGGGTGCCTCCAATATCGAAACTACGATGAATTATGAGGTGTATGCGAAATATGGGTTGCGAATGCCTACGAGCACTCGACTTAGGAGAACGTTGTGAAAAATGATTGAGTTTGAAAAAAAGTCGAAAGGTTGAGTGAATAACAACTCAAGAGCGTGCCTCGAGAATTATTCACTCGAAGATTCAAGGAATGCTAGATTCCAAGAACCTCGTTCTTTCGAGGTTTGAATCAAAAAAGGTTGAGGAAATGTTTGAAAAGTCGAAAGATTGAGTGAATAATAACCCAAGAGCGTGCCTCGAGAATTATTCACTCGAAAATCCAAGGAATGCTAGATTCCAAGAACCTCCTTCTTTCGGAGTTTGAATCAAAAAAGGTATTTTGAAGAAAAGTCGAAAGATTGAGTGAATAATAACTCAAGAGCGTGCCTCGAGAACTATTCACTCGAAAATTCAAGGAATGCTAGATTCCAAGAATCTCTTTCTTTCAGAGTTTTAATCGAGAAAGGTATTTTGAAGAATTGAATCGAGGGTATGAAAAAGGATTGTGGTATGAGAGGTAAGAATACAAGATTGGATTTGAAAAGTATAAGAAGAATGACGATTATTTGGTAAATGAGACGTCGGCCTCACACCCAATTAATCGGGGTTTTATTTGGATGCTAGATCCTAACGACACATTTTTCATTTGATTAAATTATGAAAAATTATTCGAATGGACAACAAAGTACCACATGGAGTGCTAAACTCCAATGGCACTTTTTTGTCCAATAGTTAAAGAGTGTATTTTAAAAAAAACGAAAAGTCGAACCATACATTATTTAAGGTGTACACCTCAATAATGATCGTCCAAAAATCCAAGAAGTGCTATACTTCAAGTATTTAGTTTTTTCGTGACTTGATTAGAAAATAATTTTAGTGTTGAAAAATATATTGAAATAAGATTAAGAAAAATAATATCAAATTTTGGACATAAAGTTTAAAAATAGTCCATGATATCCATTTTTTGAATTGTTTTTTTTTTTAAAAATATTTACTAAATTAAATAGAAAAGTAGCCTTAATTTGAAAGAAGACTATCAAAATTTGAAATGATATACGTTTAAAATTTGAAGAATAAATATTGAAACTTGACAAAATTCTCATCAAGAACTTGTGACATAATAAATATGTATTGTCAAGTCCATGAATTCAAATAATCACAATGAATAGAAACCATACAAAGTTACTCGTAAACTTTAACACAATTATTCATATTGTAAAATAATTACTATATAATTTAATAGAAGAGTAATTAAGAGAAAGGAAAGTCCATAATTTGTACCCAAAAAAAAACTCATTAAAACTAATGTACACATTATATACCAGTTGAAAAAAACAAGAGCAGGAAAATGACTCTATATTATTAATTAGCACACTTACTAAAAATAATATCTATTAAGGTTTTTTAATCTGATTAATTAACATTATGCTACAGCCACTGCAGCATGTGCAATAAATTATAAAGGATAACCTTACATAACTAAGAATATATTAACAAATTCATGCCTTGAGAAAATTTGAAGTATACGTTCAACATAGCTACCGTAATCGCGTCGTTATTCAGAATAAATTCTCTGCCTATTCAAACCAATATTTAGAATCAAAGTAATATAAGCTAATAAAACCTTTCATAAACCTCAGTTCGATTTACCATAACAAAGTAACTCATAAAATATTAAAATACAATCTCCACACTTATTTTCAACAATTAAATGACAAGGAGTGAACAATCAATAACACTACAAAAACGGATCGAAACAAACTCCTATTATCCCGTATGATAACCGAATAACACAAACTTGAACTTGAATCACCATATGAAAATTAAATAAATTTGCCGAAGACCAACGGTCAATAGCTCACGGTACAATAGTATGTGTTGAAAGAAGGAATCCAAAATATCACTGTATAGCAACCAAATAGCATGATATTATAATCGGAAAAAAAAATATGAAACCACCAGAGTAAATAACAAAATTCTAAAAATCTCAAAAATAGAACTAAACTCTAACCACTTGCTCAAACCAGGATCACACAGATGAATATTTGAAGAAAACTAAAACACCACAGCTCACAAGATTAAACAAAACTGAAATCAATAAAAACTGGAATATGACCACCATAAGCGACCGTGAATTCTAAAAACTGAAATCAAATCGAAAACATAACAAGAATCAAGCGCAATACGAATAATCTGAAAATACCCTTATAGAGGATCGTGATTCCTGGACGAGCTATGCTTTTGTATTCTGAAAACAAACGCCAATGATGTCGAAACAACAAGACTTCATGTGATCTGTGGACCGTAGTTGACGCTGTTGAATCCCGTCCAACACTGTTACCACGAAGTTGTCGATGAAGGAAACCGAAGTTGTTAGATCGCTCTTAGTTGTTAAGCCCTTGCAGAAACCGAAGCGGAATTTTGGAGCAAGGATGAACGGTAAAGAACCGACGAGAGGAGCTGATGTGGGTGAAGAAAGTATTGGATGATGGTGATGGTAATGGAAAGAGAAGGCAACAACAGTGGTGGTGGCGACGTCTATTTGGATTTATTGAGGGATAAGGGTTAGGGTTTGATAATTTGGGAACCCGGTGGCAGATTTGTTTGAGGGAGAAGCAGAGATGAACAGTATTTTGTCCCCTATTTATTCTGAACTTCCTTTCTCTTTAAATGTAACCAGATCCAACCCTAACGGGCCACTAAACAAATGGGCCACCAATCTGACTCTCTAAAATTCTCTTCTTCTTTTTTTTTTTATAAATTTCTTTTCATTATTTTATTAATCGATAGAACTAATAATTACAATAAAAACTAACACATAAAAACTAATTAACATATATATAAAAAGGAAATAATACTTACATTAACAATTTAATAAATATTTACAATATATAAAAACAAACTAAAACTCATAAAAATAAAAAATAAATAATGTTATTATCATAGATCAAAATATTAAAAATATAAGTTAACAATTTTGAAATAAAAAACATAAAGCGAAAAAGACTAAATAAAAAACAAGAAAAACAACTTTAGGCCACATGTCACGTCTTTATTGGAAAAAATATAAAAGTTGGAAAATCCTCCAATGGCAAGCGGACACGTGTCTAAAAAAATAGAAATTAAGCAAACAATGTAAAATAGAATAAAAAATGCGAAAATAATTAAAAATGGGTAGGACAAATTTAGGGTATGACAGATGCCCCTATCTAATCGGTTTAAACCTAGGGAAACGAACTGCTGCAGCATTCATTTTCCCGAGGTAAAAGTCAATTAGATATGAAGAAGACCCTGGATTTGTCCGAGAAGAAAAAATATGCTTGGGAATTGAAATACTGGAAAACGTAAACCTCTGAGTAAACTGTAGATAACTGGCGAAAAGATCGTCATCACCAAAAGGATGATGGGATGAAACACACACGGCCACTACCACCAAAGGATGATAGGACAAACACCATCGCACAATCTGACACAAATCCAAGTGACAGACCCCTCACCAAAAGGATGACGGAGCGAAACACACACAAACAAATATCGCACAACCTATCACCAATCCAAGTGACAAACCCCCCCCCCCCCCAAAAGGATGACGGAGCGAAATACAAAACTAAATAAATATCGCATAACCTATCACCAATCCAAGTAACAGACCCCCCACCAAAAGGATGACGGAGCGAAACACAAACAAACACTATCGCACAATCTATCACCAATCCAAGTGACAGACCCCCCACCAAAAGGATGATAGAGCAAAACACAAACAAAAAATATCGCACAATCTATCACCAATCCAAGTGACAGACCCCCCCACCAAAAGGATGACGGAGCGAAACACACACAAACAAATATCGCACAATCTATCACCAATCCAAGTGACAGACCCCCCACCAAAAGGATGACGGAGCGAAACATAAACATAAATAAATATCGCACAACCTATCACCAATCCAAGTGACAGACCCCCCACCAAAAGGATGACGGAGCGAAACACAAACAAACACTATCGCACAATCTGACACCAATCCAAGTGACAGACCCCCCACCAAAAGTATGACAGAGTGAAATACACACAAACTATCGCACAATCTATCATTAATGACTATGATAGACCCCCCACCAAAAGGATGACGGAGTGAAACACAAACAAACTATCGCACAATCTATCATTAATGACTATGATAGACCCCCCACCAAAAGGATGATGGAGCAAAATACAAACAAATATCGCGCAATCTATCATTAATGACTATGATAGACCCCCCACCAAAAGGATGACGGAGCGAAATACACACAAACTATCGCACAATCTATCATTAATGACTATGATAGACCCCCCACCAAAAGGATGACGAAGCGAAATACAAACAAATATCGCGCAATCTATCATTAATGACTATGATAGACCCCCCCACCAAAAGGATGATGGAGCGAAATACACACAAACTATCGCACAATCTATCATTAATGACTATGATAGACCCCCCAAAAAAAGGATGACGGAGCAAAACACAAACAAACTATCGCACAATTTATCATTAATGACTATGATAGACCCCCCACCAAAAGGATGACGGAGCGAAATACACACAAACTATCGCACAATCTATCATTAATGACTATGATAGACCCCTCACAAAAAGGATGACGGAGCGAAACACAAACAAACTATCGCACAATCTATCATTAATGACTATGATAGACCCCCCACCAAAAGGATGACGGACCGAAACACACACCCAAACAATATCGCGCAATCTATCATTAATGCCTATGACAGACCCCTCACCAAAAGGATGACGGAGCGAAACTCACACACAGGCCACTACCACCCAAAAGGATGATAGTGAGGTTTTTGACAACGATCACGCTTGCTGGATACAACTCATTGGGGAACACCCAAGAGGAAGATTGGATTGAAATGAATCAACGGGGTACGCCCACCATCTTGCTTGGAGGTCAAGGTTGTTGAAATGATTTCATGGTTACACCCATGAACTCTGAAGGGGATGCTCCTGACTAGGCTGAGTTTGTCTTAATGTCTTGTCTTGCTCAACAAAAGGCTGAACAACTTCATGAGGAACGCTCATGGTTTTGCTAAAGATGCCCCTGTCTGAGCTGAATTTTGCTTTGAATATCTCTGATTTTCGTGGGAGAAACCCACAGTCTTGCAAAAATGCCCCTGACTGGGCTGATGATTGTTTTGAAGTTCTTGAAGTTTGTGGGAGAAACCCATAGTCTTGCGGAGAATGCCCCTGACTAGGCTGATGATGGTCTTGGAAATCTTCGAAATTGATCCTGGACCTTGACGTGCGTATGCTAATGCTGGATGTAAAATGATGTTCCATAAAGAATGGAAGTGCAAATGCAAATGCTGACGAGCGGAGATGCAAGAGCTGGGGAAGTATGATACGATTGGGTATGCAAAATGATGCAAAATGCTTATGATGATGAATGCAATGCGTATGATGCATATGATGCAGACGGGTGATTGGAAATGTAGGTGGAGACGCCAGCATGGTGGACTTTTGGTAATTGCCAATGCGAATCGGACTTCGGGTGGTAGGAGGGATTGACTTCCTCGACACGCGGTTTGTTGAAGACGCCATGCTTGGAGCAGAAGATGTCCTTGATGCCCCAAGTACGGGATATTTGGTGACTGTGAATTTGCTTCAGAGAGAGTTACAACTCTACTTGATGGTCGGGACGACCTGGTCTTGCCCCAACTTGAACATGGCAATGGTCTGCCCCCAGACTAACCAGTTCTGGCATATGGAAGTTGAACTCGGATGACTTGCCCCTGCTCGAGCTGTTGAGTAATTTTCCCCAGCCTGTGGGTTCTGAGGTAGTCTCACTTCGTGTTGGCCACTGGAAGTCAAATCCTTCCTTGACTTCCCCTTCTTGAAATGTCTTTGAATACCTAGCACTGCTTTGCAATTAAAATTGTACATTCACAAATGGTAATAATTAATGCAAAGTTCGATACAAGTTTGAAAAAGTGTCGTTTACTGATGGTCTCGTGATAGTGAGACGAATGGACAGTTAGCCTAAACGTTGTGCTAACTTTGATTGGTGTAGAAGATATTGCAAGGATAATGACGCCAATGCTGATGATTAACAATCATGTGAGGAGTCAGGTTATGCAACCTTGCGATATTATGCTTTCAGAATAAAACTCGCCTCAATTAGGTCTTTCGAGGGTTGTAACGTGGTCTGGTTCGCGGTTATGAAACAAAGGATATTAGGCTCAAAGTATGATTTGTACCCACCCCTTCTTCTTAATGATCTCCAGTCCTACGTTCGGTTAATTCTGCACTTGTCTTGACGGTGTAAACTTGATGATTCAAGGTTTGTCGACGTGGCAGTCACCTTATTTTAATGGATATCAGTGACCCTATGTGAATGGCCACTGAATCTTATTTTGTTTTTGTTGAGGGTTTCAGGGTCCTCTTTTGCTTTTGTTTTTGTTGATCCCTAACTTTGCATGGATTGACTTTGCTTGTCAGATCCATCGGGATTGCCTTGATTTTGCCTAAGTCCTTTCTAAGGTGTTTGACTTAGCAGGCTTTTGATTTTTTTATTTTTGGGAAGGTTGTGACTTCCATAGCATGGGTCATTGCTTGTTGATTCGAGTGCGGAGTTGAATTGACTGAACACTACCCTGCCCTAGGTTGAGTGTAAAGGTTTGAATATCCGAAGGAAACTACTACTTCTAGGCTCGAAGTGGTTTACTAGGGATTAACTCCTTATATCTCCGGTGTTTGGGGAATTGAAGCAATGCCTGTACATCATTGACGAGATTCGGTCTGAAAGCATACGATTTGCAATTATGGGTATCTCGTTTTCATCATCCTCCCTCAAATCATGCTAAACAACAGTAGATAGAGTGAAGTGAATGAATGTGTCGGTGATAAGCGCAAAAATGAGTGAATACGACATAACTAATTCAAAACATGCATAAACAATACATTAATGAAAACCAAATATGAATGGCAATTGTTCAAAGCATACAATACTTAAACAAACAAAGACAAATATAAGAAATGCGTAATATGAAATAGCGACATGACGACCTTCTTCGAGCAATGAACTTGACTCTGCTTAATCTGATGTTGGCACTAGTTGGCTGGTGGCATCGGATTATTGATGACATTTGGAGACTTCCCATTGAAGTTGATAGCATCCCTGTCGATCATGTCTTGAATTATGTACTTGAAAGCTCTACAGTCCTCAATGGTATGACCTGGAGCGCCCTTATGAAACTCACAATGAGCATTTGCATCGTAATCGGCAGGAATGACAGTTGGGGGAGCCAAATCTCTTGGAACGATAGCTTTCTTCTCCGTCAACTGAGCAAAGATACTTGCATATGTCATTGGTTTACGATCAAAGACTCTATCTGGCCTCCATGTTCTCTGCTGACGTTGTGGGCGAGTACCTTGTCGTTGCTGAGTAGCTTGCACTTGTTGTTGTTGAGGAGGATATTGGTATCCTTGCTGAGGAGCCTGTTGCTGTGGCATTTGAGCTTGCACTGCTTGAATAACTGACTGATAAGGCATTGGAGCATATTACGCAGCAGCAACATACAGATACTGGTAGTAAGGGACTTGATAAGGCATAGGAGCGGGAGCTTGTTGAGAAGCTTTCCCTTTCTGCAAAGAGATTGCATTTGTTTCGCCCTCTTTCTTCTTGTATCCGTTGAAAGGCTTCTTGGCATTAGCCTGGCTGTTAGAACCTCCTGGGATCTTTCCACTCTTCAGACCTTCTTCAATTCTCTCACCGACGATCACCGTCAGAGAATCCAGCGGAGACACTACCGATCAGCTTTTCGTAGTACTGGCCTTGTAAAGTACCCATGAAGATGTCAATCAGTTCACGGTCAACAAGAGCCGGATGCACCCTTGCGGCTAGCTCTCTCCATCATTGCGCGTACTCCTTGAAGGATTCACCATCTTTCTGAGTTATACTCTGAAGTTGAGTATGATTCGGAGCAAGATCGGTGTTGTACTTATACTGCTTGACAAATGCATCGGCTAGCTCGACCCAAGTGCGCACACTGTTATGTTCTAGTTGCATATACCATTCGAGTGATGCCCCAGACAAACTGTCTTGAAAGCAATGAATCATGAGCTTTTCATCTCTGGCATAGGCAGCCATCTTGCGAAAGTACATCTTTAGATGAATGTTTGGGCAACTGAGACCTTTGTACTTCGAGAATTCGGGCACCTTGAACTTGGGAGGAATGACAACATCAGGCACCAAGCATAATTCCAAAGCACTGAAAGAATTTGAACTGTGCCCCTCCATGGCTCAGAGTTTCTCGGCTAGATCTCGGCACATCTTCATGGCTTCTGAATCCTGAGCGGCGACAGGACTGGAAATAAGGATAGCAGCATGATAGTTCTGAACGTCGTCATAATGATCCATCAGAGTATCTTCAGTATGGGGAGCTGGGATCTGCACGACAGTAGGCTGAGCCTACGGGATAGCTCCAACAGTAACTCCAGGCACTGGGATTGGCTGAGAAGTGTTTCCTTCGGCTGCGTTATTGAAGTTCAACAGCATCCCATGAGGATTTGGAATTGGAACCAAAGGGATGACAGTAGACCCTTGTCTTTGACCATTGTTAACGACAGCAGCGGCTTCACGCTGTTCTTCCTCTCTTCTGGCCGTGAGGATGGCTTCCAGGATCTGGTCAATCTTTCCTTTCATAGAATCCAACTCTTCCCTAAAGGCAGCTTGCTCCTACTGAATCTGCTCCATCATTCGTCTTGTATTGGCTCTAGTTGCGTACTGGTGTCAAGGAATCAGCTTGATTCACTGGAGAGGAAAGAACGGAGACACGAGATTCTGCCGAGGGATTAAAAAAATGCAAAATGCACAACATATGAAATGCAATGCAAATGATATGCAAGATGCAATGCAAGATACAAGATCCAGGATCACAGGATCACAGTTCGAACAACTCTGAAGCTGATAATTGTAACAGGTAGGTAACCATAATTCTTGCCCAAAGAAAATTGACAGGTAAACCTTATACGGGAAGATCTAGACACTCTACCCAAAAACCCACTCACGGGATGGTTTCTATGTTTGGTTCCTAGGATCACAGACACTAATCGTATTAGCATCACGCAACAAGCTGGCTGTATTACGACGATAATGACGATAGGTCTCTCATGAGCAGAGTCCTCATGCTAGGCACACAAGGAGCGAATCCTTGGAGACTAACACTACACGACCACCAATATTGGAACTGGTGCTAAAAAGGGTTCCCAGAATCATGGACCCTTCATTAATCAAGTCGTGCAATAGACTAGCTGTGTTACAAAAAGATCCACGAATAAGTATCCTCTGGAGGAGCTTTCATGCTAGGCCCATAAGGAGCGAGTCCTTCGAGACTAACATTACTCAACTACCAATTCTAAACTATGTTTTCTCTCTGCTTTTACCAAAGCTCGGGTGTAAAGCTTTACTCATGATGTCATCCCAAGAACCAACAGGAAACCAAGATAACAAGCACAAATAAAATCCACAAGAGAACAAATACATAAATAAGAAGAAAACAAATAAAAAACAAACACTCCTCCCAAACTAAAAGATAGGCTCGACTCTCTCTTTGCATGGAGAAACGTCCCCAGCAGAGTCGCCAGCTGTCGCACCTCGAAAAATCACGGAGACATTTCGGAGAAACGACCCTCGCGCGAAAGGTGCGGAAACGCGGTTCTACAGAGTCACCACCGAAGTTTATTTTTCCCGAACAAACGGGAGAGGAAAATATCGAGAAAACCTCTTAAGCCGAAAGCATAGGAACAGGGCTGTCGCAACCATGTTCCGGATTCGGGAGTCGGTTACGTGAGGGGAAGGTATTAGCACCCCTCACGTCCGTCGTATTCGACGGGAACCTCTTAAGGTATTTGTGGAGAGTGTTGTCTAGGTTTACTTGTTTTTCTTCTCGATGATGAAGGTAGAATTGGTAGGATAAAAGGTTAAAGACGTTAATGAGAAATGAGTGGTTATAGGATAGGGTGCTCGCCAAGGATTGAGGCCCTTGTGCCTACGTATGCTCATTCCTACGAGAATGAGAAATCAGAGCGTCGTAGTTCGACTACGGGAAAGGTTGGAAAAAGTGTGGACATAATAATGGGGAAAGATGGAAGTGTGCTCGCCAAGATCATCGCAATCTTGTGCCTACGTATCTTATATTCAAGAATGAATAAAGAATCAGAGCGTCCGTAGTTCGTGGTGACGACCACGAAAATATGAAGTTTGAAATGGATTGAGAAACGAAAGAATGACTGACAAGCAACCCAAGGGCATGCCTCAAGAGCTTGTCACTCAAGAATTCAAGGAATGCAAGATCCCAAGAACTCGATTCTTTCGGAAATTGGGTTGAAAAGAGTTGGAGATAAAGGATTGAATGTTTTGAAATCGAAAGAATGAACTAATAACAAATCAAGAGCGCGCCTCGAGAGTTACTCATTAGAATATTCAAAGAATGCTAGATTCTAAGAATATCCCTCTTTCATAAGTTTAAAAAATGTTTGTGAAAAGATTGAATCCAAAATGGAATGTGAGGCAAAGAGGAAGTTGTTTTGAAGTAGCTCGACGACGTGTCGAGGATTTGACCGAAGATGGAACCGACTTGACGACGTGTCAAGGGTTAGATTGTGAGAAATGATATTGGTCCCTAAGGGTGCTTCCAATATCAAAACCACGAGGAGTTGTGAATGCGTGTACAAAATATGGGTTGCAAATTCGTACGAGCATTCGACTTAGGAGAACGTTAGAAAATGACTGAAAAAGTTGAAAGATTGAGTGAATAATAACTCAAGAGCGTGCCTCAAGAATTATTCACTCGAAGATTCAAGGAATGCTAGATTCCAAGAACCTCCTTCTTTCGGAGTTTTAATCGAGAAAATGTTTTGAAAAAGTCGAAAGATTGAATGAATAATAACTCAAGAGCGTGCCTCGAGAACTATTCACTCGAAGATTCAAGGAATGCTAGATTCCAAGAACCTCCTTCTTTTGAAGTTTGAATCGACGAGATATTTTGAAAATAAATTGGATTGAAATGAGTTATGAAAAGTGATAATACAAGATAGGATTTTGAAAAGTATAGGAGAAATGACGATTATTTAGTAAATGAGGCGTCAGTCCCACAACTAATTAATCGGGGTACCATTTGCATGCTAAATCCTAACAACACCTTTTTCATTCGGAAAATATTTGGATGAACAACGGAAATATCACACAGAATGCTAGATTCCTATGATATTTCTCTATCCAAAAGAGAACGCCAAAATGAAAAGTCGACCAACACATTATTTAAGGTGTACACCTCAATAATGATTGTCCAAAAAAATCCAAGAAATGCTAGACTTCAAAGATTTAATTTGCCCTTTGAAAAAGTTCTTGAGGTGATCAAAGGTCGACGGCGAGGCTTTTAAAGCACTCGACCTACACGGGTGAAAATGACTCGATAAATCGAGTTTGTTTTGAAAAAGGTTGAAAGTATTAAAGCATAAATAATGAAAATAAAAATATTACATTTTGGTGAGAGTGGGGATACATTGTTCAAATGGGGGATAGAATATAATATATTAAAAAAATATAGTAAAAAAAAACTGATTGAAGGGATAACTGTGAGACTGGAGAGCCGAGATCGGAGGCAACTTCAAGACAAACTCTACACATTACCTCATAATCTTTTGTATTAACCAAAAGCATAAACTCCTTGAATAGAATTATTTCTCTGAAATTTCCAAATAAGAACATCAAACCAATCAAAATGACCATGGACTATTGCACTATCAATGACGTCCTTCTATTGATTATAACTTCACATCTTAATTTTTGAATTTCTTTCCTATTATTATCCGTAGGTAAGGACGGTGGTATAAGGCTTTCAACATCAATCATGCCTTCATTCACACTAGGAATTCCTTGAACATCAAAAACTTGACCGACATTGAAATCATGCTAAGACCACTTCCTCCGATCTACTTCCAATAGAACCTTTACTTCCATCCCCCAAATAACCTAAAGGCCTTAATGATTTCCCAAGCAAAATGGAATACGATTTACCAAAGTAGACAACTTACACCAACTACCTCTAGATTTATATTTTTCTCATCACCCAAACATCAACTTTAGAAGCTTGATAATTCACAATATATTAAAAACTGCAGCTTAATAACTTTGGATATAGGAGTTAACATTCCAACAGTTTTTTTGAAAATATTCATGGGACTTCACAATATTGAAATGATATAACAACGTAAAACATGGATCTGCATCATGAATTTGACCAAAAATAAAAGGAGAAACAACATCAACAATTAAGCAGAGCCATAAATAAAGAGGAAATACGCCAACCAAATATCGAACATGTAATCTTGGACAGGTTCCGGATGCCACTGTTGCGAACCCCTGTTGTACTTGAAACATATTCGCACTCTATACACTCCTTGCACTCCTTTACATCCCCAAAAAATGTTGTCACAGTTTTGTCTCAAAACGTGACTACAACGCGATGAGGATAGTCGAAAATTGAGTTAAAGTCTTGTTGAGTTATGGTCGTCGAAACTTCGTGCTGGAGTTGTTGTGATATGGCTGCTTGAAGAGCAATTTGGCATCGCTGCTGTGGAATTGTTGGTGAGTGGCGGCGGCTGCGAATTGCGACTCTGTTGCGAATTTGTTATGTTGTGTTGAAACTGAATCGAACCAATATCATTAATCCCCCCTCAACCTGCACGTAAATAATCACACAAAAAGAAGCAGTACAGGGAACCAACATGAAAATTGAAAATAAAGAGAGCAGTCTATATACATAATCCATGTTCTCCTCTTTCTAATGAATCTTCAGCATAAAACATACTGATGTACATCAGTAGAACATAGCACAATTGATTCAAATACAAAGGTGGTAGCTGCAGGTTCAAACCACGAAGTTGAACATTCTCACTGCACAACTAATTTTCCTAACAAGAATGTCTACTGCAAGACAATGCTTCATATACATTTACAATATGATAAGGGAATTTAAACAAACTAGCATACAATGATTTTACAAACGTAAATGGAATTAAATTTAAGAAAATCTATACAGCAGCAATATTTCATTTACAAAGGTCTATGTATCTTTACCCAGAAACTGAATGCGAACTTCAATAATCTATTCCACAGAAAACCCAGAAAAATGAACATAAACTGGGTCGTTACCATATTGAGACAGGTACAAACATGATGTTGTCGACTTGTCGTTGTGGTGCACTGCTCGTAGTCTTGCTGAGTCGTGGCCGAAAATCAGGCCGAGGAGGAACTTCGCAACATCGTCACCTGCATTCCATAAATACAAAAGTAAGAGTTAGTCGCGCCGAGTCGCTTGCTGAACGATCAATGAGGTGATTCCATCGCGTTTGCGGTTATTGTTGATGTCGGCGCTTGTAGCTATCGTCAGAGAGCCATGCTGAAAAAAGACAAACAAACAATATCGTAGGGATGCGTTGTGTTCGCAGCGATGAATCAGTGGTGGTCCTGACGACAGGAGTTGAACATGACGTCGTGGTAGCTATGGAGTTGTTGTGTTCTCGGACCACCTCAACCTTTGCTCTCCGTGGTAGCAGCGGCTGTTAGGGTTTTGTTGGGAGGGATAGTGATTTGTGATCCTCCAAAATTAGGTTTTCATATCCTTTTAATAGCCACTCGATTCCCCTTTGGACACTCTATGGGCTGCAAAACATGGGCCTAATTCAAAATCCAGATTTCTTCTACTTTTCTCTTTTTTTAGCAAATAATCAATTAGTTAATATTAAACCAATACTAATGATATAATTTAATAATTGCAATATTAATTAACATGACTAATTAAAAAGTAAATATTAACAAAATAATTAAATGTTAACAATATATAAAAAACAAAAAAAAATCTACAAAATACAAAAATATTTAATAAACGGCAGTATTAATTGTTATTACTATTATTATCGAACAAAACGAATATATATAAAATAATTATTATTATTAACAATATTTTGAAAGGAAAAGAAAACTTAAGAAATTGAAATAATATTCACACAAAAAAAACTTTAGGCCACACGTCACATTCTTATTGGGCAAAATAAGGATAAAATTTGGAAAGCGCCCAATTGCAAGCGGGCACGTGTCTAAATAACCAGAAATAAGCAGGCAATGTAAAACATGAAAGAATAATAATGAACGAAAACATTTAAAAATGGGTATGACAAATTTAGGATATGACAGCAGTATGGAAGGAAGGAACGATGCTGCGTTGGTTGCTGCTATGCAAGCAATGGCCCAGGAGGTTGCTAATCAGAACCAAACTGTAGATGCCCAATTCAGGAGTTTGGCGCAGTTTCGGAGCAACAAGCCGCCGACGTTTGAAGGAGGAATTCTGGACCCTGAAGCTGCTCAGAAGTGGCTGAAGGCAATTGAGAAAATCTTCAGGACTATGGATTGTAGTGATGAGCAAAAGGTGAGGTTTGGTACTCATATGCTGGAGGGCGAAGCGGAAGCTTGGTGGGACAACAGTCGCCAGAGATTGGAAGCTGCAGGAACTGCCATTACTTGGGGGGTGGTTCGGAAAGGTTTTCTAGAAAAGTATTTTCCGGAAGATATTCGAAGTGCTAAGGAGATTGAATTCTTAAAGCTGAAGCAGGGTAGTATGACGGTAGCAGTGTATGCTGCTAAGTTTGAAGAGCTGGTGCAGTATTGTCCTCATTATAATATTGATGGGGCAATGACTTCTAAGTGTTTAAAATTTGAGAATGGACTGCGCCCAGAAATTAAGTTGGGGATTGCTTGTCAGAAGATCAGGAGCTATCCTGAGCTGGTGAGCAGGAGCAGGATTTATGATAACGATAACCGGGCAAGGATTGTGCACTACAAAGCTGCTAATGACCGTAAGGGTAAGCAGAGGTTCAGTGGTACTCCTTATAGTGTTTTTGCTGATAAAGGAAAGCGTAAAGCTGTTGTTGATAAGAAGCCCAGAGAGGGGAGAACATCTACTGATGGGAAATGTTTCTGATGCGAAGGCATGGGACACCGTGCTAATGATTGTCCTAATGAAGTCAAAAAGTGTTTTAAGTGTGGGAAGCCAGGTCATGTGATAGCTGATTGCAGAGCTACTATGCCGACCTGTTATAACTGTGGTGAGAAGGGTCACATCAGTACCCATTGTGAGAAGCCGAAGAAGCCTCAGACATCTCCGGCTGGTGGGAAAGTGTTTGCTTTGGCAGGAACTCAAGCTATCAGTGATGAGCGATTTATCAAAGGTACTTGTATTATCAATAATATTCCTTTGACTGTTATTATTGATACGGGTGCAACCCACTCGTTTATTTCTGTTGACTGTGTGAAGAGGATAGGATTGGTGTCATCTACTCTTGATAGACGAATGACTATTGAGACACCCTCTATTGGTTCAGTGACTACTTCTTTAGTATGTTTGAAGTGTCCGTTGACTATTTTCGGTAGAGACTTTGGAGTGGATCTGATTTGTCTACCACTTGGTAATTTGGAGGTTATTCTGGGTATGAATTGGTTGGAGTTCAACCGAGTCTACATCGACTGTTTTCGAAAGGAATTGTTGTTCCTTACTCCTGAAGAGGAAGTGGTGGCGAGTTCTTTATCTAATAAAGAATTCAGGATCTTGTTGGAAGACGAAGCCAAAGTGTTTGCTTTATTTGCATCATTATCGGTGGATAGCAAAGCGTCGATGGAGGAATTGGCAGTGGTGAATGAATTTTCGGAAGTGTTTCCTGATGACATTACGGAATTGCCTCCGACGAGAGAAGTTGAACTTAGTATTGATCTTGTTCCTGGTACGAGACCTATTTCTATGGCGCCGTATAGGATGTCTGCAGTAGAGTTATCCGAGTTGAAGTCTCAGATTGGAGAACTGTTGGATAGAAAGTTTATTAGACCGAGTGTGTCGCCGTGGGGAGCTCCAGTGTTATTGGTGAAGAAGAAGGATGGTAGTATGCGTCTGTGCATTGATTACCGTCAGTTGAATAAAGTGACTATTAAGAATAAGTATCCTCTACCTGGGATTGATGATTTGATGGATCAACTGGTGGGAGCTCGAGTGTTCAGTAAGATCAACTTGAGATCGGGTTATCATTAGATCAGAGTAAAAGAAGGTGATATTCAGAAGACAACTTTTAGGACTCGATATGGACATTACGAATATGCTGAAATGCCGTTTGGAGTGACTAATGCGCCGGGAGTATTTATGGAGTATATGAACAGAATTTTCCATCCTTACTTAGATCAATTCATTGTGGTATTTATTGACGATATACTAATTTATTCTAAATCTGATGAAGAACATGCAGGACACCTGAGAATTGCCTTGCAGGTGCTAAAGGAAAATAAGTTGTTTGCTAAACTGTCGAAGTGTGACTTCTGGATGAAGACGGTGAGTTTTTTGGGGTATGTAATATCTGGTGATGGTATAGCGGTGGACCCGTCAAAAGTGAGTGCAGTATTGCAGTGGGAACCGCCAAAGTCAGCGACGGAGATTAGAAGCTTTTTGGGTTTGGTTGGTTATTACCGCAGGTTTATTGAAGGGTTCTCTAATTTGTCATTGCCATTGACTCAGTTGACGAGAAAGAACCAAGTGATTGTATGGGATGCTGCTTGTGAGGAAAGCTTTGAAGAGTTGAAAAAGAAATTGACTACGGCACCGGTGTTAGTGTTGCCGACTCCGAGTGAACCGTTTGTGGTGTACTGTGATGCGTCTAAGATGGGATTAGGCAGAGTTCTTATGCAGAATGGTAAGGTAGTAGCATATGCTTCGCGGAAATTGAGAGTGCATGAGCGAAATTATCCTACTCATGATTTCGAATTGGCTGCGGTTGTTTTTGTGTTGAAAATTTGGAGGCATTATTTGTATGGTTCGAGATATGAAGTGTTCAGTGATCACAAGAGTCTGAGATATCTGTTTGATCAGAAAGAGTTAAATATGAGGCAGAGGAGATGGTTGGAACTTTTGAAGGATTATGACTTCAGTTTAAGTTATCATCCAGGAAAGGCCAATGTAGTGGCAGATGCTTTGAGTAGGAAAGCAATTCATATGTCGGCTATGATGGTGAAAGAAATTGAGTTAATTGAACAGTTCAGAGATTTGAGTATGGTTTGTGAGACTACTGCAGATAGTGTAATGTTGGGTATGTTACAGGTGAATAATGAATTCTTGGATACGATTAGAGAGAATCATAAGTTGGATGTGAAATTAGTGGATTTGATACCTGGAGTAGAAAGTAACTTCGATAGTGACTTTAAACTGGATAGTACAGGTGTGTTGAGATTTAGAGGCAGGATTTGTGTACCAGATGATGAAGAATTGAAAAAGTCAATTTTAAGTGAAGGACATCTTAGTAGTTTGAGTATCCATCCGGGAGCTACGAAGATGTATTATGATTTGAAGAAATTTTTTTGGTGGTCTGGTATGAAAAGAGACATTGCTCAATTTGTGTATGCCTGTTTGACGTGTCAGAAGTCGAAGGTGGAACACCAGAGACCTTCTGGATTTATGCAACCATTAGAGATTCTGGTTTGGAAATGGGATTGCATTACTATGAATTTTGTTACAGGTTTTCCGAATACGGCGATAGGTTTTGATGCTATATGGGTGATTGTGGATCGATTGATGAAGCTGGCGGAGATTTATATTCGAGTAATTGTAAAGTTACATAGTGTTCCGTCCAGTATTGTATCGGATAGAGACCCGAGGTTTACTTCAGAATTTTGGAAGAGCTTACAGGAAGCTTTGGGTACTAAGTTGAAGTTGAGTTCAGCTTATCATCCACAAACTGATGGTCAGTAAGAAAGGACTATTCAGTCGCTTGAGGATTTGCTGAGAGCTTGTGTGTTGGAAAAGGCTGGTACGTGGGATACTCATTTACCACTGATTGAGTTCACGTACAATAACAGTTACCATTCTAGTATCGGAATGGCACCGTTTGAGGCTTTATATGGGATGAGGTGTAGGACTCCTCTGTGTTGGTATGAAACTGGTGAGAATGTGGTGCTTGAACCAGAGATTGTACAGCAGACTACTGAGACAATTCAGATGATTCGTGAGAAAATAAAAGTGTCTCAGAGTAGGCTGAAAAGTTATCATGATAACTGGAGGAAAGATTTGGAATTCAGTGTAGGTGATCACGTATTCCTCAGAGTGAACCCGATGACTGGCGTGGGTCGTGCATTGAAATCCAAGAAGCTGGATCCTAAGTTTATTGGACCTTATCAGATTTTGCAGAGTTGGTGCTGTGGCTTACAGGGTGGCGTTGCCGCCTGAATTGTCGAATCTACATGATGTGTTTCATGTGTCGCAATTGCGAAAGTATGTTTCGGATCCATCTCATGTGATTCCGAGGGATGATGTTCAGGTTCGAGGGAATCTTACTATTGAGACGATGCCGTTGAGGATCGAGGATCGTAAGATGAAACAACTCCGAGGGAAGGAGATACCTTTGGTGAAGGTAGCTTGGGGAGGTGCTGCAGGAGGCAGTGTGACCTGGGAGTTGGAAAGCAGGATGCGGGAAGCATATCCAGAATTGTTTCCATCAGGTAATTTTCGAGGACGAAAATAATTAAAGTGGGGGAGAGTTGTAACACCCATTTTAATTATTTAATATTTTTTGTGTTATTTTGTTTGGTGTGCCCTTTGGTGGGGGTGTGTTTGATTATGGTGGGTGAGTGTCATTGGTATAGGAGGATTATTGGTGGTGAATTGGTGTGGATATAATAATATAATAGATAATAATAATATTGGTGGTATTATTATTATTATTATTATTAGTATTAATATTATTGGTGGAATATTATTACTAATATTATTAATGTTATGATTTTGGTGAACTAATATTGTTATTAATAATATTATGTATATTATAATACTATTTATTTTATTAGTATTATTAGTGATATTATTTTATTATTATTATTTGGGATTAGAAATTAAAAAGGAAATAGGAGGTGGGGGGTTATTAGGGAATTAGAAAGAGGGAAGTGAGAAGACACGATAGAACGGGAGAAGAGGGAACTGGGAGAAGAGCGAAGAACGGAGGAGAAGAGAGAAGGTCAATGTTGTCCAATCTTGGGAGGACTCTTCACCGATCAGAACAATTATCCAGGTAAGGGGGGAGAAACTGATTGGGGTTGGTAATTATGTGAATTGGGTAGAGGGGATTCCTTAACCCCGTAGGGATTTTGATGAATATGACCTGTATGTTGATGAATTGGTGAATTGGTGTTTATAATTGTTGTTGCTGTTGATATGGGTGAATTTGGTGTATGATATTGTAGAATTTGGTGCATCCATTGTTGTTGTAAATTTGGGTGGAGTTCTGAGTAACTCTGATAGTTCTGATGATGAACATCAGTCTGGGTTCTGAAGTTAAAACTGGTAGAAATTGATAGGATAATGTGTATTGGTTGTAGTATCGAGAGGACAATAGATAGAAGTGGAGAAATATGCTTGAATTTGAGTAGGATAATAGTTCTGGATAGTAAGGGTGGGTTTTCGTATGATCATTGTGATTGTGTAATAGTGTATGATAGGTAGGATCACATTTAGGATAGAAACCCCTAAATTCCATGGTTTTGAAAAGTATGGTTATATGACATATGATGATATAATCTTTAAAAATGTGTTGTTGGCTGTTATAATTGTCATATTATGATAGGATTTCGAATTCTGAAACCGGGGCTTTTTACGGAATTGAAATCGGAGGTCCGGAAGGCCTCCAACGGTGGAAAACGCAGAAAATTCTGCATTCTGCGCTGTTTGCGTTGACTCAAACGCTGCAGCGGTCGACGCATACTGTTTGCGTTTTTCTGGATTTCGCTTCTGTTTTCTATGCGCCGACCCAGCAGTCGGCTCAAAGCTGTATATTAGTGAATTTTCTATTTTGACGATTTTGGCCATAACTTTTGATCCGTAAGTCGGTTTTAGTCCCCGTTCAAAGTGTTGGAAAGCTATTGAGTAGATTTATAACATGGTATAGATAATATAGTTATTTGCCAAATACTTTTATATCCAATATTTTTGGGGAGTCATTGTTTAATTAAATAGTAACTAAACCATGGATTGATTGAAATGATTTATTGATTATTTACTTGAGTTTAATTGTTGTGCACTTAGTGTGCATGTGTTTATTTGTTGTGTAATATATCAGGAGGATCGTGTGCACTTAGTGTGCTTGAGTTTGTTTGTCGTGCATTGTTGTCGTGCATTGGTGTCGTACATACCATGGTGTTTGGTGGGATGAATCATTGCTCAGGAGGAGTGTATGTGATTCATCCGTACTCCTTCGTGGAGAATGGTGGGGATAGATCATATCTCAGTAGGAGCGTAAGTGATCTGTCGGGGATAGATCATATCTCAGTAGGAGCGTAAGTGATCTGTCTAGGGTTCGATTGAATGAACCAATGAGTCGGTACCGCATGCATGGTGTTGAGTTGCATATTTGCATTATAATATGTTATATTGTAATTTGAATAGTAGGTTCGATGATTGGTGTTGTGGGATGAATATTGGTGTGTTTTACTACCTTATTTGCATGTATTAAATTACCAATATATTTTAATCATGTTTTCTCACCCCTTTGTTGTTGTTGTGGTCTGTGCTTCTCCGGAAGTACAGATAATCCAGGTACTTAGCTAACTTGGATTATGGTGCGCTAGTCGAGTCTAGGATGCTCTGATACGTAGCACGGGACTTGGGTGTTTTTAGTTGCCTTCTGTTGAACTTGTATTTTATTTCCTGTGAACATATCAAAACTTTGTTGGATTTTACTATTTTATTATTTCCGCTGTATTTTGGAGAAAATCTTTTTATAAGGAAATGTTGGTTTTGTTATGTGATATCCCACTTGGGAAGAAAACTCTTATGTTTATTTATAATGTTTATTATTTTAACTGTTTTGGGAAGTGGGGTGTTACACAAGGTATGGAAAAACTACCTGGGTCTTTTAGTTTAGGAGGCATGTTGTTTTGAATGATCGCGCTACACTCTGTGGTAAGCATGACTGTTTCATTATCCTCGATCTTTCTCTTGTTAGATAAGATTTCTTTAAGAAATTTTGCGTATGAGGGCATTTGAGTGATAACTTCTGTGAAAGGTATTGTGATGTTTAGTTGCTTCAGAAGTTCTACAAATTTCTTAAACTGCCCTGTAGTTTTGGAGTTTAAAAATCTCTGAGGATAAGGAATCGATGGCTTATACGGTAGTGGAGGCACATATTGGTTTTCATTTTTGGCGGCCTCTATCTCGTTATCTTCCTTCTCTTCGATTTCAGACTCCTTTTCTTCCTGTTTATCAGGTTTCTGATGCATGGTTGCGATTTGGCGCCTAGGATCGATCGGTCCCTCCAGTTCTTTTCCACTTCTTAATATGACAACGTTTGCATGACCTTTCGGATTGGGTTCTGGCTGTCCAGGAAATGTGCCAGCGGGTGCGGCTGCAGAGGCTTGTTGTTGAGACACTTGTGATATCTGTGTTTCAAGCATTTTGTTATGGGTGGCTAAAGCGTCTACTTTGTTGGTTAGCTATTTAATTTGCTCACTAGTGTTTATGTTTTGATTCAGGAATTCCTTGTTGGTCTGAACATTTGTAGCTATGAATTTTTCCATCATCAATTCAAGATTTGATTTTCTAGGGGCATTTAGAGCAGCTACGACGGGTTTTTGATATCCTGGTGGAACAACAAGTGCTTGATTAGGTGCATACAATATGTTATCACTTTTATAGGAAACGTTCAGATGGTTTTTCCAGCCTGGGTTGTAGGTGTTCGCGTAAGGATTACCTTAAGTATAGTTCACTTGGTCTGTAGGGATTCCTGCCAGTAACAGACATTCGGGTGCAGCGTGACTTGTGATTCCAGATAACTCACAGATTGGAGTTACAGCAGCTACGGTTGCTGGCGGTGCTACGGTTAGACTGTCGATCTTCTGCGTCAGGAATCTACTTTAGCGTGGACCTTTTCAAGACTACTGATCTCGTACATCCCACCTTTTGTGGCGGGTTTCTCTGCTGGAGTTCTCTCACCTCCCCATTGGCAATGGTTCTGAGACATGTTCTCGATAAGTTAATAGGCTTTGTCATATGGCTTATCCATAAGTGCACTGCCCGCGGCGGCGTCTACCGTTAGTCTAGTGTTGTACAAAAGCCGATTGTAAAAGGTATGAATAGTCACCCAGTCTTCTAGACCATGGTGAGGACATGCTCTCATCATATCTTTGAATCTTTCCCATGCTTCGTAGAAAGATTCAGCATCTTTCTGTCAAAATCCGTTAATTTGAGCTCTTAGCATAGGAGTTTTGCTTGGCAAAAAGTATCTCGCTAAGAAAATGTTCTTCAACTGTTCCCACGTCGTAACGGAGTTGGATGGCAAGGATTGTAACCAAGCCCAAGCTCTATCTCTAAGAGAGAAAGGAAAAATACGATGTCTTATTGCGTTTAGATTTATGCCATTAGCCTTCACTGTGTCGGCATACTGCACAAACTTCGTTAAATGTTCGTTCGGATCTTCTGTTGCACTTCCGGAAAATTGATGTTGTTGTACAACTGACAGCAGTGATGGTTTTAGTTCGAAATCATTCTGATTGATAGCGGGGCAGCAATGCTACTGTGAGGCTCTAGTTGAGATGGGGTAGCGTAATCCTTTAGAGGTCTGATCTGAGGTCCTTCAGCCATTTTCGAATCTTCACCAGATTCAGGAGTATGAGTAAGAAGTTCGGGAATATTACGTCTTCGTTGATGTTCTATGAATCGTCTTCTCAAGTGTAGGAAGCACTCAAGTTCAGCGATTGTTGGTAGTAAATTCTCGCTTTGAGAGCGAGTAATTGGCATACAATCGACAAACGAGTAAAAGGGGAATAAAATAGTTAACCTAGTATATACTGCATAACAAAGTTATACACTATTGACTAAACAAGTCCCTGACAACGGCGCCAACAACTTGATCGCGATTTTCTGAGTCTAACTGAACTAACTGCAAGTGCACAGTCTATCGCGTAGTAATAAAAATATCGATCCCACAGGGACTCGTAATCAATCTAGTGTTATCAGGTGTTACTATGTTTAGCAAGGGTTGGAATAAGGTTCTAAGGAATTCAATGCAGAAGTAAAGGCTAAATTTAAAGAAGATTTATAAGGTTTAAGAAGATTAATAAGGGACCTCGGCATGTAATACTTTAGTTTTCAGGGATTCAACAAATCGCCGGTGCAGTTTAATTTTTGCAAATGGTTTTTCAGGAGAAAAATAATCGTTTAAAGACTATTGTCTCACGTTGGTTGTTGACGCTAGTCGTAACTCTAAGGCGGAATGTATGCTTTCGCTATCCCACTCGGGGTTAAAATTACTTTTTGAAAATGACTAAGTTCTGATTTCTTTTAAAGCGCTTTCGCTGTGTTTAAAATAAATGCCTATTTTTTACTATCTGGTTCAAACCCCATGCTTTCGCGCACCGGTTCGTGCCTTAATGAATTTCCCACTGTCGTGGAAAAACTACTATAAATAATTTCTCGCTTTCGCGATGAAGGTTTATTTAGAAGGTTTTAATTAAAAACTACGGCCAGAAAAGAGTTTGTAAAAAGGAAAAGCACCGGTTATTATCGAATCCCGTCTGACTAATTTATTACATACCGATTAAGTGGTTTAGCTAGACATGGTAATTAAAGCTTACATAATTAAATAATGGCGGCAAAATAAAGAAACATGCATTTTTAACTCAAACAAAATAACAACTAAATTAATAAAAACCTGAAATAATATTGTTCTCGGATCTTTAGTAGTCCTCCACAATTGGCGGAAGGATTCTACCTTGGCGAGAAGTAAATATGCGGAAAGGGAATATAGAAAACAATGCAAATCAAAGGAAAAGAAAGGAAAGGGAACTGGAAATAATGCTGGAAATACATTTGACTTTAATAATAATTTTGGCAGCACTTCGTTCTCTTCAATCCGGCTCCCCTTTTCTGGTCTAGCACCCCTCCCTTTATAGCTGAGGTTCTCCCATAAAAGTCTCGAGGAGTTGGAGTTAAGGGTCAGGAAATATAGGAGAATGTTCCTATATTTTATGAGCTTGCATGGGCACGTTGATATGAATTACGTTATTCTATTTTTTTGGCTGCATGACGAGCGTGAGGTAAATGAGATGAACGTGAGGTGCATGACGGTCGTGAGGGACCTGTGACGGTCGTGAAGGCTGTCATGGTCGTGAGGGACCTGTGACGGTCGTGACACTCACAAAAACTGTCTTTTCTGCTATTTCTTGTCTTTTTCCTTCTGTTTTGTGCCTTTGATTGTTGGTTTCCTTTGGCTTGCTCGTTTAGAGTGTGAACTTCACATACCTGCCAAAACGCTTGACAAATAACTCGGAATAATCCGAGATCGTGGTGAAACCAAACATTAATAGCTGAAAAATATGGCATTTATAATATACATTTTCGCGTTATCACTTTCGTAGGACCCCCATTTAGTAGCGCTTTCGTAGGACACCTATTTAGTAGCGCTTTTTATAAAGTGCTTTTTATTGTAGACCAAAACTGCCACCTTTAGCAGCGCTTTTCTAAAAGCGTTGTCTAAAGTTAGCTCTTTTTTTCATTTTTTCCTTACTCTTTAGCAGCGCTTTTAATAAAAGCGTTGTCTTTGCTGCGCTGCCAAAAATCATTTTTGGCGTAGTGGTGTGTTGATGAGATTCTCACTAGAATCCTTGAGTATTCGAAGAAATTAGATTTTGATAGAGATTTTGGAAAGAGGAGAAATAAAGGATAGCTTTGTGTAGATGCAATGTACCAATGCTAATGATGATGTTTGAATACATAGAAATAATGAAAGCATTAAATGGGTCAAAGAATTTTGAACATTTAATCAAAAACAAGGATTTTTCAGAAAAATCGAGCAACGCGTCGACCTACACAATGTATGCGTCGACACATATTGACAACATATAAACAATCCGAAAAGTTCAAAAGTTGAGTCGACTGAAAGGTCGACGTGAGTAGACCCGCTTCTAAATTGTAAAAATTGTAAGAATTAGTACAAATCATCATTTTGAGTCATAAATGCATCAAAAAGAAATAAATATATAGCCTACACACATTTCAAACATTCAAATGGATAAAACATGTTTAATCATGCAATAAACATCAATTTTAACACACAACTTGGTAGACCAACTTAAACATATGAAGTGATCAAGAGAATTTGACAGAGAGGAACGATATTACCTCAACCGCGATCGATGATAGATGCCCTTACATATGAATCAGTTACCTCTTAATTTTTTTAGATAAAGACATATAAAAGCACATATATAGAGAAAAAATTTAATTATAAAACCCTAAACACGATCCGAGATGTCGAAAACGCCTAGTTCCCTACGGATGTGAAAGAAAGACTCTGTAGCGAGTGATTTTGTAAAGATATACGCAAGTTGACTTTTGGTAACAACGTGTTAAAAGACCATATTATCCTTCTCCATATGATTCCTAAGGAAATGATAACGTATTTCGATATGCTTGATGCGCGAATATAAACGGGGTTCTTGGTTAAATTAGTGGCGCTTGTATTATCACATAAAATAGGAATATGCTCAATTTTTACATTGAAGTCGAGCAATTGTTGCTTAAGCCACAAGACTTGAGCACAACAACTACCGACCACAACGTATTTTGCCTCGGCTGTTGACAAAGCAACGAAAACTTGCTTTTTGCTATGCCAACTCACCAGGGAATATGAAAAGAAATAACAAGTGCCACTTGTTCCTTTTCTATCCGATTTGCAACCGGCAATGTCGAAATTAGAATAGCCAACCAAGGAACAATAACTACCCATGGAATACCAGAGCCCATACTTTCGAGTACCAGAGAGGTATGTAACTATACGCTTGACGACTTTCAAATGAGATTCCTTAGGACATGATTGATACCTCGTACACATACAAACACTAAATATGATGTCGGGTCGAGATGCGGTAAGATAGAGGAGAGAACCTATAATAACTCTATAGTTCTTCACCTCCACATCCTTACCATTCTCATCTCAAGTAAGGTTTGCACATGTCGGCATCGGAGTGTCAATCACCTTGGAGTTTGCCATGTCAAAACGCTTGAGAAGCTCAAGGAAATACTTTGTCTGGCTCACAAAAGTACCCTCTTCGAGTTTCTTGGTTAGCAATATGAGGAAATAGTTGATCTCCCCTATCATTCTCATCTTGAACTCTCCCTGCATCAATCTAAAGAACTTCTTGACCATATCCATGTTAGTTGATCCAAAAATGATGTCATCAACATAAATTTTTACCAAAATTAAGTATTTTTCTTGATGTTTAATGAAGAGAGTTGTGTCAACCTTTCCTCCTGAATACCCTTGATCAAGTAGAAATTTGCTAAAACGGTCATACCAAGCCCTAACGGCTTGTTTGAGTCCGTACAGAGCACGTTTTAGCTTGTAGACGTGATCAAGATACTCATTGGATTCAAACCCAGGAGGTTGGGCTACATAAACCTCTTCATTTATATATCCATTTAGGAATGAATTTTTTACATCCATTTAAAATAATTTGAAATTTTTCGCACATGCATAAGCAAGCAGAAGGCGTATAGCCTCGAGTCGAGAAACCGATGTATAAGTTTCCTCATAGTCGATTCCCTTCGATTAGTTATACCCTTGCGTAACTAAGCGCGCCTTGTTATGTGTTATAACTCCATTTTCGTCTAGTTTGTTCCTAAACACCCATCAGATGTCCTCGATGGCCTCGCGGAGGAGAGGCAAGGTCCCAAGCCTCATTTCTTTTAAACTTATTTAATTCCTCTTGCATTGATAGGAAACAATGTTCATTGAGTAATGCCTCTTTAAGGTTTTTAGGCTCTACCTGAGAGACGAAAGCAAAGTGATAACATAAGTTACTTAGCTTAGATCTTGTGGTCACTCCCTTTGAAATCTCACAGAGAATGTTGTCGATAGGAAGGTCTTTAGAAGACTTCCAAGTTGGAGGAAGGCCATCGATGTTAGTCGAGTGATCCCCCTTAATCTCTTCATGATGGTGATATTTTTCGTCATCAACTTTCATTGATTCAGGTTGATCAATTCCTTTTTCAGTGTCTTTGAGTATGTCTTCAGAAGATACACCTGCACCATGAAAATGAATACCTTTTCCAAAATTTTTCGGATAAGTTTCATCAAAAGTGACATGAACAGATTCTTCAACAATAAATAACCTCTTATTAGATATCTTATATGATTTACTTGACTGAGAGTATCCAAGAAAGATACCTTCATCTGCCTTCAAGTCAAACTTACCAAGACTCTCCTTACCATTTTTCAACACAAAGCACTTACAACCAAATACATGAAGGTGATATACATTAGGATTTCTCCCTTTGAAAAGTTCATACAGAGTTTTGTTGAGAATAGGATCGATGAACACCCTATTTAAAACATAACAAGCCGTACTAATGGCATCGGCCCAAAAATGTTTAGGTAGGCCAGTTTCATTGATCATAGTTCTTCCTAATTCTTCCAAAATTCAATTTTTGCGTTCCACAACCCCGTTTTGTTGAGGGGTACGCGACGCGGAAAAATTATGATCAATTCCATGCCTACCATAATATTCTTCAAAGAGATGATTTTCAAACTCACATCCATGATCACTTCTAATTGATATAACTTTTGTGTTCAACTTGTTTTGAGAAAGTTTGGCAAAATTTTCAAAGGCGTAAAAAGTATCTCTCTTTCTAACCAAGAAGATAGTCCAGCAAAATCTAGAGAAAACATCAACTATAACAAAACCAAAGTAGTTACCACCTAGACTCTTAATTCTAGATGGTCCAAAGAGGTCCATATGAAGAAGTTCAAGGGGTCTCTTAGTTGAAACAATGCTTTTAGACTTAAACGAGATCCTTGTTTGCTTCCCCATTTGGCACGCATCACATAAGTGATCCTTTGAAAATCTGATTTTGGGTAGGGAAATCACTAGGTCCTTTGAGACTATCTTGTTTCGTAAGTAAAAATTGACATGCGCCGAACATCTATGCCACAACCATGAGTCTTCACTCATTGTGACGAGACATTTGTTGCTAGTCAATGATACTTCACTCAAATCCAACATATACACATTATTTACCCTCAAGCCATTAAACACATCCTCCTTTTTATCATTAATTTCAATCATGCAACAATCCTTTGAAAAAGATACTTTGTATCCCTTTGAAAAAGATACATTTTCCAAGTATTGATCCTTTGTTATTGTCTCCATAGGTTACAAATCCCTTCTTCTTTGCCACAAGCTCAATGAAGAGAGATTTGTCTCCTGTCATATATCTTGAGCATCCACTATCGAGAACCCATCTTCTCTCTGTAGGCTCAAGACTTTGTACCTATAAAAATAATCAAAGAAAATAGGTACCAAATTGTTTATTGGGTCCTTGGTTGTGAGTGAAATCGTGGTTGTATTTAGGTAACCATTGATAAACCCCTTTAAGAACTTAAAATCTCCTAAAGCGACATTTAGCAATGGTATGGCCCCTTTCACAACAATAAAAGCAAGTGAGGTTAGCCTTGGTATCACTTTTGTTACCTTGATTTTTGATCGCATACTGTCGCTACTGCGAAAATCGGCGCCGGCTGAACAGAAGAGTCGCCACCGTGCGTTATTTATCCCACGGAAGGGAAAGGAAACGCTCAGAGTAAACCTCGCACAATACGGGAAAAGTATGGTCATCGCAACCAAAACCTGGATTCGGGAGTCGGTTACGCAAGGGGAAGGTATTAGCACCCCTCACGTCCGTCGTACTCGACGGGATCCACGCTTGATTTCGGGTATGGATTGTTATTCTATCTAAACTATTGGTCAGGGGTTAAAAGAGAATGAAAAATAAAATGAAAAATAAAATGAAAAATAAAAATGACTCGGCAAAGTATCGCACTTTATGCCTACGTATTCTCGCCTGGAACGAGAAATCAGAGTCAACGTAGTTCGCCTACCTACGGGAAAGGAGGGGAAAGTTGCTCGCTAGGATATCGCATCCTATGCCTACGTACTTCCACACAGCATGGAAGATCAGAGCAAACGTAGTTCGGGCTTCGTACGACACAAGCTTGTCTTGATTGATTTTATTCCTTCTGAAAAAGGTTTTTTTTGGATTAACAGTCCCGGCGGGCAAAAATGACGCTTTGATGAGTTCACATTCTTTTACGGAAGAAGTGTCTTTTATTGTGTTTGAAATCTTTATGTGTTTTTCTGTTTGTTTTGAGAAAGAAAGAGACAGAACTCTAACCTACGGTTGCGAAGGGAATCAAACTGACCTAATGTTATCATGCAGGGGTTAAGACCTAGTGTCTATCATGCTCCTCTCTTGCACAGAGAGAAACAGAGATCCTAAGGGATAGGCAGAAACAGAAACAATATCAGATATAATAAAGCAGTAAAATGCATGGATGCAACAGTACAAGCGAGGCAAGGGAGTCCCACTCAACCTCGAACCTAGAAAACAATAGGCAAAAGTGAACAGACTTCACTTTCAACCCAACAGGGGAACCAGCAAACAATACAGCCCATAAAACCAATCAATACATCAGAAATGAAATACAACAGCATCAGCAGCTCTGAATCAACATCTGGCTTCAAGTAATCTCCAATCAGTTACAGGCTTCAACAAGCACCAATCTCCATCTTCATGGCCTTCAGGCAAGGGCTTTGATCATCAGTCTTCTATCTGCCATGGCTTTTCTTCAAGTTCAAACCTCCAGGATGAGGAATCAGTCACAAGAGTGAAGTAAATGAATGTTAGACAGTTAATTACCTACCAAGGGTGGTTCATCAACTGTTAACATTAAACAGAAAGTTTTCTCTCAAAAGTTCTATCTTTCCAATACATTCACTGATCCTTCCAAAGGAAGGAGGTGGATATTTGAAAGAGACTTTGAATCATAGAGAAAGGATAGAGGCAAACAAAGCCATCTATGTTTGAGAAGCAAGCTTTCTAATCTAAAGCTCTGCCTAGCTTCTAAACCCTAGTCTCCTCAGCAGCTGCTAGCAAGAACCTCCTCTCCAACTCTGGCAGTTGTTCTTCAATCTCTGGATCTCCAATGGTCTTCATTTCCCCAAGTCTCAGCTCTCCCAGGTCCCCAGGCAATCCCAATACCCACACAAGCAAGCAATAATCCCCAGAGGGCACACCACACCAGTCAATCAGCTATACAGCATATCAATAGCAGTAGGGGAATCCTGACTTTTTCTAAGGGATCTAATAACTACCCATAGCCCCTATAGTCCCATAACTAATATTCAAACCCTAAGTCCTAAGGGAAAAGAATCAAATCTCCTAAGTCATTACTTAAAACCCTAGTTTTATCCATGTTGTTCAAGCCTATATTAAGCACCTAAAATTAATTTCTAAAAATGGGAACTAAATTGCATCTACAAGTTTGATGTCTAAACTAAACAACCTAAAAAGAATGGATGAAAAATATGAAAGTATCTAATAGAACAAAAATTAACAAAATCATGTATGAAATGAAACCATTTAAAATGTTATTTATTTAGAAAATATGGGAAAAACATCAAATAAAATATAAAATGCAATTTTTATTTTTTATAATTTTCTAGACATCCTAAATAAAAATATGCAAAAAGAATGAATTAAAAATGATGATTTTGCTATTTATTATGAATTTTATAAGATGCATGAAAAATATAAAGAAATAAAAAGAAAATATGAAGAAATAAGAGGGAGGGGGTGAGAAAAGCAAGAAAAACACGTTCAATGCATTGGGATTATTAGAATGGGGGGTGTGGATAGCTCTCTGAGCCCAATCCCCCCAATTAATGAAACGCTGTGTTTCAATTCTTTTGAAATTTCCCTCCGTTTCAACTTTAAATGTGGAGCGTTGGATGAGGATTTGAGTCAACAGTCAAATGGGGATCGTGTGGTGCTGGGGTCGTCTTCAACCTTGAGCCCAAACCCTAGCTCAGAAAAACCCTAACCTGCACACACCTTCGAGCTACTGGTTCTCTCTCCCTGCTCCATGAAATCAAAAACTTCCAACAGCAAACTTGCACTATATCAATCCCTCTACACGTTCATGCCAATAGCTTATCCTAAAACTCAATCAATAAGGTAATTCGATAGGCGCAACAGGTCTGATTCACCATTCTCCAACTGATATTGATCCTCTCAATTCTCTCTGGAACTCATCCTAAACCAACCTACAACTCGCCCTGATCATTTTAAGCATCCAATCCAAGATTATTTCTCATGATTCTTGACATTCTAAGCTTCACCAGAAATGGTGCACCATGATCAATGTCCATGAAACTTGCCCAAACTTATCAAAATCAATCATCACACCTATCCTAACCAGTCCATGCTAACAATTCCCTATAATTATCATTCAATCATGTAATTCGAATGAAGTTACCAACCTGTTATGATGCTGAAAACAGTTATGGAATACACTTGATCCAATGCTTGGAAGGAGGGGAAACTGATCAGTGATCTTGGAGATGAGTTCTGTATGCAATCAGAGAGGCTCCAAAGCTTTGAATCTTCTAGTTCCAAGGTTCTTGCACTTTGAATGATGATGATGAATAGCACAATTCCTTGCTCAATTTGCCAAAGAAATGTGTGGATTCTGACCTTTGTGTGATGATGATGAAGATTGAATCAAGAATGTTGAAGTTTGGTGAGAAATTGATGGAGTTTGAGAAGCTTATGCAAGAATGAAAAATGAGTGAAAATGGAGGTTTTGAACAAAGTGGTAGCACCAACCCTTGCATGATTCAGCTTGCATGAATATATAGGTGATATAGGAACCTCCTAGAACATTGGAGAAATTTCCTTTACACTTTCCCTTTTCAATTTGGATTATGTTACTTTCAATTCAAGCAACCATGGATAACTCACAAATTATGACCTAAGCTCAAAATTCCACTTTAGCCAATGTTTTTAAAATGCCTTTTCCATTCAAAATGACCTATAATTTTGCATCATTTGGCCAAGATATGAAAAATACCATTTTTTAAGCCATTTTCCTTCATTAAATTCACCAATTTTGAAACCTTGTGCTATGGACATTTCCAATCTCTCATGGTCACTTTTCTAGACTCAAAATGTCATTTGGAGCAAGTTTTATGTTGTAAGTTTTTTCATTTGAGGCCTCCTTGTATGAGTTTGGACATAGGTTAAAATGACCTGTAATTCACAAATGACCAAAATACCCTTTGCTTGCCAAGATCATAAGTTGAGTTCCACACATCATATGAAGGAATACTATACCATTATAGAAAGCTAAGACAATGAGGAAAAATTATTATGTTTACCAGAAATTCATTTGAAATCTCCTTGAGGGGTAAAAATTGCTTGGAAGTCAAGTCACTTTCACAGACAAAATTTCAGATACCTCAGATGACCTGTAACTTGCAAGGACCATAACTTGAGTTCTATAAATCTCCTTAATGTCTTCCACCACTCAAATTAAAGGTCTTGAGATCCTATACAAGTTTCATGTTGGCCAAGGATCCATTTGAAGCTTGAATTTTGACTTATCTTGCTTGGAAATTTGACCTAAACTAGGGGATTTTACATAGAAACCCTAATTTAGAAACTCCTCTTCTCCTTGATTTCTTTTGATTTATTCTTAGCACATCACCATATTCTTCTCTACATGTAAAATTATGAACCCCACATCTCTCCAATAGACTTGAATGCCCTTTAAATCAGTCAATTGACCTAGGGTTGACCTAGGGTTGACCCAGATGAAACCCTAGTTGACTGTCTTCAACTGCAATTCTTGTGGTCACCTCAACAACTTGTTTTCCTCCCCAAATGACTTTCTAAGCCTCTCCTGATGTCTAGATGCCCTCCATGCCTTCCATTCACAGCTCACAACCCTCTTGTTGACCCTCAGATACCCTCAGATAGGGGATAGGCTCAAGGCTTGATCTGCTGAACTCTCTGCCCTCAAATTCTTTTCTGATGACTTGAATGAGATGGAATTAGGATAATATCCTCTTGATAGGCCTCTAGAGATGAGAATAATGATTGGTCCCCTATTGAATGACTTGCTATGCTTATGCTATGCAGATGGTTAGTCTATGTACATGACTCTATATGCAAATGCTAATGATATTGAAACATAAACCAAGTGAATAAGGTTGGGCAAATTCTAGGGTGCAAGAGCTGCCCCTATTCAAGCGACTTGGACCCGATTGGGTGAAGAGCCCGGAGCCTTCAGACATTCGCGGTACGAGACGGTTGAATACTAAGAAACCCGGAAATTTGCCAACCGCAGAAATAAACTGCACCCCTGCTTGGGGTAACGACATCCACTGCCTGGATCTGACTGTTTGCAGCCGCTCACTGATCTCGTAACGACCACGCTGGGGATAACAGATTGCTTGCTTGTCCACATTAGGACTCTGTCTGTCATCAATACGAAGAAATCTCAACTAGAACCTGTCCACGTTAGGACTCCACTTGCTGTTAACCCAGAAAAATCTCGGCAACTCCGCTGGGGGATATTCCAATAAATCGTCCGCGTTAGGAATAGACTCTTCCACGTTAGGAATAACACCATCCACGTAAGGAATCATCTCTTCTGCATCTGTCCACGTCAGGACTAAACCTTTCATCTTTCCCCGTCAAGAAGCAATCTTCTTTCCATATAAGGAGAACTATATCACTCCGTCCACGTAAGGACCCCAATACCACTCGACATGTCCGCGTCAGGACTTCCATCTTTCCGCGTAAGGAATACAACTTTGGTTCTGGACCTGTCCACGTTAGGACTCACCTTTCCACGTAAGGAGTACATCATTCTTCCACGTCAGGAATCAACTCTTCTTGAATCCGTCCACGTAAGGACCCAAATCTCTCCACGTGAGGAAACCAACTCTTTCCGATTTGTCCGCGTCATGACTACATTTTTCCACATCAGGAATGCCATCTTAATCTGTCCACGTAAGGACTCCGCTCTTTCCACGTAAGGAATCCTCCTCCTTTGTGTCCGCGTAAGGACTCAATCTTTTCCACGTAAGGAACACGATCTCCTTTCCCCGTAAGGAACCATTTTTCTGATTTGTCCACGTAAGGACTCCCATCTTTCCACGTAAGGACCTGAAGTTTCTCTTTCTCTTCCACGTAAGGAACACGCCTTCTTTCCACGTTAGGCATACTTCTTCTTCTGAATCCGTCCACGTCAGGACTAAATTTTCCACGTAAGGAATCTATCTTCTTCTTCCACGTTAGGAATAACTTCTTTGATCTGTCCGCGTCAGGACTAAACTCTTCCACGTCAGGAATAATCTCTTCCTTTCCACGTAAGGAATCTCCATCTTTTTCCACGTTAGGAATAAACTCGCTCTTCCACGTAAGGGACTGAAACCTCTTTTCCCACGTAAGGAATAGATTCGCTCACGTCAGGACCCATGCTTTCGTCTTGATTTGTCCACGTCAAGACTCAGGAATCTTCGACCCGCTGAGGCAATAAGACTTGTCCACGTCAGGACTCCCGCCTTTGTCTGATCTGTCCCCGTCCGGACCTACGTTTTGCCAACACGAAGAAAGATAACTGCTGAGAGTAACTGGTCCACGTCAGGACACCAACACAAAGAGTAATCATTTTTGTCAACGTCATGACTTCCCATTCCACCAATTTCGAGAACCCGAATCTACCCACGTTAGGACTAACACACTCCCCCAACCCGGGGAAATAAACCTGTCCACGTTAGGATGCCCACTTCTGAAGAAGTCCCGTCAATATAGGAATAATTTGTCCGCGTCCGGACTTAGTTCTCCATTGATCCCCACCCACAAACTTCTTAGCATCGACGTGACAGCGACTTTGGGGCGGACTCTACTGGGGATACCTGGAAACCAAACTACCGGATGCCTGTTCTGATGACCGGAGGCAACTTCTGAAATTCTGATTCCTGGAACCCCTTGATGACAAATAACTCTGCTTGGAAATAAAGAGAAACTTATCCTGGTAACTCTGTGGGGAATACTGCCGAACTGACATTATCATTGGATGCCTCATGCCGAGATCTTGAATGTTTGGTAGTTCATTTGAGCAAAAGCTCTCTCCACCTGCTGGGATACAGGAACTGCTTCAGCAAAATAAACGCTGAAGATAATGCCGACTCCGCCGGGAATAGCCAGATGCTATAGAATTATTCCAGCAAAATAAATGCTGGAAGGGTGAAGTCAACCATGCTGGGAAGTTGGGGGTTCGAACCAAACACCCTGTTGAGGTAAACCCCTGCTGGGGAATATAACTTTGCTGAGGAATAGCAGGTATGCCAAGTATGATTGGACTTCTCTGCTGGAGAGTGACCTGATATTACATGGTATCCCTGATAAAACAAATGACAGGACCCACCACCAACTCTGCTGGGGAGAGTCTTGGTCTTCGAGTTCCACTGGGAGGAAAAACATTTGCTGAAAGGAGAGAACTCCGCTGGGGGAGAGACTATTCTCTCGGGGGAAATCCACTGACTCTGCTGGGGGAGAGTGAATGACCCTGCGGGGAAAGGTAAACTGCCTGAATACAGCTCACCAATTGGAAGTATTAATCTTCTGAGGCTAAACCATTCTTCTTGAGATGAGGGAATCCTTCTGGGGGACACCACGCTGTCTGAATACAGCCTTCAATCTTGGAATCGCCAATTCTGCTGCACAAGCTACGACTAGCTGGAGAGTTCGATCCTTCTTCAGGAAGAACCTACATGACCTGCGTGAAGGCTGAGTCTTTTGTTATTGCAATCTTTCGATCATCTTCCTCGTACGGTTATGACACCTGCAACAACACAAACAAGACAAGACAAGCCTATGCAACCAAATCAACTCAGGTTAGTGACGTTATTTTCAGTTAATTCAAAGCTTTAGCAACTGTTGGCAAGGGCCAGCGACGTTATACTCATGCTAGTTGCATCAAACTTAGGCGTTAATCATGCACAAAACAGTAAAGAACAGTGTCAAGTACTTGAATAACGTATTTATTGATTGGGCCCCTGAATGGGCGGAGTTTTGTACACGGGATGTAACTCCTGAAATGAGGAAGCTACACAAAGCAAATATACAAGTATGCACAAGAAGCATAAATATTGACAACTTAAATTTGTACACATGTCGGCAACGGGATGCAGATGAACACCACGAACTGATCCTCCCATGACTCGCCCGACCCTAATGCTTTCCCGGTATCCCTACTTCTGAAGAGATTGTATCCGATAACTGGCTCCTCAACTGTATTCTCCCGCATTGATGCTTATTGCAATTATCAACTTCGGACCGCAGTCGTTTGCTTTTCAAATCCCTAACTTTTGCGTGAACCGCCCTTTACGGGTTTTCAGTTCACCGGGATACCCCTTTTTGCCGAAGTCGCCCAGTGTAGGTTTTCAACTTCGCGGGTGTACATTTTTTCAATTTTATCCCTAATTTTTGCCCGAACCTTTCATTCTGTTTTTGGTTCGCCAGGATGCCCCATTTTTGCCTGGACTCTCTTTTTCTGTCCAGCGGGTCTGTTTTAAGCAAAGTATTTTTTAACTGCGTCCGAATTCACAGGCGACGTGAAGTCTTCTCCGTCCATGGTGGACAACAACAACGCTCCTCCTGAAAAGACCTTCCTGACAACGTATGGCCCTTCGTAGTTGGGGGTCCACTTGCCCCTGTGATCTGCTTGCGGCGGGAGAATCCTTTTCAGCACAAGGTCGCCCGTCTGAAAGCTTCGCGGATGTATCTTCTTGTCGTACGCTTTCTTCATTCGGCTCAGGTACAAACGACCGTATGCTAGAGAAGCTAGCCTCTTCTCATCCATCAAACTCAGTTGATTCAACCTGTCTTTCACCCATTCTGCCTCGTCCAGCTGAACGTCTCGCAATACCCTCAGAGAAGGGATCTCAACTTCCAACGGCAGCACCGCTTCCATTCCGTATACCAACGAGAACGGAGTTGCCCCGGTTGATGTGCGTACCGTCGTACGATAACCGTGCAAAGCAAAAGGTAGCATTTCATGCCAATCCTTATAGGTCACCACCATTTTCTGAACGATCTTCTTGATATTCTTATTGGCCGCCTCAACAGCGCCATTCATCTTGGGTCGGTAAGGGGAGGAGTTGTGATGTTCGATCTTGAAATTCTGACAGAGCTCCTTCATCATTTTGTTATTCAGGTTTGAACCGTTGTCCGTGATTATCCGCTCGGGAATCCCATATCGGCAGATGATATCTCTCTTGATAAATCTGGCCACCACTTGTTTCGTTACATTTGCGTAAGACGCCGCTTCCACCCACTTGGTGAAATAATCGATTGCTACTAGGATGAACCGATGCCCGTTAGAAGCTGTCGGCTCGATCTTTCCAATCATATCGATTCCCCACATCGAAAATGGCCAGGGTGATGACATCACATTTAGAGGACTTGGAGGCACATGGATCTTATCAGCATAGATTTGGCACTTGTGACACTTCCTCGCAAACTTGAAACAATCAGTTTCCATGGTCAGCCAAAAATAACCTGCCCGCAGCAGTTTTTGCGTCATAGCATGTCCTCCAGCATGCGTACCAAATGTACTTTCATGTATTTCTTCCATGAGCAACTTCGCCTCTTTTTCGTCTACACAACGCAACAGCACCAAATCGTGGTTTCTTCTGTATAAGACGCCATCTGGGTTCAAATAGAAATTGCCTGCTAATCTCCTGAGAGTCCTCTGATCTTGACTGGATGCCCCAGCCGGATACTCTTTATTCTTCAGGAAATTAAGGATATCGAAATACCATGGTTTGTCATCAGATGCTTCATCAATAGCAAATACATAGGCTGGCCTGTCAAGCCGAGAGATAATGATTCGGGGAGCTTCGTTCCAGAAGTTGACTTTGTACATGGAAGACAAAGTGGCGAGGGCGTCAGCCATTTGATTTTCTGCCCGCGGTACGTGATGCAATTCAACTTTGTCGAAGAAAGGCAACAATCTCCTTGCATAGTTCATGTAGTGTATCAAATTGGGCTGCCGTGTCTCCCATTCCCCTTTGATCTGGTTCACCACCAGAGCTGAGTCTCCGTATACGTCTAAATTTTTGATTCGCAAATCAATGGCTTCTTCAAGCCCCATTATACAGGCTTCGCATTCGGCCTCATTATTGGTAACAGCAAAGGTCAGTCGGGCAGTAAACGGGATGTGCGACCCGTGTGGCGTAATGATGATTGCCCCTATTCCGCTACCGTAAGCATTCACAGCTCCGTCAAATATCATCTTCCATTTGGAACCCAACTCCGGTCCTTCGTCTGGCAACGGCTCTTCGCAATCTTTCATCTTTAGATACATGATATCCTCGTCAGGAAAATCACATCTCATCGATTGGTACTCTTCAATAGGCTGCTCCGCCAGATACTCGGACAACACACTCCCCTTTATAGCCTTTTGCGAGACGTATTGAAAATCATATTCGGTCAAGACCATCTGCCAACGGGCAATTCTGCCTGACAACGCCTGCTTTTCAAATACATATTTGATAGGATCCATCTTCGAGATGAGCATGGTTGTATGATTCAGCATGTACTGCCTCAAACGCTTGGCGGCCCAGGCTAGCGCGCAACAAGTTTTCTCCAGCATTGAATACCGAGATTCACAGTCTGTAAATTTCTTACTCAGGTAATAGATCGCATGCTCTTTTCTCCCCGTCTCGTCGTGTTGACCGAGAACACAACCCATGCTTCCCTCAAGAACCGTCAAATACATTATCAAGGGTCTACCTGCCACTGGGGGCATCAAAATAGGAGGCTCCTGCAAATACTGCTTTATTTTATCGAACGCATTTTGACAATTTTCGTTCCACGTTACAGCTTGATCTTTCTTCAACAACTTGAATAATGGTTCACACGTGGCCGTTAGGTGAGATATGAACCGGGCAATGTAGTTCAACCTCCCTAAAAACCCGCGCACCTCTTTCTCTGTTTTAGGCGTCGGCATTTCTTGAATCGCTTTTATTTTAGCAGGATCGACCTCTATTCCTCTTTCGCTTACGATAAACCCCAGGAGCTTACCCGATCTCACCCCGAAGGTGCATTTGTTAGGGTTCAGCCTCAGCCTGAACTTCCTAAGCCTTTTAAACAACTTCAGCAAATTCACCAGATGCTCTTCCTCCGTCTGGGATTTGGCAATCATATCGTCAACATAAACTTCGATCTCTTTATGCATCATGTCATGGAAAAGAGTCGTCATCGCACGCTGATATGTTGCCCCAGCATTTTTCAAACCAAAGGGCATCACTTTGTAGCAGAATGTTCCCCAAGGCGTTATGAAAGTAGTCTTCTCCATATCCTCTGGCGCCATTTTAATTTGATTATAGCCTGAAAAGCCATCCATGAAGGAGAATACGGAGTATTGAGCGGTATTATCAACTAACACGTCAATGTGAGGAAGTGGAAAATCGTCTTTTGGGCTTGCTTTATTCAAATCTCGATAATCCACACACATTCGAACCTTGCCATCTTTCTTTGGCACCGGTACGATGTTGGCAACCCATGAGGGATACTTTGTCACAGCCAGGAAACCAGCGTCCCACTGCTTTTGTACTTCCTCTTTGATCTTCATTGCCATATCTGGTCGAGTTCTGCGAAGCTTTTGTTTGACCGGCGGGCAATCTTCTTTCAGTGGCAGGCGATGCACAACCATGTCTGTATCGAGCCCCGGCATATCTTCATATGACCAAGCGAAGACATCATTATACTCTCGGAGCATTTCAACCAGTCTTCGCTTGATATCACCCTGCAGTGCGGCTCCAATACGAATATTTTTCTCAACCCCTTCCGACCCGAAGTTGATAATTTCGATGACCTCGTCATGAGGCAGAATGGCTCTTTCCTCTTGCTTCACTAACCAAGACAGTTCTTCAGGAACGTCGCTATCCTCAACGACCTCTTCTTCGGCCTGGAATACCGGGTGCTCGAAGTCGGGACGAGTCATGGGTGGTTCAAGGATGTCATCTGAAAATGTTATCCTGCAAAAGGAATGGTTAAGCGCTTCAAAATGCGTATAAAGCGAACGACCACGTTGCCATTTTATTGAAAAATATAAAACAAGAAAGACATGGATTACAGTATTTGCACATGAAAAAACGCCATTTATTCAATGATTAACACGCAATGTTTATAACAACACAGCCCTAAGCAAATCCTGATGCCCCGGGCAAGACATCAGATTATTCAACAATTAATAAAGCAAAGCATTACTGTTTAAAGGTCACAGAAACAAGCTCCTGAATAGACCAGTTGCACAGTCCTTGTCCTGGCGTGCTTGGCTGAATCCAGGCATCCATATCACAGTCGCTGTCTCCTTCATCATACTCCGAAGCAGCATTGACGGTCTCATGACATACTCCCTTGGCAAGGATGGTGACTGGCCCTCTGAAACGGGGTGCTCCCCCGGAAGGAGTTGATGACGACGGTTGGTATCCCAGCCCGAACCGGTCCATCTTTACAGGAATGTCCAGCACTTTGCCCCAGCCCTTTGCTTGTCCTGCTTCTACTAGGGCTTGAGCCTCTTTGTACGATGAGACGGCTATCGCTGGCACTTTGCTCGGCCCGGGGCCTTTATCCTTGATGCGCAAACCTTCGAATGCCTGACAGGGTGTTTCGTGGATCTCTCCGTCGACCTCCACATATTTAAATGAGGATAGATGGCTGACCAGGATGTCCTCCTCTCCGCACACGGTGACTACGCTGTCTCCGACCATATATTTTAACTTCTGATGCAGGGTGGACGTGACTGCCCCTGCCCCATGAATCCAGGGTCTTCCAAGCAAGCAGTTGTACGCAGGCTGTATATCCATGATATAAAACTCAGTTGCAAACACTTCCGGCCCCACCTGCAGAGGCAATGTAATCGATCCAAAGACTGTTCTCCGCGTGCCGTCAAACGCTCTGACTACCAAATCACTGGGCGTACACAAAATTCCTCTAACATCCAGCTTCATCATCGCCTTCTTGGGCAGCACATTCAAAGATGATCCAGTGTCGACCAATACGTGCGACATTACTGATCCTCTACACTCGACAGATACGTGCAGCGCCATATTATGATCTCTTCCTTTCGGAGTCAAGTCGAAATCGGTAAAGCCCAAGCTGTGGCCTGCATTCACATGTGCCAACACTCCTTCCAACTAATTCACGGAGACGTCTTGGGGTACAAAAGAAGTATCCAGGACTTTCAGCAACGCATTTCTGTGGGCTTCCGAACACAACAGCAATGATAGAATAGATATCTTGGGCGGTGTCTGCTGCAGATGCTCCACAATCTTATAATCACTTTTTCGAATCAAGCGCATGAACTCTTCTACATCCTTCGATGCTGCTTCTTTTTCACTCGCTTGCACCGGAACATTCTCAACCGCTTTCCCTTTTCCTTTCGCTAGTCTTTCAGCCTCCACTTCAGGAGATATAAAGACCCTACCACTCCTTGTCATACCCCCCGAACCAACAACGTTATCCACAGTCTCGGCTGGCTGTTTATTAACATCAATTTTTATTCCGTCACAATATACTTCCAACCCATACGACCATGGGACTGCTTTCGTGTTCTCGTACGGGATTGGCCCGGCCTTAGTTATGGTGATCGGTGAGCGCTGAGCTGGTGCTGCAATAGTGATCGTCTTCCGAGGAATTGTCACAGTGGCCACATCATTCTGATTATCTGCTACTGCCCCTGCGGGCTCTTCAGTGGCTGCTTGGTCAAACTGCAATATGCCTTCATCAATTAAAGCCTGAATGCCCTTCTTCAAATCATCACACCCTCCAGCTAGGGTCCAACAGTCTAAGCAATACTCGTTACATCCTGGGTAAACACCCCCTTGTAACAGTCGGCTCTTTATCTCGCTCAACGACGTCTTCAAGTCTTCAACATTCATAATCAGATTCAACCCTTCCTCCGTTAGAATGGCGTTTGCCCCGTGATTAGGCATGGGTTTCTGCACTATATTCGGACCTGCCGTTCCGAAATTGATAGTCTTATTGTCCAAAAGATCCTGCACAACATGCTTAAAAGCATGGCAACCTTCTATATCGTGACCCGGGGCTCCAGAATGAAACTCACAGTGTCGGCTTGCATCGTAACCAAACGGGGGAGCTCCCGTTATCGGTGCCAGGGTTCTTTTCTCTACCAGGTTTAATCTCAACAATGTCTGCAACAAGTCTGCATAGGTTGAGGGAGGCTTCTCAAACACCCTCCTCGGTTTATTACCCTGGAATCTTCGCTGAGCTTGCTGTGCCCCCTGCTGAGGCTGCTGCTGCTGTTGCATTGGCTGTTGCTGAACCGGTGGTTGTTGCTGGAGTGGTTGTTGTTGATACGGGATAGTAACACTCGCCACCTGCTGCGGCTGACGATATTGACCTCGTCCCCTGCCTCGGCCCCGGCCTCGGCCTCCAAATACTGCACTTGCCTCGCCCTGGCGGCGCCCACCAAAAGCTTTCCTATTACTGCCAGATGCAGTTGATTCCTCAACTTGGAACTTTCCTTGCTTGATGTTACGTTCAATCTTTTCCCCCATCAGAATTAGGTCTGAAAAACTGGCCAGAGACGTGTGAAACAACATGTCATGAAACAGCCCTGTGAATGTGCCGACAAACATGTCATTCATTTCCTTATCTTCTACCGGAGGACGGACCCTGGCAGCCATATCGCGCCACCTTTGCGCGTACTCTTTAAAGCTCTCCCCCTTCTTCTGCGACAGTCCCGCCAACTGGACCCGATTGGGTGCCAAGTCGCTGTTATACTTGTAGTGAGCTACAAATGCCTCTGCTAACTGCTTCCACGTCTTGATATCAGTTGGCTCCAATCCCATGTACCACTCTAGGGAAGGGCCCGACAGACTATCCTGAAAGAAATGCATTAGCATTCTTTCATCAGTTGAGTATGCAGACATCTTTCTATAATAAGCTCGTACATGTACTTTTGGACATGTGTCTCCTTTATACTTGTCAAACGCAGGAGCTTTGAATTTAATTGGCACCCTCAAGCCAGGTACCAGCCCCATTGTGGCCATGTCCAAACCCACAGCACTTTAGTTTAGGACTCCCCTCATCTGCTCTTCCAGCATTCTGATCTTTTGGGAGTCATCCATCGGCCCTTCGAAACCTCCTCCGGAGAAGGCGTCCTCCTGCTGATCTTCTTGCCACATACCATTTCCAGCCCCATACCCATCATATCCATTATTACGTCCAGTTCTGATCTGATTCATCCCCGGACCTCGGCCTCTGTTGCCGTACCCCTGAACACCTCCAGCAGGGCCAAAAGCCATAAACCCTGCGCCGTTTCCATTTCCAAAGCCTCCGTAGCCCTGATTGGCCACACCATAACCATCTTGCCCAAAGCCTTGAGCATTAAAGCCATACTTGCCAGTGTTATCGAATCCCTGATCGTTGAATCCGAATCCAGTATTGACAAAGCCGTTGCCTCCCATGTTATCTCCCAAATTGACATCACCCAGCCCAACATTATGGACAGCAGTCTCATTCCCAACTCCGACATTACCAGTCACAGCAGCGGTAGCGTTGTTGACATTAGCAGCAGGTGTATTGACTACAGGTGGAGCCACTGGCGTGGGAGTGTCGTCTTCGTGAACAGTATCGACCCGTACGGACTGATGATCTTCATTACCGTGACCAGCATTTCGAGCCAACAGAGGCTGGACCATGGCCTGCAAATTCTCCTGCCCTTTCGCAATAGCTTCCATGGTCTGCATAAAGAGAGCGAGCTTCTCGCGCACGTCTTGCATCTCGTTCTGCATTTGATCCATGATTCTTCGGCAGTTGGTGCGGGTAGAATAGCGGTGCGGGTGTTGACCTGCAATCCTGGAAAGTACCTGTTAAAAAGCAGTAAATAAGACACTTATTCGAAGATTACCTGTAATGCAATATGAATATGAATGCAATGCAATGTGCTTGTGCTTTAGGGAAATTCATTCCCCCAGTTCTAGTGTGAAGGTGCCAGTGCGGGGACAGTGTTGACAATAGGAATATCGGAGCTGAATCATAGAAAGCCTCATATATTGCTGAGAAAACCAGAATACAATGTCGCTGAGAGTACGATAAGAAGGCATGACCTCAACCAACAATCCTGGTGATGGTCAGCACTTATGCAAATAAAGCATACAAGTTACTACAAGTTACTACATGAAATAATCAAATCCTCCCGAAAGTGTGGTACTCTTCTATCAACTTCTTGGTCTCTGGATGACTTGGTCGATCAAGCAGCCCTTCAACAAGTTGGTTTCTTTTCTTAAGAACACGGCGCACGTCTTCAGCAGTTTCTTCCCATGTTGCGTCTCCGAAGCAATCTTCTAGCTTTCGCTTCTGAGACACCGCTTCATCTCTGGATTTGATTGCCTTGTTCAGTGCATGCTGGACACTATACCGGGTCATCACTTCCTCCTCACACTTCTTGATGCTAGACTTCAACTTCTCCTCGAGGTCGGAAATTTGTTGCTTCAGCTTATCTTCCCTCTTCTTATTGTTGGTGAGTGTAGCATTCCAAGTCTTATTGCAAGAGGAGATTTCTCGGTGTGCCGCGTCAAGCGCCTTCTTTTTGGCTTCCAGCATGTCATGGGAGCTTCTGAACTCTTGCCCCAGACGTTCACGCTTTTTCTTTTCCTCAGTCAACTCAGCCTCTAACCTGTTTAACAGCTCGATTTATTGTTGGAAAGCATATACGGCCTTGTTTTTCTCACTGCGTACTTGAGCTAGCTCTTGCTCTAACCCTTCGTTGATCTTCATCAAGGCTTCCTTTTCCTTCACAACTTGCTCGTAGGCCTCCCTAGAAACAGTAGTTGGCTCTTCTGCCGGGACGGGAGCAGTGACGGGTGCAGCTGGAAATGGCATTAACAACTGACTTGCTCTTTCCTGGATCCAAACCTTGTAAGGTTCATAAGTCTGGCAATCGTTCTTACCTAACAGTGGCTTCCCTTTGCGGTTAATACGTGTCCAGGCATGTTGCAACTTGGCTAATAACTCCCCCTTCACGTCTCCGGTGAAGTACAGAGATTCCTGTACTTCCTCCTCCTGAGGTGGATTCTTCAGTGCATATCCGAACTGACGAATGAATAGAGAAGGGTTGTAATTGATACACCCTTTTCTTCCTATCAGCGGCACATTAGGGTACCCAGAACAACTGAAGATGAGCTTAGATCCCAACAGGTCTCGATCAAACCATACAACGTCTTCGGAATATAGCCTCATCAGGCGCTCTGACCAACTGGCCGAGGTTGCACTGTCCACAAATGGTCCCTTCATGGGGAGATGACTTTTGAACCACATATTTAATAGAGGAGCACAGCAGTAAACAACTTTTCCCCTTCGGTTTTCGTTCTTGTAGTGCAATGAGTGGTAGAAGTCTCCGATCAACGTTGGCACTGGGTTGCCTGCAGCAAACAGATAGAAAGCATCCAGATCTACGAAGTTGGGCAAGTTGGGAAACAGCACAATTCCATAAATGCATAAAGCCAAAATAGCATTGAAAACCACCCAACAACCGTTCTTGGCGTACTCTTGAGCCTTGCCAACCAGAAAAGCTAGAGAGAAACCGGGAACCCCAAGCCAAGAAGTCACCAACAGCTCAGCAGCATTCATATGCAAGGCTTTGGCTAAATCCTCCAACTTGGGCTCAGCAGCAGAGTGAATAAAGGGAACCTTGTTCTGCACGGGAAGCTCAGTAAACTCCACATACTCCTCAATGGTAGGCCCTAGAATGAAGTCAGCAAAAGTAAAGCATCTCAATGCGGGGTCATAGAACTGCATCAAGGTGTATAGCCCGTTCATCTCATCAGCAGTGGGCTTGCAGACTAATCTCAGTAATCTCCCATGACTCATTCTGAAGCTTCTCCTAACCTCCTCATCAGCAAGAGATATCAGACCAAGCAAAGAAGGAATATCGGGTGAAGGCAGCTTATACGCAACTGTTTTCCTCAAACCAACCATAATCAATACTCAGAAGTCTGGGCACTAGAACCGGGGAATATGCAAATGCACCTGCAGCACAGACACACGTTAGTGAAATGCAAGTGGTAATGGATATGCAGGCAATGCAATGCAAGTAACATGCAACAGGGACCAAAGCTGTAGCTGAATAGCCTGAACCCAATCAAGAAAGGTCTCCGATAGACCGTCCAGAAGTCATCAAACCCTGGTCTCAGATAGACCTAAAACAAAGCTCCACCACTGGTCTCTGACAGACCTCAAACCATAACTACAACTGGTCTCTGGTAGACCTCAAATCACATCTCTAATTGGTCTCTGACAGACCTCAGAACACTCCAACTGGTCTCTGACAGACCTCAGAACACATCTCCAAATGGTCTCTGACAGACCTCCTAACTCTCCATAAATACCCAGGATCTCTGATCAAGAAATAACCGGTAGTCTGAAGGTCTAGTTACCTGCATAATCCCAAACCCTCTCACAGGTGGATGTCCTAGTAACTGACAAAGATATGGCATCCTATGCGGTCGTCGGCGTCACAGACTTTCAGGGTTGATGATACGATTCCCAGAAGGAGTGGCATCATCAAATCCTGAAGAGGCCTCACTTAGCCAACTTCCAAATGATCGGTTCCCGGAGTCGACAATTCAGCTGACCAACAACCCCTTCGACCCAAAGGGTAGAAAAAGAAGCCAACCAGAAGAACCTCGTCCGAGTGTAGATTTCATGAGACACTAATGCAAGCAAAGCCGGCACGCGCCCACTACTTTCTACTCTAATTCTAGGTGCACTCAAGCCCAGGTCCGGCTTCTCACTCAATATCAGAACACCCGTCACACCCCAATACAGCAATAATAATCCATATACATAATGCTGAAAATAAAGGTCAGAAATATAAATCCATACAAAATCCTCGACGGGAAAACAAGCGTTAAGATTGACTCTCTTAAGGGACGTTGGATCCCAAATGCATAAGAACCATCGCAGTTCTTAGCAGCCAGGGGACGTTGGATCCCCAGCAGAGTCGCCAGCTGTCGCTACTGCGAAAATCGGCGCCGGCTGAACAGAAGAGTCGCCACCGTGCGTCATTTATCCCACGGAAGGGAAAGGAAATGCTCAGAGTAAACCTCGCACAATACGGGAAAAGTATGGTCATCGCAACCAAAACCTGGATTCGGGAGTCGGTTACGCAAGGGGAAGGTATTAGCACCCCTCACATCCGTCGTACTCGACGGGATCCACGCTTGATTTCGGGTATGGATTGTTATTCTATCTAAACTATTGGTCAGGGGTTAAAAGAGAATGAAAAATAAAATGAAAAATAAAAATGACTCGGCAAAGTATCGCACTTTATGCCTACGTATTCTCGCCTGGAACGAGAAATCAGAGTCAACGTAGTTCGCCTACCTACGGGAAAGGAGGGGAAAGTTGCTCGCTAGGATATCGCATCCTATGCCTACGTACTTCCACACAGCATGGAAGATCAGAGCAAACGTAGTTCGGGCTTCGTACGACACAAGCTTGTCTTGATTGATTTTATTCCTTCTGAAAAAGGTTTTTTTTGGATTAACAGTCCCGGCGGGCAAAAATGACGCTTTGATGAGTTCACATTCTTTTACGGAAGAAGTGTCTTTTATTGTGTTTGAAATCTTTATGTGTTTTTCTGTTTGTTTTGAGAAAGAAAGAGACAGAACTCTAACCTACGGTTGCGAAGGGAATCAAACTGACCTAATGTTATCATGCAGGGGTTAAGACCTAGTGTCTATCATGCTCCTCTCTTGCACAGAGAGAAACAGAGATCCTAAGGGATAGGCAGAAACAGAAACAATATCAGATATAATAAAGCAGTAAAATGCATGGATGCAACAGTACAAGCGAGGCAAGGGAGTCCCACTCAACCTCGAACCTAGAAAACAATAGGCAAAAGTGAACAGACTTCACTTTCAACCCAACAGGGGAACCAGCAAACAATACAGCCCATAAAACCAATCAATACATCAGAAATGAAATACAACAGCATCAGCAGCTCTGAATCAACATCTGGCTTCAAGTAATCTCCAATCAGTTACAGGCTTCAACAAGCACCAATCTCCATCTTCATGGCCTTCAGGCAAGGGCTTTGATCATCAGTCTTCTATCTGCCATGGCTTTTCTTCAAGTTCAAACCTCCAGGATGAGGAATCAGTCACAAGAGTGAAGTGAATGAATGTTAGACAGTTAATTACCTACCAAGGGTGGTTCATCAACTGTTAACATTAAACAGAAAGTTTTCTCTCAAAAGTTCTATCTTTCCAATACATTCACTGATCCTTCCAAAGGAAGGAGGTGGATATTTGAAAGAGACTTTGAATCATAGAGAAAGGATAGAGGCAAACAAAGCCATCTATGTTTGAGAAGCAAGCTTTCTAATCTAAAGCTCTGCCTAGCTTCTAAACCCTAGTCTCCTCAGCAGCTGCTAGCAAGAACCTCCTTTCCAACTCTGGCAGTTGTTCTTCAATCTCTGGATCTCCAATGGTCTTCATTTCCCCAAGTCTCAGCTCTCCCAGGTCCCCAGGCAATCCCAATACCCACACAAGCAAGCAATAATCCCCAGAGGGCACACCACACCAGTCAATCAGCTATACAGCATATCAATAGCAGTAGGGGAATCCTGACTTTTTCTAAGGGATCTAATAACTACCCATAGCCCCTATAGTCCCATAACTAATATTCAAACCCTAAGTCCTAAGGGAAAAGAATCAAATCTCCTAAGTCATTACTTAAAACCCTAGTTTTATCCATGTTGTTCAAGCCTATATTAAGCACCTAAAATTAATTTCTAAAAATGGGAACTAAATTGCATCTACAAGTTTGATGTCTAAACTAAACAACCTAAAAAGAATGGATGAAAAATATGAAAGTATCTAATAGAACAAAAATTAACAAAATCATGTATGAAATGAAACCATTTAAAATGTTATTTATTTAGAAAATATGGGAAAAATATCAAATAAAATATAAAATGCAATTTTTATTTTTTATAATTTTCTAGACATCCTAAAGAAAAATATGCAAAAAGAATGAATTAAAAATGATGATTTTGCTATTTATTATGAATTTTATAAGATGCATGAAAAATATAAAGAAATAAAAAGAAAGTATGAAGAAATAAGAGGGAGGGGGTGAGAAAAGCAAGAAAAACACGTTCAATGCATTGGGCTTATTAGAATGGGGGGTGTGGATAGCTCTCTGAGCCCAATCCCCCCAATTAATGAAACGCTGCGTTTCAATTCTTTTGAAATTTCCCTCCGTTTCAACTTTAAATGTGGAGCGTTGGATGAGGATTTGAGTCAACAGTCAAATGGGGATCGTGTGGTGCTGGGGTCGTCTTCAACCTTGAGCCCAAACCCTAGCTCAGAAAAACCCTAACCTGCACACACCTTCGAGCTACTGGTTCTCTCTCCCTGCTCCATGAAATCAAAAACTTCCAACAGCAAACTTGCACTATATCAATCCCTCTACACGTTCATGCCAATAGCTTATCCTAAAACTCAATCAATAAGGTAATTCGATAGGCGCAACAGGTCTGATTCACCATTCTCCAACTGATATTGATTCTCTCAATTCTCTCTGGAACTCATCCTAAACCAACCTACAACTCGCCCTGATCATTTTAAGCATCCAATCCAAGATTATTTCTCATGATTCTTGACATTCTAAGCTTCACCAGAAATGGTGCACCATGATCAATGTCCATGAAACTTGCCCAAACTTATCAAAATCAATCATCACACCTATCCTAACCAGTCCATGCTAACAATTCCCTATAATTATCATTCAATCATGTAATTCGAATGAAGTTACCAACCTGTTATGATGCTGAAAACAGTTATGGAATATACTTGTCCAATGCTTGGAAGGAGGGGAAACTGATCAGTGATCTTGGAGATGAGTTCTGTATGCAATCAGAGAGGCTCCAAAGCTTTGAATCTTCTAGTTCCAAGGTTCTTGCACTTTGAATGATGATGATGAATAGCACAATTACTTGCTCAATTTGCCAAAGAAATGTGTGGATTCTGACCTTTGTGTGATGATGATGAAGATTGAATCAAGAATGTTGAAGTTTGGTGAGAAATTGATGGAGTTTGAGAAGCTTATGCAAGAATGAAAAATGAGTGAAAATGGAGGTTTTGAACAAAGTGGTAGCACCAACCCTTGCATGATTCAGCTTGCATGAATATATAGGTGATATAGGAACCTCCTAGAACATTGGAGAAATTTCCTTTACACTTTCCCTTTTCAATTTGGATTATGTTACTTTCAATTCAAGCAACCATGGATAACTCACAAATTATGACCTAAGCTCAAAATTCCACTTTAGCCAATGTTTTTAAAATGCCTTTTCCATTCAAAATGACCTATAATTTTGCATCATTTGGCCAAGATATGAAAAATACCATTTTTTAAGCCATTTTCCTTCATTAAATTCACCAATTTTGAAACCTTGTGCTATGGACATTTCCAATCTCTCATGGTCACTTTTCTAGACTCAAAATGTCATTTGGAGCAAGTTTGATGTTGTAAGGTTTTTCATTTGAGGCCTCCTTGTATGAGTTTTGGACATAGGTTAAAATGACCTGTAATTCACAAATGACCAAAATACCCTTTGCTTGCCAAGATCATAAGTTGAGTTCCACACATCATATGAAGGCATACTATACCATTCTAGAAAGCTAAGACAATGAGGAACAATTATTATGTTGACCAGAAATTCATTTGAAATCTCCTTGAGGGGTAAAAATTGCTTGGAAGTCAAGTCACTTTCACAGACAAAATTTCAGATACCTCAGATGACCTGTAACTTGCAAGGACCATAACTTGAGTTCTATAAATCTCCTTAATGTCTTCCACCACTCAAATTAAAGGTATTGAGATCCTCTACAAGTTTCATGTTGGCTAAGGATCCATTTGAATCTTTCATTTTGACTTATCTTGCTTGGAAATTTGACCTAAACTAGGGGATTTTACATAGAAACCCTAATTTAGAAACTCCTCTTCTCCTTGATTTCTTTTGATTTCTTCTTAGCACATCACCATATTCTTCTCTACATGTCAAATGATGAACCCCACATCTCTCCAATAGACTTGAATGCCCTTTAAATCAGTCAATTGACCTAGGGTTGACCTAGGGTTGACCCAGATGAAACCCTAGTTGACTGTCTTCAACTGCAATTCTTGTGGTCACCTCAACAACTTATTTTCATCCCCAAATGACTTTCTAAGCCTCTCCTGATGTCTAGATGCCCTCCATGCCTTCCATTCACAGCTCACAACCCTCTTGTTGACCCTCAGATACCCTCAGATAGGGGATAGGCTCAAGGCTTGATCTGCTGAACTCTCTGCCCTCAAATTCTTTTCTGATGACTTGAATGAGATGGAATTAGGATAATATCCTCTTGATAGGCCTCTAGAGATGAAAATAATGATTGGTCCCCTGTTGAATGACTTGCTATGCTTATGCTATGCAGATGGTTAGTCTATGTACATGACTCTATATGCAAATGCTAATGATATTGAAACATAAACCAAGTGAATAAGGTTGGGCAAATTCTAGGGTGCAACACATATGTATATTTTTTATAAGGATCAATCATGCTTTTTTTAAAGTGTGATCTTTCAATAGCAAAAGTGATTTTTGGTTCTAGAGCCTTGTCAAGTTTGACTTTAAGAGTCCTAACCTCTTTTTTGCCAAATATGACAAGTATCACATCCAAAGTTCAACCATCTACTTTTTTCTTCCACAACATCTACCTTTGTTACTTCGGCCATGGATGCCTTGAGCGCCTCTAATTCCCTTTCAGAATCAGAGATCTTTTTCTCCAAGTGAGTAAAAATGTGTTTGTTTGAGGCCAAACATTTAAAGGCTTCCTTAGCCTCATGGTGTAAGGTGTCAAAGGCATATTGTAATTTAGAATGAGACAATTTACTAGAGTTTTCGTATTTAGCATGTTGTACCTTTTTATTCTTCTTCTTTTGATGAGCCGAGAGATAAAGGTTAACAGACTCTTCTTCGTCACTTGAACTGTCATCCCCGGATGACTCACTATCGCTTTCCCAAGCGATGTAAGCTCTTCTAGGCTTAACTTGTTTCTTTTGTGAGCGATTACTCTCCTTTCCTTTGTCCTTCTTCATCAATGGAAAATTCGGCTTATAGTGCTCAAAATTTCCATAATTAAAGCATGATCCTTTTGCTTTACTACACTTATTGCCTTCATTCTTGGAAGACCTTGATTGTCTTCTAAAATTGACGAGATTCTTTTCGGAATGTCGTATACCATTCTTCTTTACATAGAGATTGTACCACTTCACGAACAACCCCAAAACCTCATTCGTTTCTTCATCATCATCATCACTCGAGTCGTAATCACTTAGCTCTTTTGCGGATGATTTTGAACAAGAAATTTTAGAGCTATAAACTTCTTTTCTGTAGTTTTGGTCTTTTCTTTCTTTTCCTTTTTCTTAAATTTATCAAGGCTAATAAGCACCTGCTCATAATCTTGGAGCTTTCCAAAAAGAGTTATAAGATCCAAAGTCATAAGATCTTTTGCTTCCTTTATGACCGTGACCTTTGGTTGCCACTCCCTGGTTAGACATCTTAAACTTTTTTAGTAGCAAAGTCATTGGAAATTGGTCTACCAAGTGAATGTAGTCTATTGATTAAGTGAGAAAATCTCTTTTGCATGTCTGCAATGTTTTCCCCTTGCTCCATGTGGAAGAGACCAAACTCTTGAGTCAAAGTGTTGATTCGAGCTAGCTTAATGTCATTAGTTCCCTCATGGGAAACTTGCAATGCGTCTCACATACCTTTATCAGTCATACAATATGAAACTTTATAGTATTCACCAACTCCCAAGAAGGAGATCAGAATATTTCTAGCCTTTAAATCATAGGTGTACTTTTCTCATCTTCATCAGTCCATTGTGGTTCAGGCTTAGGCACAACAACATTATTTTCATCGGTCAAGGTAATTTCGATAAGACTGTTCAATATAACGTTCCATACATTTATATCAATGGAATTGATATGCACGTGCATACAATCTTTCCAGTAACTATAGTTCTCACCATTCAAAACTGGTGCTCTATTGTGAGCCCCTTTTGGTTCGTTTTCTATATTCTAAGAAGTTATATGCGAAGCACGGAATGAACCGGTGCTTTTGATACAACTTTTTAGACGATGACAATGATCTAGAAGGGGGGGGGGGGGGTTGAATAGATTACTTATTCTTAAACATAGTCGACGCTTGTAATAAATTGGTTTTTTAAAACTTTTAAGCGGAAGCGGCTGAAGAACCGCGATCGCCTAAATGAACAGTTATAAAAAAGATGAAATATTGATAACAATGAAAAATCAAATCAATAATTTGAACACCAACCAATATGATTTTGTTTAGTCAAAGTTGTTCAATTTCTAATGCTTGTCAAAAATAAACACAAATTAAAAAACAACTCAAAATGTTTGTATTCAAGCAATTTGTCGAACACTTGGTGGATGAAGCACTCCAAGTAAAATTCACTAAGTAAATGTAGTGCTAAGCTTTTCCGATTACAACCAAACAGATTGTAATGAGTTTTCTAAATGTGTTTCAGCACTACAATAAACCAGAATTTTAGTCAACCAGTTTGATTGCACACAATTGTAAAAATTCAGAAATGCAAATAGAAAAAAGAGAGAACAACACCAATTTGTTGAGGCAGCTCCCCCATCGTCCTCGGTCGGGGTCCGTCTACCCTTAACTCTAAAAATAGAATTGAGACTTGTATATAGAACCTGCTGATTTTTTTTTTACAAGAGAAGCAATAGAAATCAAACACTCAATCCTAATCATTGATGCTGAGTCTATGCCTTCTCTTCCCTTGATTCAAGATGAACCAAGTCCTTCGAATGTGATGAGTAAACCTCCAATTGCGGCACCACCTTTGAACAGCCCAACGGTCTTCAACTCTTTTCCCAGCTGATTTCAAACACCCACAATTCGAACCCAAACCTTCCTTCCACAATCTTCCTATTAACGATACTAAATTGACAGAACATCTCTTTCTTTATTTACCTTCTCACGGCTGAATCTGTGAAGGAACGATTAGTGCAAAACCCCCAAAATCCAAGATTCTTGGAGGAAAAAACCCTAACGGTTTTATTCAAGAAAAACCCATTAATCTCTCAACTCAAACCCAATACACTGATCCTATGTTTGGACGTTGTCACCTTAATGATGCAGAATGCACAACAAAAATGATTATGTGTATTAGTTGAGAAAATCCAAGAAAGAGGGTGAAGATGATGAGAGCAAAATCAGTGTATATTTTCACTTTTCTTGTTATTGTGTAAAGAATGAGCTAACACAATATATGTGCAAATCTTTGACCAAATAACCAACATTACAGACACTTTGAAAGACAAACATAATAGAAAAATAGTGTGAAACAAGCGAACGATCGACCTAAATAATTGGGGGATAGATCTGAGCTCTCTCAAATACAGGATTATGTAGAAAAAGACTTTTTGCGTCGACCGGAACATGACCATGCATCGATGAAAAGCAACCCAATTTTGACAAATAGAAATACACATAGTATGAGTCGATCGACAGATCAACGCGAGCTCTCTTAAGAGAAAATCACAAAAATTCACTCTGCATTAATCGACCTAAGCAAGTTTTGAGTCAACTCAAAGACGCATAACTTGCAAAAATTATGATTTTGATATCTCTTACTATTTCAAATTTCTTCTAATGCACATCTAAGTCAACCAACATGATCAAAATCATGTAGAATACATATAGTTCTTTCTCTATATGAACAGACACATGTTTTTGATAAATGCTTGACACGAGAAAAATAACGAATGCATATGCGACTCAAGGATATCGTCCAAAGTACACATTACTAACTATATATGTTTTGACATCATTAAAACAAGTATTGAGACACTTTTCCCTTACATACTTAAACTTGTTTATCCAGGATATGAGTGACATAAATCGCTAACGAGCATCGAAGCCCGCGTATCCATACAAAAAATGGTGTTTAGGATATGCACGCTTACAACAAAGAATAATAAGTATATATAAATGATATGATATACTTGTTCCCCATGTGTTATAATTAATATTATTGTAGATGCTTTTGATTGGCTATATTTTATGGCAAAACATTCGAGTATGTGTGAATGTCATAACTGATGTTATGACATACATCAAGGGTGTTCTGCAGGGTAAGTTGGGATAGCTAAAAGCAAGTTAAGTTGAATGTCATGCTGAATGTTATGACATCAAGCTTATGACATCAAGGTGCGCAGGTTTTAGTTTTTGGTATTAGCTCAGGCTATACTTCAGGAAACATGTTAGGAAGCCTAGTTATCTCAGGAGACATATCAAGCATTGCTGAGGATAACATGGAATGCCCCTGACCTAATTGGACGTGCGCAGGTTCATGAAGAGAGGTTTATCTTGGGTAAACCTAATTTCTACACCTAGGCCCAAGAACTGTATGCTGCTTATATATACAGAAGTAGAAATCCTAATTCACTGGGGCTTTTGGACAGTGTTTAGAAAGTGTGTATTGAGTGTCCTTGTGAGTGAAGAATTCAGTCTGTGTATTGTGATCTTCACGTGTGTGTTTGTGTCTTAGGATACTTGTGAGCCAAGCAATCATCTGCTGTATGATTGCGTTGGACTAGTGAGTTTTGAGCTGTCTGTGAATTGTGTCACTCTAAGCTTTTAAGCAAGAGTGTTGTGTCACTTTATCAAAGCTGTGAAGCAAGATCAAGGTTTGTTTGAAGTGTGTCTTCAATATTACTTGTAACTTTGAATTGGTTGATATCACTGCTGTGATTGAGGGGGAGTGAATTGGTAACTCAGGTCTAGTGTTAGGCTGAAGTGTCATTGGGTAGGTTTTAAGTGAAGAGTGCAAACTGGTTGTTTGACTCTAAATGAATTCTGCCAATAGTGAATTTCCTCCCTGGCTTGATAGCCCCTAGATGTAAGTGTGGTTTGCACTGAACTGTTAGAACACCGATTGGTGTTTAATATATCTCATTGTTTTGATGATAACATAAATGAAATTTTGTATAAAGGAAATATATACTCTAATTGTGCTTAAGTAATTTTGTTTTAGATCTTAAATTATATATTCATCTGGAAGTAAAAATTACATCTGCAACTGAAAAGAACGTTAAGACTCTGAGCGTCAGAAGCAACATTTCAGAAGACTCTGATCTGCTACAGGTGACTCTGAGTGAAACTAAGAAGAATTTGAGTAAAGAGCGTACACCATTGTTTCAGAAGACTCTGGAAGTACTTCACGCTGCAAGTACAGAGGCTCTGATATTCAACCTTGCGCTGATTGTAACATTCACGCTTTAGCACTATTGCTGCAAGACTCTGATATGAAGAACAAGGAACTACATCAAAGGATCTGATGTTAGTATAAATTGAAGGATATATTTTATTCACTTGAAAAGATTCCAGCTCAAAGAAAAGATCTGTTGCCTATCCCAACGTCTGCTCCAACGGCACTATTCCTCATTTATGCATGACATAAGAATTCAGATACAAAGCACATATCTGAACATTCCTCTTCCTGGAAAGGAAAAGTCAATAGAAGACAAAAAGGCAACAGAGGCAGCAGAACATACAGCAACGCACAGTCTTTGAGATAAGGACTTGAAGTAGTATTTAAACAAGCTTCAGCATCTTTCCAACGTCGACGAATACTTACGAATCATTTGAAAGGAAAAAAAACTCACAAGCTCTCATTCAAATATTCTTCAAGCTTAATAGTTTTCATATTCGTTCTTAATTTTGTGTAAACATCACTGTTGTGATATAGCTTGTTAGAAGCAAAACCTTGAACACAAATTGTTAGTTTAAATCTTTTGTAAAAAGAATTCCTTAAGAAGACCAAGTAGTGGTCAGAATTTCTTGAGAAGACTAAGACTATTGGTCTTAGTGGTTAACACTGTAATCAGTTTTATTTAGTGGATTAAGTCCTTGTTGAGAAAGGAAAATCACCTTGGTAGGGTGGACTGGAGTAGTTTGAGTTCAAACAAACCAGGATAAAAATATCTTGTTATTTTCTATCTTCCAATTTGTTTTAAAAACCCTTATTTAGCTCTGGCTCTGTAGTGCTATCACTTAACACTGAAAGAGAGATCCAGTTGGGAAAAACTCTGGTTTGATTATTATCTTTGATATTATGGCTGAAGCTTCAACTTCAACTTCCAACAACAAATATGAAGATAGAGATAGAATCAACACCAAACCTCCCATGTTTGATGGTGAGAAGTTTGATTACTGGAAAGATAGAACAGAAAGTTTCTTTCCAGGCTATGATGTTGACCTTTAGGATTTGGTCATTGATGGTTGTGTTCACCCCACTAATGGGGATGGCAAAAAGATTGACAGAAAGTCAATGACTGAAGCTCAGAAGAGAGAATTCAGGAATCATCATAAAGCAAGAACCATTCTATTAAATGCTATATCTCATACTGAGTATGAGAAGATCACAAACAGAGAAACAACATTTGATATGTTTGAATCTTTGAAGATGACTCATGAAGGAAACTCCCAAGTAAAGGAGACCAAGGCTCTGGCGCTCATCCAGAAATATGAAACCTTCAAGATGGAGGAGTCTGAATCTGTGGAAACTATGTTTTCTGATATTGAATATGAAAATCTCCCTGATTTCTGCTCTCACTACAAGAGATAGGGGCATGATGTGATTAACAGAGGCCTTTGAAAAATGGTGCTGGCATCCAGGCGAACGATAATTTTACGAATGAGGAATGCCAAACCTTGGATGCCAACACCACAAATGATTTGATTTCACCACTTTTGGAGAAGAATACTATTATTCCAAGTCCTCTTAATTTTATCTCTCAACCTTTGGTGGAGACAGATTCACAAATGTTATCTATCATGGAAGCTACCCCAACTAATCCAAGTGTTGATTCTTCACATGCAGATGCGGTTTTCCTGAACAACTCTTGGGCGGTTTTGGAAGCTATTTGGGAGAAATCTACTCAAAGTGAAGGGGTTTTCTCTTCTACCATGAACAAATTTAAAAAGAAATAGTCGGCTCGACAAAAACAAAAGTACTCAACAAGGTCACAAGCAGGACTTAACCATATTTCCTCACGAAGTGCCTTTTCTGGAACATTCGTAGGGTGGCTAATGCTCTGTCTAGATTAGCCTTTAAGAGACTCATTAAGATTAATCATCATGACTTCATCTTTATAGTAGAGCCTAAATTGGGTTTTGCTAAGTTTCCAACTAATTGGTTTCATCGTTTAGGAATCAAGTAGTTTGCGTTCAACATCAAGGATATGCCATCCTTATGGTGGTTTTGCTCTCTTGATTTATCTCCAGTCATCCTTTCATCTTTTGACCAATTTTTTGCTTTTCATGTTGTGTTGGATAATAGGAGTTTAGCCTATGCTGCAGTGTATACTTCAACCAATCTCTTCCTTAGAAGGAATCTTTGGTTCGATCTCAGCCAGCTTCTCTTTTTGTACCCTATCCCGTGGTCTTTCGTGGGAGATTTCAATACAATTATTAGCGCTCACGAGCACCATGGTAGGAGCTCGCCGACCCGCGATCCTTTGTCCGAGTTTAAGAATTGGTCTGATGACAATAACCTCATCCACCTCCCGACTACTGGTCCTACTTTACTTGGTCAAATAAGCGGGATTCGCCTTTTTCCATTGAGCGTCGGCTTGACAAGTGCATTGGGAACCTGTCCTAGTTTGATAGCTATAATTAGATTTTCGTTTCTACTCTTGTCAGAATTAGATTCAATCACTACCTGTTGCTGTTTGAATTCCATTTTAACCCCGTTTGTGTTGTTTCTCAGTTCAATACCTTAAGCCGTGGTCGCTTCATGACGACTGTAGGTAGTTGATCGAGTTGGTCTGGTCTAAAGAGGTTATATGCTACCCTTTGTTCATTCTTCATAAAAAGTTAAGTTACTGAAAAAAGATCTTAAAGAATGGAATAAAAATACGTTTGGGAATGTTACGGCTAATGTTAAGAATGCGGAGGACCTTCTTGGTAAAATTCAGCAGCAAATCCAAGAGGAAGGTATCTCTGATAACCTCAAGTTGCTGGAACTTAACGTGTATTATACTCTGTCAAAGGGTCTTGACATGGAGGAGTTCTTTTGGAAAGAGAAGTCCAGGATAAAGTGGTACTTGGAGGGAGATTGCAACACCACTTTTTTCACCTTGTCTCTAATATTAAACACAATCTGAAGCCTATTTCATTGCTGCATCATGAAGACAAGACCCTCTCCGACCCGAATGATACTGCAGACTGTACTGTGCAATAATTTCAAAAGTTGTTTTCTACTAACTCGTTGTTTTTTCAAGATATGAGTATGGTGGACGAGACTATTCCTCGGTTGGTTGACGACAGTATGAATGTTATCCTCACTCGGCTTCCTTCGTTGGATGAGATTAGATCGGCTGCTTTCGCTCTTAATAAAGATGGTGCTCTGGGCCCAGAAGGTTCTGGTGCTTCATTCTATCAGACCTATTGGGATATTGTTAAGGTCGATGTCTCTAATTCCGTTACGGATTTTTTAATTAAACATTGGATTATGCCTGGTTTCAACTCTAACACGATAGTGTTAATTCCGAAATTCAAAGGTGCTGATAAGCTGGACTTATTCTGCCCTATAGCCATCTCCAACTTCAAGTTCAAGTTGATTACCAAAATCATTGCAGACTGGTTGACATCCCTTATGCCTTTTCTTGTTTCAAATGAGCAGTGAGGATTTATTTAAGGAAGGAACATTCTTGATTGTATTGGTCTGGCTTCTGAGGTAGTTAATTTGTTTGACTCTAAAACCTGGTGCGATAACGTTGCCCTTACAGTCGATATCAAGAAAGAATTCGATACTCTTAACTGGAATTTATTTTGAAAGTTCTTATGAACTTTGATTTTGATGATAAATTCTATTATTGGATTAGCTCTATTTTGCATCAAGCGAGATTGTATTTTAACATTAACGACACGTTGAAAGGTTTCTTTAAGTGCTCCCGAGGGGTTTGTCAGGGTGACCCGCTCTCGCTACTTCTGTTTTATCTTGTCGAGGACGTTCTTAGCAGGAAAATTCAGCAGTTGGTTTCCTACAACAAGTTGGATCTGATTTCTGGACCGAATAAAAAAAAGTTTCCTTCTCATATTTTATATGTCGATGACGTTATTATTTTCTACAAAGGTAAGCTATCAAACATTCATAACATTATTAATACTTTCCAACAGTATGTGTTGGAACTTTAATTAATTAATGGTGGAACTTTAATTAATTATAGTGGGAATTGGAAACATTTGTTGACAATTAATGAGCAATAAATGAACACAAGTGAGAACTAATATAGAAGTGAATTTGAAAAGATTCATTTTAGTCCCACATTGAAGGGAATGGAAATATTAGTCGTGTTTAGATGAATTATTTTTTGGACCCGAATTTATATAATTTAATTATCATTAATTAATTAATATAATTCGGTGGAAAATTAATTAATAATAAATATTAATTAATTAAGAAAATAATTGGTCAGTCAGTCCTCCACGAATTTCTCAGTCTCCCACCATTTTCTCCACTCCCCACGAATTTCTCAGTCTCCCACCATTTTCTCCACTCCCCACGAATTTCTCCCCACTCAGGTGCAGTTTGCTGCCTATAAATACAGGGTAGAAATTCAGAAGTGGGTACATCGGATTTCACAAATTCACACGAATTTTGATTTCCCTCCTCTCTTTCTCATTTCTCTTCATCTCAAAAACTCTCTTTTCTTGACTGGTTACTTTAACCAGATACTTTGAAAGGTGTATTTCTAGAGCGATTTATCAGTGTGCAACTGATAATCGTAAGTTTTAAGAACGGGCTGTTTTATCCTGGAGACGTCGTCGTAAATTCGACTGCTTTGCATAATTTGGCAGTACGACGAAACGTCTTAAAGAAAGCGACCTAGTACGCGACTCGTCCCGATAATTTCCTTGTGCCAAACGCTATTTTTTCAAATCCGAAAACAACAATTTTAAGACGTTTTCATAACTGCCATGGCAACTGAGGAAATTATCGGTACTACTGCGGCCGCTTCGGTCTCTGACAAACCTTTCAGGTTTGAGGGTTCCAATTTCAAACGTTGGCAAGCTAAGATGAAATTTTTCTTAACTCTGAAAAAGGTTGCCCACGTTCTGACTGAGGATATCCCGGTTGTCCCTTCTGCATCATCTGAACTACCTAACGGTAACTCACTTGCAGATTCAGACGGGACTTCCAAAATATCTGACTCAGATGCTGCAAAAGCTAAGGCTGCAGCAGATGATCTACAGCTCCGAAAAGAAATCGCCTTATGGCACGAGAATGATTATCTGTGCAAAAATCACATTCTGAACAGCCTTGCTGATGATCTGTACGACTACTACAGTAGCTACAGGACTGCTAAACAGGTTTGGGAGGCTCTGCAAAGAAAATATGATACTGAAGAAGCAGCTGCGAAGAAATTTGCTGTCAGCCGCTACTTGAACTACAAGATGGTGGATGAGAAGTCGGTGGAAGCTCAAGGCCACGAAATACAAAAGATTGCTCATGAGATCATTACAGAAGGTATGCCCCTCAATGAACAATTTCAAATTGCTGTAATTATTGACAAACTGCCCCCTGGTTGGAAAGATTTCAAAAATGTGCTTCGTCACAAAACAAAAGAATTTTCAATCGAGAGTCTGATAACTCGCCTCCGAATTGAAGAGGAGGCTCGGAAACAAGATCAGAAAGAAGAAGTCTTAGTTGTGTCTAACAACAAAAAGAAATTCGGTGCGGTTCTGAAGCCTACGGGCAAACCTTTAAAGAATCAGAACCGCAATGCTATGAACCGAATTAAGAATGGGAATCCCTCTAGGGCCCCATCGGCTCCATTTGCTAAGCAACAGCCACCACCTCAAAGAAATGATGCTCCGGTTTTCACTTGCTATAATTGTGGGAAACCGGGCCATATGGCAAAGAAATGTAGGAGCAGGCCTAAACCTGCAGCTGGCTCAAATGCTCAGGTCAACCTGACTGATGAGCAACTCATTGCCATGATCACTGAAATCAACATGGTTGGTGGAAGTGATGGTTGGTGGATAGACACTGGCGCCACTCGTCATGTCTGCTATGATCGTGCTATGTTCAAGACATACATGAATGCTGAAGATAAGAAAGTGTTGTTGGGAGATGCTCACACCACTAATGTTGCTGGAATTGGAGATGTTGAGCTGAAGTTCACTTCAGGAAAGACTTTGATCTTGAAGGACGTCATGCATGTTCCTGAAATTAGGAAGAATCTTGTTTCTGGTTTTCTTTTGAATAAGGCTGGGTTTAGTCAAACTTTAGGGGCAGATTTGTACACCATCACTAAGAATGGTATTTTTGTTGGAAAAGGGTACGCCACTGATGGCATGTTTAAGTTGAATGTTGATTTGAATAAAATTTCTCCTTCTGTTTACTCTGTGTGTGACTTCAATATTTGGCATGGTAGACTTTGTCACGTTAATAAACGAATCCTTTCTAATGCAAGCAACATAGGCCTAATCCCTAAACTAAATGTTAATGATTCCAATAAATGTGAATTTTGCAGTCAAGCTAAAATAACAAAAACTTCACATAAGTCAATTATAAAAGAATCTGACCCCCTAGATCTTATACACTCTGATATATGTGAATTAGATGGAAGTTTAACTAGAAATAATAAACGTTACTTTATCACTTTTATTGACGATTGCTCTGATTATACTTATGTATATCTAATGAAGAATAAAAGTGAAGCGCTTGACATGTTTAAGGTGTATGTAACTGAAATTGAGAATCAATTTAACAAGAAGATTAAGAGACTTCGCAGTGATAGGGGAACCGAATATGACTCTAGCTTGTTTAATGATTTTTATGCTGAACATGGTATTATACATGAAACGACTGCTCCATACTCTCCTGAAATGAATGGTAAAGCAGAAAGAAAGAATAGGACTCTTACTGAACTTGTAGTTGCAATCATGTTAAATTCTGGTGCTGCACCTCACTGGTGGGGGGAAATTTTATTGACTGTTTGCTATGTCCTGAATAAAGTTCCCAAGTCGAAAAGTAAGATCTCACCTTATGAGATATTAAAGAAAAGACAACCAAATTTGTCTTATTTGAGAACTTGGGGCTGCCTGGCTTATGTCAGAATTCCGGATCCGAAACGAGTTAAACTCGCTAGTAGAGCCTATGAATGCGTATTCATTGGGTATGCAGCAAACAGTAAGGCATACAGGTTTTATGACCTAAATGCCAGAGTAATCATAGAATCAAACGATGTTGAATTCTTTGAAGACAAATTTCCCTTCAAATCGAGAAATAGTGGGGGCACACAATCGAGTCACATTCCTGTGATAAAAAGCACTGAAAGCAGCGACAATGTAGAAACAGAGCTTCGAAGAAGTAAAAGAGCAAGAGTTGCTAAAGACTATGGGCCCGATTATGCGGCCTATAATGTAGAAGAAGATCCAATAAATCTTCAAGAAGCACTGTCATCTATGGATGCAGACTTATGGCAAGAAGCCATTAATGATGAGATAGATTCTCTAGAATCTAACAAGACCTGGCGCTTAGTAAACTTACCTCCGGGTTGCAAACCAATTGGTTGTAAATGGGTTTTGAAAAAGAAACTAAAACCTGATGGAACGATTGAGAAATACAAGGCACGCCTTGTAGCCAAGGGTTTTAGACAAAGAGAAAATATAGATTTCTTCGACACCTTTTCTCCAGTCACTAGAATTACATCCATTAGGGTACTCATTTCAATAGCAGCCATTTATAACTTAATAGTACACCAAATGGATGTTAAAACAGCTTTTTTAAACGGTGACTTAGAAGAAGAAATCTATATGGAACAACCAGAAGGATTTGTAATCCAAGGACAAGAAAGCAAGGTCTGTAAGTTAGATAAGTCTCTGTATGGACTAAAACAAGCCCCTAAACAATGGCATGAAAAGTTTGATAACTTAATGATAATTAATGGGTACAAAGTGAATGAAAGTGACAAGTGCGTCTATTACAAATCTGAGAATCGCATTTGTACTATCATATGTCTATATGTAGACGATCTACTTATATTTGGATCAAACATTCAGGCCATTAATGATATGAAATCATTGTTATGCAATAACTTTGATATGAAAGACCTCGGAGAAGTAAGCGTGATCCTGGGTATCAAGATCACGAGATCCGAACAAGGAATTTCTTTGGATCAATCTCACTATGTGGAGAAGATCTTAAAGAAATATAAATACTTTGATTGTAAACCTGCATGCACTCCGTATGATCCAAGTGTGAAACTATTTAAGAACACTGGAGAGAGTGTCAAACAAGCAGAATATGCGAGCATCATTGGCAGTCTTAGGTATGCCACTGATTGTACTAGACCCGACATTGCATATGTCGTAGGACTGTTGTGCAGATTTACAAGTAGGCCGAGTAATGAACATTGGCAAGCTATTGAGCGAGTAATGAGGTACCTGAAAAGGACTATGGACCTCGGCCTACACTATCAGAAATTTCCTGCTGTACTAGAAGGGTATAGTGATGCAGATTGGAACACCTTATCGGATGATTCCAAAGCTACTAGTGGTTATATATTTAGTATAGCCGGAGGAGCTGTATCTTGGAAATCAAAGAAACAGACCATTCTGGCACAGTCCACAATGGAGTCTGAGATGATAGCATTAGCTACAGCTAGTGAAGAAGCAAGTTGGTTAAGATGCTTGCTAGCTGAGATTCCTTTATGGGAAAAACCTATACCAGCTGTGTTGATCCACTGCGATAGTACCGCGGCTATTGCAAAAGTTGAGAACCGTTATTATAATGGTAAAAGACGTCAAATTAGAAGAAAACATAGCATTGTTAGAGACTGTATCTCTAAAGGAGCTGTGAGAGTGGATCATGTACGCACTGATGAGAACTTAGCAGATCCTTTGACGAAAGGATTAGCTAGAGAGAAAGTCCATAATACATCCAAAAAGATGGGACTAATGCCTATGAAGCAATTAGTTACTCATGATGGTAACCCGACCTAAATGACTGGAGATCCCAAGACTTAGGTTCAATGGGTAATAACAAGTTATGAGTAATATGAAAATGATCATGCAAGTAAAGCATGAATCCTGAAGTAATGAGAGGATGAGATAATAGAAACTCTTAATGAGATCTATACTCTGTATGAGGGAGTACCTAGGCTACAGGAGTACTCTTGATAGATTCACCTATGTGACTGTGGAACTAGGCCGGTTCCTATGGAATTTCGAGGCAGAATTCCTAGAGCATTCACTAAACCGGGATACACGTGCAGGGCCACTAAAGCACGGGCTACAAGAATACACCTTACGGAAAGGTTGTGTGCGGGTCTGATGTCCGAGATAGAGTTCAAGACAATGGTGTCACTCTTGTTGAATCAGAATCCTACTCGCTACGCTAAGGTTCAAGTCGTAGACACCTTTGCTTATGCTCAACCTGAGAAACGTCTGACGTACTTCTAAAATCTCTTTTAAATTCAAGTGGGGGAATGTTGGAACTTTAATTAATTAATGGTGGAACTTTAATTAATTATAGTGGGAATTGGAAACATTTGTTGACAATTAATGAGCAATAAATGAACACAAGTGAGAACTAATATAGAAGTGAATTTGAAAAGATTCATTTTAGTCCCACATTGAAGGGAATGGAAATATTAGTCGTGTTTAGATGAATTATTTTTTGGACCCGAATTTATATAATTTAATTATCATTAATTAATTAATATAATTCGGTGGAAAATTAATTAATAATAAATATTAATTAATTAAGAAAATAATTGGTCAGTCAGTCCTCCACGAATTTCTCAGTCTCCCACCATTTTCTCCACTCCCCACGAATTTCTCAGTCTCCCACCATTTTCTCCACTCCCCACGAATTTCTCCCCACTCAGGTGCAGTTTGCTGCCTATAAATACAGGGTAGAAATTCAGAAGTGGGTACATCGGATTTCACAAATTCACACGAATTTTGATTTCCCTCCTCTCTTTCTCATTTCTCTTCATCTCAAAAACTCTCTTTTCTTGACTGGTTACTTTAACCAGATACTTTGAAAGGTGTATTTCTAGAGCGATTTATCAGTGTGCAACTGATAATCGTAAGTTTTAAGAACGGGCTGTTTTATCCTGGAGACGTCGTCGTAAATTCGACTGCTTTGCATAATTTGGCAGTACGACGAAACGTCTTAAAGAAAGCGACCTAGTACGCGACTCGTCCCGATAATTTCCTTGTGCCAAACGCTATTTTTTCAAATCCGAAAACAACAGTATGCGACTGTTTCTGATCAGGAGGTAAACTGTTCGAAGTCGTTCACTCTCAGTGGATCAATTTCGAACTCTAGACTTAACATTATGGCTAATATTACTAGATTCCAACAAGGCGTTTATCCTTTTGTGTACCTTGGGGTTCCGTTGTTTAAAGGAAAACCAAAGAAGATTTATTTGCAGCTCATTGTAGACAAGGTTCTCAATAAGCAGTCCTCTTAGAAGGGTTCTCTTTTATCTTTTACCAATAGGGTGGAGCTTGTCAAGTCTTTCATTGTTAGTATGCTTAATCATAGTATGTCAATTTATGATTGCCTTTTATCGCTTCTTGGTGCAATATATGAAAGCCTTTAAAAGAAGGCGGGCTCGGTCTCCGTTCTCCATGTCAACTTAATGCAACAACAAAATTGAAGTTGGCTTGGGATTTATTTTCATCATATTTATTCCCTTATTTGGTATACTGTTAAAAAATAAATCCCTACTGTTTTGGAGAATTCCTCTTGGTGTGTCGGAAATAGGAGGTCCATAAGCTTATGGTATGATAATCGGTGCGGTGGTTCTCTGTTTTGCCTTGACAATGCTGCTCCTACTGTGTTGAACAACCAAACGGTTTCTGATTTAATTGTTTGTGGGCAATGGAACTGTGTAAGGTATGATGTCGATATTCCTCTCTCGATCCAGCGGCGCATCAAATTGTGTCACCTCCCGGTCGATAGTCTATTGGATGAGAGAGTTTGGATCCACTCGCCTTTTGGTGATTTATCCCTCAAATTTGCTTATGAGTTTAAAAGGGACAAAGGTATTTCCAAGGATTGTTGGAAGTGAATTTGGAGCAAATCTATTCCTCCCTCTAAATCTTTTATGATCTGGAGGCTCATCCATCATCGGTTGCATACATATGTTCTCCTAAAAATACGTAGTTTTTCTTTTCCATCAAAATCCAGTCTTTGCGGATTGGATGAGGAATTAGAGGTCCATCTGTTTTTTGATTGCCTCTTTACTTCCAAGATTTGGGTTTAGCTCAAGCATATGCTAAATCTCAATTTTGATATTCTTGATTGGTCAGATATTTGGAGGATTATTAGGGCATTAGATAATGATCACGGTCGGGTGATTTTCTCTGTTGCCATAGTTTTTTCTTTTGAATCAATTTGGAAGGCTAGGAATTCGGTGATATTTCAAGATTCTTTTACTTTCTTTTCTTCTATTTATTCTTCTATTATGGTCTCCATCCCCATTGTCGGAAATGCTTGTTCCATGGGTGCCTATCTCACTATGCACGAGTTTGAGATTATTAGGAGATTTAAAGTTACTATTCAGCCGCCACGTGTTCAGAACATCTTAGAGGTTTTATGCAACCCACTATAACAAATTGGATTAAGATAAATTGTGACGGAGCTTCAAAATCTCCGTTGGGTATTTCTGTGTTTTGTGGTATTGCTAGGGATAAGGATTGTTCCTTTTTGACTGCTTTGGCGTCTTTTTTAGGTGTTGTGAATTCTCTCATTACCGAACTCTCGGGTGCTATGCTAGCAATTGAGTTCGCTCATGAGAAGAATTGGTGTAACGTTGGGTAAAAATCAGACTCGACAACGGTGGTTAGAGCTTTTAGTCCTCCTTTTTTGGTTCTAACCGTAATTAGGAATAAATGGCTTAATTGAATTAGACTTATATCTAATTGGAATTTTATTGTTTCTCACATTTATAGGGAAGAGAATAGTTGTGCAGACACTCTCGCTAACTTAGGTTTTACTTTGTCAGATACTACTTTTTTTGTTCTATACCTCTGTGTATTAGAGCTGATTTTGTAAAGAACATGTTTGGGTTTCCTTTCTTTAGGTTTCCTTAATTTGTTGAGGGTTTTAGTTTAGTACCCCTTGGTTTTTTGTGTACTGCTTCCTTCTTTAATATAACCTTATTAAAAAAAACATCTCATTTTTTACACATTTTTGTTCGCTTCATTTCACACCATTCTTACAACCTTTCAATTTTACATTCCAACTCACCATTTGTGGCACACACAAGATGACAAAAATGAAACCAATCAGAACCCTAAAATTAGCACTATAAGAAAGATATGACAATGGAAACAAGGGGAAATACACAACATACTATCACCATCTTCCTACACTTTCCTTCAATCTCCATTGATCTTCATAACACCAATCACCACCTTCAACATAAACCTTCAACCTACATAACCATCACCACCTTCCATCCTCTTTTTCCATACTCACCATTAACCACAACATCCACCACATCACCAACAATATCAACAACCACATTTCATCTTGTCTTCTTCTTCAAAACATCAACAACATCCAACAAATCACATCAAAAGATCCACAACAAAAATAAAAACTCATAAAACAATACGAACTCAAAAATAGAGAGAAAATAAGGAAGGAAAGCATTAAATCCAAATTTGTGAGAAAGAATCGTGTTTCTGGCCACCATGATTTATAGTTTCTGGCTACCATAATTTCAAGTTTTCGACCACCCTTTACTCCTCACCGCTCCTTCACCACTCTTTTAATCTCAAACCACGCAGAGTACCATTAATCCCACATCTACTGTAGATCCAACCACATCACTTTCCAACACATCCTCATTTTGGTCCCGATTTAGTAACCGTAACATTTTTTAGAACCACCGTGCATCCTTTCATGTTGTCGACACCTACACACACCTTAAACCTCAGGCACAACCTCCACACAAACGAGTTTCCATTTGAACCACCACACATATCCATCAAAATTTCACTCTTCATCTTATATTTTTTTACTTTGAATCTTGATTCAATATGCTGATGTTGTTGTTTTTTTTTTCTTGAAAATAAATCTGAGTGAGAAAACAAGAGAGTGAATCGAGAGTGTTGTTTGCTATTGTTGTTCTTGAGAGTAACTGGGAGAGAAGAAGTATTAACCAATGGAAGAGATAAACATTGGGAGAGAGTATGAAAATTTGTCTATGAAAGTTAAGGAGATGGTGACTTAATTCTTAATATCATCTGCCTCTTAAGTCTTTGTGTTTTTTATACATATACATGATTCTATTTTTGTTATCATTTAGTCTTCATTGCCCTTTGATTTTTAGGGTTTATCACCATTATAGGAGAAACAATTTACATATGTACATATGCATATTTGACAAATTTTTCTTGTACAAATCTAAATCTGTTGAGGTTTATATTATTAAAATTAAATTGATTAGACATATCTTTCATAATTTTAAAGCCAAAAAATACTCTTTTCTACCTAAGATTAAAAAAAGTGATTTGATGTACATTTGTTTTTCCCTAAAGTAATTAGGTATAAGGTGTACACCTTCTTTAAGGTCAACTATTCATCTTCCTTAAAAAATATACATTAATTTAAACTCGGATTAAAAGCGATTATCAGATGTACATGCGCTCTTTCCTTGGGTAATCTAACGTGAGGTGTACAATTTGTTTAAGGTTGATTACTCGATGGGAACCATTTGTTTGTCTATGTGTGAAAGTATCTACTAACGGGTATTTCTATAAAGAGTGTTCTAAGGGATAAAGAGAAAGGTTTAGAAACAGGGAAACAATGGGTAAAAGGGAATAAGGGACTCGGTAGGACTTCGCGGTCCTAGACCTACATATTCTCAACAGATATGAGAAAGTCAGAGTCAACGTAGTTTGGGAAACTATGGATAAAAGATAGAAGTGTGCTTGGCGAGGATTGGGGCCCTTCTGGCTACGTACCCTTACTTAAAAGAAGTAAAGAATCAGAGCAGCCGTAGTTCGGCCTACAGTTAAAGAAGTAAAGAATCAGCGCATTCTAGCAGTTTAAGTGTACTGATGCTGGCTCGTTGGAGACTTAGGTGTTACATGTTTGCGGTAGAACGGACATAACATATCATTTTTGAAAGGTATTTTCGCCATTCAAGGCAAGATGTTACATTTGATTTGTGGAAGTTATTTTTAGGGTGAAATCGGTCCTCGGATAGTAACCCCTTGCAGGTAGTACCCAATTCTTTATCTCAAAGATTTATTGTGAAAAGGTGTGGCAAGCATAGTCACGTCTTCGTATTGAAAGACGAGTATCAAGACCACACACTCTATAGTGAGTATCCTGATACTCGAAGAGGAAGAAGTCTTCACTCAATCCTCTCTCTTTAGTTCAATAAAAAGAGAACTTCATTCTTTCATTAAAGTGTTTTTGGTCTTAGATAGTAAGTGCTTTGCGACAGTGAACCCTAAAGGTAATGTCAAGCACTCGGGATAGGAGAAGGCCTACGCCTAATCATTCCACAACCATTCAAGTTTTATTATGAAAAGAGTTCGAAAATGCACTTGGTACGTGACCAAGGTTTTAAGAGAAACGTTATTAAAAGAACAGATGGTGAATTGGTTTAACAGTTGTTTGAGAAAATCCGCTTGATGTTGGATCAAGGGTTTGACTGCTTCAAAAAAATTTTAAGGTGATGCGAACAAGGTTGATGGTGAAGCATAAGGCAATCGACTTACGAGGTGAAATAGAAGAAAAAAAGTGAAAAAGCAATGGCCTGACACGGCCGGTCGTGTCAGCTGACACGGCCTGTGTCAGGAAGTGCCCGCAGCATGGGTTTTGGAAGTAAACAGGGAGCTAACACGGCCGCCTGTGTCAGCTGACACGGCCCGTGTCAGCACCCGAGGGAGATGCGTTGGAAGGAAGTATAAACAGCGGGCTGACACGGGCGCTGGGTGAAAAATCTAGACTATGTTTTTTCTTTTTCCTCTCTTGTGGTTCTTACAAAAGTTCCTTGGTCCCTCTTGAGACTTTACACAATTTATACAGCACAAAAATCACTTAAAGGGAAAATAAAAGACAATGCAAAATATGTAAAGAGAGAAGAGTTTGAAGAAATGGATACCGAAGAGTTGTTATCTTTCTTGAAAAACCTCCACTAATTTTGGTTGGGTGTTCTTTATGATTCACTTTCTTTTGTGGTTTTCTATCACTCTCTTGTTCTCTCAATGGTTTCCTTTCTTTCTCAATCTCTTTCTTCTGGTTTTATATAATTCTCTTGTGTTTATTCACTCTCTATTTTTCTGGTTTTTCTCTCTTCTCTTGCTCTACATATGCCCCCTTTTGTTTGCAGCTGCTCCTTTTCTTTTTAAGCTCAACACATTAGGGTTTTCCCTCCGTTCAAAACTTCAGATTTTTACTTAGAAATGTCCAATGCCACTTTCTTAATGTCACTCTCTTTCTTTCCATATTCATGTGTGCTGCTGTGCTGTATTTTCACTGCTACACTTGCCTAGCCTGCCTTTTTTTTCTGCTGCACCTTGCATTGCTCTCAAATCTTGTACCTATTTGTTGGCTTGTGCTTGGACTGCCCTTGTGGTCAATGTTACTATCTTTGACAAAAAATTTAAATTCTAATATTCGATGTGTAGATGCATCACCATGAGTTTATCCTTTTTGGTTTTGTGACATAAATTGTTTGGCTATGAGGAAAATTGTCACTTCTTGCATGGGACTGTTTTAGATCACATTGAAATTGCCCATGACTAAGCATGCATAGTCTTGATCTTGAAATGTTCCAATGGTAAGTTACCTCTTAAATATTTTCCTTGGATGTTTGTAAGCATAATGAGGAACATGTGGACTTGATGGGGCAGGAAGGGCACCATAGCATGAAATTGATTAGAAACTTGAATTAAGATTAGAAATAACTTAATTTTCTAAGCATTACTTAGAGTTAGAAACTTTGTAACAAATGTGATATTCTTGTAATGTCATGAAATTTCTCTTTGTAATCTAACCTTGAATTCAAGAATCTAGAATTTGGAATGATGGATCTCCCTTATGCCATTGAATTTGAAATGAACGAAGTCTTGAATTATGAATTTGTGATCTTTTGAATTCCACTTGATCATAGAATTTGAAACAAAGTTGGATGAAGAAATCTTGAATTAGGCCTTGCACTTCATGTTCATTAGGAATATTGATCTTGAGAACATCCTAATATTTTTCAAGTAACTTCTCCTTGAAGGAATCTACATGAGTAGACTTCCAACTTGAACCAAATCTTAGATGATGAACCTTTTCTTCCATGTAGCCCATGATAGGCAATTCATTTTATTTCAAATGGAAAACAACGAACCGACCCAATCCTTACCTTGTAAACACACATGCTTGATATGCCCTGATGATTTGATTCATAGAAATTCCTGATCCCATGCAAAGCATGATCATGAATTACAACCCAATGATGATGCAGATGAATGCAAAGCGAAAGCCAGTTACGGTTATGAGAAGGGAGGGCAAAGTTTGGGGTGCAACACAAGGTATACACCTTGTTTAGGTTTAATTATTTGTCTTCCACCCAAAATAAAAATAAAACCAATGAAATTCATTTTTTCGCCCGTGTGCGACCAGAAAATTATTAAGCAAACATTTACCGCACAAACATGGATCTTTTTAATATTTCAATGAATGAGTCGTTTATCACCCAAGTGTGGATCTTTTTATTTAATCAATTATCTCTTTTATCGCCTTAGCGTGAGTCTTTTTCAATCAATTAGTCTATTTACTACCCAAGTGTGGCTAAATTCATTTTTCAATTAAAACCAACAAATAAACATTTTTTTATCAAGAACTACGTAGCTTTGAGTTATCGATCACACCTGCTGATACTTATCAGCGAGATTCAACGTCTCGCCAAGCACCCTAATAAAAATAATTTTTTCCTTTTTTAAATACATCGTAAAAATTTGGAGAAATCTAACATTTTAAGGCTAGCACTCATTCACAAAAACTAATTAGATGGTTCTTGTTGGTTACAACGGATGTCGTAGGGTGTTATTACCTTTCTCACGCATAATCAACTTCTGAACCTGAATTTGGTTACGATGACCATATTTTTGTTCTTTAGTGTTTTATCGATGTTTTAACTTTTAAAAATAAACTTTGACGGTGGATTCAATTGTCATTTGAGAATTTATTTGCTCGGTTTCTTTTGCACCACGACAGTTGGCAATTTCACCGTAGATGCTTAGAGAGTCAAGCCTAGTGTAGTTGGTTTTGTGATATATGTTTGTTTTGATTTATTTTCTTCAATTTTTTTCATTTTTCTATTATATCCTTTTTTTGTATATATTATTTTTCTATTTATAATGTGGGTTTGGGTGACTTGTGCTTTGACACATGTGCATTCTTATAGCGAGGCTCTATTCCTGAGTCTAAGATATATATGTTTAAGCATCATGGTTGCATAATGTCGGTGTTTGAGATGTACATATCGCTTGATCGACATATAGACCCACCATATAGTAGATCATTACTCTGGCATGTTACTATGGCAAAATTATGAATAGAGTCCATAACTCTAGGAACGTCCTAGAACCGAAAATATGTTATTAGGATTGGTAGTTGCATAATGTTGGCTTTCGAGATGTACATCTCGCTTATTTGGCACAAAGACCTGTTGGCTAGGAATTTTGACGCCATGTTCCCATTTGAGAAACTAAGTGAAAATTAAATTTTCTTAAATTTGGTGGACTTCAACAAACGTGTTGCACCCCAAAATTTGCCCTCTTTCAAGGCTTGACTCATTTCTTCATTTCTTTCAAATTCAATGACATAAGGGAGGCCCATCATTCCAAATTCAAGGTTCATGAATTCAAGGCTAGATTCAAGAATATTACAAAGAGAAATTTCATGACATTTGCAAGAATGTCACATTTGTTACAAAATTCAAACTCTTGGTAATGCTTAGGAAATTAAGCTATTTCTAGTCTTAATTCAAGTTTCTAAAAATAACTTCATACCATGGTATCCCCCATGCCTCATCAAGTCCACATGGTCCTCTTTGTGCTTACAAACATGCAAGGAAAATATTTAAGAGCTAATTCAATGTTAGAATATCTCAAGATCAAGGCTATGCATACATTCATGGGCAATTTGAATATGGTCCAAAACAGCCCCATGTAAGAAGTGGCAATGTGTATCATATCACAAAATTATTTTATGTCACAAAACCAAGGCTATAAGCTTATTTGATACATCTACACATCAAAAAATCAGAATTTGAAAATAATGTCCAAAAGGTAGTGTATTGACTACATGAGTATGTCCAAACAAATCAACCAACCAATGGGTACAAGGGTGAATAGAGAGGTAGAGTGCTGCAGAAGAAAATACAGCAAAAACATACTAGAAATGGAAGGAAAGTGGGGCTGCACCAAAAGGTGGTAAAAGATATTGCCAAGAATGGAAATTCTGAAAATGGAGAAGTGTGCAAGAGTTGTGCTTTTGGTACAGCAGAAAATGCAGCAGAAAAGTGAGATAAGAAGGCTTGGAGGCTGCACAAAAGGATTCACTATCATACACTATCATTTCACAACAGATTGAGAGAGAGATATCGGGAGCAAAGAGTAAGAGAGAAAACCAGAAAAATCGAGGTAGCAAAAAACCAGCAAAAAGTGAAGAGAGTAAACACAAGGCAGCCATTGAGGAGAGTCATCAAAGTATAGAGTGAAGAGGAGTGAACACCTAGCCAAAATCAGTGGAGGCTTTACAGGGAGGGTAACAACTCTTGGGTATCCATCTCTTTAAACTCTTCTCTTCTTTTATATTGTGCATTTATCATTTGTTCTCTTGGTTTGAGTGTTGTTGTATTGAGTATAACATGTAAGGTCCTAATAGGGACCAAGAAACCCTTTGAAAGAACCACAAAAAGAAGCAAGAAACAAGAGAAAGTTTGGATTTTTTTCATCTGGTAGCCCAACACGGGTCGTGTCACACGACACGGCCGGCCGTGCTGCATCTCTGCGTGACTTTTCAAAGTGAAAAATGCCATGGGATCACAACACGGGCCGTGTCACACAACACGGGCACTCGTGTTGTACCTCTGTTTGAGATTTTAACTTGTTTTTGGCCCAAACCTTGTGACACGGGCCGTGTCACACAACACGGCCGCCCGTCGTGATTGTTTGGTTCTTGTGCATGTTTATTGTTGGTCATTTTTGACCTTTGGTTCTAAAAACCATTTTCAAGAAAACAAACTCTCGATTCTCATCGAGCCATTTTTGACCTTGTAAGCCGATTGCCTTGTGCGTCGCCATCGACCTTGCTCGCTTCACCTCAAATCTTTTTAAGCAACTAAAACCCTTGACCCAACGTCAAGCGGATTTTCTCAAATTATGGTTAAACCAACTCACCATATTTAACAAAACGATAAAGTTCACTTTGTATTGAACTAAAGAGAGGGGATTGAGTGTAGACTTCTTCCTCTCCGAGTGTTGAGATGCTCACTGTAGTGTGGGTGGTTTTGACACTCGTCTTTCAATACGAAGATGTTTTCATCCACACCTTTCTCACCTAAAACCTCGGTCCCGTACCGAGTGAATTTTCAAAATCTTTTCGTAACAAAAACTTCAATGGTCGTGGAGTGGTTAGGCGTAGGCCTTCTCCTATCCCGGGTGCTGGCGTTTACCGTAGGGTTCTCTGTCGCAAAAGCACTTACCATTCAAAACCAAAAACACTTTAATAAGAGAATGAAGTTCTCTTTATATTGAACTAAAAAGAGAGGATTAAGTGTAGACTTCTTCCTCTCCGAGTGTCGAGATGCTCACTGTAGTGTGTGTGGTTTTGATACTCGTCTTTCAATACGAAGATGCTATGTTCGCCACACCCTTTCATAACAAAAACTTCGAGATAAAGAATTGGGTACTACCCGTAGGGGTTACTATCCGAGGACCTATCTCGCCCCTTAAAATAACAATTCAACAAATCAAATGTGACATCTTGCCTCGCATGGAGAAAACTTATCTTTCGAAAAGGATATGATACGTCCATTCTACCGCAAACAGGTAATGTCTAAGTCTCCAACGAGCGAGCAGCAATACACCTAACTGCTAGAATGCGTACGATAGCATCATCCATAAAAACGTCAACAAATCGTAGGCCGAACTACGCCTGCTCTGATTCTTTACTTCGTTCAAGTAAAGATATGTAGGCACAAGGGCCAAAATCCTTGCCGAGCACAATCCCTCATACCCGTAGTTTCCCGAACTACGTCGACTCTGACTTTCTCATGTCCTTTGAGAATACGTAGGCCTAGGACCACGAAGTCCTACCGAGTCCGTTCTTTCTCTTCCTTCCCCTGTTATCTCTCTTTTCCCAATTTCTAACCTTCCCCTCTATCCTTTGGAACACTCTTTCATAGCATAATTTTTAAGCAAATAAATCACACACGACAAACAAATGGTTCCCATCGAGTACGATGGATGCGAGGGGTGCTAATACCTTCCTTTCGCATAACCGGCTTCCGAACCCAATCTTGGTTGCGAGACCATCTTTTCCATTCTTTTCTTAAGGTTTTCTCGATATTTTCCTTTCCCTTCATGGGATAAATAAAGTTCGGTGGCGACTCTTCTGTCCTTTTCCTTTTTCGCCTTCCCCGTCGTTGCGCGTATTTTTCGAGTAGCGACAAAACGTTAATGTGAAGTTTTGTCGAAGTGGTTCTCATAAGGAGACGTGCTTGGACAATAATTTAGAAAAAGTTTCTAAGTATGGAAGGTTACTTCGATGAAGGGGGTGATTTGGAGCCTTCCTTCGCTAGAAGTTTAAATTTTAAACTACGGATAGATAACTGTCTTTTCTCCTTATCTGTTTTCTCAAGAGAGATACGTGGAGAACTATGGCGAAACAAAGGCATGCATGGCGAAACCTGTCAACTTTTGTAGAAATGCTCGTTGGAGACATTTATTTCAACGTATTAAAAACAGGAGTATTAGTATTGTGTGCCCAATTGTTGTACTATACTCAAAATTTACTCAAAGTATCCAAGTTAACCTGAGAAAAGACTTACTGTTGAGAATTGTACGTTGAAGTACCATACTTTATTTAATAAGAATTTACTTTCTTTTATCAACTTCTCTTAACTGCATTTATTTACTTTGAAGTTACTTTCTTCATTGCATTTCTTTTATAAACTATTGCAAAGTTTAACCTTTTCAACAAACAATCAAAATAATTGTTTTACACTAATGAATGTTGTCGCAGTGTTCATCAATTTTCCAGAAATATATTAATACAATAGTTATGTCCTAAGGATTCACTGGTTGATCCTACAAGTAAACCAAATTTTTGGAAGACGAATGGTTGTTTACCAATTTTCACGGTATACAAATTGGCACGCCCTATGGGACAGTGTTACTGTGTTTGAAAATATTCTTTTTACTTTTTCTGGAAAAAAATTACTTTTAAGTTCTTCACTTTAATCTCTCCATACTTCGTTGCATGAGACTTAGGAGTGGTAGAATAGCCACGAATAATAAAGAGAGACCAAGGGGAAGATACATAAGAAGAATGGGGAATCCAAATCCACCAAATAACCAAAATAATGAAGAACCACCCCTTCTTCTTCGACAGGGGGCCATACGGTTCCACTGTCAATATATAAAGTCGTACCTTATACGGAAAATTTGACGCCTGTGCAGTTAATTTCCCATAGTGGTCCCATTTAATCCTATGTGGGAACACAGGGTCTACCAGTGACCCCGCCTCCAGTAGGAAACAATTCATTTAGGCCTTATGTGCCTAGGTTTTCAATGCCCTAAATAGGACGTGAACAACCTTATGGCATACCAACATTAGTGATGACAAGTTTGCATAATGTGTCATCAATATTCCTAGAACCAGTGGTGAATGTAACTTCGCCATTGCAAGGATCTAGTTTGGACATTAATAATATGGGTCAAATTAGCCAGCCGTTAGGGACATGGTTTCATACCCAGATGCCCAATATCACTAACAGTTCTGCAGCAGTGATAAGTCAACATATGGAGGAAAGTAATCATGAGATAGACAACCGTTAGCGAAATGAGTTATATCCAATCCCTTCATCCAGAATACTACCCAAACTAACCAACAATTGGCAGTGCAAATAACACGCATTTTTTATTTCTTTGGTGTTCCACAACCCCTTCGACAACCTCAGATGGAATAGATGGTACAAAATACTAGGGTGGTCTTAGAAGAAAAACCCTACAATTAACCAACTTCAACCAAATATACCCTAATGAACGTTTTAAAGCAGGGGGCAGTAGTCAACCCACCTAGGGTCGGTCCCCTTAGAATGGAACAACCAATCCAGATGGAACCAAGGGTAGGAATGGTAAATAGAAATCAGAACATTGATGAAGTAATCAATAAAGTTCAATGCAAAGATGTAGTGTCAGATAATAATCTAACAGCCATGGTCGAAAGGATTATGGCTAGAAACGGGGTAAATATTAGCCTTCATAGGCCAAACTATACGTCACCATTTTCTGATTATATCTTGCAGTCAAATTTATCCCCTAGATGGAAAGTCCTCAAATTCACTAAGTTTTCTAGGGATACAGTTGCACCCCAAAATTTTCCCAACCTTTTTCTTTACCTACCTTATGTTTCATTGCATTCATTGTAGCATTAGCATATGCATTGCATTGTCATTTATGCAGGGGATCAAGAGATTCACCTATTAAGAAGAGGCTACCAAAGGTTCAATGTTTAATCAAGAAGCTATATTCAAGTTATCATCCTCATCAAACCTTCATGAAGAAGTCAAAGCTTCTTGGGAAAAGGGATGGATACAAGTCTGCCTACCTCCTATCTTGGGGGTCAATGAAGATTATCTGATGATATTGAACCCATTGCTATGGGTGGAATCCATTATGAGAGCTCATTAAGTTCCTTGTATCCATCATACAAAATGCAAGAGGCCACAACCAATGGTGGTGCAGTTGGGGTGTTCATCTGGTTAACCCTAAGTCAACAGTGAATTGGAAGGAGTCTGAGACTCAACTCCAAGTCTTTGTGATCATGAAATGTTGTGTTGAGACACCTAAGATATTATTCCAAGATCAGTTCATCAATACTCAAGTGTGTGAGAAGCTGCTAAGCTAGGGTTTCTAAGCTTGACAGTGTAAAATCCCCTATTTAGTGTCTAACTTCAAGACAACATATCTCAAGATACAAGTTTCATCTCATCTTGACTCCAACATGAGACTTGTAGAGCATGTTTCTAGATTTCATTTGAGTACTAGAAGACTCCCATTGGATTTCTAGAACTCAAGTTATGAAGCTGACAAGTTACAAGTCATCAGATGAATGTGATTTTGGTCCTTGAAAGTCAACCAACTTCCAAGACATTTTTGACCTAGAAGGATGTTTCTCCTCACTTTGACCCAAACATGAAAGTTGTTCCTTATGATCTTAGCTTTCCAAAAAGTGCTAGAAGTCCTCATTTGGACTTTTATAACTCAAGATATGAAGCTTGCAAGGCAGGGGTACTTTGGGAAAATAAGATTATAGGTCACTTTTGATTATAGGTCAATTTCACCACTTTGCACATTTCAAATGGAAATATATCCAACATCAAACTTGCTCTAAATGGGGTCAATTTCTCAAAAAAACCTCAAGGAACCATTGAATTGGCTTGGATGGGAGATTGAATGAAGGAATTTTCATGTAAGGAGGTTTTAAAAGGCCTAGAATGAATCAAACTTATTTGGAACCATTTTCCTTCATATGTGTGCATATTTTGAGTGCCTCAAATAGTCTAAACACAATGCCAAAATCATAAACCAATTTTGAGGTCATTTACATGGCTAAATTCAAGGTTACATCATCTTGAAGTAACACATTCCAAATCAACCATTGATCCCATTTCAAGGAAGAAACCTCCACCATTGGATCAATCACATTACCATCAACATGAATGAACTAGTTTGGAAAGGTCCAAGCTCTGTTTTCATGAGTTTCATAAAGCTTCAAATGAGTGAATTTTGGATTTTTCAATTGGCTCATACAAGATGTAATTGGGCTTCAAAGTGATCAGTATCCATTCCATATAACTCCATCATCATTCACAATCATTCATAATTGAATTTGGAGCAGAGAATAACAGAATTCTATTAAGAAAAAATGAAGAAAAATTGAAATTCATTATTGGAGAATTATCTGTTTTCCGGCCATATCAAGATTGCTAAAAGCTCTAGGGAGATTCAAGGAAGGATTCTGCAACTTTTGGTCAAGCTTCATCATCGTTTGATTGCTCAGTGGAAGTTCTCCACTAAGTAATTACATTTCAACTTTCCTTTTTGTTCATGATGAATTAGCACTCCATTTTTGCAAGACTATGTTCCTTGAGATGCCTAGATTGATTCTGGATAGTTCTTAGGTCTGTTTGTTGCAATTCTTGAAATGGCACATAAACTTTAGGTCTTCGATTTGGTTTGTTCTTGGACAGAAAATGGAAATAAACAATGTATTCACGAAGTGTGTAGCATGAGGATTCAATTGGTATAGTTAATTTCAGGTTTCTTGAACTTTTTTTGAACCACCACTATTCATTGTGGCCGGAGAAGATGACCGGAGATCCCTCCGGCCACCGTCTGCGTCTTCCCTCTTATTTTCATGTTTAAATCCTCAGGTGAGGTGTGGCATGATGATAGCCATTGGATCAAGCTTGAATGTTAGACTTTGATATGATCGTAGGGCTTCAATTCAATCTTGTTTTGTACTGAGTTTCATTTGCATGCGTGGCACCCTCGTGACCCTGGGATTGCTTGACTCCATACACTATCAATGGCCATGATTGGCTCTCTGAGGTTGACTCCCTTTTTAATGAAACGGTGCGTTTCATTAGCTTTCCTCCCATCCCTTAGATGCTTGACTGGTCTTCAGATTGTAAGGTTGAGATTTGTTTTTGTTTTATGTTTAATTGTTGAAGCGTGTGTGGCATTTTTGCAACCGTATGATGATGGACTAGTAATTAGAGTGTGTGGCTGAGATTACATCTTGGTTACAGCTGACTTTTCAATTGGAATGGGTCTGAGAGCTTTTCACACCCCCTTCACGTTAATCCCAATAGAATATATGTTGCTTTCCTGCTATTCACACCACAACTTTTATCATTTTAATTTCTTTTTCTTATTTTCTTTGTTTTGTTGCTATGTGCTTTTATTTCTTTAAAAATAGTAAAATGACTCTAAAATGCATGAAAATTTTCCCCAAGGTACCTTAGCATGTTAAATAGTTGTTAAAATTGTTAGATTGATTTTTGGATCATTTTTCAATTTAATATGGATTTTCCATTTTTTATTGTTCTTTAAATGTGAAAATTGTATGCCAGGCCTTTGTGATTTTCTTTCTTGCTCAATGCATCAAATAAATCCCTAATATTTTGTGTGCTTAATCTAAGACATTAAGTGATATTGTAGAATTTTTCTCTTAATTTTTTAGATACCTTTAGGATAGGTTTTGGTTTAGTTCTTTAGACCCCTTTTTCTTTGCCTTGTCCATGGAGCACCCTAGGGTTTTGCTCTCCATTAACCTACCTTAGATTTATAATTTCCTCCCCATCTTTGGACCCCTGGTCCCTAAGACCAGAGGGGTCCCCTAGAGATTTTATTAGATTTTTTAGATGTGTTTTGCTATTTTTAGTAGATTTCACATTCTGACCCATCTTTGTGTGACTTCAACCATACCTTTGACCTAGTTTACATCTTGGGTGATCCTTGTGCATTGGTTGTGCATCCCATTCTCCCTTATCCATACCTTAGACATATTAAGGCACTTGTGGATGAGTTTCCAAGTAAAAACCTTGTTCCTAACTAGTTCATAACCTAGGCTTCCTTTAGAGCTTCCCTTTAGTCTTTCCGTAAGAACTCCTTTGAATGATTTCTATCCTTACTTGGTTTCCTTCCCTTGATTCCTCCAAGTCCTATATTCTTAGGATCCTTCTTGTGAGATCCTAATTCTTCATTTGGTCGAATGATGTGCATTCCATGAGAAGTTTGAGCCTTTGATGGACTCCTTGTGTTGATACACATTGAACATAGTGGGTTCCTTTGGTTCACACTATGCTTCCTTTCTCCTCTAAGTCCTATATTCTTAGGATCCTTCTTGTGAGAGCCTAATTCTTCCTTTGGTCGAATTCTGTGCATTCCATGAGAATTATGAGCCTTTGATGGACTCCTTGTGTTTATACGCATTGAACATAGCGGGTTCCTTTGGCTCACACTACGCTTCTCATCCTTCCTCATTATCTGTCCTACATGCTTAGGATCCTTCTTGTGAGAGCCTAATTCTTCCCTTGGTTTAATTATGTGCATTCCATAAAGAAGTTGAGCCTTTGATGGACTCTTGTGTTGATACATATTGAACATAGTGGGTTCCCTTGGTTCACACTATGTTTCCTATCTCCTTCTCTGTCCTACAATCATAGGTCCTACAATCACAGCCATGATAAATCAAGAATAATAGATCAAGAGTTTTTCCCAACGGGATCTTTTTCTTTCATGGTTAAGTGATAACACTTATAGAACCAGAGCTCTGATGCCAACTGAAGGTAGGAAAAACACTTAGAAGGGGGAGGGGGTTAAATAAGAGTTTTAAAAACAATTAAGATGATAGTAAAAATAACAAGGTATTTTTATCCTGGTTCGTTTGAACTCAAACAAATCCAGTCCACCCTACCAAGGTGATTTGCCTTTCTCAACAAGGACTTAATCCACTAAATTAAACTGATTCCAGTGTTAACCACTAAGACAAACAGTCTTAGTCTTCTCAAGAAATCTGACCACACTTGGTCTCTTAAGGAATATTTTACAAAAGATAAACTAACAATGTGCTTAAGAGTTGCTTCTAAAAAGCTATATCACAACTGTGATTTTTTACACAAGTTTAAGAATGAAATAAAAATTATTCAGCTTTGAAGAATGTTTGTATGAGTTGCTTGTTGAATAATTTGTCAAGTGATTCGTCAACTTTGAAGTGATGCTGAGACTTGCTTTTATAGTACTTGAAGTCCATTTCTCAAAGACTGTGCAACACTGTGCATTCTGTTGCTTTTGTCTTCTATTGAATTTTCCTTTCTCAGAAGGGGAATGTTCAGACAAATCCTTTTTGTCTAAAATTTTGCGTCGTGCACGAATGAGGAAAGAGCCGTTTGGATAAGGACAAGGCATATGCCAACGGATCTTTATTTGAACAACATCTTCTTCAACAACTTTGGAACGTCTTGCATCAGATCCTCTGATGATGTTCCTAGTTCTTCAGATTAGAGTTACTCTAACAAAGTTTTGCAGCAAAGTGCTTTAGCGTGAAAATCTTTATCAGAGCAGACTTGCTTATCAGAGCCTCTGTACTTGCAGCGTTAAGTACTTCGAGAGTCTTCTGAAACTTTACTGTATGTTCTTTACTCAAATTCTTCTTAGCTTTGCTAAGAGTCATCTGTAGCAGATCAGACTCTTCTGATGTATTGCTTCTGACGCTCAGAGCTTTATCGTTCTGTAGTGTTCAGAGGCGTTCTTGCTTCCGGAATAATATTAATTTTGATATCTAAAACAAATAAAAACTTGAACAGAATTAGAATATATATTTCTTTTATACAAAATTTCATTAATGTTATCATCAAAACAATGAGATATATTAAACACCAATTTGTGTTCTAACAGTTCTCTATAGGAGGAATCATGATTTAGTTCTACTCAGATGTGTGGAAGAGAGAGAAGCAGGTTTGCTTATGGAAGAGGTCCATGAAGGCACATTTGGTACGCATGCCGGCGGACATGCCATGACTCGTAAGATATTACGAGCAGGGTATTACTAGATGACAATGGAGTCAGATTGTTTCAAATTCGCAAAGAAATGCCATAAATGCCAGATTTATGTAGACAAAATTCATGTGCCGTCGTGCCTGTTGAATGTTTTGTCGTCCCCGTGGCCGTTCTCCATGTGGGGCATCGATATGATCGGCAAGATCAAGCGCACTGCATCCAACGGAAACCGCTTCATCCTGGTGGCCATCGACTACTTCACCAAGTGGGTAGAGGCAGCGTCGTACGCTAATGTGACCAAGCAAGTGGTAGCACGATTCATAAAGAAGGATATCATCTGCAGATATGGAATTCCCGAGCGGATCATTACGGACAATGGTTCGAACTTGAACAATAAGATGATGAAGGAGTTATGCCAGAACTTCAAAATTGAACATCACAACTCATCGCCCTATCGGCCGAAGATGAATGGCGTTGTTGAAGCGGCCAATAAAAATATCAAACAGATAGTGCAAAAGATGGTTGTCACTTACAAAGATTGGCATGAGATGTTGCCATTTGCTCTACACGGTTATCGTACAACGGTACGTACATCAACCGGAGCAACTCCTTTCTCGCTAGTATACGATATGGAAGTTGTCCTGCCGTTGGGGGTCGAGATCCCTTCTTTAAGAGTTCTGGTCGACGTGAAGCTCGATGAGGCAGAATGGATAAAGAATAGATTGAATCAATTGAGCCTGATGGATAAAAAGAGGTTAGCCTCCATTGCACATGGTCGGTTGTATCAGAGTCGGATGAAGAAAGCTTACGACAAGAAGGTCCTCCCTCGAAGCTTTCAGACAGGTGATCTTGTGCTGAAAAAGATTCTCCCACCACACTCAGATCACAGGGGAAAATGGACTCCCAATTATGAAGGTGGATATGTCGTCAGAAAGGTATACTCGGGAGGATCCTTACTGTTATCCACGATGGATGGCGAAGATTTCACAGGCCCTGTGAACGCGGACGCAGTTAAGAAATACTTTTCTTAAAATGACCCACTGTAAAGAAAAAAGAATATCCAGGAAAAAATGGGGTATCCCGGCGAACCGTAAAAAAGGAATAGGTTCGGGCAAAAGTTAGGGATATAAACGAAAAGATGTACACCCGCAAAGCCGAAAACCTGGAAGGGCGGCTTTGGAAAAAAAGGGTATCCCGGCGAATCGAAAACCCGAAAGGGTGGTTCAGGCAAAAGTTAGGGATTGAAAAAGCAAATGACTACGGTCCACGTATGAACTTTCATTTCTTAGTGGTTTGGAGAGACCTGGGGGCCATTTATCAAGGATCAATCTCTTCTGAAGACGAAGCGTCAGGAAGGTATCGAAGTCGAGTGAGTCATGGAGGGATCAGCTCATGGTGTTCGCCTGCACCACATCTCCGACATTTGAGCATATTATTGTATACATGTATATATATATTTGCGCAGCTTCCTTTTTTCAGGAGTTTGCATCTGTTGTAAAACATTTTGCCTATTTACAGGCTCACTTATCAATAAACATATACTATTCAGTACTTTGTTTTCCTGGTGTTTGTTTTAGCTTTTATCTGTTTTGTTTCCGGAAAAACGCCCGATGTTTTGTTAAAATACGCATACATAAACTTGTAGGCCTAGGCCAATAACGGTTAAAACATTGAATTACTTTAACATTGTCATAAAGGATAACCTTGATGGGTCCCTTTGTGAAGGGTATCTTGCCTGTTGTTCATTTTTTGTTGCAGGGTTGTGACCCTCGGGGCAGTTTGCCGAAGATGTACCCTCGGCAAGATCGTCATATCCCCAACTGAGCCATGTGTAGAATTGAATATCCAAGTGTGTACACTTGTTCCCAGCAGTGGGATGGTATACTCAATGTTCGGCCTGGTCAGCGCCAAATCCCCTCCGTTGGGTTTCCCCATTGATACCCTCATGCAGATCATATGATTATGTCTCCATCCCCAGCGGTCGACCGATGCACACTTAATCTTCTCCGAGTATAGATGTGAGACCTACTCTTCAGCAAGTCAAAGGTGGATAGGAAAGTATGAGGCTTATCCCACCAGGAAAGCTTTGACTTCCCCAGAAAGTCTGAACGCGTGACCGTGTCAATAATTTGCTTCCCCGAGCAGAAGCAGTGTTCTCCCCCGTGGGGCAATTCTCAGCAGAGTCAGGTAAGAAGGGTATTCTCCAATGGGTAATCTCTGGCGAAGGTAGATTCTTTTCCCCATCCAAGCAAGTCCCCAATAAGTCAGCAGAGCGGGTTCGTCCCCGGATGTTGTTATGTACCCTAGGATGACGAAGGTATCCTAGGAGGCCAATCGGGGCAATCCCCCGTCAAAGAAGTTAATCTCAGTGGTCGATCTTGATTATCCCTGCATAGTTGTATTATCCCCGGCAGGTAAGATTTATTTCAGCGTCTGGTTGTCTATCCTCGGCCGAGTTTGCAGTTCCCCAAGAGAGTCGACTCCTGGAAGGCCGTTCAAGCCATTGTTTGTCTTCTCCAGCAGGTGAGAGTAGTTAAATAGTTGTTGCTATATTTCCCCATTAGAGTCCGTATCTCCAGGAAAGTTCTATCCGTGAAGGTCGTGCAGTTTATTTTTGCAGTTGGCATCTTTTCCTCAGCAGTTCGTGGTTCGTATACCCAGTTGAGCAGGTACAGGTTCTCGTCGATCTTCGTTTCCCCAGGTTAAGTCCAATTGAAATTGGCGTGTTTCACCTCCCCAGCAGGATGATTCCTTCTCCATGGCAGGGTGGTTATCCCTTCAGCATTTATTTTTTTGATTTGTTTCCGAAGCATTTTTGCATGTATGCATAGCATCTACCCTAAACGTGTAGCATTTCCATTTTGTATGGAGCATTACGCCATTGTCGAACATATGCACGTGAAACATGAGCTAGGTGGGTACCGTTCTTGTGTGCAAGTGTTTTTTTTCCAACGAAGTTACTCGGTTAAGTTTGCTGGAATCCTCAACAAAGTTATTCGGTTAAGTTCTCCAGAACTTCCGAAGCAGAGTTGTTTGGCTAAATTTATCCTCATCTCTCCTCAGAGTAGTATGGTTGAAACTTCTCTTTGCAAGGGTCTAACGACGATGTTAGGGGCTATCCAATTCAGATGATGTGTTTATGGATATCTGAAGGTGATGTCAAAAGTTTACCAAGATGGTGATTCTCCATTTATATGGCGGTGATGTCAAGAGATTATCATAGGAGACTGCTACGTCAGAGGTTTATCAGCTTCATGCTTTACTTGGCGGTGATGTCAGTAGTTGGTTACCAACTTCAGGGATGACTAATGGCGAGATCAGGAATGTTATCCCTAACAGAGGATTGACGGTGATGTCAGATGATTTCCTCCAATTGATTAGTGAATCTTGACGGTGAGGTCAGGTGTGTATCAGATATGTGATTGCCCGACGATGAAGTCAGATGCTCAATCTTGACGGTGAGGTCAGACGTGTTCTGGGTAGTGTGTTTATCCAGCGGTGAGATTGGAATGTTATCGATGGAGTTATGATGATGATGTCAAACATTTACCAAGATTGTGGTTATCCATTTACTTGGCGGTGATGTCAGGATGTTATTGGATGATGGTTTGCTCGACGACAAGGCCAGTGGTTTATCAGCTTCGTGTTTTATTTGGCGGTGATGTCAATGGTTGTAATCAACTTAGTGGGAACCTGGTGATGAGGTTAGGAACATTATCCCCAACCAAGGATTGACGGTGATGTCATATGTTTCCCTTCAACGTGAGGTTGATACTTGACGGTGATGTCAGATGGGTCCCTTCGACTTGAGGTCGATACTTAACGGAGTTACTTGAGGACGTTCTCCGGAATCCCCGGCAGAGTCAGAAATTTCCCTTAGACTTGATGAGGAAGTCGGACCGAGATGTCAGGAAATTTCATCCCTAGCAGGTTTCAAATGGAGAAGTCAGAAATTTCCCTTAGACTTGATGAGGAATTCGGACCGAGATGTCAGTAAATTTCATCCCTAGCAGGTTTCAGACGAAGAAGTCAGAAATTTCCCTTAGACTTGATGAGGATGTCGGACCGAGATTTCAGGAAATTTCATCCCTAGCAGGTTTCAGACAGAGAAGTCAGAAATTTCCCTTAGACTTGATGAGGAAGTCAGACAGAGATGTCAGGAAGTTCTATCCCTAGCAAGTTTCAGGCAGCAACGCCAAATGTATTTCTTACAGACTTGATGACGAAGTCCGGCAGTGATGCCAAATTTTCTTCCAACTTGATGACGAAGTTCAACAGAAATTTTCTTCCCAACTTGATGACGAAGTTTGACAGAAATGTTTCTCCGACTTGATAACGAAGTCCCGCAGCGATGTCAAGAAATTCTTCCAGTTGATGCAGAGTGCTTGACGGCAAAATCAATTATATGTTATCAACGATTAAATGATCAGTGGGTTCTTCCCAATTTGGCATTTGAGCCTGATGGCAGTGTCAGATAATTTTCCCAGCGTAGTGTCAAAGATTTGAATTGGTAATTCACCAGCAAGTTGTCGTGCAACTATCACTTTAGTTTCTGGAGATCTCGCACCAATCAGAGTTTGCAGTTTGTTTCTGGGGTTGGCAAATTTCCAGGTTTGTTGGTATTAAACCGCCTTTCATCTTGATTGTTTGAGATTCGTTCGCTTCTCACCCAGTCAGGTCCAAGCCGTTTGAATAGGGGCATCTGTTGCACCCCAAAATTTGACCAACCTTTTTCTTTACCTAGCTTATGTTTCATTGCATTCATTGTAGCATAAGCATATGCATTGCATTGTCATTTATGCAGGGGATCAAGATATGCACCTATTAAGAAGAGGCTACCAAAGGTTCTAGGGCTAATCAAGAAGCAATAGTCAAGTTATCATCCTCATCAAGCTTTCGTGAAGAAGTCAAAGCTTCTTGGGAAAAGGGATGGATACAAGTCTGCCTACCTCTTATCTTGGGGGTCAATGAAGATTATCTGATGATATTGAACCCATGGCTATGGGTGGAATCCATTATGAGAGCTCATTTAGTGCCTTGAGGGTCACTAAGAAGCTTGTGCAAGTCATCATACAAAGTGCAAGAGGCCACAGCTAAAGGTGGTGCAATTAGGGTGTTCATCTGGTTAACCCTAAGTCAACAGTGAATTGGAAGGAGTTTGAGACTCAATTCCAAGTCTTTGTGATCATGAAATGTTGTGTTGAGACACCTAAGAGATTATTCTAAGATCAATTCATCAATACTCAAGAGTGTGAGAAGTTGCTAAGCTAGGGTTTCTAAGCTTGACAGTGTAAAATCCCATGTTTAATGTCTAACTTCAAGCCCACATATCTCAAGATACAAGTTTCATCTCATCTTGTCTCCAACAGGAGACTTGTAGAGCATGTTTCTAGATTTCTTTTGAGTACTATAAGTCTCCCATTGGATTTCTAGAACTCAAGTTATGAAGCTGACAAGTTATAGGTCATCAGATGAATGTGATTTTGGTCCTTGAAAGTCAACCAACTTCCAAGACATTTTTGACCTAGAAGGATGTTTCTCCTCACTTTGAACCAAGCATGAAAGTTGTTCCTTATGATCTTAGCTTTCCAAAAAGTGCTAGAAGTGCTCATTTGGACTTGTAGAACTCAAGATATGAAGCTTGCAAGGCAGGGGTATTTTGGGAAACTAAGATTATAGGTCACTTTTGATTATAGGTCAATTTCACCACTTTGCACATTTCAAATGGCAATCTTTCCAACACCAAACTTTCTCCAAATGGGGTCAATTGCTCAACCAAATCTCAAGGAACCATTGAATTGGCTTGGATGGGAGATTGAATGAAGGAATTTTCATGAAAGGAAGTTTTAAAAGGCCTAGAATGAATCAAACTTATTTGGAACCATTTTCCTTCATATGTGTGCATATTTTGAGTGCCTCAAATAGTCTAAACACAATGCCAAAATCATAAACCAATTTTGAGGTCATTTCCATGGCTAAATTTAAGTTTACTTCATCTTGAAGTAACACATTCCAAATCAACCATTGATCCCATTTCAAGGAAGAAGCCTCCACCATTGGATCAATCAGATTACCAGCAACATGAATGAACTAGTTTGGAATGGTCCAAGCTCTATTTTCATGAGTTTCATAAAGCTTCAAATGAGTGAATTTTGGATTTTTCAATTGGGCCATACAAGCTGTAATTGGGCTTCAAATTGATCAGTATCCATTCCATATAACTCCATCATCATTCACAATCATTCATAACTGAATTTGGAGCAGAGAATAACAGAATTCTGCTGAGAAAAAGTAAAGAAAATTGAAATTCTTTTTTTGATAATCATCCGTTTTCAGGTCAAATCAAGATTGCTAAAAGCTCTAGAGAGATTCAAGGAAGGATTCTGCAACTTTTGGTCAAGCTTCATCATCGTTTGAAGGCTTAGTGGATGTTCTCCACTAGGTTATTACATTTCAACTTTCCTCTTTGTTCATGATGAATTAGCACTCTATTTTTGTATGATTATGTTCCTTGAGATGCCTAGATTGATTCTGGATAGTTCTTAGGTCTTTTTGTTGCAATTCTTGAAAAGGCACATAAACTTTAGGTCTTCGATTTGGTTTGTTCTTGGACAGAAAATGGAAATAAACATTGTATTCATGATGTGTGTAGCATGAGGATTCGATTGGTATAATTAATTGCAGGTTTCTTCAACTTTTTTTGAACCACCACTGTTCATTGTTGCTGGAGAAGATGACCGGAGATCCCTCCGGCCACCGTCTGCGTCTTCGCTCTCGTGACCCTGGGATTGCTTGACTCCATACACTATCAATGGCCATGATTGGCTCTCTGGGGTTGACTCCCTTTTTAATGAAACGGTGCGTTTCATTAGCTTTCCTCCCAGCCCTTAGATGCTTGACTTGTCTTCAGATTGTAAGGTTGAGATTTGTTTTTGTTTTATGTTTAATTGATGAAGCGTGCGAGGCATTTTTGCAACCGTCTGATGATGGACTAGTAATTAGAGCATGTGGCTGAGATTACATCTTGGTTTCAGCTGACTTTTCAAATGGACTGGGCCTGAGCGCTTTTCACTCCCCCCTCACGTTAAGCCCAATAGAATATATGTTGCTTTTCTGCTATTCACACCATAACTTTTATCATTTTAATTTCTTTTTCTTATTTTCTTGGTTTTGTTGCTATTTGCTTTTATTTCTTTAAAAATAGTAAAATGACTCCAAAATTCATGAAAATTTTCCCCAAGGTACCTTAGCATGTTAAATAATTGGTAAAATTGTTAGATTGATTTTTGGATCATTTTTCAATTTAATGTGGATTTTCGATTTTTGATTGTTCTTTAAATGTGAAAATTGTATACCAGGCCTTTGTGATTTTCTTTCTTGCTCAATGCATCAAATAAATCCCTGATATCTTGTATGCTTAATCTTGAGACATTAAGTGATATTGTAGTATTTTTCTCTTTATTTTTTAGGTACCTTTAGGATAGGTTTTGGTTTAGTTTTTTAGACCCCTTTTTCTTTGCCTTGTCCATGGAGCACCCTAGGGTTTTGCTCTCCATTAACCTACCTCAGATTTAGAATTTCCTCCCCATCTTTGGACCCTTGGTCCCTAAGACATAAGGGGTCCCCTAGGGATTTTATTAGATGTTTTAGATGTGTTTTGCTATTTTTAGTAGATTTCACATTCTGACCCATCTTTGTGTGACTTCAACCATACCTTTGACCTAGTTTACATCTTGGGTGATCCTTGTACAATGCTTGTGCATCCCAGTCTCCCATATCCATACCTTAGACATATTAAGGCACTTGTGGGTGCATTTCCAAGTCAAACCCTTGTTCCTAACTAGTTCATAACCTATGCTTCCTTTAGAGCTTCCCTTTAGTCTTTCCGTAAGAACTCCTTTGAATGATTTCTATCCTTACTTGGTTTCCTTTCCTTGATTCCTCCAAGTCCTATATTCTTAGGATCCTTCTTGTGAGAGCCTAATTCTTCCTTTGGTCGAATTCTGTGCATTCCATGAGAAGTTTGGGCCTTTGATGGACTCCTTGTGTTGATACACATTGAATATAGTGGGTTCCTTTGGTTCACACTATGCTTCCTCTCTCCTCTAAGTCCTATATTCTTAGGATCCTTCTTGTGAGAGCCTAATTCTTCCTTTGGTCAAATTATGTGCATTCCATGAGAAGTTTGAGCCTTTGATGGACTCCTTGTGTTGATACACATTGAACATAGTGGGTTCCTTTGGCTCACACTACGCTTCTCATCTTTCCTCATTATCTGTCCTACATGCTTAGGATCCTTCTTGTGAGAGCTTAATTCTTCCCTTGGTTGAATTCTGTGCATTCCATAAATAAGTTGAGCCTTTGATGGACTCTTGTGTTGATACACATTGAACATAGTGGGTTCCCTTGGTTCATACTATGTTTCCTATGTCCTTCTCTGTCCTATAATCATAGGATCCTTTTTGTGAGAGCCCAGTTCTTCCCTTGGTCGAACTAAGGGCATTCCATAAAGAAGTTGAACCTTTATGGACTCCTGTGTTGATACACATTGAGCTTAATGAGTTTAGTTCTCTTTTTTGCTTTCCCATTATCTGGTTTATCATCTCCCCTGCATATCAGTTTGATTAGATTCATTAGGATATGCATTCTTTCTCTTAAGCCCATGTTTGCATCTAAAGGTTGAGGTGTCCTCCCTTGCTTGTACTGTTGCATTGCATGTGCATTCGTTCACATTTTACATTTCAGTTGGATAATCATGATGATCTCCTGTTGTTTTCATTTCCATTGACATGTTCCCTTAAGATTCTCACATCCTTGTTCAAGGATGGTGATGATAGACACTAGGTTCTAACCCTTTGCATGATAGCAAGTAGGATATATTCCCTTTCTAAACTCAACCTTAGGACCATCTTGCATGATAATATTAGGGTTTTGATTAGTTCCCCTTAGAGTCCTCTCTCTCTTCTCATCTTCAAACAATAATAAAACACCTAATAAAGGCCAATGAGTATTGTACATTATGAGCCTTAAGCTACTTGGGAAACGATAATTGAGCGGTCTCCTCTCAATCATCTAGAGTGTTTAGTGTACGTCCTTTGGGCGATATGCGACGCATTCGTTCCTAGGTCATAGTATCTAGTACGATATGAATTACAAACATTCATTCAAAACACTTCTCATAAAAGACAAAAACAAACAGTCAAACTTCTTTTTGTCCTTTGGTTCCTTTAATCCAGGAAAATATTTTCAGATAAAAGAGTATTGTTAACTCTTAGTTCTACCGCAAACAGTAACGCATAAGTCTCCAACGAGCGAGCTGCATGCACCAACTGCTAGAACTACCTGTTAACCTTGCTCGGGTAAAAAATAGTCGAACAAACCTGTGTTCTTTTTGTCCCGAACTACGTTAGCTCTGATCTCTCATACCTGTTGAGAGTACGTAGGCACAAGATGCGATATCTTGGCAAGCAACCTTTCCCCTTTTACCCGTAGTTAGTCGAACTACGTTGTCTCTGACTTTCCCATTGCACGAGGGAATACATAAGCCCAGAGCAGTGACGCTCTATCGAGTCATGTCCTTTTTCTGTTTCTTTAACCCAGACCTTTAGTTAGATAGATAAACAACCCTTTAGATAGACAACCCAAGCGTGGATCTCGTCGAGTACGACGGACGTGAGGGGTGCTAATACCTTCCTCTTGCGTAACCGACTCCCAAACCTGAGATTTGGTTGCGTAACCGGCTCCCTTGGGATAAATAACAATAGGTGGCGACTCTTCTGCCTTTGTCGACACCTTTTTTTGCAGTAACGATAGATACTAGTTAGTCCACAGTCGAAGATGTAGCAAGATACTTGATAGAGGCTGGCAAAATTTCCAATAATGAAAACCTAAGAGTGAAGTATCTCCCAAGTTCACTCACCAAGAATTCTTTTACTTGGTTTAGAATACTACCAGCGAACTTAATACACAATTGGACTCAATTGGAAAGATTGTTCCATGAAAAATTATATACGGGACAATCGAAGATAAGCCTAAAAAAGTTGGCTAGCATTAAGAGGAAGTTCTTTGAGCCAATAGACAACTACCTCAATAGGTTTTGATTGCTTAAGGTAAGGTGCTTTACTCAAGTTCCTGAACATGAGTTGGTCTAAATAGCCGCTGATGGTCTCGACTACTCAATTAGGAAGAAGTTAGATACCCAATACTTGAAAGATATGGACCAGTTGGCTGATAAAGTTCGACAAGTGAACGAGTTAATGCTGAAAAAGTTAGGGCAAACAAGAATAGAAAGGAGAGGGTAGCCTACGTCGAATTTGACAAAGATGAACAAGAAACTAGTGTCGATCCTTTTCCCACGAAAGTGAAATGGATCCTTTTCCCACTTTACGACTGTAAAATTTTAACACCATTGAATGGAAAGAATCCAGTCGATTCAGAGAAAAATGATAGGTTCCCTAAAAAGATCTATACTACCGACGTCCCCATGTGTGACGAAATATTTGATTTATTAGTCAGAGATGGCTAGATGATAGTGCTTCCTGGCGCTAAAATGCCTCCTTTAGAACAGAGAAAAAAGAGAGGTTTTTGTAAGTATCATATATTTATTGGTCATAAAACATCTCAATGTTTTCTTTTCAAGGATGTCGTTCAAAATGCCATCAAGGAAGGAAGACTAAAATTTGTTTATAAGTCAAAGAACGAGATGAAGGTGTATTCTGATCCTTTACCTGTTGCTGATGCGCACTATTCAAAACCATCTATGGTAAACATGGTCGAATTTGATGATGACTTCGCTAGTGATGTTGTAGTGGTTGAGGCTATTGATGGCTTTGCTAGAAGAATTGTTGAAAACTAAAATCAAGAAACCACTAAGGGTTTCATCTAGGTTTCGGGAAATTTGACTATGAAGTCACTGAAGACTTCGACGGAGAAGCTACTGATGGCTTCACTAAGAAAGTCACTGATGACTTTAAAATTGAAACCATTGAGGATTTAAGCAAGGAAGTTATTGATGGCTTCACTAAGAAAGTCACTAATGACTTTAAAATTAAAACCACTGAGGGTTTCAGCAAGGAAGTTACTGATGGCTTCGACGATGGAACTACTGAGGGTTCCAACCAAGTAATGGTAATGTATGAGACTACTGATAGTTTCATAGAAATCAACAAAGAAACTAAGTCTACTGAAGGCCTTAGAAAGGAACTTCAAGAATTGGGTATCTCTACCGGGACCAATTTTGGGGTTAACATGGTCGAGATAACTCAAGAGTCCATGATGGAAGTGGACGAATGCACTCTCAAACAAGAAGAATATTACAAAGTGGCATATCCAAAACAAGAAGAGAATCTTGTTGAGTTTCTTCACATGTGCTAGCGGAAGAATTTCGAAGTGACGATGTGTCCCAGATGTAGCGTTGTCTTTGACCGAAAACCTGCTGAGAACACCCAAGTTATTCGACGGGAAAGAGATAGGAACAACTAGAAGAACTCAAACAACCATGGCGCTTTCGACAAAAAGGGAGCACGAAGGAGGAATGATCAACATGGACTAAGGATATGTGGAAATAAGCCATCGACATTCAAGCCCATTTATGATGCCCCCAATGGGCAAATGGGTGAGGCCAGTTGAGAATGGTCAAAAAAAAAGGAAAATTTTCAAAGTCGAAAGAGGATCTTCGATAGCATACCAGAGAGAGTTCCAAGCTTCTAAGAAATCAACTTGGCACTCATAAAATTACAAAGGAAAGAATATAATGACGAGATCTCAGTGGAGACGTCAACAAAGGAGGCGCAAGGCTGAGAGGGAAGCTGCGGAAAAAGAGAGTGTTGAGTCTAGTAGCAAGTACAAACCAAAAAGGGTAACAACAAAGACAGAAAGCCCGTCGAGAAGAAAGTTGTCGAAATAAAGTTGTTCGTAAACCAACTAGAAGATCTAAAGGAGAAGTCTAAACAGATGCATGCGGATGATGAAATATCGAGGCAGGCCAAAGTTATTACATCTAAGGCATATTTACCCCTTGGAAGGGAGTGGATACATGGAATAGGTGTAGTACCTATGTCACTTCACCAAAGGATATCCATCTAGAGAAGTGATGGAATTGTCAAAAATATCGTGGCAGACCAAAGCTATTACATGGCTGAGGTTAACCAAATAAGTGGGCGACACTTTGATAAGAACTTAGCCCACAAAGGGCCATGTACCCAGTAGGTTTCGATTTTACACCTGCAGATAATGCCTTCTGTTCATTGTATCTGCATCGGACAAATGGATTTCAAGGGGACAAGGTGGTGATAGGCAAAGAAGACTTCATCTTTGGAATAGATGGAATCTGACCTATAGGTTAGGGTAGTGAATTTAGTGACTATGACTGAATTACAAGCACTGAGAAAGATTTCGGCTTATATAGCTGAAAATAGACTAAAAGCGGCCTTAGAGGCTGATATAAAATACATGGCTGTCGAAGCCAAAGTTGAAGAAAAACACTTCGAAGGACTAGGGAAGGACTTCATCCTGGAGCCACCTACTACAAGAAATATTGCCATTTCCCACATGATATTCACGTCACTAAGTCCAAAATCACTTCACTAAACAAAACTTGCGACATGGGCAGAACACGTCAGAGGAGCATCCGTGGGAACTTTTTCCCACGTGAAAACCACAACACTAATTAGTGACATGAATTTCACATCACAAAACAAAATATTATTTGGAGATGCTCCCACATGAAATTCACGTTACTAATTAGTGACGTGGTTTTCGCGTCGCAAAATACCTTTCTGAATAAAGGCTGGACATGAGCGCAGGGTGTCAGTATGGGATATAGTGATGTGATTTCCACGTCACTTAGTGACATAATTTTCACGTCACACAACTCAAACCTGTTTTAATTTTAGTGACGTGAATTTCATTTCACTGATGTATTTTAAAATAAAATGTAAAAATTAATAAATATTAATGAATCAAACAAATTAATAAATGATAAAATGTAAAAATTAAAATAATTTTCTATTAAAAAACTATTTTTTTTTAATAATTATAATTATTAAAAGATATATAATATTTTGTCACATGATGTTCACGTCACAAACATAAATAATAATATAAAAAGTGTCACGTGATATTCACGCCACAAACATAAATAATAATAAATAAATAATTATTCATCGTCACTACTAAATATAACATCTTATTTATCTTCTTCATCTTCTTCATCTTCTTGGATAGAACAATTCGATTGTGAGGAAAAAATTGTCGCATTTGTGCTTCCATCTCAGACTACCTCATCTTCATTTCCTCAATTTCAGCATTTTGCCTAATCCTTATTTCCACCATTTCGGCCTTTAGTGCTGCCTCATGTGCTTCCGTCTCTCGTCTCACCTCAGATAGAGCTAGCTGTCTCACTGTTGCCAACATTTCGAGTGTCAATTATGGCGGACGAAATCCTCATTCCCCATCTTTAAGTCTTTGAAATAAAGTCTTATCCCTTTTACTGTAGTCGGCAGCCAAAGATCCAAGACCAAAAAAACACCCATTTTCTCCCTTCTTACCTACTATTAAACTCCAAATATAAAGATCTACACGTGAATTAAGTGGAGCATTCCCGATAGGAATATACTCAGGATTTTCAACTAGAAATTGGGCGAGCAAGGTCTGATCCAACTCCTACACACACATAAAAAAATTAAATTAAGTATAGTTTAAACAATTTAGTTATATACAATAATAAAATAAAATAATGAAATATAAACAAGTTACCAAGGTTGATTTGGAACGGCCGTCAACAAACTCCCCCGATTTTTTGGTCCGGGTCTTCACAAATAACTCCTTAATCAGTGGCTCCCTGCCCAAATCCTTTTTCTAGTTAAAATAATTGTTTAATTAAATATGTATATAATAATACAAAATAGAACTTAAAAAGTAGTTATAATTACCATTCGTCGATAATGTTCGCCGATACTGATAATTCCAACTGTTCAGAACCCTTTTGTAGTTATGTAGCTTTGAGAGTAGACTCAGTGGTTGCATCCCCTTCAGCTAGTTGGATTTCTAATTTTTTTTGTATCCTATTTGATAAATCTTTAAGGTGATTGAAATCAGCAAAAACAAGATCGATTAGTGAGCCCAATTCTATTATAGCATCTGCAACATCTAAGGAAACTTCCAAACATTATCTTGTTTTAAGAGTTTCTTGACCCCAAAACATACAGAAGTTTCATTCTTTAAAATGTGGAACAAGTCAACATCAAAGGCATTTTCTTTAATGCGAGAGAGCAAGTCATCTTCAGGGTTGTTAGCGTGTGTCTGACGTGAAAGAAAGGGTGATTGAATTACTCAAAGAATATGTTGATGTGTTTGCTTGGTCGTACCAAGATATGCATGGTCTCGACACCACTATACTAGAGCATCATATGCATTTGAAGCTAGAATGTCCGCCAGTTAAGAAGAAACTCAGGAGAACTCGCCTTGACATGGCTTTGAAGATTAAAGAAGAGGTACAAAAGCAAAATGATGCAGGTTTTCTTGTTACATCTGAATACCCATAATATTTATCCAATATCATGCTTGTTCCGAAAAAGGATGGAAAAGTTCACATGTCGTTGACTTGATAAAAGTGTCACACCTTGAAAAATCTCGTAGAGATAATTCGGAGAAACGACCCTCACGCAAAAGGTGTGGAAATGCGGTTCGACAGAGTCGCCACCGAACTTTATTTATCCCGAATAGACAGGAAAGGAAAATATCGAGAAAACCGTTAAGAACGAAAGGATAGGAACATGGTCGTCGCAACCAATGTTCCAGGTTCGGGAGTCGGTTACATAAGAGGAAGGTATTAGCACCCCTCACGTCCGTTATACTCAAGGGTGATTTGCGATGGGCGTTATCTAAGCTTGCTTGTTTTCTTCTCAATGATAAATGTGAATTGGTAAGATAAAAGAATAACGATGCTATGGGGAAATGGATGATTATGGAATAGGGTGCTCGGCAAGGATTGGGGTCCTTGTGCCTACGCATGCTCATTCGAACGAGAATGAAAAATCAGAGCTCTCTTAGTTCGACTATGGGAAAGAATAGGGGGAAATGGAAGATGGAGGGGATTGTGCTCGTCAAGATCATCACAATCTTGTGACTACGTATCTTACATTCAAAAATGAATGAAGAATTAAAGCGTTCGTAGTTCGTGGAGACGACCACGAAAAGATGAAGGGTTGAATTGAATCGAAGTTTGGGTTTGGGAACGAAAGACTGAGTGACTAACAACCCAAGGGGCGTGCCTCGAGAGCTGCGACTCAAGAATTCATGGAATGAGAGACTCCAAGAACTCAATTCTTTTGGAAGTTAATTGAAAATAGGGTTTTAGAACGGGTTAAACGTTTTGAAATTGAAAGATTGAATAAATAACAACTCAAGGGGCGCGCGTCGAGAGCTATACATTCGAATATTCAAGGAATTCTAGACTCCAAAAACATCCTTCTTTCGTAAGTTTGATTACGAAAATGTTTGAATATAGATTATGTGTTTTAAGATGAAAGGGTAAATGAACGACAACTCAAGGTGTGCGCCTCGAGAGTCATTCATTCGAATATTCAAGGAATACTAGACTCCAAGAATCTTTTTCTTTCGATATTTGTTTAAGAAAAGCGTTTGAAAAATATAAAATCGAATATGTTGTGAAAAGAGGTGGACTGCGGGGTAAAAGGAACTTGGCTTACAACTTGGTTGAAAATACCGCCTGATGTTGGATCAAGGGTTTGACCTATATTTGCGTGCAAAAGTGTGGTAAAGTGGAATTTGGTTTGAAAATGGATCGACGATGAGTCGAGATCTTGATTTGAAAACGGAACCGGCTTGATGACGAATCAAGGGTTAGGTTATGAGAAACGATACTAGTCCCTGAGGGTGCCCCTAATATCAAAACCATGATGAAATTTGAAAGTGTGTGCGATAGGTTGATGGTGAATATGGACGAGTACTCGACTTATTGAGGGTGTTTGAAAATGGCTCGATGACGAATCGAGAATTAGTTTGAAAGCCGTTTAATCTACGCTAGTCCGTAAACATGCTCCTAGAAGATAAACCACAATCAAAGAAAATACAAATGCGCACTTCAAAATGGGAGAGGGATACAAGTGAGTTACACAGGATTGCACGGAATATAAGGTCTCGTTGTAAGGTAACCCAAGAGAAAGCCCTGTGTGTGTGAGGTGTCCTAAAATATGTCTTTGAGCAAAATTCGAACAAAACCCCAAGCTAGGGTTTTTGACAAAGTCCAATAGTCCATTGCTCGGACAAATAACTAATAGTCCACCAATTTAGGCTTTTAGGTTTCAATCATTTATTACGTGTTTTGAAAAGAATCTGAAAAAGATAAGAAAGAGATGAACAATATGAATATGAATATGAACAATTATGAGTAATATGAACAATGTGAATAATATAGCAAGATATATAACAATATAATCAAGATAATATCCACAATAGTATAATCAAGATAATATTAATTAGTATATAAACAAGATAATAAAGTCAAGAAAATATTGACTGAAAATAAAATAATTGTATATTGACTGAAAAGTAAAACAACAATATATTGACGGAAAGTAAAAGTTAGTCGTTAGTTTGATTTGTGAATTGAATCGGGACGGAATGTAGCGCTAAACCGTCGTAGCTCGACTTATGAAGAAAGTCGAACTATAGGAGGTCGCGTGAGTTGATATTTGTGATAAGAACAAGATAGAGAAATGATATTGAGGATCATTCTCCAATGTAATTGTGTCGCACAGGACAAAAGAGGGGGATCTCGTCTTAATCATAAACTCGTGTCGATTAATCGAAGGTAGCCTATCACGATCCCAAAGTATAGAAAATGACCACAATGGTCATTCTCCATATATTTGACATAATGAAGGTTATCGACTTTGATAAATTGACATTTACAAATCAAAAGACATCATCGACCGATAAAGTGCAAGTGTTATGTTGAAAGCATCTTAAAACTAGCCTAAGTGTTAAATCCATTTAAAATACTAAAACTACTTTTAAAACCCTATAGAATTTTCTAAGGGAACCTACATGTGTTAGGTACTTATGGTACAAAAACCAGGGATTGAAATTATGCTTAAGGGTACTAAAGAATTCCTAAATCACAAAGTACCAAAGGGGAACCCTAAAATGGAAGGTCATGGGAACCTAATCCAAAACAGCCCCTAAATTTATCTAAAAATTATGAAATAAATCCTAAGGGATCATGCATCTCTATACTAGCAACCAGCAAAAACTCTCATTCAAACTCAATACCAATCAGCCATACAAAAATCAACAATAAAAGGAAGAAATAAGCCAAAATTAAAGAATTAATAAAAATGCAAAAAATCACATTAAATGGAAAAATGCATGAAAATAAAATGTAAAAGCATCAGAAAATCAAGAATAAAATCAGGATCATGTTCATATTTTTATGGTATTTTTCTGATCAATATTGGAATTACTATGAATTTAAAATGAAACAAACAATTAAAATAATAAGAAAATGAATAAAAAACAATTTAGAAAATAAAATGCTAAATTAAATCAGGGGCGTTGGATATGTGGACTCGGTATGCTCATCTAAAGGATCTGGTGCTGCCACCTCATAAATGAAACGATGTGTTTCATCTGGTCCAAGTCAAACTCTGAGGTTAAAACGTGAGCGTACGATTGGGAGACTTTGTCAACATTTTCCATTGATCCAAGGGTGGCAGTGCATCTTCCTCATTTGAACTGGCAATGGAGCGAAAGTTGTAGCGGTGGCCGGAGAACGACGCCGGTCGTCTTCTCCGACGAGACATCATGCGCAAGTCATGGATCCTCAACAAAAATTACACAACTCCACTCCATTTTTCACGTAGATCTCAAATATCACCTTCATTTCTTCTAATTCTCACCAGAATTCAAAACACGATAGAAATCCTAAAATGCACCAAGTTCTGAAATCTCACCAATCCTTCAATTGAAACCACAGATCTATTTCTCATGCTTCACAGATCATTTTAAACTATCTAGATCGTGCTAAAACCTCATGATCAGGCCAATTCGAATCCAAACAGAAATCACATAGCACCTTAGTTTGTCTCTAAACTTCCAAATTTTGATCCAGAATCCATCTAATCATCTTCCTAAAGCCTAACCACATGTCAATTCTACTTAGATCATGCTAAAATTAGTGCAATTGTGAATTATTCAAACCTGGTTTGTAGCTTCAAATTGAGGCGGTCATGGTGCTCCTCTTGCTCCAATCTTGTGCAGATACACTCAATGAAGTATGCTGAAGATGCTTGAAGCTTTGAATTACCTTGAATTGCTCTGAATCAGAAATCACGATTTTCACTTTTGCTCTTGAAACTTAATCTTCAATCTCTGGCTATGGCACGAAATGAACACCAAAATGGATCTGAATCCATCATTGAACTTATATAGAAGATGTTTGTGGGCTTTAGAGGTCCATTGAAGGCCCAAATCAGAATATCCATATTTCAATTTTCCTCCAAAAACTTAACAATGGAATGCACGAATTCAGGCTGTTTCAACCTTCTAGAAACTTCCATTAGCTTGCCTATGGTCTGATGAGAGTGTAGGAATCAAAAGGAAAGCGTGTTTGCACCTTATGAGCAATCTTTGATGTGTTGCTTATTCATGAAGTAACAAATCAAACCACCATGAAATAAGCCCCAAATGAAAATTCTAATAATGCCAAAGTGCTTAGAATGATTTTTCTGATTAAAATGAGCACCCATTTTCATTAGTTTGAACACATATGAATTAACTTTGAATTTTTTCACATAAATGCCTTTTAATTCCCCCTTTTGCCAAATTTCTCAAACCAAGTCTCACCCTAAGCCAAATCAATTCATCCTTGATTCATGGTTGACATAAAAACATCATTTTGAACACGCTTTGTGTTGAACAAAATTTCATTTGAAGCTTGCAAGATAGTGAAAATGACCTATAATGCCAAATGACCTATAATCTCACTTTCCCAAAATACCCCTAACTTGTAAACCTCATAACTTGAGTTCTACAAATCAGATGGAAGACTTCAAGTACAATTTGGAAAGATAAGATCAAGACCTACAACTTTAATGTTGGCCAAGAGCTGATAAGAAACACCCTTCTAGGTCAAAAGTTCCATGGAACTTGGTGAACTTTCACAGACAAATTTCACATTCATCTGATGACCTGTAACTTGTATGAACCATAACTTGAGTTCTATAAATCCAATGGAGGACTTCTAGTACTCAAATTAAAGCTAAGAGCATGCTCTACAAGTTTCATGTTTGCCAAAAGTGGAGATGAAACTTGTATCATGAGATAAGTGGTCTTGAAGTTAGGCACTAAATAGGGGATTTTACCCTGAGAATCCTAGTTTAGCAACTCCTCACACTTTGAACCTTTCTTGGATTGATCTTGGGATATCACCTCATGTATCTCAACACAACTCTCCATGATTACAAAGACTGAGGATTAAGCTTTGATCCTCTTCAATTGCACCGTTGACTCAAGGTTACTCAGATGAAAACCCTAATTGCAACACCCTCAACTATGGCTCTCCATACTTAGCATAATGACTTGACTGAGCTCCACCATGACCCTCAAGGCACTCTATGAGCTCTATCCACATCCTATCCACGAAGAAGGCTCCACAACCCACTGATGGTCTTCAATTGGTCCTCAGGTTAGGAGATTAACCACATACAAACAACCAAACGTCTCAAGAACCCAACCCTCTTCCTAATGACTTTGGTGACTTCTCAAGCTTGAATAAGACCTCTAGATAGGCTCCTCTGGATATAAACCACACTTGATCCCCTGCATAATGAACAATGCTATGCTATACAAATGCTAGATCAATGATATGCTAATGTAATGAAACATAAACCAAGTAAGAAAAGGTTAGGCAAATTTTGGGGTGCAACAATGACAATGTCAATTATCTAATAAAACATGATTCAATTGATACAACATTCTCATGTCGGTAAGCATAAACCAAACACAAAATAGTAGTTAAAATCATCACAGAGGTAAACTTGGCATGACAATGTCAAGCATCAAACTCAATATATATTTCTCATGATGGTTATAACCATTTGACAGCAAAATAGTGTTGGTCATCATGAATCAAAACAGGCCTCAACAGTATCACATGAATCATCCCAATGTCTTTACCAAGTCCAACAAAATTACACAACTTAACAGCAAATTCAAAACAACATGGCAATGTTGATCATCATAGATCAAGATGTGTTTCAACAGCATCTAGGTGAATCACTTCAACATTGGCCATGACCATGCTAAACAACAAGCAGTCCTTCAAAAATAGTTGAGATGCACTTTGGAAATCAGAGAATGAAATAGTTGCAATCCAGTTCAAAAACAGATACGCACATGTCTTAAATATGGTATGGATCAAGTTTTAACCAAAAGATGATTCAAGATGTCATTAGAACAAAAGAAAGCACATGAGTTGAATTGATGAATATGAGTTGCACAAACAAAACAGGATGGTCAATAGCAAGAACAAACCACTCATCACCTCAGGCCAACACAAATTCAATAAGTTCAAACAAACATGAGTTAAATGCAAACTTGAATCAGTAACCTAAGAACTTCTAAACTACTGTTAGTAGAAGAGTTGAAATCAATGGGGGGCTGTCAAGTTATGGAAATTGAGCTTCAACAGAACCAAAAGATAATGTTGGCATGAACAAATAAATCATTGGTCTATGATGCTAACAATCAAAATCAAGGCAGATGAGGTACTTTGATTAAAACAGAAACCAACAGTAAAACTTGATGCTAACATACAACAACCAAAAATAGTTAAAATGCCTTGCCCTATTGACATCAACTACCGCAAATTACAATGTCTAAACCATTTAAACTAGTTGAAACCTACATGAAGAGGTAATTGTCCTTCCATTAACAAGTTGGCACGAGAAAAAGCTTGACAGCAAGCAAATGAGTTAATCCCAAAAACAAGTCTTGACCACATAACTATGAATCTCAACATGACAATGTCAAGATAAAATAATCATTAGTGCAAGACTCTATTCTCAAAGACAAACCTGCAAATCTTATAACAGTAGGTAATTTGAAGCATAAATACATCCTACTTGGTATAACAATACCAGTTAATCCAAAATAGCAGCCCTCTAAAGCAAAGGATCTTGAATGACATCCCTAAATCTAACAAGCCCAAACTGAACAGATCCAGAAATGAACAAGGTCAAACCCCCAACAGAGAGGCACTAAACATAACAATGCATCTCTAAAAACTAGTTGACCAATCTAACATCAACAAATCCAACAGAACTAAATGGTAACAGCCTTACAACAAAAGCACACCAACAGGGAGAGCTCAAAAATTCTTACCACCCAAAACTCAACCCTGCTGCTTAGAATACCAATCAAGCTCCTAATGACCAACAACAACAATGAGTTCCACATAAATCATGCTAACAACCAACCAAAACCAAAGAAAAACTGCCTTCACAACAGTCTTAAACCTCAAGATAGCTCTCACTTGGTTATCCAACCTTGCTCCACAACAAAACCAAACTCCTCACTAAAACTGACAGCAACTGAGTTGACAAACTTAGTTCTTAAGCACAAATAATGACAGCAAAACCAAACTATCCTGAACATGCTAAAAAAAACCAACCTAAACAACTAAAACCAAAAGCCACAACCATAGCTTAAGGGTGCAGTACTGGTACTAAACAAGACCTTATCATTACCATGTCAAGCCTAGACTAACACCAAGAGTTACAATCTCTGAGTATTCAATATGAGCTACCAAATCCAAGTATGCACCAAAACAACAAGCATGATATTACTAAGATCAGATCCCTAAACCTAGGATGAAAGCCAATTTAAGAAAAGCAACCTATCACTAAGTAAAAACAAGAACCTAATATTACAATGTCATGGTCAGGAGAAAGCAGGCCATCAAAAAAAATGTCAACCCCCTACAAGGCATAGCAACTTCAAAAGAGGTGATAAATCCTACCTCTAACAGCAGTGAAATCCCAAATATGGTGACATTCCTCTTTGTCCAACACCTTGCTCCATTCATACATGATGCCGCAGTGGCCTTCCAACATGTTTTAGTAAGAGAAATGCACTAGACAACATTGAATACAAATTTGACATAACAATGTCACAATATACAACCTGTTACAACAGCACACCTCCATACTTTTACCAAAGTCAACACAGACATGATTTCCATTAAATTGTAGTTTAACCATACTAGTACATCCTAACAAGAATTTACAGTTCTACAACCAAAACCTCTAACACAACCACTAACAGAAATAGCTTGCACAACATGACAATGTTGTACATTTAACAGTAGCAGGTTTGACATAACAATACCAAATCAATACTTCAAATGAAAGTTAACAAGATTTATGATAGCAAACACCAACATACTCAAACATGATCTGATGATATTTATGAATATAAAAGAGAGAATTTGGAGAAACCTACCTCTTGTAGACCTCCCAAAGCAAGCTAGCAGCAAGATACCCCTCCTTTGAAGCAGCAAATGATCTTTGAGGACAGTCTTAGCAAAAGAGTTTCCAGTAGCTTTTTAAGGTTTTAAATAGTTAGTATGGCATTGATGGAAGGTATTCAAATTGTCAAAGTGATGGAAATTGATCTAGGTAGTGAGTTGTTCTATATTATCCATAAAAGTCAAACTTAAGTGAGTGAGGAGTTGACTTTTGGATTTATGGTGTTTTTGATTGAAACAAAGGTTAGGACACCTTCTAATAATGATTTTGAGTTTGTGTGGATGGTTTTATGGTAGTTTAATGGTTAGAAATGGTGCTGGTATGGAATTTTGAACAAGGCAGTTTTTGATGTTTTGGAACCTTTTCTTCACTTACAAGTAAAGCAAGGAAAGATGAGAGAGCTATGGTTTTATCTTGCATTTTAGAGTGCTCTGGTATGTGTTTAGCATAGAGGAAACCTCTATTTATAGGCAAGGAAAGATGAGGACAGATTGTGAAGTATGCATTGCAAATCTTGATTTTAGAAGGAAGTCATAGCAAATCCAATTTGTGATTTTCTCTACAGATCTCTTGCTTGCTTCCAATGCCCTTTAGTCTCTAAAACCAGCTAGCTTGGAACTGATAGAAGTGACATAAAGAGTGAGCAAGGACAGCCCACCTGCTGCAGCCCCGAAACACTCTCTCTCATGTGTAACTTTTGCATTTTTTCTTATTAAACTAATATGTCTTGTTAAGAACTTGAGATTTGCTTGGATTCTTGTCTTATCTAGTCCATTTTACCCTCTAACACATCATATCAGAGGCTATTCCATGGTTAGAGATGAGGTGCATAGTTGGAAATCAAGTCCATGTTGGGTTTTGACAAGTTGACAAACTAGTGCACAGGCCAAACTTGCTCCATTCGAAACTCTCAGCTCACAAGGGATATGGAAGAGTTCTATAACTTTTTGGAAATCCCTCATGGAGCTCTACATCTTTCATGTTTTTAGAATTTTCAAATTCCAAGTGGAACTAGGTCAAAAATCCCCTCAAATTTGGCTGAAAACATGCCTAAAAAGGACAGCAACTTAGAATTCTTCTAAGTGTTTTCTCCCTCTTGTGATGATTTTGGCCATAACTCCAAATCTATGCATTTTTTGCACATGGACCACTGTGAGACTTTTGTAGGAATTGCCAAGACCTTTTCAACAAGCTTTGAACCAACACAATTGGATGTGTGGTTAGGAAGTTATGGTCTTGCCCCTTTCAAACCCTAATTTCCGATTTTTCCGATTACTCCCCAATCCTTGACCCAATGGTCATGAAACTTCATGGATAGGTGTAATATGTTACTAGGAACATTTTTGCTTCATACTTTGAGGTCAAATTCCTTATGATTGAAGAGTTGACTTTTCGGTCAACCGAACGATCGGTCGATGACTACCGCGTCGACTGTTGATGTTTTGGGTCTCCTGAGGCCTTGAAACTTCTTTAGTGGACTTCAATAATCCATATGAACTTAATGGACCATGATACCACCATTGGAACACCATTTAAATCAAAAGTCCAACTACAGTTGACTTTTCCTGATCGGAAACCTTAATCGGGGATCCTGAACTGCATTGTCCTTAATCTTTGGGTGACAACCTCAAATTGGATTCATACTTGACCCAATGGAGTATCTTTGGTGATGTGGAGACTTGTTCCATGGGGAATCAATCTAATGCATTGACTGATTAAACCATTGAAACCTTAATTCTCGATTGTACGGAACCCTGATTTGCCTGTATCTTAACAAAGACAAACTTGGAATAGGTTATGGTTAGATAATCCAATGAAAATAATCATAGAATGATTATGAAGATCTAAGGGGTCAAAATTTGGGGTGCAACAGTCATCAACATAGACTTCAATCTCATGATAAATCATATCATGAAACAAAGTGACCATAGCCCGCTGGTAAGTTGCCCCTGCGTTTTTCAACCCAAAAGGCATTACTTTATAGCAGAACGTCCCCCATGGTGTAATGAATGTAGTTTTCTCCATGTCTTCCGGCGCCATCTTAATTTGGTTATAGTCGGAGAAGCCATCCATGAATGAAAATACAGAAAATTGAGCAGTATTGTCGACTAATACGTCAATATGAGGGAGCGGGAAATCGTCTTTAGGGCTCGCCTTGTTCAAATCCCAATAATCCACACACATCTGCACCTTACCGTCTTTCTTCGGTACATGTACTATGTTGGCGACCCACGGAGGGTAAGTAGTCACGACCAAGAATCCAGCATCCAACTGCTTTTGGACCTCTTCTTTTATTTTAACGGCCATGTCTGGTCGTGTCCTTCTAAGCTTCTGCTTAACTGGAGGATAATCTTCGCGCAATGGTAAGTGATGAACCATGTTGCACCCCAAAATTTGCCCTCACAATACAAGACTTTGTGTTCTAAGAAGGTTCACAAGGTTCACAAGTTCTCCAACAACTTGCATAACCTTTCATGAAGTTCATAAAGTCCACAAGCTACTTTATGAAGGTTCACAAGGTTCACAAGTCCCACAGTGCTTTCAATACCTTTCATGAGGTTCATGAAGTCCATAAGTTGCTTCTTGAAGGTTCACAAGGTTCACAAGATTCACAATGTTTACAAAGCTTTCCTAAGGGTCATGAGGTCTACAAAGCCACTTCATGATGTTCACAAGGTTCACAAGCTTCACAATACCTCCCATGAGTATCGCAAGATATCTTATGAAGATTCACAAGGTTCACAAAGTTCACAATCGGTCAGAAGAGTTGACAATTCCCACAGACAATGCACCTCCTAAGCAGTGCATCCAAAACTAGGGTTTTGACTTTAATCAGGCTAAATGGACTTCCAAGACTTCAAGTGAGCTTCATAACATCTTATATGTGTATAAGAACCCCCATGTCAAGTTTCAAGACTTTTCTCAAAAGTTTGCTCAGTCAGATGATCAGATAAGTCAAAAGCAGTCAACGCAGTTAAAAAGTCAAACTGAGGTCAACTGTGGTCAAACCAAAGTCAAACTTCATGATTTTTTTTTGTTGCCAACATCAAAGAGAGATTTGGTTCCAGGGGTATTTTGGTCATTTTACACAAATTCTACCAATTCCTTGAAGATGGGCTGTTGTTAAAATTCTGAGGCGTTTGATACATTTATCTATCACCAGGTCTGATCATATCAAGATCTTGGCATTTGGTCAGTAGAGTTTAATTACGAGTAGTGTTACTGTTGATGCTGAAACTGTTGTGATTACGGTGCCCATATGTGTTGGTTATGAAGTGGTTTGGTTAACATTTTAATCGGATGAGATTAGAATTACAAATATCACTTGGGAGTGTTTATGTTTTATGACTATGCTAATGAATTTAAATGCTTGTGGATTTATTCACAATTGTTTATATTTTTTTTAACTAGGAATAAAATATAAATAAATTCAAAGTGTTGGGAATTTTATTTCATAAAGATTGTATTATACAAAAGGGAGATTGTTTCACATTTTTGCTGTTACAAGGAATTACATTAAACCTAAAAATCCTAAGTCCTAAAAATGATAAGTGTCTTCATGTTGACCCTTGAGCTTCGCCGCAAATCTCGACTAACCTGCACATCAAAGCAAAACAAACAATATAGAAAAAAAGGTTAGGAGTTTTTTTCGACACTCTCAGAACAATGTCATCATCGAGTGCCGAGAGTGGCACAACCGAAGCTGCGTCCTACCCCCGTTACCAATCCGCGCCATCAGCGTCGGATCAAGCATTTCCTGTTCTTATCAAATACGGGCCGAGAAAGATAAGGAATAAAAATAAGTGGGGCTGAATTGATTTGCCGAGATCAAAGCCCAAAATAAAATGCCACCCATCAAGTAAATATGGCCACTATCAAGTAAATTTTTACTCTTTCTCCAAACTAATACCAACTGAATGTCAAAGTTGCGGCACTTTTGAGCCTATCAAGTAGGAAGATCCAATAATGCAAAGCATAAGCAGCTCATAACAATTGAGATCAGACGGCAACTGCACAAAAAGGGGCGTAAACCTCATAATCAAATTACAGTTCAGAAAGAAATGGTAAATTGAATGTCACAAAGCGATTGACCAAACTCAAAGCAGAAAAATGAACCACAAGCTGCAGGAACAACTCACAAAAGGCTACAAAGTCTGAGGAACAGATACAGTTCACGAAAATACAAACTGCCCGTTAAGTTCAATTCAAACAAGAAATCAAACTCAAAATCAACTTGAAAAACAAGGAAGATTCATACTAGTTCAACTCAAAGATGAGGAGGAAGTCCATGATACTCGAACCTGCATAACACACCACAGTCGTGTTAAAAGATTCAAGCCAGTCCACAAATTGTATGAGCGGAAAACCGAAGGTACGGGACGCGGGCTCAGCTCAAACATCATCGCCCGACAAGAAACAAACCAAAGTATAAGCAGCCCATTAAAACAGAAGGGATATTCAAGCCGCATCAGTCGTGATAAATTCAGAGATTAGGATCAAACCAATCCAAGATTGTAAATCCCCAAAGCCACGATGCAAGTCGTGAGGATAGACCGCGTCAAGAATTCAATCAGAGTCTGCACTAAACAAGATCAGAAAATTATTTCACAGCCAAGGATGGTATCAGAATGGAAGGAACAAACCATACTGGTAAGCAAATCCAACGTCCAAAAGCCACAGAAATAAAGGAATCAAAAATCAAAATGGATGGAACAGGGATTCAGCCCTCAGTTTAACCATCATTGGGCGTGGGAATTCGAGTGGCTGGGAGAGCCACGGCCGAAGCCGTTACCAACTCCCTACCGAACTTCGAACTGCAAATTTCGTGCGAACTATCAACTCAAAAATATCAGCTCAGACCCGAAGGTCATCATCGCTAAGGCAACGCAACCAAAACCACTTGGCAATGGCATTTAACACAGGTTCAGACGAAGCCGTCAACCATAATCGAAAGCAACCACACAATAGCAGTTCAGACCCTAAGGTCATCATCACCGCGTAACCTTCCTCGGCAGTTTTGACCCGACCGAAGCAACAGCTTCAATTCCCTGAAAGAAGAAAAAGGAAGTTAATAAAGTTCATCGCAGAAAAAATCACACATGAAGAGTAACTGAATTTGATTTGAAGCCACGTCAACAGAGTTAATTCATCGGTTTATCATTCAAACAACTCAGTTCTGTATATCATGTCAACATCAGCTGGCTGCAAGAAAATTAGACCGAATCCAACAATACAAAAGATGAAGTGTCTACCAAACATATATCCGAATTAAGAGCCAAATGAGCCGTCTCCTATTAAGTAAATAACCGATTGATCACGTTCAGACCCAGATGCCAATGAGTCTAAACGGGATCCAAATGGAGGTTCACCGGGAAACCAGCATCAATACCGAAAACGGAGACAAGTCAGAAATCGAGTTTATCCGAACAAGATTGGTTTTAACCAAAGCATCGTGAATCTATTTTTTGAAGGAAATCGCAACAAACCCAATTCGCAAAACGGGGGTCCATATCTGAAAAAAATCAAATCCTTTGTTAAGTAAATAGAAGGCAAAGATACGGAAAGATTGAGACAAAATCAAGTCAGATTTGAAAGAGGAAAGATTTTTCAATCAGAAATCAATCTCAATAATAACGAGAATCAAATCATTGCAAAAAGGCCCAATACAAATGGATTCATAGAGATATAAAAGGGAACGAAGTCACCTTTGAAAACCCTAGACAGAAACGGGCTAACGGCGAAAACAAAGAAAGGACGAACGAGAGAGAGTGCGAAAGACGACCGCGAAGGAGAGTTGGAACCGAACAACAATCATTCAAGCGAATGTCATCGGCCGCAAACCATTCCAAGTCGATGCCGTAAAGCCTCAGAGAACTCATCATCGACCATTGATTTCGATCAAGCATCACCACCAAACATGAATCACTCGAAGGAATCCACCGGCGCCGTTCAAAATTGACGGGCAAATTCCTCCCCAAGCTCAGATCGAGTCTCATCATCGTTTCTCCAAGCGCTCATCACCGATCGCCATACAAAAATGTAAGCCACATATGTATAGCAATTTCATACTTGATGGTTTAATGTTGATATTTCAGGGATTCCATCATGGAGAACGAAAAGGAAATCGGAACATGCGAAGCCGAAGAGGAAAACGAGAGGAAGGAGAGATTGAGATGCGCCGTTAGGGTTTGAGGGAACCCTAATCCCTTTCCCTTTGTTGTGTTTTGCCTCACCCGGGTTGGGTCCGGAGGTGATTACCGGCCCAACCCATTTTCTTTCTTATATTATTTATTTTTTTTTTCTTCTGATTGTTATTAATTACAATTATTATTATTTGTTAAAAAAAATTCTAATTAACCAAAAAACCCCTTTTTAAAAAAGACATAACCAAAATGCTTTTAATAAAAAAATTCTTTTCTCCTTAAAATTAAACTTTTCTTAAAACTATAATTTAAACCTTTTTTATAATTAAGACTTATTTTCTAAGTCAAACCAATTTTTTTTATATATACTAACTAAATCTTTTTTTAAAAAAAAACATTAACGAAGACTTTTTTTTTTATAAAAACAATTAAGCAATCAATTTTTTTTTTTTAATAAACTTTTTATAAGAAAATTACTAAAAAAATTATTACTTGAGTTAATTTCTTGATTAAAATTCCACCAAACTAAAAATTCTCCGGAAATATATACCATTAAATTCCTATTCAATTTTGATCCGTTTTCCTTCTAATTCTGCCCCCTAACGTTGTTTGTTCGTTTTGCAGTTTATTGCGTTTACCGTTATCTATTTTATCATTGTTCAATTCAAAGTTCATTATCATATTGTATCTGCTCCTCTCCTGTAACCTCGCGAACTTAATAATCGCGCTTTGAGTTCCGTCTTTTAAATTCCTGCTTGTATGGCTTTAATTTCTGTCATTAATTCTCTGTTTGTATGATCTTAAACTTCACCATTATTTCTGTCACATTACACACATCCAAAGTAAGGACTACCTACTCCATTTTAGTAGGGATAGTCTTACTAAGGAAAGGATAAAGAATAAGGAAGACCTTAAAACATTAGGGTAGGCTACTCCTAGATACTCGCTCACTTCAAAACTTTTTCACACTTAAACAAATTTCCAACAAACTTTTCAAACAAGTTTTTTTCACATCCATACACGGATTATTATTAAACTATTCTGAAATTTTTTGCTATTCACACACTACACTTTCAAAACAATTCAAAAGTGAGCTTAAGTACCTAAGAGCCCATGGATAACCATGGATGAAAAGGGTGCTAACACCTTCCCTTTTCATAACCTACCCCCCGGACCCAAAATATTCTCTAAGGTCTTTCCTGTTCTTTTATAACCTTTCCTTATGGATAAAATAAAAGTCGGTGGCGACTCTTGCTATCCGCAACATTGTTTAAAGTCAGTTCTCCCACCGTGTTACAGAACTGGCGACTCTGCTGGGGATTTATTTAAGAGGGGTACCCTTAGGAATTAAGATCACTTTAAATTGTTTGCCTTGTTTGCTTTATTATTATATTGTTGGGGTGCTCTTATGTGTGAAAGGTCCTAACCCGGATCTAGTGTACCTTAAGTAAATGGCAATAGACCAAGGAAACTGTACGACGTATATCGATACGGTTGATCTGGTGGCCATAGTTAGTGCGACTTCTTGGTTGGTGCTTATATTCCTTAAGTCAAGTTGAGGATAATATTGAGGCTGCCATATGTTGTCAATGCACTAACTGACTTTTAGAACCCTAGTTAACTCATCTTGGCCTTTAGAAAGTAGTGAGGTAACCGGCTTTGGTGCAGACTGAAGTTGGTTGACACTCGATGCTACGCTCATTGAGATCTTAAACTTGGAGGGTTTTGGTTGGCAAGTAAGTTGCCTTCTGATCAACCACCCTTGTGAAGGATCAATGATATTGAGATCCCTTAGAACCCGGTTACTTTTGTAGGACAGGATGAACCATCTAACTTCAGGGGAGGGTACTTACCTTTAAACCTCATGCAAGCCTTTAAACCTAGGGCAATTGTGTGACTTGTTTGTGTGTGCCACATGTTTGTGATTGAACATAACATCATGACATCATCATGCATCATGAGCATATCATTTTCCCTAACCATTTCAAGGACCAAGGGATTTATTTTTGTTCTTTGTTGCAGGTCATGGCTTCTGCTCGTAGAAACACCATCAGGATCAACTTTGTAGGGATACCTCCCAAGCTCAAAGAGTTGGTTTCCCAAGTGTCTGATCATTCCCAGTTCGTCCAGAGACATGGTCACCTATTGGATCTAGTCACTTCAGGGTTCAGTGAAGACATGATGAGTGTGCTGTTTCAGTTCTTTGACCCTAAGCACCATTGCTTTACATTTCCTGATTATCAGTTAGTTCCAACCATGGAGGAGTTCTCTAAACTTCTGGGTATCCCTGTTCTTGATCAGAAGCCATTCACAGGTTTGGAGAAGGAGCTTAAACCTGAAGTTATTGCTGCAGCTCTACATCTGAAGAAGTCTGACATTGTTCTAGAGACGAGAAGCGGAGTCAAGGGTATTCTTGCCAAGGTATTAATGGATAAAGCTCAAATGTTCTTGAAGGCCATGAGCTATGATGCTTTTGAGGAGATCTTAGCCTTGCTGATATATGGCTTAGTGTTGTTCCCCAATCCAGATCAGTTCATAGATGTTCATGCCATCAACATTTTCCTGAGTCACAATCCAGTGCCTACATTGCTTGGAGACATCCTACATTCTCTTCACACCCGTACTACAAGGGCAAGAGGAACTTTGATGTGCTGCATACCTTTGCTCTCTAGGTGGTTTATTTCTCACCTTCCTCGCTCAGTAATGAAGAATGAGCAAGGGTTCAGATGGTCCAAGAGGATCATGTCACTATCTCACTCAGACATTCATTGGTGCTCCAGATCTATGGAGAATGTCACCATCATTGACCGTTGTGGGGAGTTTCCTAATGTGCCACTTCTAGGCATAAGAGGAGGCATCACCTACAACCCAGCTCTAGCTTTACGACAGTTTGGTTACGCCCGGAGCGATGGTCCACATGACATGTTGATTCAGGGCATTGTGTTTGATTACGACAACGATCTTCAGGGTTACCGTCAGAGATTCATCCGAGCTTGGGGAAAGGTAAACAGAATTGACAGCAAGACACTGGAGCCTAAGTACACTATTCCTATGGAGGCTTATCTCAGATGGGTACGATCTCGTGCTCAGGCACTCATGATGCCATATCCTGCCGTCCTACCAGTTACCATGGAACCTGTTGCTGAAGGAGACACAGCTTATACCATCCTTCACCCAGACATGCCTACTGATATGGAAGACTTGCAGAGATCATGGATCCAACTGAAAGAGCAAAGGGATACTTTCGAGGCTCATTACAAAGCAAGCCAAGCAAGGATCCTAGAGCTAACAAAGCTACTTCATGAGGAACGAAACCTCAACTCATACCTCAACACAAAGAGGAAACGTCCATGGGAGACTTAAAACCACATCTTTTGTACTTATTTCGTTTTCATTTTTTGTAAGCCTAAAAGGCAAAACAAGTTATTACTAATAAAAAGTTACTTTCTTGTTTGTTTAAGCAAATTTAAATCCTGCGGTCCTTGAAAACATTGCATATGCATTCCCATATCATTGCATCACAGGTTTATAATTGTGCACAGGTTTCTCATCTTCTCGCTGTTTATTTCAGCAATGGCTCTTGAACAATCAGTTAAGGATCTCCAGGCACAGAATGCACAGTTCCAAGAGCTGATCCTGAACCTATCCAAGGGGCAGGATGAATTGAAGACACTGCTGGCCAAGAAGACTAAGAAAGCTAGAAGGTCTGCTGGGTTGATCAACATGGGAAGAAGGTTCAAAGGTCCTGTCAGGACCAAGGAACAGGTTGAAGACTATGAATCTGAAGAATCTGAGCAGGAGAGAGGCAGTCTCCACAACACTATGGGGGACTCTGATTCTGAGGCTAACTACTACCATGAGCCTAACGAAGACAAATTCAAGATGCTGGTGGATAGAATGGATGCTATGGAATTACAGAAATCATCTGGGCTGGATTTTGAGGATTTGAGCTTGATATCTGGGGTGGTCATACCCATTGGATTCAAAGTTCCTACATTTGTTGTCTATGATGGGGTCTCTTGTCCCAAATTGCATCTGAGGTCTTATGTCAGAAGAATTCAACCCCACACTGCTGATAAAAAGTTGTGGATCCATTTCTTTCAAGAAAGTTTATCTGGAGCTCAGCTAGAGTGGTATTATCAGTTGGAGAGTGTCAACATCAGAGATTGGAATGACCTTGCTGAAGCTTTCTACAAGCAGTATCAATACAATGCTGACTTAGCCCCCACTCGCATGCAGCTTCAAAGCATGTCTATGGGTGCCAAAGAAAGCTTTAAGGAGTATGCTCAGAAGTGGAGAGACTTAGCTGGAAGAGTTCAACCCCCTTTGACTGATAGGGAGTTGGTTGATATGTTCATGTGTACGCTGAATGGTCCGTTTTACAGTCATCTCATTGGAAGCTCATCATCTGGCTTCACTGAGTTGATCATGACAGGAGAGCGAGTAGAGAATGGTATCAAGAGTGGTAAGATCCAAGTGGGCACTTCTTCATCAGGTGCTGCAAAGAAGGCTCCCACTGGGAAGAAAGAATCTAATGCTGTGTATGGTCAGCCTGATCGTAACAGAAGGCATCAGTCTGTTAGTGCAGTTCATATTTCAAATCCAACTCCTGCAACAACAGAGCAGCCTCAAGGCAACCAACAGAGGGCTAGAAGACAGTTCACGAAGATCAACATGTCAATGGCTCAGGCATTGCAACACTTGTTGAAGGCTGAACTTATTACCCTGAGGGAGGCTCCTCAGAATCCCAATGTTACATCTCCCAAGTACAATCCCAATGCACGATGTGCATATCATTCAAACTGTCCAGGACATGATACTAATAATTGCTGGGTCTTGAAGAACAAAATTCAAGATATGATTGATGCTGGAGAAATTGAGTTTGATCCACCAGGTACTCCCAATGTGATTACAGCTCCAATGCCAAATCACGAGAAGACTGTCAACGCCATTGATGAAGATATTGATGAAGATCTGCATGTCTATTCAGTTATGGAGTTGAGCACACCATTGTCTGTTATCAAAAAGAGGTTAGTACAAGCTGGGATCTTTCCAGGTTGTCATGAAGATTGTCTATATTGTACCTATAAGCCGGATAGTTGCTTCATTTTGAGAGATGGGATTCAACGTCTCATGGATAAATATACTATAGTGTTTGAAAGAAGACCAGCATCTGTAGAAAGTATGGTGGATCATCTGACTCAGGGTAAGAAGATTGAAGAGGTTGACATGGTTGACAAAGTACCACTAAGAATCACTTCAAAGGGTCCCATTAAAATCACTCATCAGGGCCCAATCAAGATTACTGCTGAAGGTCCTGTGAAAGTTGTCGCTGAAGCCAGAGTAGCTCCTCTGATCATTACCACTCCTGGTCCTATTTCTTATACATCTGACAAAGCTGTGCCTTGGCACTATGGGTCTGATGTTTACATCCATGGTGTCAAGCAGGAGCCTTTACCTGATATGCCTGTTGACATTGATAATATTGCTGGATCTAGCAAGATCACTCGTAGTGGAAGAATCTTCTCTCCTCCAGTTGCTTCTAAGAGTGCAGTTACTCCTGCTGTTACTTCCACCACTGATGCTCGGGGCAAGGGTCCTGTTATTGAGCCTGTATCTACTGATGTGCCAGCTGCTGATGACCTCTCTAAGCAGATGGAAGAAGTATTGAAAATCATTCGCAAGAGTGATTATGATATTGTTGATCAGCTGGGGCATACTCCCTCAAAGATTTCTATGCTCTCCCTGTTATTATGTTCTGAGGCTCATGCCAAGTCATTGATCAAGTTTCTAAAGATGGCTCATGTACCCAGTGCAATTTCTGTGGACCAGTTTGAGAATTGTGTTGCGCACCTGACCTATGACAACGGGTTAGGATTTTCTGATGCTGACTTGACCCCTGCCAAGAGGGATCATAACAGGGCCCTGCATATTTCAATTGAATGCAGGGGCACTACCCTGTCTCATGTGCTGATAGACAATGGTTCCTCTCTGAATGTGTTGCCTAAGGAAGTCTTGAACAAGCTGAGTCCTGAAGATACGGTATTGAAGCCCAGTAATATTGTGGTAAAGGCTTTTGATGGTTCTAGAAGAATAGTGCATGGGGAAATTGATCTTCCAATCAAGGATGGCTCTCAGGTGTTTACTGCTACATTCTATGTGATGGATATTCGTCCTTCGTACTCATGTCTGCTTGGTCGTCCCTGGATCCATGGGGCAGGTGCTGTGACCTCCACATTACATCAAAAGTTGAGATATCCGGTGCATGGAAAAGTTGTTACTGTCTTTGGAGAGGAAGAATACTTTGTCAGCCATGTAAACACTTTCAAGTATCTGGAAGTAGAAGGTGAATACATTGAAACTCCATGTCAGTCATTTGAAGTGGTTCCCTGGGCTGTTAAGGATTGTGTGACTCCTCCTGCTGTGAAGAAGGTTCCTGTGGTCATCAGAAACCCTCCAACAATGGCAATGGCCTCCCTCAATGATGCAAAAGCTATGGTGGAAGAAGGTGGTTGTACTATTTGGGGTCAGCTTCCTGATATTCCATACAAGTCTGACAAGTTTGGTTTGGGTTTCACTACAGAGTCCCAGAAGGCTGTTCGTCGTGCTCGTGTTGTTCGTATCACCAATCAAGGGGTTATCAATGCTGTGGGAGATCAAGATGAAGACTACAACTTGGAGGCATGGATTTTTCCTACTATGGGTGCTGGACTCAATAATTGGAAAGCTGAAGATGTTATCCCTATCTCCTTTAGTCAGGAGTAAATACTATTACTGTGTTATGTTTTTAAATTTGTAATTTCTGGAACAATTAAAACTTTCAAGCCATGCGCCTTACCCGGGGCACAATGGTGTGCTTGTTACGGGTTGTCATTTCATTTGCATACTTCATTCGATAAAATCAGTGGACGTTTCGTTTTCGTAAATATTGCGTTCCTTGTCTTTCTTTTTCTTTTATTTTTGCTTTATCAGCTATGTGTTCTTACACACACCCACGTCACTAAAATGCAGATCCTCATCCACTCTGGATCCAGTTGATAACAGTTCTACTATTGCCAATTACAATTTCGAGAATCCGATCTATCAAACTGAAGACGGAAACGAGGACGATTGTGAAATACCTGTAGAGCTTGCTAGGTTGTTACAACAAGAAGAGAAAGCTATACAGCCACATGAAGAGCCAGTCGAAGTTGTGAATCTGGGAACTGAAGAAAACAGAAAAGAGGTCAAGATAGGGGCTGATCTAGAGGACAGTGTCAAGAGCAGGTTGATTCAGATGCTACGTGACTATGTGGAGATCTTTGCTTGGTCTTATGAAGATATGCCAGGGTTGGATACAGACATTGTGGTTCACCGTTTGCCAGTGAAAGAAGATTGTCGTCCAAAGAAGCAGAAGGTTCGTCGTATGCGTCCTGAAATGTCAGAAAAGATCAAAGCAGAGGTAATGAAACAGTTCAATGCAGGGTTCTTGGCCGTAACTTCTTATCCTCAGTGGGTTGCAAATGTGGTACCAGTTCCTAAGAAAGATGGTAAGGTACGTATGTGTGTAGACTACAGAGATCTGAACAAGGCTAGCCCTAAAGATGACTTTCCACTTCCTCATATTGATATCCTGGTAGACAACACTGCTCAGCATAAGGTATTCTCTTTTATGGATGGTTTCTCTGGTTACAATCAAATCAAGATGGCACCTGAAGATATGGAGAAGACTACATTTGTGACACAGTGGGGCACCTTTTGCTATAAGGTAATGCCATTTGGTTTGAAGAATGCAGGGGCAACATATCAGCGTGCCATGGTGGCTTTGTTTCATGATATGATTCATCATGAGATAGAGGTATATGTGGATGATATGATAGCCAGGTCTCGGAATGAAGAACAACATCTTGATCATCTGCACAAGTTGTTTGAGAGGTTGAAGAAATACAGGTTGAGATTAAATCCAAACAAGTGTACTTTTGGAGTTAGATCTGGAAAGCTCCTGGGTTTCATTGTCAGTGGAAAAGGTATTGAAGTGGATCCTGCAAAAGTGAAAGCTATACGAGAGATGCCAGCTCCCCGTACTGAGAAGGAGGTTAGAGGTTTCTTGGGACGATTAAACTACATTGCAAGATTTATTTCCCAATTAACTACCATCTGTGAGCCAATCTTCAAGTTGTTGAAGAAAGATCAGGTGATGGAATGGAATGATGAGTGCCAGACTGCCTTTGGTGAAATCAAGAGATATTTGCTAGAACCTCCAATTTTAATGCCACCAGTTGATGGAAGACCCTTGATTATGTATTTAACAGTATTAGACAACTCAATGGGGTGTGTATTGGGGCAACATGACGAGTCTGGTCGAAAAGAGCAGGCAATATACTACCTTAGCAAAAAGTTTACCGACTGTGAAACAAGATACTCACTGCTCGAGAAAACTTGCTGCGCTTTGGCATGGGCTGCTCGCCGACTAAGACAGTATATGTTGACCCATACTACCTTGTTGATTTCGAAGATGGATCCAATCAAGTACATATTTGAGAAACCTGCTCTCTCCGGAAGAATTGCAAGATGGCAAATGATCTTGACGGAATATGATATACAGTATACTACTCAGAAGGCCATTAAGGGGAGTGTTGTTGCTGATCATTTGGCTCATCAAGCAGTAGGTGATTACCAGTCAATGAATTTTGAGTTCCCTGATGAAGACATTATGTCTGTTACCAAAGAACCTGGACAGTATGACGGACCTGAACAAGGATCCCGATGGACTATGGTTTTTGATGGTGCCTCCAATGCACATGGTAATGGTGTTGGTGTTGTGATTAGTTCCCCTGAAGGTTGTCATACCCCGATTACTGCCAGACTTTGTTTCTATTGTACCAATAACATGGCTGAGTATGAGGCATGTATCATGGGTATGCAAGTTGCTATTGATATGAAGATTCAGTTCCTTGAGGTGTATGGAGATTCAGCTCTGGTAGTAAGTCAGATTAAAGGAGATTGGGATACAAAGCATGATAATCTCATTCCTTACAGAGAACATGTGTTGTCTTTGATCCCACATTTCAAAGAGATTACTTTTGGACATATTCCACGAAGAGAGAATCAGTTGGCAGACGCATTGGCCACCATGGCATCTATGTTTGAGATCAGCTGGGATGATGAAGCTCCCAAGATTACCATTGATAGATTTGAGAAGCCTGCATACTGCAATGAGATTGACACTGAAGGGGCAGAGGAGAAGCCTTGGTTCTATGAAGTGAAAAACTATCTTGAAGCTCAGGAGTTCCCTGAAGGGGCATCTGTCAAAAATAGGAAGTTCCTGAGAAGGTTTTCTGCTAAGTTCTTTCTGAGTAATGGCATTCTGTATAAGCGTAATCATGATTCAACTATGCTTCGTTGTGTGGATAAGAAGGAAGCTACAGAAATTATGGAAGAGATGCATGATGGGACCTTTGGCACTCATTCTAGTGGTCATACCATGGCAAAGAAGATTTTGAGAGCAGGTTACTATTGGTCTACCATGGAAGCTGATTGCTATCAACACTCCAGAACATGTCACAAATGTCAAATCTATGCTGATAAAGTACATGTACCTCCATCTCCATTGAATGTGTTGACTGCTCCTTGGCCCTTTGCCATGTGGGGCATTGATATGATTGGTGAGATCAAGCCTACTGCTTCTAATGGGCATCGTTTCATCCTGGTTGCTATTGATTACTTCACGAAGTGGGTAGAGGCAGCTTCATTTGCATCTGTGACTAAGAATGTTGTGGCTCGGTTCATTAAGAATAATCTCATATGTAGGTATGGTATCCCTGAAAGGATTATCACTGACAATGGCTTTAATCTGAACAACACTATGATTACTGATCTCTGTACGCAATTCAAGATTAAGCATCACAACTCTTCTCCGTATCGTCCAAAGATGAATGGGGCAGTTGAAGCTGCTAATAAGAACATTAAGAAGATTGTACAGAAGATGACTGTTACTTACAAGGATTGGCACGAGATGTTACCATTTTCTCTGCATGGTTATCGTACTACAATACGTACTTCAACAGGGGCAACCCCATTCTCCTTAGTCTATGGTATGGAAGCAGTTCTGCCTATTGAAGTTCAGATCCCCTCCTTGAGAATTATGAAGGATGCAGGCTTGGATGAAGATGAGTGGATTCAGACTCGACTTGACCAGATAAATTTGATTGATGAGAAAAGGTTAGCAGCAGTTTGTCATGGCCAGATGTACCAGAATCGGATGATCAAAGCTTTTAACAAGAAGGTTAAGCCAAAGGTATATCAGGCTGGTGACTTGGTAATCAAGCGTATCATATTACCACAGGGTGATCCTAGGGGCAAGTGGACTCCAACATATGAGGGACCATTTGTAGTCAAGACAGTGTTCTCAGGAGGTGCCATGATACTGACTACAATGGATGGTGAAGACTTCCCACAACCTGTAAACGCAGACATAGTTAAAAAATACTACGCATAAAAAGAGACCCGCTAGGTTGACAGGCCTAGGCAAAAATAAGGGCATCCCGGCAAACCAAAAGGGTTTGGGCAAAAATTAGGGATATATATATAAAAAGATGTACACCCGGCAAGTCGAAAACCTGAAAAGGCGGCTTGGGCAAAAAAGGGTATCCCGGTGGATTGAAAACCTGAAAGGGCAATCCAGGCAAAAGTTAGGGATTAAAGCGTATGACTATGTCTCGTTTGGATCACTCATGAAATTGCAACTAGTTGTACTACTTAATCAAGCTCAAACAGATGAAGCTCAATCCAATCGTTTCCGTCTCAACAGCAAGAAGATGAGATACTTGAGTGGCAATAGTAGAATTGAAACTCAATAGGATTATTTCCCACATAGCTGATTCTTTTTGTAAAACTTCATGACAAAATTCTCTTACTAGGGTTTATGTCTCCTTGTACAAACTTACCCGTGTATGGGTCACTTTTGATATAAATAAATTCCATCTTTTGAATCCAGATTTACTTTTACCCTATTTACATAAGCGAAACGTCCATTGGTTGTGTTTGAATGTATGAATGCCTTTGAATATGATTGATGTTTACCAGAAATGCATGTATGCTTTTAATATGATTGATGTTTACCAGAAACGCATGAAAATGCAGTAATAGTATTTACTAAGGACGAACGAGGGAAGGATTTCAACGAAGCTTCGCCGGTTCATCTTTACAAGACAGTTACAAACCATCAGTAGGACTAATCCATTTTCACAAAGTCTAATCTCCCCTGGAATTTATATCCATCTCTTTTATCCTCATACGGATATACGGGAAATTACTTTCCATTAAGGGTACGACGAACGAAGACGGGATGTTATACTTATCCTACTATCAAACGAAAACGAAGGTTATCTATACCCTACTATCCCCAACAACGGGAGGTTATCTATACCATGTTATCCCCAACAACGGGAGGTTATCTATACCTTGTTATCCCCAACAACGGGAGGTTATCTATACCTTGTTATCCCCAGCAGACGGAGGGTTATATATTCTTCAACAACGAATCGGGATTTATTTTCCTTGGCCAGCAGTTGTTATACAAGGATATCCAAACACTTCCAGCAGTGTCATAGCATACATACATCATTTACATCATACCATAACATATATGTCTATAGTACATTACCTAAGCGCATCATGTCATACATGCATACATAAAGCATAAACTAATGTTGTTATACAGAATGCTACCTTGTTTTCAGGTTAATTATCCAACAAACAAGCTTATGATCTTTGGGACTGCTTTATTGTAACCTCAGGGTTACTTTATCCTCCTGATGAGCTTCTTATTACTTTGGGACTGCTTTATTGTAACCTCAGGGTTATTTTATCCTCCTGATAGCCTCTCATGACTTCAAGACTGCTTTAGAGCTACTGATTGCTCTATCCTCCTGAAATCATCCTATTACTTCAAGACTGCTTTAGAGCTATTCATTGCTCTATCCTCATGAGGTCATATTACTACTTCAAGACTGCTTTAGAGCTATTCATTGCTCTATCCTCCTGAAGCCATCTAATTATTTCAAGACTGCTTTAGAGTTATCCATTGCTCTATCCTCCTGAAACTACATTATTATTTCAAGACTGCTTTAGAGCTATCCATTGCTCTATCCTCCTGAAATCATTACTTCAAGACTGCTTTAGAGCTATTGATTGCTCTATCCTCCTGAAGACATATCACATTATTATTTCAAGACTGCTTTAGAACCATTCATTGTTCTATCCTCCTGAAATCATATCATTGCTTCAAGACTGCTTTAGGGTTATCACTATTGATTGCTCTATCCTCATGAAGACATGCTGCTACATCATTATTATTCCAGACTCCTGACGGCTTTCATCATACACCCATATTTTGAACTGCTCCCCCCCTAGTGGCATCTTTAAGCCCACTCAATCATATTCAACTAGCCATCTGTACCACTCTAGTGCACTGGTGAGTGCAAATTTTTGGGCTTTTGTGTTCAATCCCCTTCAACCTTCCAGGTTACGACTGGCAAATATACCAATCTAACCCCTCAGGTTTCAGAAAATTGAACAGGGGCAGCTGTTGCACCCCAAAATTTGCCCTCACAATACAAGACTTTGTGTTCTAAGAAGGTTCACAAGGTTCACAAGTTCTCCAACAACTTGCATAACCTTTCATGAAGTTCATAAAGTCCACAAGCTACTTTATGAAGGTTCACAAGGTTCACAAGTCCCACAGTGCTTTCAATACCTTTCATGAGGTTCATGAAGTCCATAAGTTGCTTCTTGAAGGTTCACAAGGTTCACAAGATTCACAATGTTTACAAAGCTTTCCTAAGGGTCATGAGGTCTACAAAGCCACTTCATGATGTTCACAAGGTTCACAAGCTTCACAATACCTCCCATGAGTATCGCAAGATATCTTATGAAGATTCACAAGGTTCATAAAGTTCACAATCGGTCAGAAGAGTTGACAATTCCCACAGACAATGCACCTCCTAAGCAGTGCATCCAAAACTAGGGTTTTGACTTTAATCAGGCTAAATGGACTTCCAAGACTTCAAGTGAGCTTCATAACATCTTATATGTGTATAAGAACCCCCATGTCAAGTTTCAAGACTTTTCTCAAAAGTTTGCTCAGTCAGATGATCAGATAAGTCAAAAGCAGTCAACGCAGTTAAAAAGTCAAACTGAGGTCAACTGTGGTCAAACCAAAGTCAAACTTCATGATTTTTTTTTTGTTGCCAACATCAAAGAGAGATTTGGTTCCAGGGGTATTTTGGTCATTTTACACAAATTCTACCAATTCCTTGAAGATGGGCTGTTGTTAAAATTCTGAGGCGTTTGATACATTTATCTATCACCAGGTCTGATCATATCAAGATCTTGGCATTTGGTCAGTAGAGTTTAATTACGAGTAGTGTTACTGTTGATGCTGAAACTGTTGTGATTACGGTGCCCATATGTGTTGGTTATGAAGTGGTTTGGTTAACATTTTAATCGGATGAGATTAGAATTACAAATATCACTTGGGAGTGTTTATGTTTTATGACTATGCTAATGAATTTAAATGCTTGTGGATTTATTCACAATTGTTTATATTTTTTTTAACTAGGAATAAAATATAAATAAATTCAAAGTGTTGGGAATTTTATTTCATAAAGATTGTATTATACAAAAGGGAGATTGTTTCACATTTTTGCTGTTACAAGGAATTACATTAAACCTAAAAATCCTAAGTCCTAAAAATGATAAGTGTCTTCATGTTGACCCTTGAGCTTCGCCGCAAATCTCGACTAACCTGCACATCAAAGCAAAACAAACAATATAGAAAAAAAGGTTAGGAGTTTTTTTCGACACTCTCAGAACAATGTCATCATCGAGTGCCGGGAGTGGCACAACCGAAGCTGCGTCCTACCCCCGTTACCAATCCGCGCCATCAGCGTCGGATCAAGCATTTCCTGTTCTTATCAAATACGGGCCGAGAAAGATAAGGAATAAAAATAAGTGGGGCTGAATTGATTTGCCGAGATCAAAGCCCAAAATAAAATGCCACCCATCAAGTAAATATGGCCACTATCAAGTAAATTTTTACTCTTTCTCCAAACTAATACCAACTGAATGTCAAAGTTGCGGCACTTTTGAGCCTATCAAGTAGGAAGATCCAATAATGCAAAGCATAAGCAGCTCATAACAATTGAGATCAGACGGCAACTGCACAAAAAGGGGCGTAAACCTCATAATCAAATTACAGTTCAGAAAGAAATGGTAAATTGAATGTCACAAAGCGATTGACCAAACTCAAAGCAGAAAAATGAACCACAAGCTGCAGGAACAACTCACAAAAGGCTACAAAGTCTGAGGAACAGATACAGTTCACGAAAATACAAACTGCCCGTTAAGTTCAATTCAAACAAGAAATCAAACTCAAAATCAACTTGAAAAACAAGGAAGATTCATACCAGTTCAACTCAAAGATGAGGAGGAAGTCCATGATACTCGAACCTGCATAACACACCACAGTCGTGTTAAAAGATTCAAGCCAGTCCACAAATTGTATGAGCGGAAAACCGAAGGTACGGGACGCGGGCTCAGCTCAAACATCATCGCCCAACAAGAAACAAACCAAAGTATAAGCAGCCCATTAAAACAGAAGGGATATTCAAGCCGCATCAGTCGTGATAAATTCAGAGATTAGGATCAAACCAATCCAAGATTGTAAATCCCCAAAGCCACGATGCAAGTCGTGAGGATAGACCGCGTCAAGAATTCAATCAGAGTCTGCACTAAACAAGACCAGAAAATTATTTCACAGCCAAGGATGGTATCAGAATGGAAGGAACAAACCATACTGGTAAGCAAATCCAACGTCCAAAAGCCACAGAAATAAAGGAATCAAAAATCAAAATGGATGGAACAGGGATTCAGCCCTCAGTTTAACCATCATTGGGCGTGGGAATTCGAGTGGCTGGGAGAGCCACGGCCGAAGCCGTTACCAACTCCCTACCGAACTTCGAACTGCAAATTTCGTGCGAACTATCAACTCAAAAATATCAGCTCAGACCCGAAGGTCATCATCGCTAAGGCAACGCAACCAAAACCACTTGGCAATGGCATTTAACACAGGTTCAGACGAAGCCGTCAACCATAATCGAAAGCAACCACACAATAGCAGTTCAGACCCTAAGGTCATCATCACCGCGTAACCTTCCTCGGCAGTTTTGACCCGACCGAAGCAACAGCTTCAATTCCCTGAAAGAAGAAAAAGGAAGTTAATAAAGTTCATCGCAGAAAAAATCACACATGAAGAGTAACTGAATTTGATTTGAAGCCACGTCAACAGAGTTAATTCATCGGTTTATCATTCAAACAACTCAGTTCTGTATATCATGTCAACATCAGCTGGCTGCAAGAAAATTGGACCGAATCCAACAATACAAAAGATGAAGTGTCTACCAAACATATATCCGAATTAAGAGCCAAATGAGCCGTCTCCTATTAAGTAAATAACCGATTGATCACGTTCAGACCCAGATGCCAATGAGTCTAAACGGGATCCAAATGGAGGTTCACCGGGAAACCAGCATCAATACCGAAAACGGAGACAAGTCAGAAATCGAGTTTATCCGAACAAGATTGGTTTTAACCAAAGCATCGTGAATCTATTTTTTGAAGGAAATCGCAACAAACCCAATTCGCAAAACGGGGGCCCATATCTGAAAAAAATCAAATCCTTTGTTAAGTAAATAGAAGGCAAAGATACGGAAAGATTGAGACAAAATCAAGTCAGATTTGAAAGAGGAAAGATTTTTCAATCAGAAATCAATCTCAATAATAACGAGAATCAAATCATTGCAAAAAGGCCCAATACAAATGGATTCATAGAGATATAAAAGGGAACGAAGTCACCTTTGAAAACCCTAGACAGAAACGGGCTAACGGCGAAAACAAAGAAAGGACGAACGAGAGAGAGTGCGAAAGACGACCGCGAAGGAGAGTTGGAACCGAACAACAATCATTCAAGCGAATGTCATCGGCCGCAAACCATTCCAAGTCGATGCCGTAAAGCCTCAGAGAACTCATCATCGGCCATTGATTTCGATCAAGCATCACCACCAAACATGAATCACTCGAAGGAATCCACCGGCGCCGTTCAAAATTGACGGGCAAATTCCTCCCCAAGCTCAGATCGAGTCTCATCATCGTTTCTCCAAGCGCTCATCACCGATCGCCATACAAAAATGTAAGCCACATATGTATAGCAATTTCATACTTGATGGTTTAATGTTGATATTTCAGGGATTCCATCATGGAGAACGAAAAGGAAATCGGAACATGCGAAGCCGAAGAGGAAAACGAGAGGAAGGAGAGATTGAGATGCGCCGTTAGGGTTTGAGGGAACCCTAATCCCTTTCCCTTTGTTGTGTTTTGCCTCACCCGGGTTGGGTCCGGAGGTGATTACCGGCCCAACCCATTTTCTTTCTTATATTATTTATTTTTTTTTCTTCTGATTGTTATTAATTACAATTATTATTATTTGTTAAGAAAAATTCTAATTAACCAAAAAACCCCTTTTTAAAAAAGACATAACCAAAATGCTTTTAATAAAAAAATTCTTTTCTCCTTAAAATTAAACTTTTCTTAAAACTATAATTTAAACCTTTTTTATAATTAAGACTTATTTTCTAAGTCAAACCAATTTTTTTTATATATACTAACTAAATCTTTTTTTAAAAAAAAACATTAACGAAGACTTTTTTTTTTTATAAAAACAATTAAGCAATCAATTTTTTTTTTTTAATAAACTTTTTATAAGAAAATTACTAAAAAAATTATTACTTGAGTTAATTTCTTGATTAAAATTCCACCAAACTAAAAATTCTCCGGAAATATATACCATTAAATTCCTATTCAATTTTGATCCGTTTTCCTTCTAATTCTGCCCCCTAACGTTGTTTGTTCGTTTTGCAGTTTATTGCGTTTACCGTTATCTATTTTATCATTGTTCAATTCAAAGTTCATTATCATATTGTATCTGCTCCTCTCCTGTAACCTCGCGAACTTAATAATCGCGCTTTGAGTTCCGTCTTTTAAATTCCTGCTTGTATGGCTTTAATTTCGGTCGTTAATTCTCTGTTTGTATGATCTTAAACTTCACCATTATTTCTGTCACATTACACACATCCAAAGTAAGGACTACCTACTCCATTTTAGTAGGGATAGTCTTACTAAGGAAAGGATAAAGAATAAGGAAGACCTTAAAACATTAGGGTAGGCTACTCCTAGATACTCGCTCACTTCAAAACTTTTTCACACTTAAACAAATTTCCAACAAACTTTTCAAACAAGTTTTTTTCACATCCATACACGGATTATTATTAAACTATTCTGAATTTTTTTGCTATTCACACACTACACTTTCAAAACAATTCAAAAGTGAGCTTAAGTACCTAAGAGCCCATGGATAACCATGGATGAAAAGGGTGCTAACACCTTCCCTTTTCATAACCTACCCCCCGGACCCAAAATATTCTCTAAGGTCTTTCCTGTTCTTTTATAACCTTTCCTTATGGATAAAATAAAAGTCGGTGGCGACTCTTGCTATCCGCAACATTGTTTAAAGTCAGTTCTCCCACCGTGTTACAAACCACTATGTCAGTGTCAAGTCCGGGCATATCTTCATAAGACCAAGAAAAGATATTACTATACTCTCGAAGCATCTCGATCAGTCTTTGCTTGATGTCATTCTGCAATGCAGCCTCTATCCTGACATTTCTGACAACTTCTTCAGACCCCAGATTAACAATCTCGATAACTTCCTCATGAGGAAGAATGATCTTATCTTCTTGTTTCAATAGTCGAGCCAACTCTTCAAGAAGGTCTTCATCCTCCTCAATCTCTTCTTCAGCTTGATATACCGGGCAATCAAAGTCGAAGTGAGTCATGGAAGGTTCTAGATCAGTGTCATCTGTAGTGCAAATCCTGCAAGGAAAATGGTTAATCATAAAAACAATATGCAAGGCAGCACAAACCACTTCGCCATTTTATTGTTTAAACAAAGCAAAACAAGAGTAACAGAGATCGCAAAATTTGAATGCAAAGAAAACGCCCTTTGATTATTGATAAGATGCACATGCATAAGAAAACAAGGCCCTGACAATAAAACCTTTATATCCCGGGTAGGACATAAGGTTGTACAATAATTGGAAAAATAAAATCATTACTTTTTACTGGTCACTTGGATGAAATCCTGGATGGACCAATTGTTGAGGCTCTGCCCTAGCTTGCACGGCTAGATCCACGCATACATATCAGAATCACTGTCTCCTTCCCCGTCGGACACAACATTGACTTGTTCAAATATGACTCCACCCTTAGTGAACTGAATCGGCCCCTTGTAACGTGGCGCATTCTGAGAGGATGAAGCAGCAGAAGGATGATACCCCAAGCCAAACTTATCTTGCTTGTTGGGAATGTTCAGCACCTGCCCCCAGCCTTGAGCTGAAACTGTCTGTACCACCGCTTGAGCCTCTTTGAAAGAAGAGAGAGCCACTTCAGGTGCTTTGCTTGAGGTAGGAATTGAATCCTTAACTTTGACAGTTTTGAATGCTTGGCACAACGCCTCGTGAATATCATCGTCCACTTCCACATACTTAAAAGATGACAGATGGCTTACCATAATGTCTTCCTCCCCGCAGACGGTAACGATGCTGCCACCCACAACGTACTTCAATTTATGATGCAGCGTAGAGGTCACAGCTCCCGCTGAATGGATCCAGGGTCGGCCTAGCAAGCAGCTGTAGGCGGGCTTGATATCCATGATATGAAATATTGCATTGAAGGTTTCTGGCCCCACTTGAATGGGAAATGTTACTTCTCCGAACACGGACCGCTTGGTCCCATCAAAGGCCCTCACAACTAGATCACTGGGTGTACACGACAACCCACGAGTGTCCAACTTCATAAGCTCTTTCTTTGGCAATACATTTAAGGAAGACCCGGTATCCATAAGCACGTGCGACATAACCGTTCCCCGACATTCTAGTGATATGTGCAGCGCATTGTTATGGTTCTTGCCCTTAGGCGTTAAGTCACGATCAGTGAAGCCCAAACCATTGCCAGCATTGACATGTGCAACCACCCCCTCGAGCTGGTTGACAGAAATTTCTTGAGGTACATACGCTGCGTTTAAGATCTTCAACAAGGCGTTGCGATGTGCTTCGGAGCAAAGCAACAAGTTCAGTATAGAGATCTTTGAAGGCATCTGTTGTAGGTGGTCAAATATCTTATAGTCACTCTTCTTGATTAATCTCATGAACTCTTCAGCATCCTTTACCAACAAGTCTTTCTCTACCTCTCGAGAGGTCTCTTCAGTGACTACTTTGCTTTTACCCTTATCCACCCCGTCGGCACCGACTTTAGGCGGCGAGAACACCCTCCCACTTCGGGTGATTCCCCCTGATCCAACTAAGTTATCCACAGACCCTACCAGTGGGTAATTCTAATCCATCTTCTGTCTGTTGCAGTAAACCTCTACTCCATAATTCCATGGGACAGCATTGGTACTTTCGAACGGTATGGGGCCAGCTTTAGTTATAGTAATTGTGGGTGGCCTGGGAGCAGAAATGGTGACGGTCTTATATGGGATGGTGATTGTAGCAATTTCATCATTCTGCTTGGTCAGGATTTCTCTGGACTTGTTCTCAACCTTCCGATCAAATTGTAGGACCCCTTCGTCGATCAGACTCTGAATATCGGTCTTCAACTGATCACAATCGTCCAGACGGCTTGCACACTCAATACAGAACTCCTCGCAACCTGGGAATACTCCCTTTTTCAACAACTTGGCTTTGAAAAAACTCAATGGTGTCTTTAGATCATCGACCTTCTTCACTAAATTCAAATCCTCATCTTCAATAATTGCGTTAACCCCAGCCTGTCCGTGGTTAGGCATTGGGTTCTGAATGACATTCGGCATGTCATCGGAGAAATTAATTGCTTTTCTGTCTAGTAGGTCCTGGACCTTGTGCTTGAAGCCTTTATAATCTTCAATGGTATGACCCGGTTCCCCGGAATGGAACTCGCAGTGAGCGTTTGTATCGTAACTGGGTGGAGGTGGTCCGATCAGTGGAGCCAGCGTCCTCTTCTGAATGAGTTGCAATTGCAGTAGCACTTGAAGTAGTTGAGAATATGGCATTGGCGGCGTCTCAAGTCGTCTATTCCCTGGTCGGACTGGATACTTTCTATACCCCTGCTGATTTTGATTATGCGGTTGCTGCTTCTGTTGCGGAGCTGTAGGGATAGTAATACTAGCGTCCCTTTGTTGCTGATGGTTTTGTGTCGGATTTTTGTTCCTTCGGGAACCAGATACAGAGTTGGCTTCACCCTCTCTCTTCTTTCCTCTAAACACTTTCTTCCCTCCATCTGAGGAACCTTCACCGGCCTGGATCTTACCCAGCTTAATCTCGTTCTCAACACGCTCACCAGTGATGATTAAGTCAGAGAAGCTCCCTGACATGCTGCTGATTAGCTTTTCATAATAAACTCCCAGTAGCGTTACCACAAACATGTCTACCAGTTCACGCTCAGCCATAGGCGGTTGTACTCTGGCGGCCAATTCACGCCAACGCTGCGCGTATTCTTTAAAGTATTCCCCACTCTTTTGTGACAGATTTTGCAGCTGGACCCGGTTGGGTGCCAGGTCACTATTGTACTGGTAATTTCTAACGAACACTTCTGCAAGATCCTTCCAGCTACGTACACTCACAGGCTCTAAGCCCATGTACCATTCCAGTGAAGGTCCTGACAAACTATCTTGAAAGAAGTGCAGTAGCAACTTTTCATCGTCGGAGTACGCCGACATCTTCCTGTAATAAGATCTCAAGTGGACACGAGGACAGGTGGTGCCCTTGTATTTATCAAAGTCGGGGACCTTGAACTTCGGTGGTACTTTGAGATCGGGGATTAGCCCCAAGTTGGCCATATCGAGCCCCATAGAATTCAGATTCTCAAGGCTTTTCATCTTATCCTCAAGCATTTTGAATCTTCGGCTGGCCTCAGGAGGTAATTCAGCCTCATCACCTCTCATTGAGAATACGTCAGCTTGACGATCCTCGTTCTAGGGTTGATGAACATTTCCATGGACGATTCCCACAGCTTCGGGTCCATGGAAGTTTCCATTTCCAGTGTTACCAGCATTAACTCCGACGTTATTACCACTTGTGCTGATATTACTAATAGCAGCCCCGATGTTGCCATTACCAGTCTCAGCATTGCCAATACCTAATCAAGCGTTCCCATTGCCTCCAGCATTGGGAATGATCACAGTTGGTCCAGAATTGTCAGCCCGGGGAGTGTCCACATGAGGAGGTTGGTAGTTTCACCTCCGTGCAAAACCCCATTGGTGGCAACGCGTGCAATCAAGGGCTGCACAAGGGTTCTGAGTTGCTATTGTCCATTGATAACCACCTGCATGATGTCCATGAACTGGGACATCCTCTCCCTAAACTGTTGCATTTCAGCTTGAACTTCCTCCATAGCTCTGAGTTGATTGGCTCGGGTGGAGTAGCGGTGAATCGGTCTGCAGTCAATCCTGAAACACACCTTCGAAAGAAAACACAGGGGTCAGATAAACACGTCTGAGGTGCCTGTTATGCAGGATGATATGCAAATGCAAACATGTGTCCGTGCTTTAAGAGAGATTCCCCCCGATTCTAGTTCCAAAATAACAGCGAGACAAATAAGGAGCCAATTACAGAGACGAAACAACATCTGATATATAAAGAGACCATATAGGCAGCATACAGAAGTGATTGAGTATAACTAAATCAACGGTAACAGATTGACCCCAGCCAACAAGCCTGGTGATGGTCGACAATATAGCAGTGAATGAAAGCTACAAAAGAATACAAAAGAAATCAAGTGCGGCAGCGGGCACAAAAATCTTCTAATAGTTCCTTTGTCTCGGGGTGATCAGGTCGGGTGAGCAATCCTCGAATAAGCAGCTCTCTGTGTCTGACGGTGCTCTGGATATCTTCAACAAAGTCTTCCCAGGCTCCCTCTCCGAAGCAATCTTCCAATTTGCGTCTCTTGGAATCATCCCTCAGTTTGCACTCCTTCAGGTTTGCCATAGCTTCTTTCAACTTACACTCAGTGTTACGCCTGAGAGATGCTTCAGCTTCAATCTTCTCGCTCTTGGCCTCGAGCTGAATCGTCAGTTTGACGATCTGCTTCTTTAGCTTTTCTTCTTGTTCTTTGTGATTGGTCAGAGTAGTGTTCCACAATGCCTCGAATTTAGAGATCTTGGTGGCGAGAACACTATTAACAGCCTTGAAGTCTAATCCCAGAAGCTCTCGAGCATCGGTCTCTTTGGTTAAGCTGGTATCTAAGTGTTTTATCAACTCGGTTTGCTTCTTGCAAGAGTACACGACTTCACTCTTCTCGCTTCGGAGTTGAGCAATTTATTTCTCTAGCTCTTCGTTGGCTTTCCTCAACTCTTCCTTTTCTTGCAGCACCTAGTTGTATTTATGAATGTCGACCGTAGTGGGCTTCTCGATCGCAGGAGGATATAATAGTCTAGCAGCAGGATAAGGCATTAGAAGCTTTGTGGATCGCTCACGAATCCAAACCAGGTATGGATCATAGGCTTTGTTATTGCTCTTCCCCAACATTGCTTTACCTTTCCTGTGAGGATTTTTCCAAGCATGCTCCAGCTTGACCAACGCATCACCATCCAACAGCCCCGTGAAATACAGAGATTCCCGTATCTCGTCTTCTTTGGGAGTCTCCATCAATGTATAACCGAACTACCTGATCAACAATGACGAGTTGTAATTGATACACCCTTTTCTCCCAATCAGAGGAACATTGGGAAAACCACTGCAACTGTAGACGAGTTATGTACCCAACATATCCCTGTCGAACCAAATGATATTCTCTGCATTTAACCCCATTAGACGCTCGGACCAATCTAAAGTGCCCACAGAAGAGACAAAGGGACCTGCTTTAGGCATGTGGTTGGCAAACCATTTGTATAGCAAGGGAACAGAACAAGACACAATCTTCCCTCTCCGGTTCTCGTTCTTATAATGGATAGAGTGCTAAATGTCTCCAAGAAGAGTGGGTACCGGATTCCCTGAGGCGAGAATGTGGAAAGCGTCTACATCCACGAAGTCTGGCAAGTTAGAAAATAGTATGGTACCATATATGCAAAGAGCTAAAATGGCGTTGAACACAATCCAACAACCCTCCTTGGCAAACTTGTGAGCCTTCTCCACTAGGAAAGATAGAGGAAAAACATACATCCTATTCCTTTGAATCACTCCTCCTTTCAACTCAGACTCATCCAAGTGTAAAGCAGCGGCAAGATTGGCCAGATTAGGCTTAGTGTCAACATGATGGTAAGGAATTTGATCCTTGATGGAAATGGCCAGCAAGTCTGAGTATTCTTCTAGAGTGGGTGCTAGAACATAATCTGGAAACACAAAGCATCTCAACGGAGCATCATAGAACTGTAGCAGAGTATACAAGCCACTGATCTCGTGTGCGGTAGGCTTGCAAACAAATTTCAACAACCTCCCATATGATTTCCTAAAGTCTTCTGTTACTGAACCATCAGCCAGGGCAATCAACTTCAGTATGGGACTAATGTCTGGAGTGGGAAATCTGTATGCTATTGTCCTCTTCAATGTCTCCATATCAGAAATACAAAATAAGACCACTAGAATCGGGGAGGGATACGCACCTGCAACACAGACACACATTAATGAAATGCAACATGAAAATGCAAGGATGCAAATGCTAAGGATGCAGGCAGGAGATCAAGACTGTCGTGTTGTTGAGTGAGAAGGGCCAAGATTTTGCTTCAACAAGAACATAACACTGCTCTGATGATAGGACCCTCTGTTACCAACACATCGGATTCAAACTATAGAGAAAACTGGGTAGTCTGAAGGTAAAGGTTTCCTGCATAACCCCAGTCCCACTCACAGGTATGGACCTAATCCACTGACAAAGGTACAACATCCTATGTGTTCCTCAGTGTCACAGACTTTCAAGAAATGATGATACATTCACCATTTCTGGTTTGGCATTATCACCCCTTGAAGAGGCCTCACTTAGCTGAGTCACAAATGATCGGTCCCCAGGGTCGACAATCCTCAGATCCAAAATCAATTCCAATCCTAAGGACCAGAAAATAAATCATCAAAGAGGATCTCGTCTGAGTGTGAATTTCATGGGAACTGGTGTTTGCTAAGCAAACAGGTCCTCCACTAATCTCCACTCTAATTCTATGTTTGCTCTCAAGCCTGGGTCTGGCTTTTCACTCATCACAACTTCCCTCCCCTACAACAGCACAATAATAGTAATGCTGGAAATAAAATGCGAGAAAGTAAAAGTGCGGAAGTAAATAAAGTACAACACGTAAGTACAAAACCCAAAAAGATAACCAAACAAGCGCTAGGATTGACTCGCATAGGGAACCAGAGATCCCCAGCAGAGTCGCCATCTGTCGTAATTGCGAAAAACAACCGGCGGAAAATAGAAGAGTCGCCACCTTTCATTATTTATCCCAAAGAGAGGGAAAGGAAACGATCGGAAAAACCTAACGAAAAAGGGAAAGACAAGGTCATCGCAACCAAGTCCTGGGTTCGGGAGTCGGTTACGCAAGGGGAAGGTATTAGCACCCCTCACGTCCGTCGTACTCGACAGGATCCACACTTGTTTTCTATCTAAAAGGGTTGTTTATGTATCTACGCTACATGTCTTAGGGACGAAAAGAAAAAAAAGTGACTCGGCAGAGCATCGCAGCTCTGTGCCTACGTATTCCCTCGGGCAATGGGAAAGTCAGAGTCAACGTAGTTTGGCTAACTACGGGAGAGAAGGGGGGAGGTTGCTCGCCAAGATATCGCATCTTGTGCCTACGTACTTTCATCTGGTATGAAAGATCAAAGCGAACGTAGTTCGGGCGGACACGAAACCACAGGTTGATTAAGTGTTTTATCCGAGTATGGTTAAACATTCGTTCCAGCAGTTAGGGACAAAGCCTGTTTGCGGTAGAACCGAAGCTTAACAACACTCTTTTCTGAAAAAGGAAGTTCCGATTAATCCCGAAGGAAAAGATTTTGCATTTGTTTTGTGTTTTTTAGGGAAGAAGTGTTTTGAATTTGAGTGTTTATAATGTATGTTGTACTAAAGTCTAGAACCTAGGATCTAATGTGTCACATATAGTCCTAAGTACGTATACTAAACACTCTAGGTAATTGAGGAGAAGCCCCTCAATCACCATTACCCAAGTATAAGGCTCATGGAACAATATCCATCATCTTTATTAGGTGTGTTACGATTGTATGAAGATGAGAAGAGAAGACGCGCGGAAGGTCTAAGAGAAACTCGACCCTAACGTTATCATGCAAAGTGATCCTAAAGTTTGGATGAAAAGGGGAAACATCTACCCTAATGTTAGCATACTTGGATTGAACGCCTAATGTCTCTCCTACTCCCATCCTAAATGGAGGGACTAGGAATCCTATGGGGATCATGGCAAGAAAGCACAAGAAGAACAAAGGAAGAATCAATCACAAGTAGAGAAATGTGTGGGGCAGCAGCCACCACAAGCGCGTCTCGACCTCAACAGCAATGCAAGAATGATGCAAACATGTGGAGAAAGTGAAAAATGAAAGCAACTAAACATGCAAACTAAAACTCGATTCGAACCACATACACAAGCATGCAAACAATTGAAAAATGATCATACATATCAACAACATCACAATTAATCAACCTCAAACAGAGGCAAACAACACAAACAATTCAATTCTAATGCATCACACTTGTCTCTACTGTGAAAATAAGGTGCCGGCAAAACAGAAGAGTCGTCACCTTTCGTTATTTATCCCACAGAAAGGGAAAGGAAACGATCGAAAAAACCTGACGAAAAGGTATAAGACAAGGTCATCGCAACCATGTCTAGGTTCGGGAGTCGGTTACGCAAGGGGAAGGTATTAGCACCCCTCACATCCATCGTACTCGATGGGATCCACGCTTGTTTGTTTATCTGGAAGGGTTGTTTACGTATCTATGCTAAAAGTCTTGTCTAAAAAGAAAAGAAAATGACTCGGCAGAACACAGGAGTTCTATGCCTACGTATTCCTGTCTAGAACGAGAAATCAGAGTCTATGTAGTTCGCCTAACTACGGGTAAAAAGAGGGGAAAGGTTGCTCGCCGAGATATCGCATCTCGTGCCTACGTACTTTCACTCGGCGTGAAAGATCAGAGCAAACGTAGTTCGGGATACCACGGGGAACACAGGTTTGTTCAACTGTTTTATCCGAGTAGGGTTAACAAGCAGTTCCAGCAGTTGGTGTATGCAACTCGACCATTGGAGACTTAGGCGTTACCGTTTGCGGTAGAACTGGGAGTTAACGACAATCTTTTCTTCAGAAAAGTTTTCCTTTGGATTATGGGCCCACGGGGCAAAAAGAGGTTTGATCTTTGTTTTCTGTTTTTTACGGAAGAAGTGTTTTTTAGCTGTTTGTAGTGTGTACAGCACTAGAGACTATGACTTAGGAGCGAATGCGTTTCATATCGTCCAAAGAACATATACTAAACACTCTAGATGATTGAGAGGATACCGCTCAATCAACACTTCCCAAGTAGCTTAAGGCTCGTAACGCGCTTTGTACTGACTTGCCTTTATTATGTTTTTTACTGCTGTTTTGAGGTAAGAAGAGAAAGGGCACTATGGGGAAACTGTACAGTCCTAATGTTGTCATGCAAATTTGTCCTATGGTTGAGGTTAGGAGGGAGCTACCTAATGTTATCATGCATGGTTAGAACCCTAATGTCTGTCATAACTTCTCTTGAACAAGAGAAGTCAGAGTCCCTAAGGGAACATGGCAATGGCACACAGAAACAGACAAAGTGAATACTGTAATGAAATAACTTTAAGTAAAATGCATGTAATGCAACAATACAAGCAGAAGGAGGCAACCTTAACTTCTTAGCAATCAAGCAAAAAGAAAACAGCCAAAACAGACAAGCAGAGGGAGAAGACTCAACCTCTAGATGCAAATACGTCAATTAGAAAAAGAAAAACAACACAAAAGCAAGGGGAGAACCACATCAACCCTTAATGCAAACAAGCAGAGGGAGACCCACTCGACCTCTTAAGGCATATATGCACCTACACTAGACTATCCTAAACATGCACTATCCTAATGCAACACACCACTCAATCATGAATGAGGATAAGAATTTATAACAAATAAGGGATTTAATCCCACAAGTAATCAAACAAGCTTCTATCTTATAGAAGGAAAATGAAAGTTGGGAGGCAAGAGTAAGGTCCACAGGAACTTATCCCAGACACTCAACCAACTAAAAGAGATTTGGGAGAATCCTAAAGGTTTGGCTCCTCCAAGAGATGTGCAACATTCCCCCCACAGGAGGGACTATGCTACCCCAAGAAGGTTCCTAAAGAGGAAAGAAAGAGAGAATTTTAGGAGAATGGAGATGAGAAGCAAGGTAAGTTCCACAGGAACTTACCACAGGCACTCAACCAACTCCACTTCCTGAGGAAGCTTGCTTAGGCTCAACTCCAATGTGAAAGGCAGGGAATTCCTCCTGGAGGAATTATACTCACAAGGGAGGATCCTAATTAAGCAAGGAAGATTTGAAAGGGGAACTAACCCTAGGGAAAGATCATCCACCTACTTGAATCTCTAAAGAACCTCAAATGTTACCTTCTAATGATTGCCTATACTAAGGCCAATTTGTAAAATGGGGAACTAAGGGAAAATCATTCCTAAAAATTCTAAGGAAAATACTACATTATCCTATATGTGTTAACAAGCTATGGTACAAAAACCAGGGGTTAAACCTAGATTAAAAGGCTCAAACTAAATCCAAAATCTCAAGGGTACACTAAAGGGATCCAATAATGAATACTCTTAAACAACCATCTCAAAATCCTATTTAGAATGATCTAAAAATCACAACAAATATCACATAGCATCACTAACATGTCTACAACCAGCACACAAAATTTCAATATCAAACTCAAAGGCATGAATGAGAAATAAAATCAACAAACTCAGCACACAATTATCCCATTATTAAAAACATACTACAATAGAAAATATGAAATTAATTGCAAAATAAAATGGAAAATTAAAATAAAAAACATGATAAAATTCTACACATTCCAATCTGCATCCACATATTTTTCCACGAATTATTAACAACAATTACTATTTTCTTGAATTAATAACAAACAAGCATTAAAACAAAAAATGAGAGAAAAAGAAATTAAAGAAATAAACGGAGGGAGGTGCTAGCAGCAACTAATCCATGTGTAAATTCTAAAGGGCCACACATGAGGGGGTGCAGGTAGCGCGTGGGGAATGGGCCCAACTGAGTTATCAAACTCAGCTTTATACTTTCTAATTGAAACAGTGCCAAGGGGTGTAACGAGCAAGGTTTTCACGTGTTACGTTGGTTGGGCCTAACTAGTGAGGGTGTGGATAGCATTACGAATGCAAGGCTCAGAGTTTCCCTCTATGAAACTCTGCGTTTCATTAAAGGAACCAATGGCTACACGTGGACGCGTTCTAGCCATGAGATGAGCATACAAAGTCTAAGCAAAGGCGCGATCCAACGGTCACGACATGATCTGAGTTTTTAAACACTAAAACGGAGGGAATTTTCACACAGTGGTTCTGCATTTCCAGACGGTGGCCGACCTAGCGCCGGTCATCCCCTACCTTGCGACGGGAACAATGGCTTCCCACAAAACTTAACGAAACTTGCAATTTCTTACATCAATTTACTCGTCTCTCTCCCTATATCACTAATCCACGCTCCGTTTTCGTTTTTAACCACTAACAAGTGAGATAACCGAACGACAACTTGGAACACCATGTCACAAACTCTCACGATTCATCACTAAACCTATACAGAAACCACCTATGTTCCAATACTAACTTAACCGCATGTATCTAGAGCTTTAAATGCACATAATTTAAGAGTAATTTTGCGAGGAAGAACCTGATGCAGAGCTTCGAATATGGTGACTTCTAGGGCTCCACTTGCTTCCAAAAGGTGCAGATTCCTTCAATGGATGATGATGAACAAGTCTTGAGGTTCAATTCCTTCTGAAACTCCTCCAATCTCCAAATTCGAAAATCAAACTCCAAGCTTCTTCCAACACTTGCTCTAACTGATTCTCAACAGAAAATGGCACTAGAAGCTTCTGAGAATGATCCAAAATCAATTTATAATCTGTTTGAAACCTTTGGAGGCCCATTCAAGGCCCAATTTGTGATTTCCAAGTTTCAATTTTTCTCAAAATTTCACTTATGGTCTGCACGAATTTGCCTTGTTTTCACCTCAACCTTGCTTCAGTTCAATTGCATTGAGTGTGTAGAGTGTAATTGAATTAGTTTGCAGCCTTGATTTCAACCAAAGAGGTGTGTTTGATTTGTACCTTCATCATGAAGTAATCCACCAAATGACCATGTTATGAGTCTCAAGTCAAAATACCACCAATGCCAAAGTGTTTAGAATATCATTCCCAATCAAAATGAGCACCAATTTGGCATGTAAACATTCAATTACCAATTGTTTTGAATTATTCTATTTCAATTCATTAAAATGACCTTTTTTTGAGAAATTTCTTCAACCAATACATGCTCAAATCCAAATCAATGCCTCATGGATACATGGTTGAACTAAAAACATCATTTTGAGCAACTTTTGTGTTGAACAAAACTCCATTTGAAGCTTGAAAGATAGTGAAATGGACACATGATTCAAAATGACCTGTAATTCCAAATACCTAAAATACCTCTGACTTGTAAACCTCATAACTTGAGTTCTACAAATCTGATGGAAGACTTCTAGTACAATTTGGAAAGCTAAGATCAAGACCCACAAATTTCATGTTGGCCAAAAGTTGAGTAGAAACATCCTTCTAGGTTAAAAGTTCCTTGGAAGTTGGTTGACTTTTGCAGACAAATTTCACATTCATTTGATGACCTGTAACTTGTCTGGATCATAACTTGAGTTCTATAAATCCAATGGAGGACTTCTAATACTCAAATTAAATCTAAGAACATACTCTACAGGTTCCATGTTGGTTAAAAGTTGAGATGAAACTTGTATCTTGAGATAAGTGGTCTGGAAGTCAGGCACTAAATAGGGGATTTTACCTTGAGAACCCTACTTAGCAACTCCTCACACTTTTGAATTCTTCTTGGATTGATCTTGGAATAACACCCCATGTATCTCAACATAACTTTCCATGATCACAAAGACTTATAATTGAGTCTTAATATCCTTTAATTGCACAGTTGGCTCAAGGTTGACCAGATGAAAACCCTAATTGCAACATCTTCAACTGTGGCTCTTCACACTTAGCACAATGACCTGGCTGAGCTCCATCATGACCCTCAAGGCACTCCATGAGCTATATCCATATACTCTATCCATAATCAAGGCTCCACAACCCATTGATGGACTTCAATTGGTCCTCAGGTTAGAAGGTGAACCACAGGCTATCGTCCAAACGTCTCAAGAACACAACCCTCTTCCTGATGACTTTGGTGACCTCTCAAGCTTGCACAAGACCTCTGTATAGGCTCCTCTTGATATAAACCACACTTGATCCCCTGTCAAATGAACAATGCTATGCTATGCAGATGCTAGACCAATGCAATGTTAATGCAATGAAGCATAAACAAGGTAAGAAAAGGTTAGGTAAATTTTGGGGTGCAACAGATGCCCCTATTCAAACGACTTAGACCGGATTGGATGAGAGGTGAAGAACCTTCAGCCTATCAAAGTAAAAGGTAATTGAATATCGACAAACCCAAAAATTTGCAACCTACATGAACACAAAACAGCAAATGACAACCAACCAAGGGTTGGAATACCGATAAGCCAGGGAGAACAATCCAATATAATCTGCAATTCATCCAAAAGATGCCAACCAAGAGTCGGGAAAATGCCCGGAGGGCACCAACCAAGAGTTAGAACAACCAAGGGCCAACGGATACCAACCAAGAGTTGGGAAACAACCAAAGATACCAACCAAGAGTTGGGAAACAACCAAATATAGCAACCAAGAGTTGGGACGAAACCGACAACAAATACACACCCAAAAGTCGGGATAGCGAACTCGGAATACCAACCAAGAGTTGGAACAACAAACGAATAGGGTACCACCCAAAAGTTGGGGTGACAAAACCTCGGATACCAACCAAGAGTTGGAACCAAGATCAACAGATACACCAACCAAGAGTTAGGGAAACAACTGGAGGATACCAACCAAGAGTTGGAAGAAAACTCGGGATACCAACCAAAAGTTGGAAAACGAACCAAAGATACCAACCAAGAGTTGGAAACAGACCACGGCTATCGACCAAGAGTCGGGATGAAACAACCAACAGATACACCAACCAAGAGTTGGGAAACAAACTCGGGAATACCAACCAAGAGTTGGAAAATTACTACAGATGCCAACCAAGAGTTGGGAAACAAACTCTGGAATACCAACCAAGAGTTGGGAAACAAAGGTACTAACCAAAAGTTAGAATCACCATGGAATACCATTGATCAAAGGTCAGAACACAAGATGCTAACTAAGAGTTAGGATTGCTGGGGAAACAAGGAATACCAACCAGGAGTTGGGATAACAACACTGCAGAGGGTAAAGTCCGATCAGAAATCCGGAACTAAAATTGCTAACCAATTTAGGATCAACGGGACCTACTGCCTAGAGATGAACTGACAACAGCTGAATACTACAACCAAGAGTTGGAACCGTCAAAGTATCAACCAATAGTTGAAATCGTAGAATAAAGGCCACCAACCAATAGTCAGAGCAACAAGGAGACTGCCAACCAATAGTCGGAACAACGAGGAGGACTACCAACCAAGATTTGGAAAAACCAAAGAGAAACTATCAACCAATAGTTGAAACCGGCAAAGGACTACTATCAACCAATAGTTGAAAGAGTTAAAGAAGGACTACCAACCAATAGTTGGGAGAGTCGAACAAAGACCACCAACCAATAGTTGGAAGAGCGTACAAAGACCACCAACCAATAGTCGGAACAATGAATAAAGACCGCCATCCAATAGTTGGAAGAGCGAACCAAGACCACCAACCAATAGTTGGAAGGGTCGAAAGAAGACCACCAACCAATAGTTGGAAGAGTAAACGAAGGATTATCAACCAATATTCGAAGTAAAAGGGGAAGACTACCAACCAAGAGTCGGACGAGTAAAAGGGGGCTACCAACCAATAGTTGGAAAAAAATCCGCGAGGGATGACACCCAACCAAAAGTTGGTAAACCAGGCTACTAACCAAGAGTCAGAACATAAGCCACTAACCAAGAGTTAGGATCGCCAGGAAAAATAAATCCTCATCAACCAAAAGTCGGAACAAAAACTGCTAACCAAGAGTTAGGATCGCAAAGATTGACAACCGAGAGTTGAAACAAAATCTACTAACCAAGAGTTAGAATAAAAGTTGCTAACCAAGAGTTAGGATAACCAGAAAAAATAGATCCTCCTCGACCAAAAGTCGGAACAAACGCTACTAACCAAGAGTTAGGATAGCTAGGGGATGCTACACGAAGCTGACTCCATCACATGAGACTACCAACCAAAAGTTGAGATGACCACCCAAAATTATCAACCAAGAGTTGAAATAAAAGGCCACTAACCAAGAGTTAGGATAACGGCTACTAACCAAGAGTTAGAATAACAAAGATTGCCAACCAAAAGTTGGAACAAAGATTTTGCGAAGGGGAAACCAGAGATTACTAACTGAAAGCTAGGACAAGTTGGACTACGCTGGGGAATGCCAACCAAGAGTTGGAATAAGAGAATCGACAGACTCACCAAGGGGTCTGGATCACTAAGACTCTATTGGGAAGAAAACTAAACGATCAATGTCGGGAATGTTTCCAACGATATCCTGAATCAAACAATCTTGGTTCTTAACAGTAATGGGTACCAAAACTGGCTTATGTTTCTGATGCATATGTTTGAGAATGGCGTAATGCTCCATACAAAATGGAAATGCTACGCGTTTGGGAGGATGCTATGCAACGATGCAAAATGCAAATGGATCTCCCCTAGCAAAATAAATGCTAGAGAAGAGAGATCGGCCTTGCTGGGGAAAGCTGGGTATCAAAGAATTATTCCAGCAAAATAAATGCTGGAAAGATGAAACCGACTCCGCTGGTGTCGCTTCCGCGAAAATAAGGTGCCGGCAAAACAGAAGAGTCACCACCTTTCGTTATTTATCCCTTAGAACAGGAAAGGAAATGATCGGAAAAACCTGACGAAAAGGGTATAAGACAAGGTCATCGCAACCGTTGTCTGGGTTCGGGAGTCGGTTACGCAAGGGGAAGGTATTAGCACCCCTCACGTCCACCGTACTCGACGGGATCCACGCTTGTTGTGTTTACTAGACGAGTTGGTTTATCTATCTACCTATCAAGGCTGGCTTAAAAAGGAAAAGAAAATGACTCGGCAAAGCGTCGCACTTTATGCCTACGTATTCTCATCAGAGAATGAGAAATCAGAGTCAACGTAGTTCGACCTACTACGGGGTATGGGGAAGGTGGCTCGCCAATACGTCAGTATTGTGCCTACGTACTCTCAACATGCTTGAGAGATCAGAGCTTACGTAGTTCGGGATAATACGGATTACGGGTTTAGATTCATCTATTTTATCGAGTAGGGTTAAACAGCAGTTCCAGCAGTTAGGGACAAAGCCTGTTTGCGTTGGCGCTGAAGTTTAACAACACTCTTTTCTTCAGAAAAGCTTCCTTTGGATTATGGGCCCACGGGGCAAAAAGGTTTGAAGTTTGTTTTCTGTCTTTTACGGAAGAAGTGTTTTTTATTGTGTTTGCAATTTCAATCGCACTAAAGACTATGACCTGAGAGTGAATGCGTCGCATGTCACCCAAAGGGTGCCATACTAAACATCCAGACTGTTGGAAAGAAACTCTCCAACAATCCTTTCTCAAATAGCTTAAGGCTCGTAATGTACGAAAGAAATCATTCTTGTTTACTGTATTTTAAGCCGTTTGGAGGTGAGAAGAGAACGGGCTCAACTAAAGGGAGACTATTAAGTCCTACAGTTGTCATGCCATGGATTCATCCTATGGTTGAAGTTTGAAACCGGGAGCTCCTAGAAGTTATCATGCATAGGTTTCAACCTAAAGTTCTATCATCACTTCCTTATCAAAGGAAGTGAGATTCCTAAGGGATCATGTCAATGATACACAGAAACAGATAAAGCATCAACTGAAACAGTAGCAGTAATATGGTAAACGACTGTAAAATGCATGCAATGCAAGTGAGGGAGGAAATGTGTGTGGGGCAGCAGCCTCCACAAGCTCATCTCAAACTCAAGCCAGATATGAATAACAGTAATCATACAGAAGAAATAAAACATGCTATCAAGCAACATACAGTAAACTGCAATCGTACAGAAGAGAATAAAATTCTATCAAGCAAAATAAACCACATGGGCAAGGGAGCAGGGCTCTACCGAATACCCGCAAGCAAAGCCATACAGTAACAATACAAGCAGAGGGAGCAACTCAACCTCTAGTGCAATCATGCTCCTAGATTAAAGTCAGTCTAATCATGGACTTATTCTAATGCATTAAGCAAGTCAAACAAAGCATATCAGCACATAAAAGAAAACAGACAAGAAAGCAGATCAACCCCTCTCTCAATTTCAAGCCTCAGCTCTTCTGACAGCAACTCAGTCTTCAGACTTCAACCACCCTTCAAGGCTATCATCTTTCCTGACAAATATCAATTTGCTTCTCCAGGTTTCAACCCTTCAACATAAGTTTCAACTTATCTTCACTTCTCCAAGCTTCAGCTTTACAGTCAACTCCACCCTCAGGCTTTGCTCTTAACCACAAGTATCAATTCAATTCCTTCAGGCTCTCAATGCATCAGTGGGAGTATCAATTTATCCTTTATTCTTCAAGCATCAGCTCCACACTCAATCTCAATTGAATCCTCTTCATAAGTATCAGCTTAGTCTGCAAGCCTCAGCTTTCTTTGCTTTACTAGTATCAACTTGGTCTTCTCTCTTCATCTCCCTGTGCTTCACCAGTCTCAACTTGGCCTTCTTCTCCTACAAGCTTCATCTTCTCAGAGTAGTCTTCAATCCTTTAGAAGTGTTAACTTCATGCTTCAATTCTTGCTCAAGCCTCAGCTCTTCAATCAGGCTTTACTGGATCTTCTTCACAAGTGTCAACTTGGTCTTCTTGCTCTTCAAGCTTCAGCTGCAATGGCAATGCTCAGGGAATCATTCTCTTCCACACTCTTCAATGAAGTCTTCATCTTCAAACTCAAGCCTCACATCTCTCAAGATATTCAACCCAGAAGATAATTGATTGAACAGGGTGACAGGAAATGATAAACAGCTTACTGAAAACCAAAGGAAGCCTGTAAGGGTTCATCATTATGAGAGACTGGTTCCCTCAAAGTTCTACTTCCCAGATAAAGCCACTCATCCCTCCAAAGGAGGGATGTGAATATCTGAGGAGGACTTTTAGTCATTGGGAGGAATGGAAGCACAAGATGCTTTCCAGGTTTGTGAAAGAAATCATTCTAACTACAAGGCTCTCCCTATGTCCTATCTCCTAATCTTCATCAGACACCACCAAATCCAAAGCTCCAAGCAACTTCAAGCCACCTCAAGCACCTTCCTCTTGTCTTCAACTTGTCTTCAATCTCACTCAAAGGCAAACCAAGCACAAACCCTAATCTTAGGGAACTAAATGAGTTAAACTAGTTGAATTAGTAATTTAGGATCACCCAAAACCTAGTACCAAAGTTAGTCCTAACTAAAATACTAAGATCAATTGTAAAATCTTACAAAAATTACTATGGGAACCTAGGTCAATCATGACTCTACCACATTAGTTTCAAAGATCAAACCATCAAATTAGACCTAGAACTAAATCCTACATTACAAGGTATCAAACCTAAACCCTAAAAGGAAGCATCTAAACATCAATCTAGAAAGCACACCTATTTTCATCACAACAGTGTGAGAAAAATTCTATGGGATCATACATATCTAACCTAATCACACACAAAAAATTAGGCTCAAAATCATTACGATGAGGTCAAACAAAATTCCACAAAAATATGCATCAAACATGAACATTTTAATATCAATTAAAATGCAAAATTCCAATTAAATCATAAATTACATGAAATGAAAATATTCTTTCTCTAAAAAATAATAGACTCAATCATGAGTAATATGCAAAAAGAATGGGTTTTATTGGATTAATATTCAATTAATTATGAATTTTACAAGAATCATGAGTTAAATGGAAATTAAATGAAAATCCAATCAAAATAATGAAGCGCACGGTGCAAATAGAAATCATTCTCAGTTAAAAACATGGGTTGGGCTCGCTGGGGGTGTGAATAGAATTTAAATCATTAAGCCCAAACGCCTGAATAAATGAAACGCATCGTTTCATCATCAGAATCCTTCACAATCCAATTTTAAAACACAGCCGTTGGATCCTCTCCCAGTCAAAGGTCAGACCATGATCTAATGGAGAGAACTTCATCTTCTCCATTTCAAACGCCTGAGCTTCGTGCCCAGCTCTGGCCACCGCTGGTGGAGCTCCGGTCGTCCCCTTCAATCCTAGTTCTTCCTAGAGGCCTCCAATCCAAGAGGTCAAAACATGAAACTCATTCCAAATCTTGCCACGAATTCAACCATACCCATAGTTTCCTCTGAAACCCCCAAGAATCAACATCTCCCAATCTCAACCGAAAATGGCAATTCTCCTAATTTGTCTCTAATTCATCAATTAACCATTTGAAATCCATCCTAGGCCATTATACAACTAATCTAACACCCTAATTCAACCTAATTCTACCTAAATCATGCTATAGGAAGAAGGTTACCAACCTGGAAATTCTTGAATAACAGATGCACGAAATCTTTACTTCAAGCTCTCAAATCTTCTGGACACGATCACTGAACCTCCCCCTTGCTTCTGTATGCAAAAGATCCAATGGAAAGTGCTTCAATCTTGAAACACGATGCTGAGTTACAGGTGCTGAAAACCACTTGCTCCCACACGATCTAGCCACCAATTCTTCTTGAAAATGATCTGAAATCACTCCTTGACACTCATGAAAGGAGTACCAATCAAGAAAATGAATGGAAGTTAAGGAATTTGATTAGACCGATTTCAATTGCAATCTATGAAAACTCAATCTCAAATTATGCTCAATCCTTCAATGATCACCAACCTCTGCCATGGATCCATTCTATTCAATATATAGATGAATTTTGGATGATATAGAACCCTCTAGATCCTTCCAATGAGATTTTTCACATCTCATGTCATGAGATTTTGAATCACTTATCATGACATGTACAACCCTTGCAAACAGCTTGGAATTCATCCCATTTACTCTTAATTTCTCCCCTAGTGACATATTAGAGGTGTTTAGCTTGCAAAAACCCTTGCTCATGCCTTGATTTTGAGTTTTGCAAATGTTGCTTAATATGCAAGTAAGTGCTTTTCAAAACAAGTCCCCAATTTATACCTCAAATCAAAACTGTGGCTAAACCAATGTTCTTAAAATGTTTCCTAGAGTCAAAATGATATATTACATGCCATGGTTTGGATGTGTAGATTGAAAATATCAATTTCCAACTTTGACTTATTTATCTTATGCCCTTATTTTAGGTCATTTTTACAACTTTGAGCTACAAGCCTTTCCCTCATCTCATGACCTCTTTACTAGCCTTAAAACATCATTTTGAACAAGTTTGATGTTGAATATTTTTCCATTTGAAGCTTGGAAATAGGAGTTATGGCCTTATGCTTGAAATGACCTGTTATCTCCTAATGACCAAAATGCCCTTGACTTGTCAAAGCCATAACTTGAGTTATACAAATCCTATCAAGGACTTCTAGTACTCTCTAGAAAGCTAAGAAGATAAGGAACAACATTCATGTTGACCAAAAGTTCATACGAATCATCCTTCTTGGGCAAACGTTTGATGCAAGTTGGGTGACTTTCAAGCCCCCAAATTCACATACCTTAGATGACCTGTAACTTGTCAAAGTCATAACTTGAGTTCTAAAAATCCTACCAAGGACTTCTAGTACTCAAATTAAATCTAAGAACAAGCTCTACAACATTCATGTTGGGGGTAAGATGAGATGACAATCACATCTTGAGCTAAACTTCCTTGAAGATAGGGGTCAAACTAGGGGATTTTACACTGTCAAGCCTTAGAAACCCTAGCTTAAAAACTTCTCAAACTCTTCAATCGTGATGAGTTAACCTTGGAATTATCCTTATTGCATCACAATGTACCAATCCATGATCACATGGACCTTGGATTAGGTCTCGACCCTGTCCAAACCATAAGTTGACTTAGGGTTGACTCAATCAAACCCTAATTACACCAATCATGGTTGGGGCTTCTTAATCTTGCACCATGACCTATCTAGGCTTCATGATGGCTTTCAAGACATCTCATAAGCTCTCTCAAGGCCTCAAGTCTACATTCATGGCTTCAGAATCATTCGAGGAGCTCCCCACAACCCTCAAGTTAGGAGGCACACAACCTTGGTTTCAATCACTCTCTCTGAGGATCTTCTAACTTCTCTGACAAGGATATCAACCCCTGAGCACTTGAATAAGCTTCTTAGCTGGCTTCATAGTCTTTTATAGCTCTTGATTGGTACTCATACCTCTTGATCTCCTACACACATGTCAATGAAATTCAAATGATAATGCTAATATGAATGAAATGAAACATAAGCTAGGTAAACAAAAGTTGGTCAAATTTTGGGGTGCAACAGCTGCCCCTATTCAAACGGCTTGAACCTGACTGGGTGAGAAGCGAATGGCTCTCAACCAATCAAGGTGCGAGACGGTTGAATACCGACAAACCCGAAAATTTGCCAACTGCACAAGTACACGGTACTCTGATGGGAACAAATCTTCGAAAACTGAGATATTAGCTGCACGGCAACCAGCTGGAGAATTGGTCACACGATAACCGGTAATACATGGTCGATCATGCCGTCCGGCATCAAGATTCCTCGGGACTCATCAGGTCAACAGTCAAGTTAATCATGCCATCGGGCATTCAAAGAAATTTTTGGGCATCAGCCGGACTTCATTAGTAAGTCGGGAATAGAATTATCGGTCAATCATGAACCAGTTGGGGATACCCGAACTTCTACTATCAGGCACTCCGCATCAGGTGAGAGAACTGCTTCGTCAATACGGTTGGACTTCAATCATCAAGTCTTCGAGGTAAGTTTCAACTTTGCTGTTCAGAAACCTGCTGGGGATGACACATCTCCGCTGGGGATTCTGGAGAACTATCAAGTAACTCTGCTTCGGGGCTTCAGAAATCGTTCTGGATGAATCATCTCTGCTGAGGACATCAAGAATCATCTTGGACAAATAACTTCGAGGGCTTCAAGAATCATCCTGAACCCAGCAACTCTGCGGGAGATTTCAGGAATCATCCTGAGCAAACATTCTGCCGGGAACTCTAAGCATCAACTTGAGCAACCAACTCTGGCGAATGCAATGGGGATTTTAAGAATCATCTTAAGCAAACGACTTTGCTGGGGAGAATTCAAGAATCATCTTGAGCAAGCGACTCCGTTGGGGATTCAAGAATCATCTTGAGAAAGCGGCTCTGCGGAGGAACACCTGCAAAACAAGAACGGTAACGCCCTAGCTCATGTTTAGTATGCCTATGTCGCAACGCTCCACACGGTGGAAATGCTATGCGTTTATGATAAATGCTATGCAATTATGCATAATGCTACGATCCCTTCAGCAAAATAAATGTCGAAGGGAGAGTCCTCCTATCAAGGAGGAAGAACCACTCTGGTGGAGAAAAGGTCACGCCGATCTCAATCGGACTCTGCATAGGGAAATGAACCTCAGTTGAATGCTGCAGGGGAACGGAGCTCTGCGAGAACATGGACCTGCTGAGGAGAGCGATGTCAATCGCCGAAATAAACTGCACGGCCTTCACGGCTAAACCCTCCTAGAGATAGCGACTCCGACGGGGAAATACGACATCAGCTATTCAACACTCTACTGGGGAAAACCAATCATGGCCCAAACTGCTCTCCAAGGACTCGGCTCTCTCGGGGATCTGCAAACTCGGCTGGGGAAGAAGAAATCATCCTGCTTCGGGGGCAGAGTACGACTCTGTGGGGGATCTCAATTCCGCTGGGGACTTCAGTCTGGAACTATCAATTGCTGCACACTTCAGTGAACAGTCTCCTATGAGACCTGCACTTGTGACCCGGTGCTGGGGAAGGAACACACGCTTCGGCTCCTGACTCAGCTGGGGAGACGACGTTCCTTCAGGATATATCTGATTGGGGAGAGAATCTTCTCTGCCTGGGGAAACATATCAATGTTTACGATCTCATGTTCGGACTTTGCAGGGATAGACTGCTGAACCTTGCTGGAGAAGGAGGAATCATCCTGCTTAGGGACGCGTACGGCGTACTGCCTAGAATATGCTACACCTGTAACAACACAAACGAACAGACAAGACACCCTTCTCAAAGGGACCTATCAGGGTTATCATCTTGTGACAATGTTCAAGTAATTCATTGTTTCAACAATCAGTGGCCTAGGCCAGTAAGTTTATGTATGCGCATTTTATCAAAAACATCGGCGTTCTTTTTCGCAAACAAAACAGATAAATGCTAAATAGACAAACAGAATTGCTGAATAGTATACATTTTATTGATAACGAACCCCTGAATGGGTAAAAATGTTTTACAACAGATGCAAGCTCCTGAAATGAGGAAGCTGCGCAAACAAATAAAACATAAATATACATCAGTATATACAAATGTCGGCAACGAGGCGTAGACGAACACCATGAGTTGATCCATCTATGACTCACTCGACTTCGATACTTCTCCGACGCTTCAGCTTCAGAAGAGGTTGATTCAGATAAACGGCCCTCAGGTCTTCCAAACCACTAAACAAATACAGTCCATATGCGGAACGCAGTCATTTGCTTTTTCAAATCCCTAACTTTTGCGTGAACCGGCCTTTGCGGGTTTTCAGTTCACCGGGATACCCTTTTTTGCCAAAGTCGCCCATCTGGGTTTTCGACTTTGCGGGTGTACATTCTTTTCAATTTATATCCCTAATTTTTGCCCGAACCTTTTTCCTTTTTTATCGTTCGCCGGGATGCCCCATTTTTGCCTGGATACTCTTTTTCTTTCCAGCGGGTCATTTTTAAGCAAAGTATTTTTTAACTGTGTCCGCGTTCACCTGCGATGCAAAATCTTCACCATCCATCGTGGATAACAACAAAGCTCCTCCCGACAAGACCTTGCTGACGACGTACGGACCTTCGTAATTGGGAGTCCACTTGCCCCGGTGATCGGAGTGTGGAGGAAGAATCTTCTTCAGGATGAGATCACCCGTCTGAAAGCTTCTGGGACGCACCTTCTTATCATAAGGTTTCTTCATTCGGCTTTGGTATAGACGACCATGCGCAATCGATGCTAATCTCTTCTCGTCCATCAGGCTAAGTTGGTTTAGTCGGTTCTTAATCCATTCTGCCTCGTCGAGTTTCACGTCAACCAAAACTCGTAAAGAAGGGATCTCCACTTCTAACGGTAGGACAACTTCCATACCGTACACTAAGGAGAAAGGAGTTGCCCCGGTTGACGTACGTACCGTCGTATGATAACCGTGCAATGCAAATGGCAGCATCTCGTGCCAATCCTTGTAGGTCACAACCATCTTCTGAACAATCTTCTTTATGTTCTTATTGGCCGCTTCAACGGCGCCATTCATCTTCGGCCGGTAAGGAGATGAGTTGTGGTGTTCAATCTTGAAACTCTGGCACAGCTCCTTCATCATCTTGTTATTCAAATTCGAACCATTATCGATAATGATCCGCTCGGGAACTCCGTAACGACAGATGATGTCCCTCTTTATGAATTTAGCCACCACCTGCTTGGTCACATTAGCATATGAGGCTGCCTCCACCCACTTGGTGAAGTAGTCGATAGCTACTAGAATGAAGCGATGACCGTTAGATGCAGTGGGCTCGATCTTGCCTATCATGTCGATGTCCCACATGGAGAACGGCCACGGGGAGGATATGACATTTAACGGGCACGGCGGCACAAGAACTTTATCAGCACAAATCTGGCATTTATGACATCTCTTTGCGAATTTAAAGCAATTCGATTCCATCGTCATCCAGTAGTATCCTGCTCTCAGGATCTTTCTCGTTATAGCATGCCCGCTGGCGTGCGTACCAAATGTGCCTTCATGGACTTCTTCCATGAGCATACTCGCCTCTTTCTCATCTACGCATCTGAGTAGCACGAGATCATGGTTTCTTTTATACAAAACTCCATCAGGATTGAGATAAAAATTTCCAGACAGCCTCCTCAGAGTCTTCTTATCCTGGGTTGACGCTCCCGCGGGATACTCCTTAGTCATAAGGAAAGTCTGGATGTCATGGAACCATGTCTTGCCGTCAGAGGCTTCCTCGATCGCAAAGATGAATGCATGTCTATCAAGACGAGACATGACAATTCTTGGAGCTTCATTCCAAAAATTGACTTTATACATCGAAGCCAACGTGGCTAAGGCATCAGCCATCTGATTTTCTGCTCTGGGCACATGATGGAGTTCCACTCGATCAAAGAACGGAAGTAGCCTTCTGGCATAGTTCATGTACGACACCAAATTCGATTGACGAGTCTCCCACTCCCCTTTAATCTGGTTAATCACAAGCGTCGAGTCACCATATACATCTAAGTTCTTGATTCTTAAATCAATTGCTTCCTCTAGACCCATGATGCATGCTTCGTACTCCGCTTCATTGTTGGTGACTGGAAACGTCAGTCTCGCAGTGAACGGGATGTGGGATCCGTGGGGATTCGTGATGATTGCCCCAATGCCACTTCCATAAGAATTAACCGCCCCGTCAAATATCAATTTCCACTGGGATTTCCTGTCTGGCCCCTCGTCGGGCAACAGTTCATCGCAATCTTTCGCTTTAAGAAACATGATATCCTCATCAGGGAATTCAAATTTCATAGGCTGGTAATCCTCGATCGGCTGTTCGGCAAGGTAATCAGACAATACGCTTCCCTTGATGGCCTTCTAGGACACGTACTGAATTTCATATTCTGTCAACACCATTTGCCATCTGGCAATCCTGCCCGAAAGCGCTTGCTTCTCGAAGACGTACTTGATCGGATCCATCTTCGAAATTAGCATGGTGGTGTGATTGAGCATGTACTGTCGTAAACGTTTGGCAACCCAGGCTAATGCACAACACGTCTTCTCCAGCATCGAATAACGAGATTCACAGTCAGTGAACTTTTTACTCAAGTAGTAAATGGCATGCTCCTTTCTGCCCGTCTCGTCGTGCTGACCGAGAACACACCCCATACTATTCTCAAGAACTGTCAAGTACATGATTAATGGCCGTCCAGCCACTGGGGGTATCAAGATTGGAGGTTCCTGTAGATACTGTTTTATCTTATCGAATGCCTTCTGGAAATCCTCGTTCCGGATAATCGCCTGATCTTTCTTTAAAAGCTTGAACATCAGTTCACACGTGGCCGTGAGCTGAGAGATAAACCTTGCAATGTAGTTTATTCTGCCTAGGAAACCACGAACTTCTTTTTTTGTTTTTGGCACTGGCATTTCTTGTATCGCTTTTATTTTCGCAGGATCAACCTCGATGCCTCTTTCGCTCACGATAAACCTCAGTAACTTTCCGGACCGTACTCCGAAAGTACACTTGTTAGGATTCAGCCTCAACCTGAATTTCCTAAGCCTCTCAAAAAGCTTCAGCAAATTGACCAGATGTCCCTCCTCCATTTGGGACTTCGCAATCATGTCATCAACATAGACTTCAATCTCATGATGAATCATGTCATGAAACAAAGTAACCATTGCTCGTTGGTAAGTGGCCCCCGTGTTCTTCAGACCGAAAGGCATTACCTTGTAGCAGAATGTTCCCCAAGGAGTGATAAACGTTGTTTTCTCCATGTCCTCCGACGCCATCTTGATTTGGTTGTAGTCGGAGAAGCCATCCATGAACGAAAACACGGAGAACTGGGCTGTGTTGTCGACCAACACATCGATATGAGGCAGCGGGAAATCATCCTTAGGGCTCGCCCTATTCAAATCCTGATAATCGACGCACATTCGTACCTTACCGTCCTTCTTCGGCACAGGCACTATGTTGGCGACCCACGGAGGGTAAGTGGTGACCGCTAAGAAGCCAGCATCAAGCTGTTTCTGCACTTCTTCTTTGATCTTAACGGCCATATCTAGTCGTGTCCTCCTAAGCTTCTGCTTGACGGGAGGACAATCTTCTCGCAACGGCAAGTGGTGGACCACAATGTTAGTATCAAGTCCGGGCATATCTTCGTATGACCAAGCAAAGACGTCAGTATACTCTCTTAGCATCTCGACCAATCTCTGCTTGACATCACTCTGCAATGCAGCCCCTATCCGGACGTTTCTGACGAGTTCTTTAGAACCCAGATTCACAACCTCGATCTCCTCTTCATGAGGCAGAATAACTTTCTCTTCTTGTTTCAACAAGCGGGCCAACTCTTCAGGAAGGTCTTCGTCTTCATCAATCTCTTCTTCGGCTTGATAGATCGGGCAATCGAAGTCGAAGCGAGTCGTAGAAGGTCCAGATTCGATGTCATCTGTTATGTGGATCCTGCAATAACAAGGGTTAAGTTTAAAAAAAGGATGTGCAGGTTAGCACAAACCCCATTGCCATTTTATTGTTTTTCAAAACAAATACAAAACAGGAATAACAGAGGTCACAATATTTGAATACGAAGAAAATGCCTTTGATTTATTAACAAAATGCATGTACATAATCCAACAAGGCCCTGACAATAAAACCACTATGCCCCGGGTAGGACATAGGGTTGTACAATGATTGGAAAAAGTAAATCATTACTCTTCGCTTGTCATCTGGATGATATCCTTGACAGACCAGTTGGTAAGGCCCTCGCCTGGCTTGCTTGGCAGGATCCAAGAGTCGAGGTCACAGTCGCTGTCTCCGCTGTCTTCAGACACCGTGTTGATGCTTTCAAATATCACCCCGCCACTGGTAAACTGGATCGGCCCTTTACCTCGAGACGCACTGCTAGAAGAAGAAGAAGCTTCAGCTCCAGGAGAATATCCCAACCCAAACTTATCTTGCTTGTTAGGTATCTCCAAAATTCTCCCCCAGCCCGGGGTAGATCCGGCTTGGACAACGACCCGCGCTTCCTTGAATGAGGAGAGAGTCATCTCTGGCTTTTCAGTGACTACAGGGGCTACGTCCTTAACTTTGACAGCTTTGAACGCTTGGCATTGGGTTTCGTGGATTTCCCCATCCATCTCGAGATACTTGAAGGACGACAAATGGCTCACCATTATGTCTTCCTCGCCACAAACGGTCACGATGCTACCTCCGACAGCATACTTGAGTTTCTGGTGCAACGTGGAGGTCACGGCTCCAGCAGCATGGATCCACGGCCGGCCCAAGAGACAACTATAGGCAGGCATGATGTCCATAATATAAAAGATTGCGTCGAACGTTTCCGGCCCGACTTGGATTGGCAGGGTCACCTCCCCGAAAACATGGCGTTTGGTTCCATCGAACGCCTTCACCACCAGATCACTGGGTGTGCAAATCACTCCACGAGTATCCAACTTCATTAATGCCTTCTTCGGAAGAACATTGAGTGACGATCCCGTCTCTACCAACACGTGAGACATAATCGTTCCTCTGCACTCTATCGAGATGTGCAGGGCACTATTGTGATTCCTCCCTTTTGGCGTCAGCTCTAGGTCAGTGAACCCTAGCCCATTTCCAGCATTCACGTGGGCTACGACCTCTTCTAGCTGATTTACCGATATTTCCTGCGGTACATATGCGGCGTTCAACACCTTCAGCAGCGCGTTGCGGTGTGCTTCAGAACACAGCAACAAGTTCAGAATGGAAATCTTTGAGGGCGTCTGGTGGAGATGATCCACAATCTTGTAGTCACTCTTTTTAATCAACCGCATAAACTCCTCGGCGTCTTTAACAAGTAAGTCTTTTTCTGCCCCACGCGGGATCTCTTCAACGACTTTACTTTTACCTTTATCAGTTGCGTCAGCTCTGTCCGCCTTGTCCGCCACGACCTCGGGTGGTGCAAACACTCTTCCGCTGCGAGTAATACCACTGATTCCCGCCAGGTTCTCCATAGATGACCCAAACGGTTCTAGCTCCAACTTCTGTCCGTTGTAGTAGACTTCAACCCCATAATGCCATGGGACAGCATTAATGCTTTCGAACGGTATTGGCCCAGCTTTGGTGATAGTAATCGTAGGCGGCCTGGGCGCAGAAATAGTTATCGTCTGGCGAGGGATGGTGATGGTGGCAACCTCATCACCTTGCTTCAGCATTACCTCTCCTAATCCGCTTTCAGCCCTCCGGCTAAACTGTAAAATCCCCTCAGTCATCAGACTTTGAATTCCTTCTACCAACTGTTCACATCCATCAGGACTAGTCGCACAGCACATACACAGCTCTCTGCAACCTGGAAAGAAACCTCTTTTCATCAACTTAGCTTTAACGAAGCTAAGCGGCGTCTTCAGATCTCTGACGTCAGTCAACAAATCTAAACTCTTGTCTTCGATAATGGCGTTTACTCCACCTCCCCTATGATTCGGCATAGGATTTTTCGTGACATTTGGCACATTATCCGAGAAGTTGATGATCTTGGCATCCACCATGTCCTGCACCTTATGCTTGAAGGCTTTACAGTTTTCTATTGTGTGGCCTGGTGCCCCTGAGTGAAATTCGTAAGTCGCATTCACGTCATAACCTGGCGGAGGTGCCCCTGTCAAGGGAGCCAGCGTTCTCTTCTGGATCAACTGTAGCTGAAGCAAAGTCTGCAATAGTTGCGTGTAAGACATGGGCGGTGTCTCGAGGTGACGGCTCGATAGAGGTGCCCAATTCTGATACTTTCTGTACCCTTGTTGATTTGGTTGCTGTTGCTGTTGCTGTGGCAGTTGAACTGCCGGGATAGTTATACTGGCCACCTGTTGGTGAGGGCCTTTACCCTTCCTTCGAGCGTTGATCACAGCGCTCGTTTCTCCTTCTCGTCTTTTGCCACTATAAGGTTTCTTTCCGCCTCCTCCAGCTGAGGATGACTCACCTTGAATTTTCCCGAGTTTGATCCCATTTTCAATGTGCTCACCTGTGATAATGAGATCTGAGAAGGTTCCAGACATACCGCTGACCAACTTTTCATAGTAAACCCCTGGGAGGGTGGCTACGAACATCTGCACAAGCTCACGTTCAACCATCGGCGGCTGAACCCTGGCTGCCAACTCACGCCACCGTTGGGCGTATTCCTTAAACCCTCCATTGTTCCTCTGCGACAGGTTCTGCAGTTGGACTCGGTTCGGGGCCAAGTCGCTGTTGTATTGGTAGTGGTGCACAAATGCTTCAGCAAGGTCCTTCCACGTGCGCATGCTGGTAGGCTCCAGACTCATGTACCATTCGAGGGATGGTCCGGACAGACTGTCCTGAAAGAAGTGCATCAGCAACTTCTCATCCTCAGAATGAGCTGACATTTTCCTGTAATATGATCTCAGGTGAACGCAAGGGCAAGTGGTGCCCTTGTACTTCTCAAAGTCAGGTACCTTGAACTTGGGAGGCACCTTGAAATCAGCAATCAGTCCCAACTTGGACATATCAACGCCCAGGGTGTTCTGGTTCTCAATGTTTCTCATCTTATCCTCGAGTGCCTTGAACCTTAGTCGTGCTTCAGCAGTCAGCTCCCCTTCGGCACCTCTCTGAGAGAACACATCGTCTTGACAATCTTCTAACCACGGCTGAGGCCCAAACAGATTCCCGACACCTGTATTGTCGTTGCCCAGCCCAACGTTGACATTAGCTTCTAGACTCCCATTACCGACGCCCGTCGTATTACCATTGAGTCCCATATTAGCTATCACATGGCCGTTGGCACTGCTGTTCCCCCCGGTTACGGGGACGCCATTCTGAGGAGTTTCAACTGGTGGAGGGGTAGGCACGGTCCCACCATGGAGTACGCCATTGCTATCGACCCTTGAAATCAGAGGCTGAACCAAGGTTCTGAGCTGATCCTGGCCATTGGCGACCGCTTGCATGAGCTCCATGAAGCGATCCATTCTTTCGCGGAGTTCTTGAACATCAGTTTGAACTTGCTCCATGATCCTGGTTTGATTAGCTCTGGTCAGATAACGGTGGATAGGTCTCTGATCAATCCTGGAACAACCTGAAACAACCTAGAAATACAAAAGGGTTTGGAAAAACGACAAAGTGCTCTCTATGCAAATGCTTCATGCAAATGAAAACGTGTGTCTGTGCGTTAGGGAGATCTCCCCCGATCCTAGTGCCTGAGTGCCAATGCTGATAATAAGAAGTCCGAGTCCAGCATGGAAATAACATCTCATATATAAAGAAAGAAGCCCATCAAGGCAGTACACAACATCAGCGAGTACAAGATGAATCAATAGCATGACCTCAGCCAACAAGCCTGGTGATGGTCAGCGTACAACAATGATCAAAACAAAAGGAATACAAACAGTCAAGCACGACCACGGGCGCGATACTCTTTTAACAACTCCTTCGTTTCTGGGTGATCAGGCAGAGTAAGCAACCCTTCGACGAGTAACTCTCTCTGCACAATGGTGTACTGAAGACCTTCAACCGAATCTTCCCATGCTCCTTCGCCAAAACAATCTTCTAACTTCCGCTTCATGGACTCAAACGTCAATTTGCGCTCCTTCAGGCTAGCGAGAGCTCTGTTGAGCTGGCCTTCAGCGGCATATCTGCGAGCGGTTTCTTCATCAAACCTCTTCTCACTAGCCTTCACCTGGGCTTCCAGCTTGGAGATCTGTAGCATCAGCTTATCCTCCCGCTCTTTCCTGGTGGCTAGGGAGGCCTTCCAGTGCTGGTTGAACTTGGATATCCTTCGATATGCTTCGTCCAAGTGCTGCTTCTTCGTAGCCAATACGTCGTTGACAACTTTGAAGTCTTGACCCATGCGTTCACGCTCGGCTATCTGCTTAGTCAAGTCTGTCCCCAGCTGGTTCACCAGCTCCGTCTGCCTCTTGAAGGAATAAACGACTTTGTTTCTCTCGCTTCTGAGCTGAGCCAATTCTTTCTCCAGTTCTTCATTTGCCTGCTTCAATTCATCTCGCTCAGTTAACACCTGATTATGCTGCTGAATGGGCACAATGGTAGGATCTGCAATCATTGGAGGGCTTTCTGGCTTGGCAGGAGGAAACGGCATCCCTATAGCATCGGCTCTGGCTCTGATCCACGTCACGTACGGAGGGTAGGCTTGATTATTGCTTCTCCCCAGCAATGGTTTTCCCCTCTTACTGATGCCATTCTAGGCGCGCTGAAGCTTAGATAACAGATCCCCATCTAGAAGACCAGTGAGGTACAGAGATTCCTGCACCTCTTCACCCTTCGACGGAGCTCTCAAAGCATAAGCAAACTGTCGGACCAGCAAAGATGGATTATAGTTTATATAGCCTTTCCTGCCTATCAAAGGCACGTTCGGAAACCCGCTGCAGCTGAAGATAATCTCGGTACCCAACCTATCTCTGTCAAACCAGTCAACATCCTCCGTTGATAGACTCATCAAACGCTCGGACCACTCAGTTGTGGCTATAGACGAAACAAAGGGACCCTTCTTGGGTAGATGACTATCAAGCCATTTATAAAGCAAGGGCACACAGCACGAGACATTTTTGCCCCTTCTGTTCTCGTTTTTGTAGTGGATGGAATGGTAGACATCTCCTATCAAGGTGGGGACTGGATTCTCTGAAGCAAAGATGCGAAAGGCGTCGAAGTCTACAAAGTCGGGCATATTAGGGAACAAGATGATGCCATATATGCACAGAGTGAGGATGGCGTTGAACACGACCCAACATCCGTCTTTGGCGCACTGCTGAGCTTTTCCCACTAAGAACTGCAAGGAGAAACCAGGAACCTTGTTCCAACTAGAAAATACCAACTCGGAGGCATCCAGATGAAGTGAGGGAGCTAGACTAGCCAGATCAGGCTCAGCATCCATATGAACAAAAGGCATCTTCCTCTTGATAGGCACACCTAACCAATCAGCATATTCCTCTAGCGTGGGTGCGAGAACAAAGTCCTGGAAAGTAAAGCATCTCAACGGAGGGTCGTAGAACTGCAGCAGAGCGTGCAACCCATTCAACTCGAATGCAGAAGGTTTACGAACCAGACTGAGCAATTTACCGTAAGATTTTCTGAACTCATCTCTCACAGAATGATCTGCTAAAGCAATCAAACCAGTCAGTTGAACCACATCAGGGGCAGGGAACTTGTAAGCCACGGTCTTCCTCAGAGAACCCATAACAATACAATAGGAGGCAAGAAATCCTGGATCGGGGAAAATGGTACCTGCAACACAGACACACGTTAATGAAATGCAAATGAATATGCAAAGCAATGTAAAATGCAATCATGCAGCAGGAAATCAAGGCAACTGTGCTGTGGAGATTCTGTATCAACAAAACCCTAATGCCGCTCTGTCAAGAACAACCACTATATCCGATAATAAGAAAACCCCGGTATCGGACCACAAATCTGCTCTGTCAAGAACACACACACAAGACCATAAATCTGCTCTGTCACGAACAAACGTCTGATAATAAGGACCTCTGATACAGGACCAAAACTCTGCTCTGTCAAGAACAAACATCTGATAATAAGGACCTCTGATACAGGACCAAAACTCTGCTTTGTCAAGAACAAACATCTAATAATAAGGACCTCTGATACAGGGCCAAAACTCTGCTCTATCAAGAACAAACATCTGATAATAAGGACCTCTGATACAGGACCAAAACTCTGCTCTGTCAAGAACAAACATCTAATAATAAGGACCTCTGATATAGGGCCAAAACTCTGCTCTATCAAGAACAAACATCTGATGATGAGATCCTCAGACCCCAGTCCTAAACCTGCTCTGTCAAGAACAATCATCTGGTAATGAGATCCTCTGATCCCAATCAAAACTGATTCACTATCAAGAAAACCAGGTAATCTGAAGGTCAAAGTTTCCTGCAATAAACCCAACCCTGCTCACAGGTATGGACCTACACTGACTCAAGTTCGGCATCCTATGCGTTCATCAGCATCACAGACATTCAAGAGGGGTGATATGATACCCAGAAGGTGTGGCATCACCAGCTCATGAAGCGGCCTCACTCGGCTGAATCACAAATGATCGGTCCCCAGAGTCGACAATCCTCCAAACCAACAACCCCCTCAACCCAAAGGGTTGAAAAAGAAGCCAACCGGGAGAACCTCGTCTGAGCATGGATTTCATGAGACACTAGTGCCTGCCAAGCAAGCACGTGCCCACTAATTTCCACAACTAATGCTATGTTCGCTCAAGCCTGGGTCTGGCTTCTCACTCATCAGAATGCCCCTCCCACAACAGCACAGATAATCATATCAGACTGAAAATAAAGTGCGGGAAATAAAATGCGATAAATAAACACAAACCAACAAGTAATCATACAAGCGCTAGGATTGACTCTCGCAGGGGACGTCGGATCCCCAAACTGACTCGCATATGGGACGTTGGATCCCAGGAAACTATCAAGTCCCCAACAGAGTCGCCAGCTGTCGCTTCCGCGAAAATAAGGTTCCGGCAAAACAGAAGAGTCGCCACCTTTCGTTATTTATCCCTCAGAACGGGAAAGGAAACGATCGGAAAAACCTGACGAAAAGGGTATAAGACAAGGTCATCGCAACTGTTGTCTGGGTTCGGGAGTCGGTTACGCAAGGGGAAGGTATTAGCACCCCTCACGTCCGTCGTACTCGACAGGATCCACGCTTGTTGTGTTTACTGGACGAGTTGGTTTATCTATCTACCTATCAAGGTTGGCTTAAAAAGGAAAAGAAAATGACTCGGCAAAGCGTCGCACTTTATGCCTACGTATTCTCATCAGAGAATGAGAAATCAGAGTCAATGTAGTTCGACCTACTACGGGGTATGGGGAAGGTGGCTCGCCAATACGTCAGTATTGTGCCTACATACTCTCAACAGGCTTGAGAGATCAGAGCTTACGTAGTTCGGGATAATACGGATTACGGGTTTAGATTCATCTGTTTTATCGAGTAGGGTTAAACAGCAGTTCCAGCAGTTAGGGACAAAGCCTGTTTGCGTTGGCGCTGAAGTTTACCGACACTCTTTTCTTCAGAAAAGCTTCCTTTTGATTATGGGCCCACGGGGCAAAAACGTTTGAAGTTTGTTTTCTGTCTTTTACGGAAGAAGTGTTTTTTATTGTGTTTGCAATTTCAATCGCACTAAAGACTATGACCTGAGAGTGAATGCGTCGCATGTCACCCAAAGGGTGCCATACTAAACATCCAGACTGTTGGAAAGAAACTCTCCAACAATCCTTTCTCAGATAGCTTAATGCTCGTAATATATGAAAGAAATCATTCATGTTTACTGTATTTTAAGCTGTTTGGAGGTGAGAAGAGAACGGGCTCAACTAAAGGGAGACTATCAAGTCCTATAGTTGTCATGCCATGGATTCATCCTATGGTTGAAGTTTGAAACCGGGAACTCCTAGAATTTATCATGCATAGGTTTCAACCTAAAGTTCTATCATCACTTCCTTATCAAAGGAAGTGAGATTCCTAAGGGATCATGTCAATGATACACAGAAACAGATAAAGCATCAGCTAAAACAGTAAACAGTAATACGGTAAACGAATGTAAAATGCATGCAATGCAAGTGAGGGAGGAAATGTGTGTGGGGCAGCAGCCTCCACAAGCTCATCTCAACCTCAAGCCAGATATGAATAACAGTAATCATACAGAATAAATAAAACATGCTATCAAGCAACATACAGTAAACTGCAATCATACAGAAGAGAATAAAATGCTATCAAGCAAAATAAACCACATGGGCAAGGGAGCAGGGCTCTACCGAATACCCGCAAGCAAAGCCATACAGTAACAATACAAGCAGAGGGAGCAACTCAACCTCTAGTGCAATCATGCTCCTAGATTAAAGTCAGTCTAATCATGGACTTATTCTAATGCATCAAGCAAGTCAAACAAAGCATATCAGCACAGAAAAGAAAACAGACAAGAAAGCAGATCAACCCCTCTCTCAATTCCAAGCCTCAGCTCTTCTGACAGCAACTCAGTCTTCAGACTTCAACCACCCTTCAAGGCTATCATCTTTCCTGACAAATATCAATTTGCTTCTCCAGGTTTCAACCCTTCAACATAAGTTTCAACTTATCTTCACTTCTCCAACCTTCAGCTTTACAGTCAACTCCACCCTCAGGCTTTGCTCTTAACCACAAGTATCAATTTGATTCATTCAGGCTCTCAATGCATCAGTGGGAGCATCAATTTATCCTTTATTCTTCAAGCCTTAGCTCCACACTCAATCTCAATTGAATCCTCTTCATAAGTATCAGCTTAGTCTGCAAGCCTCGGCTTTCTTTGCTTTACTAGTATCAACTTGGTCTTCTCTCTTCATCTCCCTGTGCTTCACCAGTCTCAACTTGGCCTTCTTCTCCTACAAGCTTCAGCTTCTCAGAGTAGTCTTCAATCCTTTGGAAGTGTCAACTTCATGCTTCAATTCTTGCTCAAGCCTCAGCTCTTTAATCAGTCTTTACTGGATCTTCTTCACAAGTGTCAACTTGGTCTTCTTGCTCTTCAAGCTTCAGCTGCAATGGCAATGCTCAGGGAATCATTCTCTTCCACACTCTTCAATGAAGTCTTCATCTTCAAACTCAAGCCTCACATCTCTCAAGATATTCAACCCAGAAGATAATTGATTGAACAGGGTGACAGGAAATGATAAATAGCTTACTGACAACCAAAGGAATCCTGTAAGGGTTCATCATTATGAGAGACTGGTTCCCTCAAAGTTCTACTTCACAGAGAAAGCCACTCATCCCTCTAAAGGAGGGATGTGAATATCTGAGGAGGACTTTTAGTCATTGGGAGGAATGGAAGCACAAGATGCTTTCCATGTTTGTGAAAGAAATCATTCTAACTACAAGGTTCTCCCTATGTCCTATCTCTTAATCTTCATCAGACACCTTCAGGAACCACCAAATCCAAAGCTCCAAGCAACTTCATGCCACCTCAAGCACCTTCCTCTTGTCTTCAACTTGTCTTCAATCTCACTCAAAGGCAAACCAAGCACAAACCCTAATCTAAGGGAACTAAATGAGTTAAACTAGTTGAATTAGTAATTTAGGATCAACCAAAACCTAGTACCAAAGTTAGTCCTAACTAAAATACTAAGATCAATTGTAAAATCTTACAAAAATTACTATGGGAACCTAGGTCAATCATGACTCTACCATATTAGCTTCAAAGATCAAACCATCAAATTAGACCTAGAACTAAATCCTACATTACAAGGTATCAAACCTAAACCCTAAAAGGAAGCATCTAAACATCAATCTAGAAAGCACACCTATTTTCATCACAACAATGTGAGAAAAATTCTATGGGATCATACATGTCTAACCTAATCACACACAAAAAATTAGGCTCAAACTCATTACCATGAGGTCAAACAAAATTCCACAAAAATATGCATCAAACATGAACATTTTAATATCAATTAAAATGCAAAATTCCAATTAAATAAGAAATTACATGAAATGAAAATATTCTTTCTCTAAAAAATAATAGACTCAATCATGAGTAATATGCAAAATGAATGGGTTTGATTGGATTAATATTCAATTAATTATGAATTTTACAAGAATCATGAGTTAAATGGAAATTAAATGAAAATCCAATCAAAATAATGAAGCGGACGGTGCAAATAGAAATCATTCTCAGTTAAAAACATGGGTTGGGCTCGCTGGGGGGTGTGAATAGCATTTAAATCATTAAGCCCAAACGCCTGAATAAATGAAACGCATCGTTTCATCATCAGAATCCTTCACAATCCAATTTTAAAACACAGTCGTTGGATCCTCTCCCAGTCAAAGGTCAGACCATGGTCTAATGGCGAGAACTTCATCTTCTCCATTTCAAACGCCTGAGCTTCGTGCCCAGCTCCGGCCACCGCCGGTGGAGCTCCGATCGTCCCCTTCAACCCTATTTCTTCCTAGAGGCCTCCAATCCAAGAGGTCAAAACATGAAACTCATTCCAAATCTTGCCACGAATTCAACCATACCCATAGTTTCCTCTGAAACCCCCAAGAATCAACATCTCCCAATCTCAACCGAAAATGGCAATTCTCCTAATTTGTCTCTAATTCATCAATTAACCATTTGAAATCCATCCTAGGCCATTATACAACTAATCTAACACCCTAATTCAACCTAATTCTACCTAAATCATGCTATAGGAAGAAGGTTACCAACCTGGAAGTTCTTGAATAACAGATGCACGAAATCTTTACTTCAAGCTCTCAAATCTTCTGGACACGATCACTGAACCTCCCCCTTGCTTCTGTATGCAAAAGATCCAATGGAAAGTGCTTCAATCTTGAAACACGATGCTGAGTTGCAGGTGCTGAAAACCACTTGCTCCCACACGATCTAGCCACCAATTCTTCTTGAAAATGATCTGAAATCACTCCTTGACACTCATGGAAGGAGTACCAATCAAGAAAATGAATGGAAGTTGAGGAATTTGATGAAACCGATTTCAATTACAATCTATGAAAACTCAATCTCAAACTATGCTCAATCCTTCAATGATCACCAACCTCTGCCATGGATCCATTCTATTCAATATATAGATAAAGTTTGGATGATCTAGAACCCTCTAGATCCTTCCAATGAGATTTTCCACATCTCATGTCATGAGATTTTGAATCACTTATCATGACATGTACAACCCTTGCAAACAGCTTGGAATTCATCCCATTTACTCTTAATTTCTACCCTAGTGAGATATTAGAGGTGTTTAGCTTGCAAAAACCCTTGCTCATGCCTTGATTTTGAGTTTTGCAAATGTTGCTTAATATGCAAGTAAGTGCTTTTCAAAGCAAGTCCCCAATTTAGACCTCAAATCAACAATGTGGCTAAACCAATGTTCTTAAAATGTTTTCTAGAGTCAAAATGATATATTACACGCCATGGTTTGGATGTGTAGATTGAAAATATCAATTTCCAACTTTGACTTATTTAACTTATGCCCTTGTTTTAGGTCATTTTTACAACTTTGAGCTACAAGCCTTTCCGTCATCTCATGACCCCCTTCCTAGACTTAAAACATCATTTTGAAAAAGTTTGATGTTGAAGATTTTTCCATTTGAAGCTTGTAAATAGGAGTTATGGCCTTATGCTTGAAATGACCTGTAATCTCCAAATGACCAAAATGCCCTTGACTTGTCAAAGCCATAACTTGAGTTCTACAAATCCTATCAAGGACTTCTATTACTCTCTAGAAAGCTAAGAAGATAAGGAACAACATTCATGTTAACCAAAAGTTCATAGGAATCATCCTTCTTGGGAAAAAGTTTGATGCAAGTTGGGTGACTTTCAAGCCCCCAAATTCACATACCTCAGATGACCTGTAACTTGTCAAAGTCATAACTTGAGTTCTACAAATCCTACCAAGGACTTCTAGTACTCAAATTAAAGATAAGAACAAGCTCCACAACATTCATGTTGGGGGTAAGATGATATGACAATCACATCTTGAGCTAAACGTCCTTGAAGATAGGGGTCAAACTAGGGGATTTTACACTGTCAAGCCTTAGAAACCCTAGCTTGAAAACTTCTCAAACTCTTCAATCATGATGAGTTAACCTTGGAATTATCCTTATAGCATCACAATATACCAATCCATGATCACATGGCCCTTGGATTAGGTCTCAACCCTGTCCAAACCATCAGTTGACTTAGGGTTGACTCAGTCAAACTCTAATTACACCAATCATGGTTGGGGCTTCTTAATCTTGCACCATGACCTATCTAGGCTTCATGATGGCTTTCAAGACATCTCATAAGCTCTCTCAAGGCCTCAAGTCTACATTCATCGCTTCAGAATCATCTGAGGAGCTCCCCACAACCCTCAAGTTAGGAGGCACACAACCTTGGTTTCAACCACTCTCTCTGAGGATCTTCTAACTTCTCTGACAAGGATATCAACCCCTGAGCACTTGAATAAGCTTCTTAGCTGTCTTCATAGTCTTGTATAGCTATTGATTGGTACTCATACCTCTTGATCTCCTGCACACATGTCAATGAAATGCAAATGATAATGCTAATATGAATGAAATGAAACATAAGCTAGGTAAACAAAAGTTGGTCAAATTTTGGGGTGCAACAGCTGGGGAATGACAAAAGGTGCCAAGTATGATTAGACTCTCCTGGGGAGTAGACAGCCTGTTGGGGATAAAACTCCACTCTGTCTGGGGAAGATATCGAAGCTCCACTCAGTGGGGAGTCAAGGACAACCTGTAAGTCCCACTCTGCTTGGAAAATAACCTGCTCTGCACGGGATACGCCATACAACCGACCTCCCTGTTGGGGAACGCTAGAGATATTTCGAACTCCAGTCTATCGAAGAATGGATCCAACTCCGCTTAAACACCTACTTCGTAGGGGGAATCAATATCATCTCTGTTTGGGAACGTCAACTCCGTTGGGGACGAACGCCAAGGACACCAATACTGCTGGAGAATAAGTTTGACCGGGGCTCTTACCTGCTTTACTCTACTGGAGATTGGTACACTTCCGCTAATAGGGAAGAACACTTACTCCCGTACATCTGTAGGGGATTAATCCGTGAATATCAACGCTGACCTCCACCTGGAGACTACGAACCATCCTGTACCATGCCCTCATTGTCGGGGGAAATATTCTATTGGGGAAAATCCTGCACTCCTGCAATTAAAAAACAATAAACCAAGCTCGTGCATTGGCTACCTCAGTAACCATTCATGCTACTGGCCGTTAGAATAAAGTCATTTCTTTCGTTTATGCTATGTAAAGCTTCGTGCTTTTATATGTAATGTTTATCAAAATATCGGACGTTCTTGTAAACAAAACAGTAATAGTAAAAACATAGAAAGAAATCTATTTATCTGAAGTGAATACTTTTATTGATAAAGGGCCTGTGAATAGGCAAATTACAATTTGGATGCAATTCCTAGAAAGAGGCAATTGCAAAAGTAAAAGAAAATATACACATGTCGGCATTGTGGAAACAGACATCCACCATGTAACGATTCAACTATGACCCATATGTCTTCAACGATCTCCATATTTCGCTTTCCGAAAAGACTGACTGGACTGATTCCTTTCCTTCGGGATAATCGCTCGCAAGTTTACAGATCGAACGCGGATCGTAGCCGTTTGCTTTTTAAATCCATAACTTCTGCCTGGATCTCCCTTTCGGGTTTTCAATCCACCGGGATACCCATTTTTGCCAAAGTCGCCCTTTCGGGTTTTCAACTTTGCGGGTTTACCATTTTTCTTTTATATATCCCTAATTTATGCCCGAACCATTTTCCTTTTTTTTTCGGTTCGCCGGGATGCCCCATTTTTGCCTGGACTTTCTTTTTTGTGTCCAACGGGTCGTTTTTTAAGCAAAGTATTTTCTGACTACGTCCGCGTTCACAGGGGAAGAAAAATCTTCACCATCAATCGTAGATAGTAATAAGGCTCCGCCTGAGAAAACCTTTCTTACCACATATGGACCTTCGTAATTAGGAGTCCACTTGCCCCTGTGATCTGTTTGAGGAGGAAGAATCCTTTTCAACACCAGATTACCTGTTTGAAAACACTGAGGACGCACCTTCTGATCAAAGGCCTTCTTCATCCTACTCTGGTACAATCGGCCGTGAGCGATGGAAGCCAACCTCTTTTTGTCAATCAAGTTCAACTGATTCAACCTGGTCTGTACCCATTCAGCTTCGTCAAGCTTCACATCCGACAATACGCGTAAAGAGGGAATCTCAACATCCAATGGTAGGACCGCCGCCGTATCATATACTAGTGAGTAAGGAGTTGCCCCGGTTGATGTACGTATAGAAGTACGATAACCGTGAAGAGCAAAGGGAAACATCTTGTGCCAGTCCTTGTAAGTCACAACCATTTTCTGCACAATCTTCTTAATATTCTTGTTAATTGCCTCAACAGCGCCGTTCATCTTCGGGCGGTAGGGAGAAGAATTGTGGTGTTCTATCTTGAAATTCTGGCACAACTCTTTCGTCATCTTATTGTTAATATTTGAGCCATTGTTTGTAATGATCCGCTCAGGTACACTGTATCTGTAGATGATGTCCCTCTTTATGAACCGGGTGACGACCTGCTTTGTCACATTTGCATACGAGGCTGCCTCCACCCACTTCGTAAAGTAATCAATTGCAACCAGTATGAAACGATGGCCATTAGAAGCAGTCGGCTCAATCTTTCTTATCATCTCAATTCCCCACATTGCGAAGGGCCAAGGAGATGTTATTACATTCAGAGGGGTAGGTGGCACGTGCACCTTATCCGCGTAGATCTGGCATTTGTGACATTTTCTGGCGTATTTGAAGCAATTGGATTCCATCTTCATCCAATAATACCCAGCTCTCAACAGTTTCTTAGCCATAGCATGCCCATTAGCATGAGTACCGAAAGAACCTTCATGGACCTCTTCCATTAACAGGCTTGCTTCAAGTCCGTCAACACAACGCAACAAAACCATGTCAAAATTTCTCCTATAGAGCACATCATCTTGATTCAGATAGAAATTACCGGCTAACCTCCTCAGAGTCTTTTTATCCTTACTGGATGCCCCTGCTGGGTACTCCTGAGTCTTGAGAAACTGCTTGATATCAAAATGTTGCACCCCAAAATTTGACCAACTTTTCTTTACCTAGCTTATGTTTCATTTCATGCACATTAGCATTATCATTTGCATTTCATTGACATGTACGCAGGAGATCAAGAGGTATGATTACCAATAAAGGGCTACACAAGAGTTTGAAGTTAGCTAAGAAGGTTATTCAGGTGTTCAAGGGTTGATATCCTTGCCATAGAAGTTAAAAGATCCTCAGAGTGAGTGGTTGAAACCAAGGTTGTGTGCCTCCTGACTTGAGAGTTGTGGGAGCTCCTCAGATGATTCTGAGGCCATGAGGATGGACTTGAGGTCTTGAGAGAGCTCATGAGAAGTGTTGAAGATCACTTTGAGGCCTAGACAGGTCATTGTGCAAGATTAAGAAGGCTCAGCCATGAGTGGTGCAGCTAGGGTTTGACTGGGTCAACCCTAAGTCAACTGATGATTTGAGCAAGGTTGAGACCTAATTCAAAGGTCATGTGATCATGGATTTATGCATTGAGATGTTACAAGGATGATTTCAAGGTCAACTCATCATGATTGAAGAGTTTGAGAAGTTTCAAGCTAGGGTTTCTAAGGCTTGACAGTGTAAAATCCCATAGTTTGACCCCCATCTTCAAGGCAGTTTAGCTCAAGATGTGATTGTCATCTCATCTTACCCCCAACATGATTGTTGTAGAGCATGATCTTAGATTTAATTTGAGTGCTATAAGTCTATGATAGGATTTGTAGAACTCAAGTTATGACTTTGACAAGTTACAGGTCATCTGAGGTATGTGAATTTGGAGCTTGAAAGTTGTCCAACTTGCATGAAACTTTTGCCCTAGAAGCATGATTCCTATGAACTTTTGGCCAACATGAATTTTGTTCCTTATCCTCTTGGCTTTCTAGAGAGTACTAGAAGTCCTTGATAGGATTTGTAGAACTCAAGTTATGGCTTTGACAAGTCAAGGGTATTTTGGTCATTTGGAGATTATAGGTCATTTCAAGCATGAGGCCATAACTCCTATTTCCAAGCTTCAAATGGGAAAATGTTCAACATCAAACTTGTTCAAAATGATGTTTTAAGGCTAGTCAAGAGGTCATGAGAGTTTGAAAGTGCTTGTATCTCAAAGTTGCAAAAATGACCTAAAATAAGGAAGATTTTCAAATGAACCAAAGTTGGAAATTGATATTTTTGATCTACATGTCCAAACCAAGGCATGTAATATGTCATTTTGATTCTAAAAAACATTTTAAGAACATTAGTTTAGCCACAATTTTGAATTGAAGTTTAATTTGTGGACTTGCTTTGAAAAGTAGTTACTTACATCTTAAGTAACATTTGCCAAACCTAAATTCAAGGCATAATCAAGGTCCCTGGCAAGCTAAACACATCCAAAATGTAATTAGGGGAGAAATTGGAAGGGAATGAGGGTGATTTCAAGCTGTTAGCAAAACTATGCACACCATGGCATGTGATTGAAATTCTCATGACATGAGAGATTGAACTTCTCATTAGAAGAATCTAGAGGTTTCTAGATCATTCATACATGGTCTATATATTGAGTAGAGGTGATCCAAGGCCAAGGTTGGTGATGATTGAGAGAGAAAACTGAGATTGCACTTTGAGATTTCACATTGCAAATCAAGATCGGTTACAAGGTTTGAAGCCATTTCAATCCAAGATTTCAATCTCAGAAGCTTGCTCTAGCATTGGTGGATGAATCCAGATGGAGAATTGAGCAAGATTGGTGGAGAATCGTGTGGGAGCCATTGAAGAAATTCCTCTGCAACTCAGAATCGAATCCAAAGATTGAAGCCATTCCAATCAATTCTATTGCATACAGAAGCTTGGAGGTGATTCACTGAAGGAGTCTGGAGCATTTGAAGGCTTGATTTGAAGGCTAGCTACTTCTGTGCACACGAAATTTTCAGGTTGATAACTTTCAATCCCCAGCTTGTTTTAGTTAGAATTAAGAGGAATTAGGGTGTTAGATGCATTGTGGATTGATGTAGGAAGGATTTCAGATCATTAATTTGAGAATTAGTGACCAATTAGGGATGTTACCATTTTCGATTGAGAGTTGGTTCTTGTGAATCTTGAAGTTTCAGAGAGAATTAATGGCATGATTGAGTTCCTTGTGAAATTTGGGACAAGTTTGATCAAGGAATCGTGGCCAATGGTGGATTCTATGGCAAGCTAGGGTTGTGGAATGGTGATCGGAGATTGTCACCGGCGGTGGCTTTGGGCGCGCAGGTGGCCTGAGTTTCAGAGGTTTGAATTGGGGAAGATGACCCCAGAGCCCTTAGATCATAGGTGGACTTTGACTGGGAACCTCATCCAACGGCCACGCGTGCTTCTTTTTTGTGAAGACTCTGAACTAAAATGAAACGCAGCGTTTCATTTAAAGTGTGTCTTGGGCTTAATGCATTAGTTGATACCTGCACCCCCCTTATAGCCCAATCCATAAAATGAACTGCTTTCTCTTGCTATCCACACTGCGCGTTTGTTTATTTTCTTGTGATTTTCTATTATTTTTCATTCTATTCATGGTTCTTGATAAATTCATAAAAAATGGAAAAATGTTTCAATTAATCCCCTTTTTTTTGAATTAGATTCATGATAGGATCTAGTATTTTTTAGATAAAAAATATTTTTATTTCATACATTTTCTGATTTTATGGGATTTTTTACATTTTAATTGATATTAAAATAATCATGTTTGATGCTTGATTTTGGTGAATTTGGTTTGATCATGTGATGATGATTTTAATCTTAACTTTTTGTGAGTAATTAGCATAGATATGCATGCTCCCCATAGATTTTTCTCACATTTTTGTGATGAATATAAGTGATAGTTTAGGTTGAAACCTTTAGAAGCTCCATTTTTAGGGTTTATGGTTGATACCTTGTGGTTTAGATTTTATTTTTAGGACTAGGTGGATGATTCAACCTCTGATTTTTGTAGGGTATATTCATGATTGAATTAGGGTCCCTTAGGAATTTTGGTAGGATTTTTCAATGAAGTCTACTATTTTTGCTTGATTTTAGTTTAAGTGCTAGTTTTAGATGATTCTAATGCACTAATTCAACTAGATTGACCTCTTTAGTTCCCTTAGATTAGGGTGTTGCTTTGCTTGTTCTTGGATGATGTTGAAGACAAGTTGAAGATGCATTGGATTTCTTGAAGAAGCTTGGATGTGAGGATCTTCCCTTCTTTTGGTGTAGTTTTGTTTAGGTGTTAAGATTAGGGTTTTGTAGGCAGAGCTCTAGATAGATTCTCTTCCTTCATAAACATGGATGATGTTGATCACTTCCATTCTTCCCTATGATGTAAGGTCCCCTTGTAAAGGCCTCATCCCTCCTTTGGTAGGATGTGTGGCTCTCTACAAGTTGGTAGAACCTTTGAGGGTCCCTTTCTCTGATGATAGGATGCTTAGTGGTGACCTTTGGTCTTCACTCTGCTACCAATCATCCAAACTTTGCTCTTGATAGATGCATCTTTCTCCCTTGTTAGAGGATGGAGTTCCCTGCTTGAAGAAGATTGAAGGATGGAGTTAATACTTCTTTGTGTTTGAAGATTATTCTGAGAAGTTGAAGCTTGTAGATGATACTTGTGAAGAGGAAAGAGTTGAAGCTTGAGGACCAAGAAGACCAAGTTGACACTTGTGAAGAAGATCCAATTGAGATTGAGTGAAGAGCTGAGGCTTGAGGAATAAAGGATGAGTTGATACTTATGTTGATACATTGAGAGCCTGAAGGAGTCAAGTTGATACTTGCAGTTAGGAGTGAAGCTTGAAGGTGGAGTTGACTGGAGAGCTGAGGCTTGGAGAAGAGGCAATAAGTTGATACTTATGTTTGATGTGTTAGAAGCTTGGAAAAGCAAGTTGATACTTGCTATTGAAGGTGATAGCCCTGAAGGGTGGTTGAAGATTGGACTGCTATCAGAGGAGCTTTGCTGTGAAGTTGTGGAAGTTGTTGATTTGTTTCCTTTCCTGTCTGTTTGCTTGCTGTGCAATTGTATTGATGTGACTTGTTTGATTTGCTTGATGCATTAGAATAAGCTCATATGTAGATTAATGCAAACTAGTAGCATGATTGCACTAGAGGTTGAGTTGCTCCCTCTGCTTGTATTTTTACTGTATGGCTTTGCTTGCGGGTATTCGGTAGAGCCCTGCTCCCTTGCCTATGTGGTTTATATTTTGCTTGATGGCATTTTATTTTACTTCCTCTGTATGATTGCAGTCACTTCTTTTGCTTGATAGTATTTTACTTCTTCTGTATGATGGCAGTTATTCTATTTTGCTTGATAGCATGTTTTGTTTTCTGTATGATTACAGTTATTCATATCTGGCTTGAGGTTGAGATGAGCTTGTGGAGGCTGATGTCCCACACACATTTCCTCCCTCACTTGCATTGCATGCATTTTACAGTCGTTATCTGTTTACTATTTAAGCTGATGCTTTATCTGTTTCTGTTTATCATTGACATGATCCCCTAGGAATCTCACTTCCTTTGATAAGGAAGTGATGATTAGAACTTTAGGTTGAAACCTATGCATGATAACTTCTAGAAGTTCCCTGTTTCAAACCTCAACCATAGGATCAATCCTTGGCATGACAACATTAGGACTTGATAGTCTCCCCTTAGTTGAGCCTGTTCTCTCTTCTCATCTCAAAACAAATTAAAATACAGTAATAAAGGATAACTGACGTCGTACGTTACTAGCCTTAAGCTATCTGAGAAAGGATTGTTGGAGAGTTTCTTTTCAACAGTCCGGATGTTTAGTATGGTACCCTTTGGGTGACATGCGACGCATTCACTCTCAGGTCATAGTCTCTAGTGCGATACTAGTTGCAAACATCTATAAAAAACAGTTCTTTCGTAAAAGACAGAAAACAAACTTCAAACCTTTTTGCCCCGTGGGCCCATAATTCAAAGGAAAGCTTTTCTAAAGAAAAGGGTGTCGTTGACTCCCAGTTCTACCGCAAACGGTAACGCCTAAGTCTCCAAGGGTCGAGCCGCGTACACCAAACTGCTGGAACTGTTTGTTAACCCTACTCGATAAAATAGATGAATCTGAATTCCCGTAATCCGTATTATCCCGAACTACATAAGCTCTGATCTCTCATACCTGTTGAGAGTACGTAGGCACAATACTGACGTATTGGCGAGCCACCTTCCCCATAACCCGTAGTTAGCCGAACTACGTTGACTCTGATTTCTCATTCTCTGATGAGAATACGTAGGCATAAAGTGCGACGCTTTGCCGAGTCATTTTCTTTTCTTTTAAGCCAGCCTTGATAGGTAGATAGATAAAACCAACCCGTCAGATAAACACAACAAGCGTGGATCCCATCGAGTACGATGGACGTGAGGGGTGCTAATACCTTCCCCTTGCGTAACCGACTCCCGAACCCAGACAATGGTTGTGATGACCTTGTCTTATACCTTTTCGTCAGGTTTTTTCCGATCGTTTCCTTTCCCGTTCTGAGGGATAAATAACGAAAGGTGGCGACTCTTCTGTTTTGCCGGCACCTTATTTTCGCGGAAGCGACAGCTGGCGACTCTGCTGGGGACTTGATAGTTTCCTGGGATCCAACGTCCCGTATGCGAGTCAGTTAGGGGATCCAACGTCCCCTGCGAGAGTCAATCCTAGCGCTTGTATGATTACTTGTTGGGTTGTGTTTATTTATCGCATTTTATTTCCCGCATTTTATTTTCAGTATGATATGATTATCTGTGCTGTTGTGGGAGGGCATTCTGATGAGTGAGAAGCCAGACCCAGGCTTGAGTGTACCTAGCATTAGTTGTAGAAATTAGTGGGCGCGTGCTTGCTTTGCAGGCACTAGTGTCTCATGAAATCCACGCTCAGACGAGGTTCTCCCGGTTGACTTCTTTTTCAACCCTTTGGGTTGAGGGGGTTGTTGGTTTGGAGGATTGTCGACTCTGGGGACCGATCATTTGGAATTCAGCCGAGTGAGGCCGCTTCATGAGCTGGTGATGCCACACCTTCTGAGTATCGTATCACCCTTCTTGAATGTCTGTGACGCTGATGACCGCATAGGATGCCGAACTTGTGTCAGTATAGGTCCATACCTGTGAGCAGGGTTGGGTTTGTTGCAGGAAACTTTGACCTTCAGACTACCTGGTTTTCTTGATAGTGAATCAGTTTGGTTGGTATCAGAGGTTCTCATCATCGGATGTACATGTGTTCTTGACAGAGCAGAGTTATGGTCCTGTATCAGAGGTCCTCATCATCAGATGTAATTGTTTTTGACATAACAGATTTATGGTCCTGTGACAGAGGTCCTTATTATCAGATGTGCATTTGTTCTTGACAGAGCAGGTTTTTGATTGGGATCAGAGGATCTCATCAGCAAATGTGTATTTTGTTCTTGACATAGTAGGTTTATGATTGGGATTAGAGGATCTCATCAGCAGATGTGTATGTGTTCTTGATAGAGCAGATTTGTGGTCATGTATCAGAGGTCCTTGTCTACAGATATGTGTGTTCTTGACAGAGCAGAATTTATGGTCCGATATCAGGGTTTTCTTATTATCAGAGATTGTGGTTGTTCTTGACAGAGCAGTATCATGATTTTGTTGATACAGAATTTTCACCTTCATCTCTTCAACAGTGCAGTCGTCTTGATCTCCTGCTGCATGATTGCATTTTACATCGCTGCATACTCATTTGCATTTCATTAACGTGTGTCTGTGTTGCATGTACCGTCTCCCCCGATTCAGGTTTTCTTGCCTTCTATTGTGTTATTATGGGTTCTCTGAGGAAGACCGTGGCTTACAAGCTCCCTGCTCCTGATGTCGTTCAGCTGACTGGTTTGATTGCTTTAGCAGATGATTCTGTGAGAGATGAATTTAGAAAGTCTTACGGTAAATTGCTCAATTTGGTTCATAAGCCCTCTGTGTTCGAGCTGAATGGGTTGCACGCTCTGCTGCAGTTCTACGATCCTCCGTTGAGATGCTTTACTTTCCAGGACTTTGTTCTCGCACCCACGTTGGAGGAGTATGTTGATTTGTTAGGTGTGCCTATCAAGAGTCAGATGCCTTTTGTTCATATGGATGTTGAGCCTAATCTGGCTAGTCTAGCTCCCTCACTTCATCTGGATGCCTCCGAGTTGGTTTTGTCTAGTTGGAACAAGGTTCCAGGTTTCTCCTTGCAGTTCGTAGTGGGAAAAGCTCAGCAGTGCGCCAAAGACGGATGTTGGGTCGTGTTCAACGCTATTCTCGCTATGTGCATATATGGCATCATTCTGTTCCCCAATATGCCGGACTTTGTAGACTTCGATGCCTTTCACATCTTTGCTTCAGGGAATCCAGTCCCTACCTTGATAAGAGATGTCTACCATTCCGTCCACTACAAAAACGAGAACAAAAGGGGTAAGAACGTCTCGTGTTGTGTACCCCTACTCTATAGATGGCTTGATAGTCATCTACCCAAGAGGGGTCCCTTTGCTTCGTCTGCAGCCACAGTTGAGTGGTCCGAGCGTTTGATGAGTCTGTCAGCAGAGGATATTGCCTGGTTTGATAGAGATAGGTTGGGTACCGAGACCATCTTCAGCTGCAGCGGGTTTCTGAACGTGCCTTTGATAGGTAGGAAGGGCTGTATAAACTATAATCCGTCTCTGCTGGTCCGACAGTTTGCTTACGCTTTGGGAGCTCCGCCGAAGGATGAAAAGGTGCAGGAATCCCTGTACCTCACCGGTCTTCTAGAGGGGAATATGTTATCTAAGCTTCAGCACGCTTGGAATGGTATCAGTAAGCGGGGAAAGCCGTTGCTGGGGAAGAGTAATAGTCAGGCCTATGCCCCATATGTGACTTGGATCAGAGCCAGAGCAGATGCTATAGGGATGCCGTTTCTTCCTGCCAAGCCAGAAAGCCCTCCAGTGATTGAAGAGCCTACCATTGTGCCTATTCAGCAGCACAATCAGGTGTTAGCTGAGAGAGATGAATTGAAGAGGGCAAATGAAGAACTAGAGAAAGAATTGGCTCAACTCAGAAGCGAGAGAAGCGAAGCCGTCCATTCCTTCAAGAGGCAGACAGAGCTGGTGAACCAGCTGGGGACAGATTTGACTAAGCAGATAGCCGAGCGCGAGCGTATGGGTCGAGACTTCAAAGTTGTCAACGATGTACTGGCCACTAAGAAGCAGCACTTGGATGAAGCGTACCGGAGAATATCCAAGTTTAATCAGCATTGGAAGGCCACCCTAGCCAACGGCAAAGAACAGGAGAATAAGCTGAAGCAACAGATCTCCAAGCTGAAAGCCCAAGTGAAGGCTAGTGAGAAGAGGTTTGATGAAGAAACCGCTCGCAGATATGCCGCTGAAGGCCAGCTCAACAGGGCTCTTGCTAACCTGAAGGAGCGCAAACTGACGTTTGAGTCCAAGAAGCGGAAGTTAGAAGATTGTTTCGGCGAAGGAGCATGGGAAGATTCGATCGAAGGTCTTCAGTACACTATTATGCAGAGGGAGTTACTCGTCGAAGGGTTGCTCGCTCGGCCTGACCATCCAGAAATGAAGGGGTTGTTAGAAGAGTTTCGCGCCCGTGGTCGTGCTTGACTATTTGTAATCCGTTTGTTTTGATCATTGTTGTATGCTGACCATCACCAGGCTTGTTGGTCGAGGTCATGCTATTGATTCGGCTTTTACTCAGTGATGTTATGTGCTGCCTTGATGGGATTTCTTTATATATGAGATGTTATTTCCATGATTGGACTCGGACTTCTTATTATCAGCACTGGCACTCAGGCACTAGGATCGGGAGATGGAACTAGAAGTTGGAACTAGAAGTTGGAACTAGAACCCTCAGGGTCATGGGTGGATAACCTAGTGGGCGTTAGCGGAATCACTCGCAGCGGAAGAGTGTGTGCACCACCTGAGGTCGTGGCGGACAAAGCGGACAAAGCTGATGCAACTGATAGAGGGAAGAGTAAAGTCGTTGAAGAGATCCCTCGTGGGGTAGAACAAGACTTACTTGTTAAAGACGCTGAGGAATTTATGAGGTTGATTAAAAAGAGTGACTACAAGATCGTGGATCATCTCCATCAAACACCCTCAAAGATTTCCATCCTGAATTTGTTGCTGTGTTCTGAGGCACACCGTAACGCACTGCTGAAGGTGTTGAACGCCACGTATGTACCACAGGAAATATCGGTAAACCAGTTGGAAGGGGTCGTAACCCACGTGAATGCTGGAAATGGGTTAGGGTTCACTGACCTGGAGCTGACGCCGAAGGGGAGGAATCACAATAGCGCCCTGCACATCTCGATAGAGTGTAGGGGAACGATTATGTCTCACGTGTTGGTGGACACAGGGTCGTCCCTCAATGTTCTTCCAAAGAAAGCATTGATGAAGTTAGATACTCGCGGAGTGATTTGCACACCCAGTGATCTGGTTGTGAAAGCATTCGATGGAACCAAACGCCATGTTTTCGGGGAGGTGACGTTGCCAATCCAAGTCGGGCAGGAAACATTCGACGCGGTCTTCTACATAATGGACATCATGCCTGCCTACAGCTGTCTCTTGGGCCGGCCATGGATCCATTCGGCGGGTGCCGTGACCTCCACGTTGCACCAGAAGCTCAAGTACGCTGTCGGAGATAGCATCGTGACCGTATGTGGCGAGGAAGATATAATGGTGAGCCATTTGTCGTCCTTCAAATACGTTGAGATGGATGGGGAAATCCACGAGACCCTATGTCAAGCGTTCGAAGCTGTTAAAGTCAAGAACGTAGCTCCTGCAATCACCGAGAAGCCAGAGATGACTCTCTCTTCCTTCAAGGAAGCCCGGGCCGTTGTACAAGTCGGATCTACCCCAGACTGGGGGCGAATTCTGGAGATACCTAACAAGCAAGACAAGTTTGGGTTGGGATATTCGCCTGGAGCTGAAGCCTCCTCTTCCAGCAGTGTGTCGCGAGGTAAAGGGCCGATCCAGTTTACCAGTGGCGGGGTGATATTTGAAAGCGTCAACGCAGTGTCTGAAGACGACGGAGATGGTGACTGTGACCTAGACTCTTGGATCCAGCCAAGCAAGCCAGGTGAGAGCCTCAACAACTGGTCCGTCAGGGATATCATCCAAATGACAAGCAAAGAGTAATGATTTACTTTTTCCAATCGTTGTACAACCATATGTCCTACCCGGGGCATAGTGGTTTTATTGTCAGGGCCTTGTTTGATTATGTATATGCATTTTACCAATAAATCAAAAGGCGTTTTTCTTTGTATTCAAATATTATGATCTCTGTTATTCCTGTTTTATATTTGTTTTGAAAAATAATAAAATGGCAATGGGGTTTGTGCTAACCTGCATATCCCTGTCTTAAGCTTAACCCTTGTTATTGCAGGATCCACATAGCAGACGACATCAACTCTGGACCTTCTACGACTCACTTCGACTTCGATTGCCCGATCTATCAAGCCGAAGAAGAGATTGATGAAGACGAAGACCTTCCCGAAGAGTTGGCTCGCTTGTTGAAACAAGAAGAGAAAGTTATTCTGCCTCACGAGGAAGAGATTGAGATCGTGAATCTGGGTTCTGAAGAACTTGTCAGGAATGTTAGGATAGGGGCTGCATTGCAGAGTGATATCAAGCAGAGATTGATCGAGATGCTAAGAGAGTATAGTGACGTCTTTGCTTGGTCATACAAAGATATGCCCGGACTTGATACTGACATTGTGGTCCATCACTTGCCGCTGCGAAAGACTGTCCTCCCGTTAAGCAGAAGCTTAGGAGGACGCGACCAGATATGGCCGTTAAGATCAAAGAAGAAGAGCAAAAGCAGCTTGATGCTGACTTCTTAGCGGTCATCACTTACCCTCCGTGGGTCGCCAACATAGTGCCTGTACCGAAGAAGGACGGTAAGGTGCGAATGTGCGTTGATTATCGGGATTTGAATAGGGCGAGCCCTAAAGATGATTTCCCGCTGCCTCATATTGATGTGTTGGTCGACAATACAGCTCAGTTCTCCGTGTTTTCGTTCATGGATGGCTTCTCCGGCTACAATCAGATCAAGATGGCGCCGGAGGACATGGAGAAAACTACGTTTATCACCCCCTGGGGAACGTTTTGCTACAAGGTAATGCCTTTCGGTCTGAAGAACGCAGGGGCCACTTACGAACGAGCAATGGTTACTTTGTTTCATGATATGATTCATCATGAGATTGAAGTCTATGTTGATGACATGATTGCGAAGTCCCAAACGGAGGAGGGACATCTGGTCAATTTGCTGAAGCTTTTTGAGAGGCTTAGGAAGTTCAGGTTGAGGCTGAATCCTAACAAGTGTACTTTCGGAGTACGGTCTGGAAAACTACTGGGGTTTATCGTGAGCGAAAGAGGCATTGAGGTTGATCCTGCGAAGATTAAAGCGATACAAGAAATGCCAGTACCAAAAACAGAAAAAGAAGTTTGTGGTTTCCTGGGCAGAATAAACTACATTGCAAGGTTTATTTCTCAGCTCATGGCCACATGTGAACCGATGTTCAAACTACTAAAGAAAGATCAGGCGATTATCTAGAACGAGGATTACCAGAAGGCATTTGATAAGATAAAACAGTATCTGCAGAAACCTCCAATCTTGATACCCCCAGTGGCCGGACGGCCCTTAATCATGTACTTGACAGTTCTTGAGAATAGTATGGGGTGTGTTCTCGGTCATCACGACGAGACGGGCAGAAAGGAGCATGCCATTTACTACTTGAGTAAAAAGTTCACAGACTGTGAATCTCGTTACTCGATGCTGGAGAAAACGTGTTGTGCACTAGCCTGGGCTGCCAAACGTTTACGACAATACATGCTCAATCACACAACCATGCTAATTTCGAAGATGGATCCGATCAAGTACGTCTTCGAGAAGCAAGCGCTTTCGGGAAGGATTGCCAGGTGGCAAATGGTGTTGACGGAATATGAAATTTAGTACGTGTCCCAGAAGGACATCAAAGGAAGCGTATTGTCTGAGTACCTTGCCGAACAGCCAATCGAAGATTACCAACCGATGAAATTTGAATTCCCTGATGAGGATATCATGTTTCTTAAAGCGAAGGATTGCGATGAACCGTTGCCCGACGAGGGTCCAGATAGGAAATCCCAGTGGAAATTGATATTTGACGGGGCGGTTAATTCTTATGGAAGTGGCATAGGGGCAACCATCACGACTCCCCACGGATCCCACATCCCGTTCACTGCGAGACTGACGTTTCCAGTCACCAATAATGAAGCGGAGTACGAAGCATGCATCATGGGTCTAGGAGAAGCAATTGATTTGAGAATCAAGAACCTAGATGTATATGGTGACTCGACGCTTGTGATTAACCAGATTAAAGGGGAGTGGGAGACTCGTCAATCGAATTTGGTGTCGTACATGAACTATGCCAGAATGCTGCTTCCGTTCTTTGATCGAGTGGAACTCCATCATGTGCCCAGGGCTGAGAATCAAATGGCTGATGCCTTAGCCACGTTGGCTTCAATGTATAAAGTCAATTTTTGGAATGAAGCTCCAAGAATTGTCCTTTCTCGTCTTGATAGACCTGCATTCGTCTTTGCGATCGAGGAAGGCTCCGACGGCAAGCCATGGTTCCATGATATCCAGACCTTCCTTATGACTAAGGAGTATCCTGCGGGAGCATCAACCCAGGATAAGAAGACTCTGAGGAGGCTGTCTGGAAATTTTTATCTCAATCCTGATGGAGTTTTGTATAAAAGAAACCACGATCTAGTGCTACTCAGATGTGTAGATGAGAAAGAGGCGAGTATGCTCATGGAAGAAGTCCATGAAGGCACATTTGGTACGCACGCCGGCGGGCATGCTATGACAAGAAAGATCCTGAGAGCAGGATACTACTGGCTGATGATGGAATCAGATTGCTTTAAATTCACAAAGAGATGTCATAAATGCCAGATTTATGCTGATAAGATTCGTGTGTCGTCGTGCCCGTTGAACGTCATGTCCTCCCCGTGGCCGTTCTCCATGTGGGGCATCGACATGATAGGCAATATCGAGCCCACTGCATCTAACGGTCATCGCTTCATTCTAGTAGCTATCGACTACTTCACCAAGTGGGTGGAGGAAGCCTCATATGCTAATGTGACCAAGCAGGTGGTGGCTAAATTCATAAAGAGGGACATCATCTGTCGTTACGGAACTCCTGAGCGGATCATTAGTGATAATGGTTCGAATCTGAATAACAAGATGATGAAGGAGTTGTGCCAGAGTTTCAAGATTGAACACCACAACTCATCTCCTTACTGGCCGAAGATGAATGGCGCCGTTGAAGCGGCCAATAAGAACATCAAGAAGATTGTACAGAAGATGGTTGTGACCTACAAGGATTGGCACGAGATGTTTCCATTTGCGTTGCACGGTTATCGTACAATGGTACGTACATCAACCGGGGCAACTCCTTTCTCCTTAGTGTACGGTATGGAAGCTGTCCTACCGTTAGAAGTGGAGATCCCTTCTTTACGAGTTTTGGTTGACCTGAAACTCGATGAGGCAGAATGGATTAAGAACCGACTAAACCAACTCAGCCTGATGGACGAGAAGAGATTAGCATCAATTGCGTATGGTCGTCTGTACCAAAGCCGAATGAAGAAAGCTTATTATAAGAATGTGCGTCCTAGAAGCTTTCAGACAGGTGATCTCGTCCTGAAGAAAATTCTTCCTCCACACTCCAATCACCGGGGCATGTGGGCCCCCAATTACGAAGGTTCGTACGTCGTCAGCAAGGTCTTCCCAGGAGGAGCCTTGTTGTTATCCACGATGGATGGCGAAGATTTTGCATCCTCGGTGAACGCGGACGCAGTTAAAAAATACTTTGCTTAAAAAATGACCCGCTGGAAAGAAAAAGAATATCCAGGCAAAAAAGGGCCATCCCGGCGAACCATAAAAAAGGAAAAGGTTCGGGCAAAAATTAGGGATATAAAGAAAAGAATGTACACCCGCAAAGTCGAAAACCCGGAAGGGCGGCTTTGGCAAAAAAGGGTATCCCGGTGAATCGAAAACCCGAAAGGGCGATTCAGGCAAAAGTTAGGGATTTGAAAAAGCAAATGACTGTATTCCGCGTGTGGACTTTCATTGTTGCATGGTTTGGAAGACCTGAGGGCCGTTTATCTGAATCAATCTCTTCGGAAGCTAAAGCGTCAGAGAAGTATCGAAGTCGAGTGGGTCATAGAGGGATCAACTCATGGTGTTCGTCCACGCCTCATTGCCGACATTTGTGTATATACTGATGTATATTTATGTTTTTATATTTGCGCGGCTTCCTCATTCCAAGAGCTTGCATCTGTTGTAAAACATTTTTACCTATTCAGGGGTTCGTTATCAATAAAATGTGTACTATTCAGCAATTCTGTTTGCCTGTTTAGAATTTATCTGTTTTATTTGCGAAAAAGAACGCCGATGTTTTTGATAAAATGCGCATACATAAACCTACTGGCCTAGGCCACTGATTGTTGAAACAATGAATTACTTTAATATTGTCACAAGATGATAACCTTGATAGGTCCCTTTGAGAAGGGTATTTCGTCTATTTGTTTGTGTTGTTGTAGGTGTAGCATATACCGGGCAGTACGCCGTATGCGTCCCCAAGCAGGATGATTCCTTCTTCTCCAGCAAGTTCAATAGCACCTCCCCGTGGAGTTTGAACATGAGATCGTAGGCATTGATATGTCTCCCCTGGCAGAGAAGATTCTCTCCCCAATCAGATGCATCCTGAAGGAATGTCATCTTCCCCAGCTGAGTCATACACTGAAGTGTACAGCACTCGATAGTCCAGACTAAAGTCTCCAGGAGAATTAGGGTTCCCCGCAGAGTCGTATTCTCCCCAGTAAGCAGGACGATTCCTTCTTCCCCAGCCGAGTCTGCAGTTCTCCAAGAGAGCCGAGTCCTTGGAAGCCGTTTGGGCCATGATTGGTTTTTCCCCAGTAAAGTGTGGAATAGCTGATGTTGTATTTCCCCGCCGGAGTCGTTATCTCCAGGAAGTTCTAGCCGCGAAGGTCGTGCAGTTTATTTCGGCGATTGACATCGTTTTCCTCAACAGTCGTGGTTCGTACACCCAGATGAGCAGGTTCAGGTTCTCGTAGAACTTTGTTCCCCTGCAGCAGTCGACTGAAGATCATTTCCCCAGGCGGAGTCCAATTGAGATTGGCGTGACTCTTTCTCCTTGGCAGGATGAGCCCTTCCCTCCCACCAGAGTGGTTCCATTTCCTTGATAGGAGAATTTTCCCTTCGGCATTTATTTTGCTGATGGGGCCGTAGCATTTTGCATGATTGCATAGCATTTACCCTAAACGCATAGCATTTCCACCATGTGGAGCATTGCGCCATTGTCGAACCGTATGCATATGAAACATGAGCTAGGTCGTTACCGTTCTTGTTTTGCAGGTGTTCCCCGACAGGGTGTCTGCTCAGGATGATTCCTGAAATCTCGGAAGAGTGGCGTGGTCCAAGATGATTCTTGAATTCCCCCAGCAAAGTCGTTTTCCCAAGATGATTCTTGAATTCCCCCAGCAAATTCGTTTGCCCAAGATGATTCTTGAATTCTCCAGCGAAGGCGTTCGTTTAAGATGATTCTTAAAATCCCCTGTGAAGTCGTCAGAGAGGGTTGCTCAAGTTGATGCCTAGAGTCCCCGGCAGAGTATTTACTCAGGATGATTCCTGAATTCTCCAGCGGAGTTATCGGTTCAGGATGATTCTTGAAGTCCCCCACGGAGTTATTTGTCCAAGATGATTCTTGAAGTCCTCAGCAGAGTTGATTCACCCAGAATTATTTCTGGAGCCTCGAAGCAGAGTTACTTGATAGTTCTCCAGAATCCCCAGCGGAGATGCGTCATCCCCAGCAGGTTTTCTGAACAACGAAGTTGAAATTTTCCCTTGAAACTTCAGGATTGAAGCCCAACCGTATTAACGAAGCAGTTCTCTCAGCTGACGCGGAGTGCCTGATGGCAGAAGTTTGGATATCCCCAATTGGTTCATGACTGACTAGGAATTCTATTCCCGACTTAGTGATGAAGTTCGGCTGACGCCCAAAGATTTCTTTGAATGCCCGATGGCATGATTAACTTGATTGTTGACTTGATGAGTCCCGAGAAATCCCGATGCCGAATGGCATGATCGACCATTTCACCGGTTACCGTGTGACCAATCCCCCAGCTAGTTGTCGTGCAGCTAATATTTCAGTTTTTGAAGATTTGTTCCCATCAGAGTACCGTGTACTTGTGCAGTTGGACAATTTCCGGGTTTGTTGGTATTCAACCGTCTTTTACCTTGATTGTTTGAGAGTCGTTCGCTTCTCACCCAGTCAGGTCCAAGCCGTTTGAATAGGGGCAACTATTGCACCCCAAAATTTGACCAACTTTTCTTTACCTAGCTTATGTTTCATTTCATGCACATTAGCATTATCATTTGCATTTCATTGACATGTATGCAGGAGATCAAGAGGTATGATTACCAATCAAGGGCTACACAAGAGTTTGAATCTAGCTAAGAAGGTTATTCAGGTGTTCAAGGATTGATATCCTTGCCAGAGAAGTTAAAAGATCCTCAGAGTGAGTGGTTGAAACCAAGGTTGTGTGCCTCCTAACTTGAGAGTTGTGGGAGCTCCTCAGATGATTCTGAGGCCATGAGGATGGACTTGAGGTATTGAGAGAGCTCATGAGAAGTTTTGAAGATCACTTTGAGGCCTCGACAGGTCATTGTGCAAGATTAAGAAGGCTCAGCCATGAGTGGTGCAGCTAGGGTTTGACTGGGTCAACCCTAAGTCAACTGATGATTTGAGCAAGGTTGAGACCTAATTCAAAGGTCATGTGATCATGGATTGATGCATTGAGATGTTACAAGGATGATTCCAAGGTCAACTCATCATGATTGAAGAGTTTGAGAAGTTTCAAGCTAGGGTTTCTAAGGCTTGACAATGTAAAATCCCCTAGTTTGACCCCTATCTTCAAGGCATTTTAGCTCAATATGTGATTGTCATATCATCTTACCCCCAACATTATTGTTGTATAGCATGATCTTAGCTTTAATTTGAAATCTATAAGTCTTTGATAGGATTTGTAGAACTCAAGTTATGACTTTGACAAGTTACAGGTCATCTGAGGTATGTGAATTTGGACCTTGAAAGTTGTCCAACTTGCATGAAACCTTTGCCATATAAGGATGATTCCTATGAACTTTTGGCCAACATGAATGTTGTTCCTTATCCTCTTAGCTTTCTATAGAGTACTAGAAGTCCTTGATAGGATTTGTAGAACTCAAGTTATGGCTTTGACAAGTCAAGGGTATTTTGGTCATTTGGAGATTATAGGTCATTTCAAGCATGAGGCCATAACTCCTATTTCCAAGCTTCAAATGGGAAAATGTTCAACATCAAACTTGTTCAAAGTGGTGTTTTAAGGCTAGTCAAGATGTCATGAGAGTTTGAAAGTGCTTGTATCTCAAAAGTTGCAGAAATGACCTAAAATAAGGAAGATTTTCAAATGAACCAAAGTTGGAAATTGATATTTTTGATCTACATGTCCAAACCAAGGCATGTAATATGTCATTTTGATTCTAAAAAACATTTTAAGAACATTGGTTTAGCCACAATTTTGAATTGAAGTTTAATTTGTGGACTTGCTTTGAAAAGTAGTTACTTACATCTTAAGTAACATTTGCCAAACCTAAATTCAAGGCATAATCAAGGTCCCTTGCAAGCTAAACACATCCAAAATGTCATTAGGGGAGAAATTGGAAGGGAATGAGGGTGATTTCAAGCTGTTAGCAGAACTATGCACACCATGGCATGTGATTAAAATTCTCATGACATGAGAGATTGAACTTCTCATTAGAAGGATCTAGAGGTTTCTAGATCATTCATACATGGTCTATATATTGAGTAGAGGTGATCCAAGGCCAAGGTTGGTGATGATTGAGAGAGAAAACTGAGATTGCACTTTGAGATTTCACATTGCAAATCAAGATCGGTTACAAGGTTTAAAGCCATTTCAATCCAAGATTTCAATCTCAGAAGCTTGCTCTAGCATTGGTGGATGAATCCAGATGGAGAATTGAGCAAGATTGGTGGAGAATCGTATGGGAGCCATTGAAGAAATTCCTCTGCAACTCAGAATCGAATCCAAAGATTGAAGCCATTTCAATCAATTATATTGCATACAGAAGCTTGGAGGTGATTCACTGAAGGAGTCTGGAGCATTTGAAGGCTTGATTTGAAGGCTAGCTACTTCTGTGCACACGGAATTTTTAGGTTGGTAACTTTCAATCCCCAGCTTGTTTTAGTTAGAATTAAGAGGAACTATGGTGTTAGATGCATTGTGGATTGATGTAGGAAGGATTTCAGATCATTAATTTAGAATTAGTGACCAATTAGGGATGTTACCATTTTCAGTTGAGAGTTGGTTCTTGCGAATCTTGAAGTTTCAAAGAGAATTAATGGCATGATTGAGTTCCTTGTGAAATTTGGGACAAGTTTGATCAAGGAATCATGGCCAATGGTGGATTCTATGCCAAGCTAGGGTTGTGGAATGGTGATCGGAGATTGTCACCGGCGTTGGCTTTGGGCGCGCAGGTGACCTGAGTTTCAGAGGTTTGAATTGGGGAAGATGACCCCAGAGCCCTTAGATCATAGGTGGAATTTGACTGGGAACCTCATCCAACGGCCACGCGTGCTTCTTTTTTGTGAAGACTCTGAACTAAAATGAAACGCAGGGTTTCATTTAAAGTGTGTCTTGGGCTTAATGCATTATTTGATACCTGCACCCCCTTATGGCCCAATCCATAAAATGAACTGATTTCTCTTGCTATCCACACTGCGCTTGTGTTTATTTTCTTGTGATTTTCTATTATTTTTCATTCTATTCATGGTTCTTGATAAATTCATAAAAAATGGAAAAATGATTCAATTAATCCCCTTTTTTGAATTAGATTCATGATAGGATCTAGTATTTTTTAGATAAAAAATATTTTTATTTCATGCATTTTCTGATTTTATGGGATTTTTTACATTTTAATTGATATTAAAATAATCATGTTTGATGCTTGATTTTGGTGAATTTGGTTTGATCATGTGATGATGATTTTGATCTTAATTTTTTGTGAGTAATTAGCATAGATATGCATGCTCCCCATAGATTTTTCTCACATTTTTGTGATGAATATAAGTGGTAGTTTAGGTTGAAACCTTTAGAAGCTCCATTTTTAGGGTTTATGGTTGATACCTTGTGGTTTAGATTTTATTTTTAGGACTAGGTGGATGATTCAACCTCTGATTTTTGTAGGGTATATTCATGATTGAATTAGGGTCCCTTAGGAATTTTGGTAGGATTTTTCAATGAAGTTTACTATTTTTTCTTGATTTTAGTTTAAGTGCTAGTTTTAGATGATTCTAATGCACTAATTCAACTAGATTGACCTCTTTAGTTCCCTTAGATTAGGGTGTTGCTTTGCTTGTTCTTGGATGATGTTGAAGACAAGTTGAAGATGCATTGGATTGCTTGAAGAAGCTTGGATGTGAGGATCTTCCCTTCTTTTGGTGTAGTTTTGTTTAGGTGTTAAGATTAGGGTTTTGTAGGCAGAGCTCTAGATAGATTCTCTTCCTTCATAAACATGGATGATGTTGATCACTTCCATTCTTCCCTATGATGTAAGGTCCCCTTGTAAAGGCCTCATCCCTCCTTTGGTAGGATGTGTGGCTCTCTACAAGTTGTTAGAACCTTTGAGGGTCCCTTTCTCTGATGATAGGATGCTTAGTGGTGACCTTTGGTCTTCACTCTGCTACCAATCATCCAAACTTTGCTCTTGATAGATGCATCTTTCTCCCTTGTTAGAGGATGGAGTTCCCTGCTTGAAGAAGATTGAAGGATGGAGTTGATACTTCTTTGTGTTTGAAGATTATTCTGAGAAGCTGAAGCTTGTAGATGATACTTGTGAAGAGGAAAGAGCTGAAGCTTGAGGACCAAGAAGACCAAGTTGACACTTGTGAAGAAGATCCAATTGAGATTGAGTGAAGAGCTGAGGCTTGAGGAATAAAGGATGAGTTGATACTTATGTTGATACATTGAGAGCCTGAAGGAGTCAAGTTGATACTTGCAGTTAGGAGTGAAGCCTGAAGGTGGAGTTGACTGGAGAGCTGAGGCTTGGAGAAGAGGGAATAAGTTGATACTTATGTTTGATGTGTTAGAAGCTTGGAAAAGCAAGTTGATACTTGCTATTGAAGGTGATAGCCCTGAAGGGTGGTTGAAGATTGGACTGCTATCAGAGGAGCTTTGCTGTGAAGTTGTGGAAGCTGTTGATTTGTTTCCTTTCCTGTCTGTTTGCTTGTTGTGCAATTGTATTGATGTGACTTGTTTGATTTGCTTGATGCATTAGAATAAGCCCATATGTAGATTAATGCAAACTAGGAGCATGATTGCACTAGAGGTTGAGTTGCTCCCTCTGCTTGTATTTTTACTGTATGGCTTTGCTTGCGGGTATTCGGTAGAGCCCTTCTCCCTTGCCTATGTGGTTTATATTTTGCTTGATGGCATTTTATTTTACTTCCTCTGTATGATTGCAGTCACTTCTTTTGCTTGATAGTATTTTACTTCTTCTGTATGATTGCAGTTATTCTATTTTGCTTGATAGCATGTTTTGTTTTCTGTATGATTACAGTTATTCATATCTGGCTTGAGGTTGAGATGAGCTTGTGGAGGATGATGTCCCACACACATTTCCTCCCTCACTTGCATTGCATGCATTTTACAGTCGTTATCTGTTTACTGTTTAAGCTGATGCTTTATCTGTTTCTGTTTATGATTGACATGATCCCCTAGGAATCTCACTTCCTTTGATAAGGAAGTGATGATTAGAACTTTAGGTTGAAACCTATGCATGATAACTTCTAGGAGTTCCCTGTTTCAAACCTCAACCATAGGATGAATCCTTGGCATGACAACATTAGGACTTGATAGTCTCCCCTTAGTTGAGTCTGTTCTCTCATCTCAAAACAAATTAAAATACAGTAATAAAGGTTAACCGACGTCGTACGTTACGAGCCTTAAGCTATCTGAGAAAGGATTGTTGGAGATTTTCTTTTCAACAGTCTGGATGTTTAGTATGGTACCCTTTGGGTGACATGCGACGCATTTACTCTCAGGTCATAGTCTCTAGTGCGATACTAGTTGCAAACATCCATAAAAAACAGTTCTTCCGTAAAAGACAGAAAACAAACTTCAAACCTTTTTGTCCCGTGGGCCCATAATTCAAAGGAAAGCTTTTCTGAAGAAAAGGGTGTCGTTAACTCCCAGTTCTACCGTAAACGGTAACGCCTAAGTCTCCAAGGGTCGAGCCGCGTACACCAAACTGCTGGAACTGTTTGTTAACCCTACTCGATAAAACAGATGAATCTGAATTCCCGTAATCCGTATTATCCCGAACTACGTAAGCTCTGATCTCTCATACCTGTTGAGAGTACGTAGGCACAATACTGACGTATTGGCGAGCCACCTTCCCCATAACCCGTAGTTAGCCGAACTATGTTGACTCTGATTTCTCATTCTCTGATGAGAATACGTAGGCATAAAGTGCGACGCTTTGCTGAGTCATTTTCTTTTCTTTTAAGCCAACCTTGATAGGTAGATAGATAAAACCAACCCGTCAGATAAACACAACAAGCATGGATCCCATCGAGTACGATGGACGTGAGGGGTGCTAATACCTTCCCCTTGCGTAAACGACTCCCTAACCCAGACAATGGTTGCGATGACCTTGTCTTATACATTTTCGTCAGGTTTTTTCCGATCGTTTCCTTTCCCGTTCTGAGGGATAAATAACGAAAGGTGGCGACTCTTCTGTTTTGCCGGCACCTTATTTTTGCGGAAGCGACACAAAATACCAAGGTTTTCCATCTGATGTCTTCTCAATTGCAAACACGAAGGCTGGTCTATCAAGACGCTTGATGGTGATAGACGGAGCTTCATTCCAGAAATTCACCTTATACATCGAGGCTAGAGTGGCCAACGCATCCGCCATCTGGTTCTCAGCCCTCGGCACGTGATGGAACTCGATTCTATCGAAGAAAGGTAACAGTCTCCTTGCATAATCCTTATAAGGCACCAGGTTTTCCTAACGAGTCTCCCATCCTCCTTTAATCTGGTTGACGACCAGAGCCGAATCGCCATATACATCGAGATTCTTAATCCGCATATCAATGGCCTCTTCCAGACCCATAATGCATGCTTCATACTCAGCCTCATTATTGGTGCAGGAGAAGGTTAACCGGGCGGTGAATGGTATATGAGCACCACGAGGAGTCGTAATAATCGCGCCGATTCCACTACCATATGAATTAACGGCTCCATCGAAAATCAACTTCCACTGAGACCCCTTCTCAGGTCCTTCGTCAGGAAAGCGTTCATCACAGTCTTTCGCTTTTAAAAACATGACATCTTCATCTGGAAAATCAAACTTCATCGGCTGATAATCCTCCACTGGCTGTTCAGCTAGATATTCCGACAGGACGCTTCCCTTGATGGCTTTCTGGGAAACGTGCTGAATATCATATTCCGTCAAAACCATTTGCCAATGGGCAATCCTCCCGGAGAGGGCTTGTTTTTCAAAAACGTATTTGATTGGACCCATCTTTGAAATCAATAGGGTTGTATGGTTTATCATGTACTGCCTCAAACGCTTAGCAGCACAAGCGAGTGTGCAACATAGTTTTTCCAGCATCGAGTACCTTGACTCACAATTAGTAAATTTCTTACTCAGGTAGTAGATGGCATGCTCCTTTCTACCTGACTCGTCCTGTTGACCGAGCATACATCCTATCGAATTCTCAAGAACCGTAAGGTACATTATCAGTGGTCTCCTTGCAACTGGAGGCATGAGTATTGGAGGTTCCTGCAGATACTCCTTTATTTTTTTCAAAAGCCTTCTGGCTATTATCATTCCATCTGACTGTTTGATCTTTTCTCAGCAATTTGAATATTGGTTCATAAGTGGCCGTAAGATGAGATATGAACCTTACAATGTAGTTCAATCTCCCTAGGAAACCACAAACCGGCTTTTCCGTTCTCGGCTCAAGCATTTCTTGTATAGCTTTTATTTTGGCGGGATCTACCTCAATACCTTTTTCACTGACAATAAAACCTAATCACTTTCCAGACCTCACCCCGAAGGTGCACTTGTTAGGATTCAGCCTCAGCTTGAACTTCCTCAACCGTTCAAATAACTTCAGAAGATCGACCAGATGTCCTTCCTCCGTCTGTGACTTCGCAATCATATCATCAACATAAACTTCAACTTTATGATGAATCATGTCGTGAAAGAGAGTCACCATGGCCCGCTGATAAGTGGCCCCTGCATTCTTCAATCCAAAAGGCATCACTTTATAGCAAAAAGTCCCTTATGGTGTGATGAAAGTTGTTTTCTCCATGTCCTCTGGGGCCATCTTCATATGGTTATACCCAGAGAAGCCATCCATGAAGGAAAACACAGAAGATTGCGCGGTGTTATCAACCAACACATCAATATGAGGGAGCGGGAAGTCATCTTTCGGGCTCGCCTTGTTTAAGTCTCTGTAGTTTACGCACATTTGCACTTTTCCATCTTTCTTAGGAATAGGAACAATATTGGAGACCCACGGAGGGTAATTTGTGACAGCAAGAAAACCAGCATCCAGCTGCTTTTGAACCTCTTCTTTTATCTTGACTGCCATGTCAGGCCTTGTCTGTCTTAACTTCTGCTTGACCGGCGAACATTCTTCTCTGAGAGGTAATCAGTGTACCACAATATCTGTATCCAGCCCAGGCATGTCTTGGTAAGACCAAGCGAAGATATCCTTATACTCGCGAAGCATTTCAACTAATCCTCTCTTGACATCGTCTTCCAATGCTGCCCCAATCTTAACCTCTTTCTTATCGTCCTCAGTACCCAGATTTGATAATTTCGACCTCTTCCTGATGAGGCACGATGACTCTTTCCTCCTGCTTGAGAATTCTGGCTAATTCTTTAGGGAGTTCACAGTCTTCGTCGGTCTCTTCTTCTGCTTGATAAATGGGATTATCAAAGTCATATGAAGCCATAGATGAACCTGAATCGATGGCATCTGCTAGAAAAGACTTGCATGAGGATGTTTATGTTTATTATGCTATGCACCAAACAAAACACATTGCCATTTTTCTTTGTTAATATAAATGCAAAAACAAAAACAAGAAAAATAGGGAACACAATATTTGAATACAAAAACGTCCTTTATTAATGATAACATGAAAGTATTAACAAAGCCCTACAGATTGGGTCACTACGCCTTGGGCAGAACGTAGGACCAAACATAAAAGAAACAAATGACATTACTCTGCAGTAGTAACATGAATGACTTCCTCGGTGCGCCAGTTGCATAGCTTTTCTCCGGGAGTACACGGACGAATCCATGCATCCATATCACACTCACTGTCATCCCCATCACCTTCAACAGCACTAATAGTATCAAAATACACACCACTGCTGGTAAACAGAACTGGTTCTTTGTACCTAAAGTTCTCTGGGAAGAGTTAGAAGGCTGATATCCGATACCAAACTTGTCCTGCTTAACAGGAACCTCGAGAACCTGTCCCCATTTCTGAGAAGAACCAGACTCTACAATAGCACGGGCGTCCTTCAACGACGACATAGGGACCTCTGAATCCTGGGCTACCACAGGAGGCTTCTTTTAAACAGGAACAACTTCAAAAGCCTGATAGAGCGTCTTGTGGATTTTCCCGTCCACTTCCACATATTTAAACGAAGACAAATGGCTTACCATAATGTCCTCCTCTCCGCACACCGTCACAATCTTTCCCTCCATCATATATTTCAACTTTTGATGCAACGTGGACGTAACCGCCCCTGCATAGTGTATCCAGGGTCGACCGAGCAGACAACTGTAAGCCGGCTGGATATCCATGATGAAGAACGTCGTGTCAAACGTCTCAGGCCCCACTTGGATGGGTATTGTGATTTCACCAAATACTGATCTTTTCGAACCATCAAAAGCCCTTACAATCAAATCACTGGGCGTACAAATTAAACCCCTAGTGTCCAACTTCATCAATGCCTTCTTAGGTAGCACATTGAGGGAAGACCTGGTATCTACCAAAACATGGGACATCATAGAGCCCCTACACTCAATTGATATATGCAAAGCATGGTTGTGGTTTCTCCCCGTAGGGGTCAGGTCTAGATCTGTGAAGCCGAGACCATTACCAGCATTTACATGGGCTACTACCCCCTCCAACTGATTTACAGAGATCTCTTGGGGTACGTAAGCCGCATTTAAAACTTTCAATAGCGCATTACAGTGTGCCTCTGAACACATCAACAACGATAGGATCGAAATCTTCGAAGGCGTTTGCTTCAAGTGGTCTACCACCTTGTAGTCACTTTTTCTAATAAGCCTCATGAATTCTTCTGCTTCCTCAGAAGACGCACTGGTATTATGCTGCCGTTGGGTGTTCTCCTCGATCACGGCCTTACCTTTGCCCTTGTCATTCTTATCCTGATTGATCTCTGGCGCTGAAAAGATTCTCCCACTCCTGGTCATACCCCCGGCGCCTACTATGTTCTCAACTGAAGATCCCTCACCTGCAGGCTCTATCAATTCTATCTTCTGGCTGTTGCAAAACACATCCCCCCCATAATTCCAGGGGATAGCCTTGTTGCTTTTGTACGGCATAAGTCCTGGTGTCGTGATAGTGATCGGAGTTGGCTGGGCTGGCCCCGAAATAGTAATAGTATGAAATGGAATAGAAACGGTAGCGACCTCTTTTCTGGCACTGCTCACTCTGCTTTCGAAATTCTCTTTTACCCCTTTATCAAACTGCAAACGACCTTCGTCAATCATTCTTTGAATACCTTTCCTCAAAAGGTCGCAACCCTCAGGCTGCACCCCACAGTCTTGGCAATCAACCGAACATCCCGGAAACACCCCTTTTCTCAATAAACTGCTCTTCACCACAGCTAACGGAGTCTTCAGCTCTCTCACATCAGTTACCAGGTTTAACCCTTCTTCGTCTGTGATGGCACTAACCCCTGCCGCTCCATGATTAGGCATTGGGTTTTGATCTACTTTGGGCCCCTCATGGGAGAAGTTTATAGCCTTAGAATCCAACAGGTCCTGGACCTTATGCTTCGGGCTTTGCAGTGATCTATGTCGTGCCTTGGTGCGCCCGAATGAAACTCGCACTTGGCATTTTCGTCGTAGCCTGGAGGCAGCCTACCAGTGAGAGGAGCTATGGTTCTCTTCTGTACCAGTTGCAACTGTAACAAACGTTGTAATAACTGCGCATACGGAACTGGAGGATTATCAAACTTCCTATCCGGTGCCTGACGTCTAGGGGGATACTGTCGTGTACCATTACCCTGTTGTTGTTGTGGTTGAGCTGCTGCTGGAATATTCACAGTGGCAACTTGTGGATCATACCGAGCTCGACCTCTCCCTCTACCTCCGTGGGAAATAGCAACTGTGTCTTCCCTCCTTCTAGGATTTCCTGAATATGGTTTCCTTGCTCCTCCTGCAGAGGATCCTTCACAATTTGAGATCTTGCCAGCCTTGATCCCACTCTCGACCATTTCTCCTGCCACCACTAAGTCAGAAAAGTCCCCGGACATACAACCTATTAACTTCTCAAAATACACACCCGGTAGCGATGCCATGAACATATCTTTTAATTCCTTTTCCACAACAGGGGGTTGCACTCTAGCCGCAAAATCTCGCCACCTTTGGGCGTATTCTTTGAAGCTCTCATTATTCTTCTGTGTCAGGCTTTGTAGTTGTACCCGGTTAGGCGCGAGATCACTATTGTATTGGTAGTGACGCACGAAGGCCTCTGCCAACTCTTTCCAGCTACGTATATGGGTCCTCTCGAGTCCCATGTACCACTCTAGTGATGCCCCAGCCAGGCTATCCTGGAAAAAGTACATTAGTAATTTCTCATCATTAGAATGAGCTGACATCTTTCTGAAATATGCCCGGAGATGCATCCTCGGGCAGGTCTTCCCCTTGTACTTCTCGAAATCTGGAACCTTGAATTTAGGAGGGATCCTAACCCCTGGCACCAGCCCCAAGTCAGACATGTCGAAACCCAATGAACCCTGATTCTCTAAAGACATCATCTTCTCTTCAACCAGCTTCAATCTTTGGTCAGTTTCAGTAGGAATACCCTCCTCTAGGTCTCTCATAGAAAAGATATCACCTTGATGATTGTCCCAACGGGGAACAGTAGGCCCGTGCCCAACACGTGCACTACCACCAGCCATATTAACATTCTCATTCACACCACCTCCGCCCGAAGGTACGACAACATCAGGAATAAAAGGTGGAACAGACCCACCACCAACAGGAGGAACAACCCCAACACCTCCATGCAACACACCTTCGGCATCAACCCGTGCTATTAATGGTTGGACCATGGTTTTCAACTGTTCCTGTCCCGCAGCAACATTTTGCATCATCTCCATGAATTGATTCATACGAGTCCGGAACTCCTGCATCTCAGCCTGCATTTCATCCATTGCTTTGCGATGATTCCCCCTTGTTGAGTATCTATGTAAACCGGATCCCTCAATCCTATCACTGATTGGAATAGAAGAGTTAGGAACGAATAACCACGGAGAGTACCTGCCATGCAAATGAAAATGCCAAATGTAACATGCAAAATGCAAAGATGATGATGCAATGCAAATGCATGATGCAACAGGAGATCAAGAGTTGATGTGTTGTTGACTAAAGGAGACCAATGTTCCGCGTCAACAAGATCATAGCAATGCTCTAATAACACAACCCTGAAGAGGACCAATAATTATGCACTGTCGAGAACAACCACATCTCTGATGATGAGAACCCCCTGATACCAACAAAACTGATTCACTGTCGAGAAAACCAGGTAGTCTAAAGGTTAAGGTTTCCTGCAATAACCCGACCCCGCTCACAGGTATGGACCTAATCACAGACAAGGTATGGCATCTTATGTGTTCATCAGCGTCACAGACTTTCAAGAAACGATAATACGATACCCAGAAGGTGTGGCATCATCATCTCTTGAAGTGGCCTCACTCAGCTGAATCACAAATGATCGGTTCCCAGAGTCGACAATCCTTAGATCTACAATCCTTTCGACGGCCCACTGTGTAACACCCCACTTCCCAAATCAATTAAAATATAAACATTATAAATAAACATCAGAGTTCTTCCACCCAAAGTGGGATATCACATCATAAAAATCCAACACATCCTTCATTAAAAATGTTTTCACCAAAATACAACGGAAATTGTTCATATAACAAAATACATCCAATTCATGATACGTCATAGGAAAAGAAATAAGTTCAACAAAACATCTAAAAACACCCAAGTCCCGTGCTACAAATTAGATCATCCTAAGACTCGACTGACACACCACAAATCCAAGCTAGCTAAGTACCTGGATTATCTGTACTTCCGAAGAAGCACAAACCACAACAACAGCAAAGGGGTGAGAAAACATGATCAAAATATATCGGTAATTACATACATGAATTAAAGGTAGTAACTACAACAGTCATACCAATCATCACCCAACATTCACCAAACACAACATATAGTCCACCAATCAACATAATACATCATAATGCAAATATGCAACGCAATACCATGCAACGCAACACCATGCATGCGGTACCAACTCATTGGTTCATTCCATGTGAACCCGGATAGATCACATACACCCACCCTTGGCCATGATCCGTCCCCACCAATTCCCCACTCAAAGGAATACGAATGGATCACCTACACTCCATCGAGCAATGACTCATTCCACCAACACTTCATAATATGCATGACACCAATGCATACAAATTCACACAAGCATACATTGTGCATACGATTCTCAGATCACACAAACATACATCACATATACATAGATATGTCATACACCAATCAATCAAATACTTACATAAAGTATTAAGGAACTCACTTCCTATCACCAAATACACGATTTCCATCATTGAATCACCATCCCTACACTTATCATGACCAAAGGAATCCTACAAGGTTAACGCACAAGGCAAAACAGCACAAAACCACATTCTGCCATCACATTCGCTGAACCATTCGCCAGGCGAAGCCCCGCAGCGAATGCTCGCTATGGCTCGCCAGGCGAACCTGCTGGCGAATCCTCGCTGGCCACATTCGCCAGGCGAACTTTATACCCTTTTGGTTTGGGAGTTTATTTGGAATTACTCGCCACTGCTCGCTAACACTCGCCAGGCGAACCCTCGCTAACCTTCGCCAACACTCGCCAGGCGAAACCCAGCGAATGCTGCGATACCCCAAAATCTCCATTGTTCTACAATGCTATCTGTCGCTACTGCGAAAATCGGCGCCGGCTTGACAGGAGAGTCGCCACCGTGCGTTATTTATCCCTCAGAGCGGGAAAGGAAACGCTCGAAGTAAACCTCGCAAAGACGGGGAAAGGTATGGTCATCGCAACCAAAACCTGGATTCGGGAGTCGGTTACGCAAGGGGAAGGTATTAGCACCCCTCACGTCCATCGTACTCGATGGGATCCACGCTTGATGTTTATAGGTAAAAGGGTGTGTTATCTATCTACGCTAATGGTTGGTCTGAAAATAAAATAAAAGGACAGGACTCGACAGAACATACGGTGTTCTGGGCCTACGTATTCCCTTGTGCAATGGGAAAGTCAGAGTCAACGTAGTTCGACTACCTACGTCTAAACGGGGAAAGGTTGCTCGCCAGGACATCGCGTCCTGTGCCTAAGTACTTTCATCTAGTATGAAAGATCAGAGCAAACGTAGTTCGACTAACTACGGGTAAACTGGCGCTCTCACACAGCAGTGAGAAAACAAACTGGTCTCTAAGGCTCGGGAACCTACAACTATGATCTGGTCTCAAATGCACTCGGACAGGAGAAAAGGATAACAATTAGTCGTTAGCGGGAAAGTCTCGATCGCACAGCCGCGAGAGAACAAAGGTTAGTTGTTAGTGTGCTCGCTAGGATATCGCATCCTATGCCTACATATCTTCGTCTGGTACGAAGAATCAGAGCAGCTGTAGTTCAGCTAACTACGGATCAAGCTACTCAAAAGCTCCTACAGAAAGGAAAGGACAACCCTAAAACTATAGCTGAGAAAGGGGAATCTACCTACTGCTATCACACCTGGCTGACCATCCTAATGTCTATCATAACGACTCCGCAGCGGAGAAGTCAGAGCTCCTAAGGGATCATGGCAACAGGACTAAACTACAAACAAGAGTTAACTACAAAGTGAAGGAATACTGAAAATATGCATGAATGCAACGACTAAACAAACAAGGCGCTAAGGCCGCAAACCACAGAGGCAAGGGAGCTCAGCTCTACCAAATACCAACAAGCAAAGCCACGCAATAACAAACAAGCAGAAGGAGGACCACCTCAACTTCTCATGCACACAAAGTCTACTTCTAAGATGCACCTACTCAGAACTATCTAGATGAATACCTAAGTCTAATGCAACACAACATCATACAAGTCAAACAACACAAAGAGAAGGCTAGCTAACCTGACAAGCCTCTATCTACAAAACGAGAAACTACTCCTGGGCAAGGCCCCCTAACAAACCTGGAACAAGCTTCTAATCTATCTCTAAACAAAACTCTATACAAAACCCTAAGCAAAGATCTAAGCAAAAATCTAATCAAAACCTTAAGCAAGAGGAATCAATCCCAGCCTCCAAGTTTGAGAATAAGCTTACGAGAGAAAGGGAGCTAAGCAAACAAGCTCATAGTGCCTTCCTCAGGAAAGTACCAGGAGGTTACTACTCAGGAGTCATATCCTATGCGGCTCGACAACTGTGATCAGTTTACATTCCTCCTCAGGAGAAATTAAACTCACATGAAGGCTCCGGCATCACTGGATACTTGAGAAAGCCTATCTGAACTAGGGGAACTAAGTGAACAGACCCATAGGACCTTCCTCAGGAAAGTACTAGGAGGCTGACACTTAGGAATTGTATCCTACGTGGCTCAACAACTGTGATCAGTTTACATTCCTCCTCAGGAGAAATTAAACTCACAAGTTGGCTCCAACATCACTGGATACTTGAGAAATCCTAGATAAACTAATGGAACTAAGTGAATAGACCCATAGGACCTTCCTCAGGAAAGTACTAGGAGGCTTCCACTTAGGAATCGTATCCCATGTGGCTCAACAACTGTGATCAGTTCACATTCCTCCTCAGGAGAAATTAAACTCACAAGTTGGCTCCGACATCATTGGATACTTGAGAAAGAGGTGAGAAGAAAGGATGAAGGTCATTCATAGTGCCTTCCTCAGGAAAGTACCATAAACTCCCTTCAAACTTCAGGATCTCGAACCTCACAAACAGACAACAAGCTCCTAGACTAAGCCTCAGTCCACTGCAACCTTGCAAGCTCCAACAGGACTGCAACCAGCTCCTATCCTTGAGAAGAACCCACAGGCCAAAAAACCACAAGAGACTATCTCTGAAGTTCAACCACAGTTGAACTTCAAAGTCAGAAGTTATCAAGACTTCTCCTATCTTCAAGCTCAGACAAATCATATCAGAACATCCTACAAAAATCTATCAAAATCTAATGGGAGACCTACATGACTCTATGACAACATACTAAAAAAACAGAACAAAATTCAATACCAGATGAAAGAACTAAAATCAGCAATACAGACATATCCACAAACCAATTTATTCAACATCAATAACAATGAAAAAATGCAATTAAAATGAAAATGCATGATTAAGCTAATGTTTCTGCACTATAAAATTCTACATTGAATTACGAGTCTACAGAAAAAAGAACGAAATTATTTGACTAAACCTACTATTTTTTATCAATTTTCTAATGACATGTATGCACTAAAAATATTAAAAGAGTCACTTAAATGAAAAATATACCAAAAATAACAAACAAAAATAAAATGGCATTTTTATTTTTATACAATTTTCTAGACATTATGATGAAATGGTAGGAAAAAGAAGAATTAAAAAATCAATTATTTACATTTTATTATGAATTTTATAACATGCAAAGAAATAAAAGAAATTAAAGAAAATAAAATTGAAGTAAAACTGGAGGGGGGCGCTAACGGCAATGAATCTAAGCTATTCTGGCTGGGCTCACATTGGTGGGGGTGTTAACAGCAAAGGGGCGCAGGGCCCAGCACTACCAGAAACTCATCTCAAAACAAAATAGAAGAAAAAACGCAGGGGGGGGTGCTGCTAGTAGGAGCGGGGGATACATTCAGCAATGTCCTTGGGCTTAAGACTAAGCCCGTTTCCATCCAATCCAATAACCTAATAACAAAACCACTAAAGCAACACAAAATTCAACCACTGTTCATTCATTTCCATCTGAAACCCTAGCGCCTCTCAACACTCTCTCAACCATTCTCTCTCGTGAAGTTCCTCCGACGAACTTCTCCTCACTCAAACTCATCACTCCAAAACAAACTTCAATATCCAACCTCTCAGCTCAAGTAAAATCCTTACCCTAATCCCGCTTCCATCTAACAAACTAACTAATCTGAATCTTCACTAATCGATAACCCTAGCTAACAAGTTCGAGAGTTTGAAAAGAACCTGGAGATGAGGATGATTCCGGAGAACTCAAGGAGCGACGAAGGCGAGTACGAAGAATCCTCTCGGAGGTGTATGTTCTTGCGATCCCCTGGACGAAGATAGGCGCGTTTCTGGCGATCTCGAAGTTGTTGATGGAGGATCTTCAATGAAACTCGAAGAATGACGAAGAATCAGTCAAATCAATGATGAACTCAAGAATCAAGGAGATCTGACAAACTGCTTAGGGTGAAGTTCGTTGAAGATCAAGTCATGGATTTCGAAGGTTGATGATCGGAATTGTAAGATGATGAACATGCAATGAACAAATGACGGTAATGAAGTCTCTCCGATGAACCTTGCTGCTGATGATGAAACGAAAAAGGAACGAGATACAGACTCAAACCATTCCGGAGAAATTGTGATGAAGGTGGTGCTTGGACGATCGGAGGAGAGAATTGTTCTAACGATTTCTGGAGGTTGATGTATGAAGGTGGTGGATATCGGAGAAGATGATGTTGATCGGAGAGAATAAACGGAAATTGGAGGAGATTATTGCAGATGATGGATTTCTGGTGAATTGGCGATTTTCCGGTGAACGTGCGGTGGTCGGAGGTAGTTGACGGTGGCCGGATCTGGTTAGGCGCGGCGGTCACCGGATTTGCATGTAGTCCGGTGACAGTTCCTGGTGAGATGAGGCTGTGACAAGTGTTACGGAGTTGGTGTGAGTGGTGGGTCCTCCTGAGTGGGACGCGTGCATGCCTTCTTATAGTGACAAGTGTCACTCCTTGGCCAAAAACCTGCACAAAGATGCATTGGACTGACTAGTGAAGTGGGCCTCCAAAAAAATGATTTCTGGGCCCACGAAAATCTGGACAAAAACCTGTTAAAAAACTGAAAACTAATTAATAAAAATATTAAACCTAATTATCTAATCAAAACAATTAACACCTAATTAGCTAATGATTAATCCTAATAAAATCTAACAAACTCAATTAAATCTTAAACAAAAGATTTAAATCCTAATTATCCTAATTAAGCCTAAAAATGATTAAAACCTAATTAACTCTAAAAAGAAGGATTAAAACTCTAATTAATTCTATATCAACCTAATTAAATCCAAAAATGATTAAGAACCTAATTAACTCTAAATCAACCTAATTTCTATTAAAGTTCTACCATTATTTAATATCTATTAAAATCTATTATTAATAAAAGAAAAACTATATTATTTTCTATATTATCTAAAAACAATCTAAAACTATTTAAATTCTTCTATACTCTAAGAAAAAAGATTAAAAAACAATTAAACCTATTTAAAAATCTATATAAAATTCTAAAAATGATTTAAACTATTGAAAAAATACAAAAACTCTATTTAAATTCCAGAAAAATCTATAAAGCCTATCTAAAATTCACAAAAGTCTATTAAACCCTAAAAATGCAGATGAATGCAAATGACCGCCATAAAAGAGCGCACGAGACCAGATCGAATCGAACAGAGAGCCCCGGGCATCAGAATATCATCAAAATCATTGTGCAAGCTAAAAATCACCGAGGAGCGCACAATTTCCCGAAAATAAAACCCTGGTGATCTGGACTGGATCTGCCATATCTGATAGACGAAAATCAAGCTGTAAACTCCGATATCCTCCGTTTGTGCACAAATATCACGCGTCTGATTTGCGAATATGAAATTAAACCACGAGTCAGATAGGAGAACCGGTTGGTCAAATTTTAGGGTGCAACAGCTGCCCCTATTCAAGCGACTTGGACCTGAAGGGTTTGAAGAGCGCTCAGCCTTCAAACATTCAGAGGTACGAGACGGTTGAATACAAATAAAACCCGGAAATTTGCCAACCGCGAGCATATACTGTAAACTGCTTGGGGAATAAACTCCAGAGAACCGAGTCCAGTCATTACGGCACCAAACTGCTCAATCATCTGATAAAGGACTCCTGATTTGAATACCCTTGCTTGTGATACCCTATGTAACAAAACTCGAGGGCTGCAACAAAATACCTGATCTTTTCACATTGCCTACTGATAGACAGGAAGAGAAATATACTCACATCGCCCAAAGGTGGACGGGAAGACACCCTGATTGAATACTCACCTCGTCTAATGATAGACGAAAAGGCAACATTAATCTCCATATTCGCATCGTCTAAGGATAGACGGGATCATCCTGATTGATGAACAAATCAATATTCACATCGTCTAAGGGTAGACGGGATCATCCTGATTGATGAACAAATCAATATTCTCATCGCCTAAGGGTAGACGGGATCGTCCTGATCGCATACTCACATCGTCTAAAGATAGACGGGAAGAAGTAATCTCCGTACTTGCATCGTCTAAGGGTAGACGGAAAGACACCATTAATCTCCATATGCACATCGTCTAAGGGTAGACGGAATCATCCTGATCGATGAACAAATCAATATTCACATCGTCTAAGGGTAGACGGCATCATCCTGATTGATGAAACAAATCAATATTCTCATCGTCTAAGGATAGACGGGAACAAAGCCTGATCGCATACTCACATCGTCTAAAGATAGACGGGAAGAAATAATTCTCCGTACTTGCATCGTCTAAGGGTAGACGGGAAGAAATTCTTAATCTCCATACTCACATCGTCTAAAGATAGACGGAAAGACACCATTACGCAATTCAACATCATCCCTCGAACTTCAGAATCCTTCTGTCTACGGGAATTGATGGAAAGAAAACATCCTTGAAGGGGCCACATCGTCAGTGTGGACTGACGGGAAGAAAACCACCTTTCAAGGAACCATGTCGTCAATAAGAATCGACAATCACGAAAACTGAACATTCTTCGAAGAGCCTCGACATCAATAAGGATTGACAGTCAGGAAAGTACCCCTTGAAACGTCATCCCATCCAATAAACAGAAAGAAAACCATTATCCGAAATATCGTTTTGAAGCCCCTCAACAACCAAAGATAGCCGGAGAAGACTTGCTGGGGAAACACCTTATCATACGTATGATCTGGCAATAAGAAACCCGCTGAACAGTAACTCGAAACTTCTCATCATCTACTGATAGATGGAAAGAAAAGCTACTTACTAGTGAAGCTCTGTCTTGAACCCTTACTGTGATCACCCGCAACTTCACATCGTCTAAGGATAGACGGAAAGAAAACCACATTCGTACTCCAGACGTCTAATGATAGACGGAGAAATCCACTTATCGAAGGAACACATCGTCAATATGAATTGACGGGAAGAAAAGTCTGTCGATATCAGATGACTGCTTGATCAAAGCATAATTGTTGTCTGATCTGAGATACGAATGATCCGCTGAGTCGTCTGAATACTGTTGCTGGACAAATGCCCCTGAACTGATCACAGAGTAATTCACGCGCCATATGAGGCTGATAGAAAATCTGACTTATGCTTCGTATGCACATGCATATGCTTTAATCTTTCTATGGCGTAATGCTCCCTTCTGGATGGAAATGCTACGCATTTTGACCATGATATGCAAGTATGATGCAAGTATGATGATGCATGCAATATGCTAGTGCAGGCTCGAGCTGCCGGAGAGAGCTAGGTACAGAACCACTTCAGCAAAATAAATGCTGAAGGCGAGGCCAACTCTGTTGGGGATAAACCGGATATCACAGGATTATCCCAGCAAAATAAATGCTGGGAGAGTGAAATCAACTCCGCTGGGGATATTGAGGACTTAACCGAACATCATCGACGAAGTAATACCCTGCTGGTGAATATAACTCCGCTGTGAAATAGCAGACGTGCTGAATATGATTAGACTCCTCTAGGGATAGCTTATCCGTACCAACGGTGAATTGGACTTTACTGGAGAAAATGGAGGGAGTCTTCCCGCGTACTGATGAAGCTCGGATCTGGGAACCGATGCGCCAACACGGATGGGCTTCACAGTAATCGCAAACATGGATCTGAACTCTTAGGTTGTCCGCTGGGTCAGGTACAACTGACACTAGAAAATATTCTTCCTGAAGACACAGCCTTTTAGTGAAGAGTCAGGAGATAGTGACACGACTTCCCGCATTCATCTCGCTCTCGAAAAATTAGCTAAATCTGCTCGAATAACTCTGAATGGCCTTGCTGAAGCGGAGAAGAATAATTCTTTCGCTTCTGATATGCCCCAGCCTACAGGACATCTGTGGGGATAGTCCCTGAAAGGAAATCTGCAAATCTGAGCCCTGATGGTCTGATATAACATGCCCCAGCGTTCTGAGCTTCCGAGAGATACTTCACCTCAAATGCTTCTCGAGTAACTTCTGCGTGCTTAAGATGGTCTGCCCCTGACTGCAAGGACCTTGCCCCTGATTAGCTGATCCAAAGCAGTACCTCCTAACTACGACGTATTCACCGAATCTCAACCTGATTGCCCCAGAATAACTGACTTCGAAAAGCTGACCTGACTGGGGATCACAATAAAAGCTTGCCCCTGCTCTCGGAACATTCGGGCGTTTTGCATTCTATCTTGACCATACTTTCCACTGTAGGAAGCTTTTCTGCTGTTAAGCGCTTACTCGCAAGTAAAACAAGTTGTTCTACATAAAAGATGTATTAATGCAACACATATGACAGCTTTGACATCCAATCTGTTCACTGGGAAAAGGAAAAACAGTTTATGGCATATGATGCATAAAACATTTATCAACATCAGTACCAACATGGTAAGAGGAACCCTTTTAAGAGTCAGAATCGACGCGACCTTTACCGGAGTATGCTTCCGAAACAACCTGCTTCAATTAGGACTTTTGAAGGTTGTAACGTGGTCAGGTTCATGGTTTCGAAAGAAAGGATAAAGGCTCAAAGTTTATCTTAACCCACCCATTCTCCTTGATGTTCTCCCATCCTACGTTCAGCTAATTCGACCTTAGCGCTCACCTCTCAGAGGTTGAAAGATAGGAGTGATAGCTCGAGAAACTTTCGGCTCTTGGAGTGACAGCCACTCACTTTTCATTTTTGACACTTGAGGTCACACGACTCGTATTTCCATCGAGGATTTTTCTTTTGATCCTTTTCATCTTTTTCTTTTCATATCCCTAACTTTTTCCTGGACTGACTCCTTTTGAGTTTCTTTTGATTTTTTAAGTCCAGCGGGATGCCCTCATTTTTGCCTAAGTCATTTGTTTTGAAGTTTTCTTGACTTAGCGGGCTTTTGATTCTTTTTTCATTCTTCTTTTTTTTCGAACAAGTCGTGTGACACTGGTTGTCTGACTCTTTGGGGAGTGATGTGGCTGCCCCGCTCTTGATTGAACCATTGTGGTTTTTTAGGCACGACCTCTAGGGACGTGATTGATCCTCGAACGGACACTCCTTTTGCCAATTGAACGCTCGGTCGCATTAGCTAACACCTACCCTGCCCCAGGTTAAAAATCGGGGTTTTTTCATTCACAGGAAGAAACTCCTACTACAAGGCTCAAAGGGGTTGACAAGGGATTATCTTCCTTATGTCTCCGGTGTTTAGGGATTTGAAACAATGCCTGTACATCATCAGCAGGTTTTATTTCAAAAGCATACAATATCGGTAGTTGCATGTCGGTCATTTTCGTCATCCTCCCCAAATTCTTCTTAACCAAGCGTTGGACATTTGCAAAAACATGTTAGTGAACACGAATGGATCAAAACATGCATATTTATTTCATTATCATCAATTGAATGGAAACAACAAGTTTTACAAACAAGATTACAAATTCAAACAGGAAAGCAACTACAAATGTAAAGAAATGACAAGCTAAAACAAAGAAAATATGCTAGCTTCCGAGAGCCGGGCTTTCACATCTGCCCTGCTGCTGAACCAGCTATCTTTACCAGAGACACTTCGATGCTGTCTTGATCTGCTTTCAATGACTCAAACAAATTATAGAGCCCTTTCTTCTTTATTCAGATGATTTGGGGACCTCTTGGCCCGAAGCTGATTGCTGCACTATCAAGCAAATCCTGCACTTTGTGCTTAAAAGCTTTGCAATTCTCAACCGTATGGCCTGGTGCCCCAGTATGGAACTCACAAGTAGCGTTGGCATCATACCCCGGTGGTGGTGGTCCCGTTAAGGGAGTCATTGTCCTTTTGTGAACCAATTGGAGCTGAATCAACGTTTGCAGAAGCTGTGCATATGGCATAGGTGGAGTTTCAAGATGACGATTTGCCAAAGGACCCCGATTCTGATATCTTTTATACCCCTGCTGGTTCTGCTGCTGAGGCTGCTGTTGCCGGTATCGGGTTGACTCTTGAACACCCTTTGTATCAAATGCAACATCGGTTTCTTGACCTTCAATGTACTGATTAACGCCCTCCATATGCTTAGCCATTTTCTTTCTTAGGTCTGCCCCAGGAATAGGCAACAGTTGTGGGCCTGGAGATTCTGACACCATGGAGTCCAGGATACGCTTCTGACCCACTGCAGCTTTAGAAACATCTGTCATCTTAGCATCGACTGAGACAGGAGCAATATGCACCGCTACGCCGCCCGACGTGAATTCAATATCGTGCGAGTCAATCAGGTCTTGAACATAGTGCTTAAAAGCATGACAACCCTCGATGTCGTGTCCGAATGCCCCGGAATGAAACTCACATTGCTTGCTGGCATCGTACCCATGAGGAAACACTCTCGTTGGTGGCTCCAACGTTCTTTTCTCAACCAGATTAAACCTCAATAAGGTCTGCAAGAGCTCAGCATATGCCATAGGCGGCGCCTTAAACATTCTCTTTGGCTTCCCTTCCTGGATCCTCCGCTGAGCCGGATGTATCTTCTGTTGCTGCTGCTCAGGTTCCACATACACAGGTGGCGCGAGTTTCTTCATTGCGGGTTCAAATAGCTGATCGTCTTCTTTCCTAAGCACATTCTTGACTACCTCCATGATCAAGCTCATTTGGGTCTTCAGCTGACTGTTCTCCTCTTTGAGAATCTTCTGCTCCAGACGCATCTCTTGCATGTCTCTCATCATTTGCCCCAGCTGGCTTTGGACTTCAATCCATTCAAACTGATTCTGTTCCATATCTCTGAAGGAGTTCCTGCAATAAACTGAGACGATGAGGACATAAGGCCCACGGTTCTGATATACCTGCTAAATGATAATGCAGCGTAGCAAACAAACACATATTCATAACGAGACAAAGAGAAACTCAAGCTATAAGCACACAGACGAACATCTCCCACACATGTACAACCAACAAAATTAGCAGGTAAGCACAAATGAGTATGAATATAACGACCCCAGCCAACAATCCTGGTGGTGGTCGGCAGACACTAGTGCACAAAAGCGAAACGGATTAAGCAGAGAAAACAGATGCGACATCCGGCGCAAAAACCTCTAGAAATTTCTCCCATACAACTGAACTTTCTGACTGACAATCTTCAGAGCACACACTTCCTGCGGAGTCTTCCATGACATTAACTGACGAGCCCACACAACTGGAGGATGGAAAATCATTAACCTGAACAAAACCTTGAGGAGTGATGCAAATACGGCTAGAGTCTAACAGATCTTGAACCTGGCTTCTAAGCACCTTACAATCATTTGTTGAATGCCCCTGTGCCCCAACATGGTACTCACAGCGGGCGCTGGCATCAAAACCTGGAGGATACGGTGGAATCACCGGCTTAGTCTCTTTCGGCACTATCAATCCACTTCTGACCAGATCTGGCAACAACTGACTGTACGACACCGGTAGCTGAGTAAACTGCCTTTCAGGCTTCCTTGGTCCTCGTGGAGCATGCTGACGCGATCGGCGGTAAGATGATCGTTGACTTGAGGTGTCTGAAAACTGATCCTGAGATGCTAGAGATTCTGAGGTGGCATCATCTCCTTCCCACTCTTCTTGAGAACTGACAACTGACTCAATCTTATCAACTGGGACGTAAGGAACATCTCGAAACTTTCCATTCTTGAGTCCTCTCTCAACAATCTCTCCCAGTCTCATCAGGCCCACAAAGTTTGTGCAACTGAACAATTTGTCAAAATAATGGCCTTTCAGAGTACCCAAGAAGATGTCAACCAGTTCCCTTTCCGGAAGCGGTGGTTGAACACTAGCAGCCAATTCTTTCCATCTTCGCAAATATCGTCTGAATGATTCATTCTCCGCCTGAGATAATTCTTGCAGATCTACGAGACTAGGAGTCAAATCCAAGTTGTAATCGTACTGCTTCATGAAAGCTCTGGCTAAATCCACCCATGATCGAATCTGATTACTTTCTAACTGCACGTACCACCTTAAGGATGCCCCAGTCAGGCTATACTGGAAGCAATGGATCATTAGTTGGTCATTTCGCACAAACGAAGTCATCCTTCGACAGAACATCATCAAATGCAGCTTTGGACAGCTATCTCCCGTGTATTTCTCAAATTCCGGCACTTTGAACTTGTACGGCAGCACGAGGTCAGGGACCAAACACATGGCTACAGCATCCAGGTTAACGGCATCTTTCGCTTCCAAGGCTTTCATTTGCTCTTCCAATGCTCGGAGTCTTCTACCATCGTCAAGAGCTCTTGGGTCTACTAACCCGGTCACTGGAATATCTCTTCGGTAATTCATCGCAGGGAAAGCGACACTTTGATTGTTAACAGGAGGATAACGTTCATTTCGGGCAACGAACTGCTCATGCCGATCTCGGTTCTCAACAGTTGGCTGTACAACTTGGTCTGCAGTAAGATTGTTCGCTTGCGGGAAGCCTTCCATAGAATCATACTGATGGTTGGACGCCACAGTAAACCTTGCCAAGGTGCTAGGAACCTGGAAATTGCCTTCAGACATAGCCACCGTAACGGACTATGCTGCTTGATTCTGCTCAAATCTGCTTCAGCCCCTTGGTCGTTTCCACTCTTGCCTCAAACAATTCCCCGAGAATCACTTTCTGGTGAAAACAAAGGCCGGATAAGTGCTCTGACCTGCTAGAGAAATGCTATGCAGTATGATTTATGCAAACAGAAATACAAAAATGCTAACGTGCATGTGTGCATTGGAGATATTTTCCCTCCAATTCCAGTGTCAGTGGTAGCAAGACGAGATAAACCATAAAGACAATAAAAACCCTCATATATTGATTAGAATAATAGTCTTGTCAAGAAGTTACATAACTATGCTTCATACAGCTGATATGATAAGGAGGATCCCAGCCAACATGCCTGGCGGTGATCTCAACATACAGAATGCAAGAGAGAAATCAAATATGGGTACGGTTGCGGAAGTCCTCGACCATCTTCTTTGTCTCTGCATGATCCGGTTGATAAATCAAACCTTCTATCAGCCGATCCCTCTTCCTGACCGTCCCCTGGATGTCTCTGACAAAGTCTTCCCAAGCCTTATTATTGGTACCGCCCCCAGGTTTGGGTCTCTTGGCATCTGCCCTATGCTGAAAATCTTCCAAATTCTTTATGGCATCTGCCAGCTTGCGCTCGGCCTCGTATCGGCGGCAGGCTTCTTCTTCAAGCTCTTCATTCTTCACTTTGACCTGTTCTTCTAACTGAGCAATCTGTGTCTTCAGCTCTTCTTCCCGCTCTTTGCGCTTGGTCATAGTGAGATCCCAGTGTTCTCTGAACTTGGCTAGCTTTGCGTAGGCCCTTTCCAACTCTTGCTTCTTAGTGGCCAACACACTACTAACTGAGTCTACATCTAACTCTAGACGCTTCTTGGTTTCAGTCAATTCCAATAGCGTAGTCTTCAGATGTTTCAGAGTTTCAGCCTGTTGCTTGGAAAAGTATCCTGTTTCAATCTTTTCGTGCCGAAGCTGGGCATTCTCCTGCTCTAAAGCCTCTTTAGCCCTTGCTAGCTCTTCTTTCTCCGCCATCAGCTGCTTGTAGACCTGCATGTCCACAGTGGTAGGCTCCTCTATCGGAGAAGGATGCAATGGCTGAACCGCTGGGTACGGCATAAGGAACTTCACAGCTCGCTCACGAATCCATTCTACATATGGGCCAGGAACTCGAGTATCCCCTCTGCTACCTGAAAGCTTCCCTCTCTTGTGCAAGTTTTTCCAGGCTTTCTCAAGTTTGGTCAGCATCTCTTTCCCAATTGCCCCGGTGAGATACAGAGATTCCTGTATCTCCTCGGGCTTTGGCGCTCCTTGAGGTACATACCCAAATTGCTTGATCAATAAGGAAGGATTGTAGTTGACACAACCTTTCCTTCCTATTAACGGAACATTCGGGAATCCTTCGCCTTTGAGTATGACTTCAGCTCCAAATACCTCTTTATTGACCCAAACCACGTTCTCAGCAGTCAATCCCATTAAGCGCTCGGGCCATCCTAGAGAATTGATAGAGGTGACAAAAGGGCCTGACTTAGGCATATGACTGGTGAACCACCTGCATAGGAGAGGTACACAGCAAGACACATTCCTTCCTCGTCGCTTTTCATTCTGGTAGTGAGTTGAATGGTGGATATCTCCCAGCAAAGTAGGAACTGGGTTCTTCGCAGCCAAAATATAGAAGGCATCAGAATCAACAAAATCAGGAATGTTCGGGAACAACACGATGCCATAAACACATACAGCAAGGATAACGTCAAAAACACCCTAGCTACCCTTCTGGGCGTATTCCCGAGCCTTCTCCACCAAGACATCCAACGGAAATCCCCATACGTCTCCTCTTCTGATCATCTTCCCAGACAGCTCAGACTCTTTCAAGCACAGGATGGCAGAAAGCTCAGCCAGCTTAGGCTCAGCGTCCGTACGATAGAAAGGCATCTGCTCACGGATCGGTATATCCAGAAGTGCAGAGTACTCCTCCAGGGTAGGAGCCAAAACGAAGTCGGGAAATACAAAACACCTGAGCTCCGCGTCGTAGAACTGTAACAGAGTATAGATGCCGCTAGTCTCGTAGGCAGATGGCTGATAAACGTAGGTCAGAATCCTCCCATATCTCTTTCTGAAGTCACCCATTCCCCTCTTCTTAGCAATAGCAATCAACTCTAACAATAGACTGATATTCGGCGACGGAAACTTATAGGGCAATACTCTCTTCAGGTTTTCCATGTCTTGCTAGGAACAAACACCAGAACTGGAAGGGAAAATATGTACCTGCAATACACACACGTTAGTTGAATGCAGATGGTAATGCAATGATGCAATATGATAAATAATGCAATCTGCGAACGCAGGGGCTATGCTGTAGCCTGAAGAGGAACATCTCTGTGATCGAGAACAGAAAACCAACACGGTCACCCGAATCTCATGCCACTAACTATCATCTGATACTCAAAATATCAATCCCCTGGTAAGAAAACCATCTGAACCTCTGTGTCTGACGAGAATACCATCTGATAATAGCCTAAACCTTAGATAAGAAACCCATCTGACCCAGACAACACATCCGGAGATGAATCAAGAACACCATCTGATAAAGGTACTGAATCATGGTTTCTGAAGGCCAGTTTTCCTGTAATAACCCAGTCCCTCTCACAGGTAGGATAGACCTAATCCACGGACAAAGGTACGACATCCTATGCGGTCATCAGCATCACAGACTTTCATGAATGATGATACGATTCCCAGAAGGAGTGGCATCATCAAGTCATGAAGAGGCCTCACTTAGCTGACTTCCAAATGATCGGTCCCCAGAGTCGACAACCCTCACGTCTGGACTCCCCTCAGATCCTCAGGACCGGAAAGGAGCACCTCTGCAAGAATCTCGTCTGAGCGCAGATTTTCGTAGGGAACTGTGCCTGCTCAGCAGACAGGTTCGTCTACTACTTCTCCGCAACTATATCTAGGTGTGTACTCAAGCCCAGGTCCGGCTTTCCACTCACAGTAACCTCCCTTTGCCCACAGCAATAATCATAATAATACTGGAAAATAAATGCGGAAAGGTAAAGGTACAGAAAAGTAAAGTGCAGAAAAGTAAAACACAATATGCACAACACCCAACAAATAAACACCCAAGCGCTAGGATTGACTCGCGTAGGGGATGGGAAACGGTCCCAGCATAAGGGATGGGAAAAGTCCCTAGATGCTATAAGTCCCCAGCAGAGTCGCCAGCTGTCGCTACTGCGAAAATCGGCGCCGGCTTGACAGGAGAGTCGCCACCGTGCGTTATTTATCCCTCAGAGCGGGAAAGGAAACGCTCGAAGTAAACCTCGCAAAGACGGGGAAAGGTATGGTCATCGCAACCAAAACCTGGATTCGGGAGTCGGTTACGCAAGGGGAAGGTATTAGCACCCCTCACGTCCATCGTACTCGATGGGATCCACGCTTGATGTTTATAGGTAAAAGGGTGTGTTATCTATCTACGCTAATGGTTGGTCTGAAAAGAAAATAAAAGGACAGGACTCGACAGAACATACGGTGTTCTGGGCCTACGTATTCCCTCGTGCAATGGGAAAGTCAGAGTCAACGTAGTTCGACTACCTACGTCTAAACGGGGAAAGGTTGCTCGCCAGGACATCGCGTCCTGTGCCTACGTACTTTCATCTGGTATGAAAGATCAGAGCAAACGTAGTTCGACTAACTACGGGTAAACTGGCGCTCTCACACAGCAGTGAGAAAACAAACTGGTCTCTAAGGCTCGGGAACCTACAACTATGATCTGGTCTCAAATGCACTCGGACAGGAGAAAAGGATAACAATTAGTCGTTAGCGGGAAAGTCTCGATCGCACAGCCGCGAGAGAACAAAGGTTAGTTGTTAGTGTGCTCGCTAGGATATCGCATCCTATGCCTACATATCTTCGTCTGGTACGAAGAATCAGAGCAGCTGTGGTTCAGCTAACTACGGATCAAGCTACTCAAAAGCTCCTACAGAAAGGAAAGGACAACCCTAAAACTATAGCTGAGAAAGGGGAATCTACCTACTGCTATCACACCTGGCTGACCATCCTAATGTCTATCATAACGACTCCGCAGCGGAGAAGTCAGAGCTCCTAAGGGATCATGGCAACAGGACTAAACTACAAACAAGAGTTAACTACAAAGTGAAGGAATACTGGAAATATGCATGAATGCAACGACTAAACAAACAAGGCGCTAAGGCCGCAAACCACAGAGGCAAGGGAGCTCAGCTCTACCAAATACCAACAAGCAAAGCCACGCAATAACAAACAAGCAGAAGGAGGACCACCTCAACTTCTCATGCACACAAAGTCTACTTCTAAGATGCACCTACTCAGAACTATCTAGATGAATACCTAAGTCTAATGCAACACAACATCATACAAGTCAAACAACACAAAGAGAAGGCTAGCTAACCTGACAAGCCTCTATCTACAAAACGAGAAACTACTCCTGGGCAAGGCCCCCTAACAAACCTGGAACAAGCTCCTAATCTATCTCTAAACAAAACTCTATACAAAACCCTAAGCAAAGATCTAAGCAAAAATCTAATCAAAACCTTAAGCAAGAGGAATCAATCCCAGCCTCCAAGTTTCAGAATAAGCTTACGAGAGAAAGGGAGCTAAGCAAACAAGCTCATAGTGCCTTCCTCAGGAAAGTACCAGGAGGTTACTACTCAGGAGTCATATCCTATGCGGCTCGACAACTGTGATCAGTTTACATTCCTCCTCAGGAGAAATTAAACTCACATGAAGGCTCCGCCATCACTGGATACTTGAGAAAGCCTATCTGAACTAGGGGAACTAAGTGAACAGACCCATAGGACCTTCCTCAGGAAAGTACTAGGAGGCTGACACTTAGGAATTGTATCCTACGTGGCTCAACAACTGTGATCAGTTTACATTCCTCCTCAGGAGAAATTAAACTCACAAGTTGGCTCCAACATCACTGGATACTTGAGAAATCCTAGATAAACTAATGGAACTAAGTGAATAGACCCATAGGACCTTCCTCAGGAAAGTACTAGGAGGCTTCCACTTAGGAATCGTATCCCATGTGGCTCAACAACTGTGATGAGTTCACATTCCTCCTCAGGAGAAATTAAACTCACAAGTTGGCTCCGACATCATTGGATACTTGAGAAAGAGGTGAGAAGAAAGGATGAAGGTCATTCATAGTGCCTTCCTCAGGAAAGTACCATAAACTCCCTTCAAACTTCAGGATCTCGAACCTCACAAACAGACAACAAGCTCCTAGACTAAGCCTCAGTCCACTGCAACCTTGCAAGCTCCAACAGGACTGCAACCAGCTCCTATCCTTGAGAAGAACCCACAGGCCAAAAAACCACAAGAGACTATCTCTGAAGTTCAACCACAGTTGAACTTCAAAGTCAGAAGTTATCAAGACTTCTCCTATCTTCAAGCTCAGACAAATCATATCAGAACATCCTACAAAAATCTATCAAAATCTAATGGGAGACCTACATGACTCTATGACAACATACTAAAAAAACAGAACAAAATTCAATACCAGATGAAAGAACTAAAATCAGCAATACAGACATATCCACAAACCAATTTATTCAACATCAATAACAATGAAAAAATGCAATTAAAATGAAAATGCATGATTAAGCTAATGTTTCTGCACTATAAAATTCTACATTGAATTACGAGTCTACAGAAAAAAGAACGGAATTATTTGACTAAACCTACTATTTTTTATCAATTTTCTAATGACATGTATGCACTAAAAATATTAAAAGAGTCACTTAAATGAAAAATATACCAAAAATAACAAACAAAAATAAAATGGCATTTTTATTTTTATACAATTTTCTAGACATTATGATGAAATGGTAGGAAAAAGAAGAATTAAAAAATCAATTATTTACATTTTATTATGAATTTTATAACATGCAAAGAAATAAAAGAAATTAAAGAAAATAAAATTGAAGTAAAACTGGAGGAGGGCGCTAACGGCAATGAATCTAAGCTATTCTGGCTGGGCTCACATTGGTGGGGGTGTTAACAGCAAAGGGGCGCAGGGCCCAGCACTACCAGAAACTCATCTCAAAACAAAATAGAAGAAAAAACGCAGGGGGGGGGGGGGTGCTGCTAGTAGGAGCGGGGGATACATTCAGCAATGTCCTTGGGCTTAAGACTAAGCCCGTTTCCATCCAATCCAATAACCTAATAACAAAACCACTAAAGCAACACAAAATTCAACCACTGTTCATTCATTTCCATCTGAAACCCTAGCGCCTCTCAACACTCTCTCAACCATTCTCTCTCGTGAAGTTCCTCCGACGAACTTCTCCTCACTCAAACTCATCACTCCAAAACAAACTTCAATATCCAACCTCTCAGCTCAAGTAAAATCCTTACCCTAATCCCGCTTCCATCTAACAAACTAACTAATCTGAATCTTCACTAATCGATAACCCTAGCTAACAAGTTCGAGAGTTTGAAAAGAACCTGGAGATGAGGATGATTCCGGAGAACTCAAGGAGCGACGAAGGCGAGTACGAAGAATCCTCTCGGAGGTGTATGTTCTTGCGATCCCCTGGACGAAGATAGGCGTGTTTCTGGCGATCTCGAAGTTGTTGATGGAGGATCTTCAATGAAACTCGAAGAATGACGAAGAATCAGTCAAATCAATGATGAACTCAAGAATCAAGGAGATCTGACAAACTGCTTAGGGTGAAGTTCGTTGAAGATCAAGTCATGGATTTCGAAGGTTGATGATCAGAATTGTAAGATGATGAACATGCAATGAACAAATGACGGTAATGAAGTCTCTCCGATGAACCTTGCTGCTGATGATGAAACGAAAAAGGAACGAGATACAGACTCAAACCATTCCGGAGAAATTGTGATGAAGGTGGTGCTTGGACGATCGGAGGAGAGAATTGTTCTAACGATTTCTGGAGGTTGATGTATGAAGGTGGTGGATATCGGAGAAGATGATGTTGATCGGAGAGAATAAACGGAAATTGGAGGAGATTATTGCAGATGATGGATTTCTGGTGAATTGGCGATTTTCCGGTGAACGTGCGATGGTCGGAGGTAGTTGACGGTGGCCGGATCTGGTTAGGCGCGGCGGTCACCGGATTTGCATGTAGTCCGGTGACAGTTCCCGGTGAGATGAGGCTGTGACAAGTGTTACGGAGTTGGTGTGAGTGGTGGGTCCTCCTGAGTGGGACGCGTGCATGCCTTCTTATAGTGACAAGTGTCACTCCTTGGCCAAAAACCTGCACAAAGATGCATTGGACTGACTAGTGAAGTGGGCCTCCAAAAAAATGATTTCTGGGCCCACGAAAATCTGGACAAAAACCTGTTAAAAAACTGAAAACTAATTAATAAAAATATTAAACCTAATTATCTAATCAAAACAATTAACACCTAATTAGCTAATGATTAATCCTAATAAAATCTAACAAACTCAATTAAATCCTAAACAAAAGATTTAAATCCTAATTATCCTAATTAAGCCTAAAAATGATTAAAACCTAATTAACTCTAAAAAGAAGGATTAAAACTCTAATTAATTCTATATCAACCTAATTAAATCCAAAAATGATTAAGAACCTAATTAACTCTAAATCAACCTAATTTCTATTAAAGTTCTACCATTATTTAATATCTATTAAAATCTATTATTAATAAAAGAAAAACTATATTATTTTCTATATTATCTAAAAACAATCTAAAACTATTTAAATTCTTCTATACTCTAAGAAAAAAGATTAAAAAACAATTAAACCTATTTAAAAATCTATATAAAATTCTAAAAATGATTTAAACTATTGAAAAAATACAAAAACTCTATTTAAATTCCAGAAAAATCTATAAAGCCTATCTAAAATTCACAAAAGTCTATTAAACCCTAAAAATGCAGATGAATGCAAATGACCGCCATAAAAGAGCGCACGAGACCAGATCGAATCGAACAGAGAGCCCCGGGCATCAGAATATCATCAAAATCATTGTGCAAGCTAAAAATCACCGAGGAGCGCACAATTTCCCGAAAATAAAACCCTGGTGATCTGGACTGGATCTGCCATATCTGATAGACGAAAATCAAGCTGTAAACTCCGATATCCTCCATTTGTGCACAAATATCACGCGTCTGATTTGCGAATATGAAATTAAACCACGAGTCAGATAGGAGAACCGGTTGGTCAAATTTTAGGGTGCAACACTATCTCAGTCAATTACAAGCCTAGTATGCTACTTCTACCTCCTATCCTATCAGTATTACAGACCATAACATCATACTTGCCAATCGACCTATAATTCTTACTCTAATACCAACATCAGATACTTTACCGGCACTCTCAGAGTTACTAAGAACTTGCCCAATCTACATCAACATCAACACCCACACATCAAGGGCAACAACAATTCATCACATATCATCATATATACACAATTCATCAAAAATCAACAACATTTAACATCATAACAACAATTCAACATATTCATCAGAATACCTACGGGGTTAAGGAATCCCCTCAACCCAGTTCATGTATATACCATCCCAATCAGTTTCTCCCCCCCTACCTTAATTGATGTTCCAATGTATGAAAACCTTCAAGAATCCTTAGCCCTTCCCTTCTCGATCTTCCTCTTTGCTCTTCTCTCAGGAACTGGGTTATCGTAACTTTCTTTCTCCCAAAAACTTCTCTATTTTCTTTAATCCCCAAATGTATCGTGAAAACTCTCTAACTCCCCTAACTCCTTATTTCTTATTTTATTTATTTAATCCCAATAATAATAATAACTAATAATAATAATAATAATAATAATACTAATAATAATAATAATAATAATAATAATAATAATAACAATAATAATAATAATAATAAGACCAATAATATTATTAATCATTATATTACCACCAATATCATATTATTATTAAATTCCACCTTTTATTAAATAGCTCCTATAACTTAAGGACACCCACCCAACGCTCTCAAGCACACTCCCACATAAGGGCACCCCAAAATACCATAAACACCAAAAAGACTTAATAATTAAAAATGGGTGTTACAACTCTCCCCCACTTAATTATTTTCGTCCTCGAAAATTACCTGATGGAAACAATTCCGGATACGCTTCTCGCATCCTGCTTTCCAATTCCCAGGTCACACTGCCTCCTGCAGCACCACCCCAAGCTACTTTCAGTAACGGTATCTCCTTCCCTCGGAGCTGTTTCATCTTACGGTCTTCGATCCTCAACGGGATCGTCTCAACAGTGAGATTCTCCCGGACTTGTACCTCATCCCTCGGAATCACATGAGATGGATCTGAAACATACTTTCGCAATTGCGACACATGAAACACATCATGCAAATTTGACAATTCAGGCGGCAACGCCACCCTGTAAGCCACAACACCAACTCTTTGCAAAATCTGATACGGTCCAATAAACTTAGGATCCAGCTTCTTGAACTTCAACGCACGACCCACACCAGTCATCGGGTTAACTCTTAGGAATACGTGATCACCTTCACTGAATTCCAATTCTCTCCTCCGATTATCATGTTAACTTTTCTGTCTACTCTGAGACGCCTTCATTTTCTCACGAATCATCTTAATCGTCTCAGTAGTCTGCTGTACAATTTCTGGTCCAAGTACCACATTCTCACCAGTCTCATACCAACACAGAGGAGTCCTACACCTCCTTCCATACAAAGCCTCAAATTGTGCCTTTCCGATACTAGAATGGTAACTATTGTTGTACGTGAACTCAATCATTGGAAAATGAGTGTCCCACGCACCACCTTTCTCCAACACGCAAGCCCTCAACAAATCCTCAAGCGACTGAATAGTCCTCTCTGACTGACCATCAGTTTGTGGATGATAAGCCGAACTCAACTTCAACTTTGTACCCAACGCTTCCTGTAAATTCTTCCAAAATTCTGAAGTAAACCTCGGATCTCTATCCGACACAATACTGGATGGAACACCATGTAGCTTCACAATTACCCGAATATAAATCTCTGCTAGCTTTGTCAACGGGAAGCTAATATTAATCGGCACAAAATGTGCCGACTTCATAAGTCGATCCATAATAACCCATATAGCATCAAATCCTCTCGCCGTACTCGGCAAACCAGTACCAAAATCTATAGTTATACAATCCCATTTCCAAACTGGAACTTCCAACGGTTGCATAAATCCAGAAGGTCTCTGGTGCTCTACCTTCGACTTCTGACACGTCAAACAGGCATAAACAAAATGAGCTATGTCTTTTTTCATACCAGACCACCAAAACAACTTCTTTAAATCATGATACATCTTCGTAGCTCCCGGATGGATACTCAGATTACTACGATGTCCTTCACTCAAAATTAACTTTTTAAGTTCCTCATTATCCGACACACAAATTCTGCCTCTAAGTCTCAACACATCTGTACCATCCAATTTAAAATCATTATCGGAGTCATTTCCTGCTCCAGTCATCAAATCTACTAACTTCACATCCAACTTCTGGTTCTCTCTAATTGTATCCAAGAAATCATTATTCACATGCAACATTCCCAACATCACACTGTCTGCCGTAGTCTCGCAAACCATACTCAAATCTCTGAACTGTTCAATTAGTTCCATTTCTTTCACCATTAAAGCCGACACATGAATCGCTTTTCTTCTAAAAGCATCTGCTACTACATTGGCCTTTCTTGGATGATAACTTAAACTGAAGTCATAATCCTTTAAGAATTCCAGCCATCTCCTCTGCCTCATATTCAGCTCCTTCTGATCAAACAGATATCTTAGACTCTTATGATCATTGAACACTTCAAATCTCGAACCATATAAATAGTGCCTCCATATCTTCAACACAAAAACAAACGCAGCCAACTCAAGATCATGAGTAGGATAATTCTGTTCATGCACTCTTAATTGTCGAGAAGCATACGCTACCACTTTACCATTCTGCATAAGAACTCCGCCTAATCCCATCTTAGATGCATCACAATACACTACAAAAGGTTCACTCGGAGTCGGCAACACTAACATAGGTGCCGTAGTCAATTTCCTTTTCAATTCTTCAAAGCTTTCTTCACAAGCAGCATCCCACACAAAAACTTGGTTCTTTCTCGTCAACTGAGTCAATGGTAACGCTAAATTAGAGAACCCTTCAATAAACCTTCGGTAATAACCTGCCAAACCCAAAAAGCTTCTAATTTCCGTCGCTGTCTTCGGCGGTTCCCACTGTAACACTGCACTTACCTTCGATGGGTCAACAAATATTCCATCACCAGAAATCACATGCCCCAAGAAACTCATTGTCTTCAACCAGAAATCGCACTTCGACAGTTTAGCAAACAACTTATTATCCTTCAGCACCTGCAAGGCAATTCTCAAATGTCATGCATGTTCTTCATCAGACTTGGAATAAATTAAGATATCGTCAATAAACACAACAATGAACTAATCCAAGTAAGAATGGAAAATTCGGTTCATATACTCCATAAACACTCCGGGAGCATTAGTCACTCCAAAAGGCATTACAGCATATTCATAATGTCTGTATCGAGTTCTAAAAGCCGTCTTCTGAATATCACCTTCTTTAACTCTGATCTGATGATAACTCGACCTCAAGTCGATCTTACTGAACACACGAGCTCCTACCAACTGGTCCATCAAATCGTCAATCCTTGGAAGAGGATACTTATTCTTAACAGTCACCTTATTCAACTGACGGTAACCGATGCACAGACGCATACTACCATCCTTCTTTTTCACCAATAACATTAGAGCTCCCCACGGTGACACACTCGGCCTGATAAACTTTCTATCTAATAAGTCCCCAATCTGAGACTTCAATTCGGACAACTCTACTACCGACATCCTGTACGGCGCCATAGAAATGGGCCTCGTACCAGGAACAAGATCAATACTAAATTCAACTTCTCGCCGGAGGCAATTCCGTAATGTTGTCAGGGAACACTTCCGGAAATTCATTCACCACTGCCAACGCTTCCATTGGCGCTTTGTTATCCACCGATAACGATGCAAATAAAGCAAACACCTTAGCTTCGTCCTCCAACAACGTGCTTAGTTCCTTATTAGATAAATAATTCGCCAACTCTTCTTCCTCTGGAGTAAGGAACATCAACACCTTCCGAAAACAATCGATGCAGACTCGGTTGAACCCTAACCAGTTCATACCCAGAATAACATCCAAATTACCAAGCGGTAGGCAAATCAGATCCACTCCGAAATCTCTACCGAAAATAGTCAGCGGACACTTCAAACATACTAAAGAAGTAGTCATTGAACCAATAGAGGGTGTCTCAATAGTCATCTGTCGCTCAAGAGTAGACGGTACCAATCCTATTCTCTTCACACAATCAACAAAAATGAATGAGTCGGTTGCACCCGTATCAATAATAGCAGTCAAAGGAATATTATTGATAATACAAATACCTTTGATAGCACGCTCCTCACTGACAGCTTGAGTCCCGCCAAAGCAAACACTTTACCACCAGCCGGAGACGCTTGTGACTTCTTCGGCTTCTCACAATGCGTACTGATATGGCCTTTCTCACCACAGTTATAACAAATAGGCATAGTGGCCCTGCACTCAGCTATCACATGACCTGGCTTACCACATTTGAAACACTTCCTTACCCCCTCCTTAGGACAATTCTTAGCACGATGACCTGTGTCACCGCATCGAAAACATTTCCCATCAGCAGACGCATCCCCTTCTCTGGACCTCCTATCGGTAGCAACCTTACGCTTTCATTTATCGGTAGAAACACTGTAAGGAGTACCACTGAACCTCTGCTTACCCTTACGATCATTTGCAACCTTATAATGCGCAATCTTGGCCCGGTTATCATTGTCATAGATCCTACTCCTGCTTACTAGCTCAGCGTAGTTTCTGATCTTCTGGCAAGCAATTCCCAGCTTAACTTCCAGACGCAGTCCATTCTCAAATTTCAAACACTTGGATGTCATCGCATCATCAGTATTGTAATGAGGACAATACTGCACTAACTCTTCAAACTTCGCGGCATACGCCGCTACGGTCATACCACCTTGCTTCAGTTCCAAGAATTCGATCTCCTTAGCACTTCGAATGTCTTCCGGAAAGTACTTCTCCAGAAAACCTTTACGAACCACGTCCCAAGTAATCATAGTTCCTGCAGTCACCCACCTCTGGCGGCAATTATCCCACCAGGCTTCAGCCTCACCCTCCAGCAAGTGAGTACCAAACCTCCCCTTTTGTTCATCACTGCAATTCATAGTTCTGAAAATCTTTTCAATTGCGTTCAGCCACTTCTGTGCAGCTTCAGGGTCCAAAACTCCTCCTTCAAACGTCGGCGGCTTGTTACTCCGAAACTGCGTCAAATCTCTAAATTGGGCATCTGCAGCTTGGTTCTGGTTAGCAACTTCCTAAGTTATCGCTTGCATAGCAGCAGCCAAAGCAGCATCATTCCTTCCTGCCATACTGCTCAACAATAACAACACCAGGTTAAACGATACACAATCTCTATCATAAGGACAGACTCAACTCGACTCAACAACACTGGCCAGACAGACCAACCTGCTCTGATATCAATTGTAACACCTCACTTCCCAAATCAATTAAAATATAAATATTATAAATAAACATCAGAGTTCTTCCACCCAAAGTGGGATATCACATCATAAAAATCCAACACATCCTTCATTAAAAATGTTTTCACCAAAATACAGCGGAAATTGGTCATATAACAAAATACATCCAATTCATGATACGTCACAGGAAAAGAAATAAGTTCAACAAAACAACTAAAAACACCCAAGTCCCGTGCTACGTATCAGAGCATCCTAAGACTCGACTGGCACACCACAAATCTAAGCTAGCTAAGTACTTGGATTATTTGTACTTCCGAAGAAGCACAGACCACAACAACAGCAAAGGGGTGAGAAAACATGATCAAAATATATCGGTAATTACATACATGAATTAAAGGTAGTAACTACAACAGTCATACCAATCATCACCCAACATTCACCAAACACGACATATAGTCCACCAATCAACATAATACATCATAATGCAAATATGCAACGCAACACAATGCTTGCGGTACCGACTCATTGGTTCATTCCATGTAAACCCGGATAGATCACATACGCCCACCCTTGGCCATGATTCGTCACCACCAATTCCCCACTCAAAGGAATATGAATGAATCACCTACACTCCATCGAGCAATGACTCATTCCACCAACACTTCATAATATGCATGACACCAATGCATACAAATTCACACAAGCATACATTATGCATATGATTCTCATATCACACCAACATACATCACATATACATAGATATGTCATACACCAATCAATCAAATACTTACATAAAGTATTAAGGAATTCACTTCCTATCACCAAATACACGATTTCCATCATTCAATCACCATCCCTACACTTATCATGATCAAAGGAATCCTACAAGGTTAACGCACAAGGCAAAACAGCACAAAACCACATTCTGCCATCACATTCGCTGAACCATTCACCAGGCGAAGCCTCGCAGCGAATGCTCGCTATGGCTCGCCAGGCGAACCTGCTGGCGAAGCCTCGCTGGCCACATTCGCCAAGCAAACTTTATACCCTTTTGGTCTGGGAGTTTATTTGGAATTACTCGCCACTGCTCGCTAACACTCGCCAGGCGAACCCTCGCTAACCTTCGCCAGGCGAACCTTCGCCAACACTCGCCAGGCGAAACCCAGCGAATGTTGCGATACCCCAAAATCTCCACTGTTCTACAATGCTATCTCAGTCAATTATAAGCCTATTATACTACTTCTACCTCCTATCCTATCAGTATTACAGACCATAACATCATACTTGTCAATCGACCTATAATTCTTACTCTAATACCAACATAAGATACTTTACCGGCACTCTCAGAGTTACTCAGAACTTGCCCAATCTACATCAACATCAACACCCACACATCAAGGGCAACAGCAATTCATCACATATCATCATATATACACAATTCATCAAAAATCAACAATATTTAACATCATAACAACAATTCAACATATTCATCAGAATACCTACGGGGTTAAGGAATCCCCTCTACCCAGTTCATGTATATAGCATCCCAATCAGTTTCTCCCCCCTTACCTTAATTGATGTTCCAATGTATGAAAACCTTCAAGAATCGTTAGCCCTTCCCTTCTCGATCTTCCTCTTTGCTCTTCTATGAGGAACTGGGTTATCGTAACTTTCTTTCTCCCAAAAACTTCTCTATTTTCTTTAATCCCCAAATGTATCGTGAAAACTCTCTAACTCCCCTAACTCCTTATTTTTTATTTTATTTATTTAATCCCAATAATAATAACTAATAATAATAATAATAATAATAATAATAATATTAATATTAATAATAATAATATTAATAATAAGACTAATAATATTATTAATAATTATATTATCACCAACATCATATTATATTATATTATTATTAAATTCCACCTTTTATTAAATAGCTCCTATAACTTAAGGACACCCACCCAACGCTCTCAGGCACACTCCCACATAAGGGCACCCCAAAATACCATAAACACCAAAAAGACTTAATAATTAAAAATGGGTGTTACACACTGCGCTGGAAATGGAAATCATCTCAAAGAATCTCGTCTGAGTGCAGATTTCGTGGGAACTAGTGCATGCCTAACATGCAAGTTCACCACAAATCTGCTTCTAATGCTATGTTCATACTCAAGCTTGGGTCTGTCTTATCACTCATCAGAGCCCCTTCCCCCTACAGCACAATAATAATATCATACGGAAAATAAAATGCAGAAAGTAAAGTGTGATAAATAAATCCGACAGGTAAACACCCAAGCGCTAGGATTGACTCGCATAGGGAACCAGATTCCCCAGTAGAGTCGCCATTTGTCGCTACTGCGAAAATAAGGTGCCGGCAAAACAGAAGATTCTCCACCTTTCGTTATTTATCCCACAGAAAGGGAAAGGAAACGATCGGAAAAACCTGACGAAAAGGTATAAGACAAGGTCATCGCAACCATGTCTGGGTTCGGGAGTCGGTTATGCAAGGGGAAGGTATTAGCACCCCTCACATCCATCGTACTGTATGGGATCCACGCTTGTTTGTTTATCTGGAAGGTTTGTTTATCTATCTACGCTAAAGGTCTGGTCTGAAAAGAAAAGAAAATGACTCGGCAGAACACAACAGTTCTATGCCTACGTATTCCCGTCTGGAACGAGAAATCAGAGTCTACGTAGTTTGCCTAACTACGGGTAAAAAGGGGGGAAAGTTTGCTCGCCGAGATATCGCATCTCGTGCCTACGTACTTTTACTCAGCATGAAAGATCAGAGCAAACGTAGTTCGGGATACTACGGGGAACACAGGTTTGTTCAACTGTTTTATCCGAGTAGGGTTAACAAATAGTTCCAGCAGGTTGTGTATGCAACTCGACCATTGGAGACTTAGGCGTTACCGTTTGCGGTAGAACTGGGAGTTAACGACACTCTTTTCTTCAGAAAAGTTTTCCTTTGGATTACAGGCCCACGGGGCAAAAAGATGTTTGATCTTTGTTTTCTGTTTTTTATGGAAGAAGTGTTTTTTAGCTGTCTGTAGTTTGTACAGCACTAGAGACTATGACTTAGGAGCGAATGCGTCGCATATCGTCCAAAGGAAATATACTAAACACTCTAGATGATTGAGAGGAGACCACTCAATCATCACTTCCCAAGTAGCTTAATGCTCGTAACGCGCTTTGTACTGACTTGCCTTTATTATGTTTTTTACTGTTGTTTTGAGGTAAGAAGAGAAAGGGAACTATGAGGAAACTGTACAGTCCTAATGTTGTCATGCAAATTTATCCTATGGTTGAGGTTAGGAGGGAGCTACCTAATGTTATCATGCATGGTTAGAACCCTAATGTCTATCATAACTTCTCTTGAACAAGAGAAGTCAAAGTCCCTAAGGGAACATGGCAATGGCACACAGAAATAGACAAAACGAATATTGTAAAGAAATAACTGTAAATAAAATGCATGCAATGCAATAATACAAGCAGAAGGAGGCAACCTCAACTTCTTAGCAATCAAGCAAAAAGGAAACAGCCAAAACAGACAAGCAGAGGGAGAAGACTCAACCTCTAGATGCAAATACGTCAATTAGAAAAAGAAAAACAACACACAAGCAAGGGGAGAACCACCTCAACCTTTAATGCAAACAAGCAGAGGGAGACCCACTCGACCTCTTAAGGCAGATATGCACCTACACTAGACTATCCTAAACATGCATTATCCTAATGCAACACACCACTCAATCATGAATGAGGATAAGAATTTATGACAAATAAGGGATTTAATCCCACAAGTAATCAAACAAGCTTCTATCTTATGGAAGGAAAATGAAAGTTGGGAGGCAAGGGTAAGGTCCACAGGAACTTATCCCAGGCACTCAACCAACTAAAAGAGATTTGGGAGAATCCTAAAGGTTTGGCTCCTTCAAGAGATGTGCAACATTCCCCCCACATGAGGGACTATGCTACCCCAAGAAGGTTCCTAAAGAGGAAAGAAAGAGAGAATTTTAGGAGAATGGAGATGAGAAGCAAGGTAAGTTCCACAGGAACTTACTGCAGGCACTCAACCAACTCCACTTCCTGAGGAAGCTTGCTTAGGCTCAACTCCAATGTGAAAGGAAGGGAATTCCCCCATAGGAGGAATTATACTCACAAGGGAGGATCCTAATTAAGCAAGGAAGATTTGAAAGGGGAACTAACCCTAGGGAAAGATCACCCACCTACTTGAATCTCTAAAGAACCTCAAATGTTACCTTCTAATGATCACCTATACTAAGGCCAATTTGTAAAATGGGGAACTAAGGGAAAATCATTCCTAAAAATTCTAAGGAAAATACTACATTATTGTTGCGGTGAAATTTGGATGTCAAGCTATTGATTAACTTGAATCTTAATTCATTTACAACCGGTCTTTGATTTATCCGAAGGAAAGGTTAAAGAAAGGAAAAACCTAAAGGGGAGAGATCTAAGGTTCGGGGGTTGGTTAAATTTAGGGAAGGTATTTACACCCTAAACTTCCGTAGTACTCTACGGGAACCTTTTATTTATTTATTTTATTTATTTCATTAATTATTTTGCTTAAGGGTATATACAAAGGATTGAAAATTAAAAAAGACCTAGGGGTTAATTCTAAGTTTACTCGGCAAGACATCGCATCTTGTGCCTACATATCCTTACGGGAATGGAATCAGAGTAACTGTAGTTCCCCTCAAAAGGGAGGTTAGAAACGTCTTGACTGTGGCCAAGGTTTGTTCAGAGACTCCAATCTCTATGTTATAAATTTTTAACTGCATTAGGGTTAGGTTAGGGATTCCACGACGGAAAACCTTAAAACAGAGTACGGCGACTCTTTTGGCCTAACACTAGGATAAAAGCAATTTTGCCCACGGCGGGACACCTAGGCTAAACAGGGTTTGATCCATTAAAGGGGTAAGGCTATTGACTCGGCGGTCAAAAGGCTGGACCTAATCCTTCGGAAGGATAAAACTACGAAACAGAGGTTTGCTTCGGTAAATGTGAAAAAGGTTTGAATAAGGGAACACTGGAGAGCTCCAATCCTTCTGACGAGTTGTGGGAACGACCGCCTTTCTTCTCTGGGGATCTCCTTTGTTTCTCCCTTTCTCTCTCCTCTTTTCTGAAGAAAACCTTCTGACCCCCGTTTCAACAAGGCAACACATGTATATATAGGGAACAAATTAGGGTTAACACCAAATTGTCAATAATGTCCCTAAAGCCCATTTTAAAGCTCAAACTAAATAATTAGTTAAGAAAAAATAAAATTTAAATAATTTAAAATAATTAAAATAAACTTAAAATAAAAACTAATAATCCTATTGATTCCTAAAATCAAGGATATTATAAAAAGAACAAAATTTTTTCTAATATTTTTTATTTTATGATTTTTTGGATATTTTTATGAATAATTTAGAGAAAAGTGAAAAAAATAATATTTTAAAAAATGATTTAATTAAAATACGAAAATAATAATTAAATAATAATAAAAAACTATTTTTGTTATTTTTTAATAAAAGATAGAAAAATTTAGAGTAAAAATAATAAAAAACAAAAAGTGACAAAGGTGAGATTCGAACTCTCAACCTCTCACACTCACAACTCCTTACACATGTCCTCTTGCCAAATGTGCCATTTTATTTATTAGAAAAAAAATGCATGCCATATGATATTTACCTGCAAAAAGTCAAACGACTACACAAATTTGTTAGTAATTGATTAAATGCAATAAAAATGCAATGAAATGCGATGACAAATCTTAGGGCAAAATTTGGGGTATTACAGTTGCCCCTATTTAAATAACTTCACCGGGTGATTCGAGCAACGGAGACTCGAGAAATCGTGGTGGAGGGATTTAAATACAGATAACCGAAAATTTTGCCTTTAGACGCAGTGCTATGCAATGATATGGACAAAACAAAAAGAACTATAATGCTAAATATGATATGAATCTGATATGATGCGTATGATGAAAATGACAAATGCACGGATACAGACGAAACAACGTCACAGGGGACGACCCATCGAGGAATTGCACTAGGGAAGAAGACATGTCATATCTGGAAGAACGTCGGGTAGACACGACACAGAATTGTTGATAGGTGCCAAGTAAATTAGAAATTGTCCGCGAGTAAAACACGAGCTCAGGAGAAAAACGCAAATGGGGATAAAACACCCATGATGCCAAGTAAATAAATTTTGCCCACAAGGTAAGACACGAGTAAAACACGACCTCAGGGAGGAAAAAAAAAGCAAATGGGGGTAAAACACCATGATGTTAGGTAAACCCAGGAATATCTGGTAAACGGGGAATAAAACACCCGGGATAAAGGTACATGGGGGATAAAACACCCAAGGATAGAAGGTAAATGGGGAGTAAAGCACCCAAGATAGACATGTAAATGGGGAGTAAAACACCCAAGATATGCACATGTATAGGAATTATGCTATGAGATATGATCAAATGCAAATGCAGACGTCGACGACAAGACTCGACTCTTTCTGTGAGATGACAAAACTGGAGGACTGATTCCTCAACACGGAGATCACTATCATTCTGTTAAACTGTATCAAGTTGATGGTCACTGTAGGAATGATGAATAACTGCTTGGGGATTATGCAAGTAAACTGCCCCAGGTCAAATGAATTGATAATTGCTTCAGCTGTCTGATTCGTGGAATCGACTGTTTTGTTGTATCCTCGGAGGGCTTGCCCCAGTCTGGGTCTTGAACAATTCTCTGGATAAACCAAATCTGAGAAGATATTGCCTTGAACAAATCTTGAACTAACTCTTTGACAGGATGTAAAAGGAACTTGCCCCTGATAAGATCACTTGACCAAGTTTCTCATTGTTTGAAAATTCCTTAGAGGAAAGCCAGTTTGCAAACAAAAATATTCATACAAACATGGTAATGCAAAGTTCATGCGACTTTTGAAAAATTATTTTTGAAAGATGGAAGATACATGAGTCGTTAGTCAGAACAAGGCGGTCCAAGACACTCAAAGTTTAAAATAAAAGTGTATTGCCAAAATAAATGATTCGCAAGGATCTTTTGGAGTCAGGTTACGCAACCTTGTTGTAGTATACTTTCTAAATAACCCTGTTTCAGTTAGGTCTTTTGAGGGTTGTAACGTGGCCTGGTTCACGGTTTATGAAACAAAAGATAAAGGCTCAAAATTTATTTGTACCCACCCAATCTACGTGATGATCTTCAGTCCTATGCTCAGTTAACTCATACTATGCATTCAGGTTCCCATAAGTTAGGGATTTCATTGATCGTCGCAGTGATGATTCAGAAGTCAAAGGGACCTATGAAAAGGCAGCCACTACTCCCCTATAACATTTGATTGTTTTGACATTGAGGATTTTCAAGATAAGGATTTAAAAATCTCTTTGTATTATCCCTAAATTTTGCCTGAACTGTTTATTTTAGAGTTTACAGTCAGCGGGATGCCCCAGTTTTGCCTAAGTCTCCTTCATAGGTTTTGACTTAGCAGGCTTCTTTTGATTTTTTTATATTATTTTTTTGTGTGAAGGAAAGTGACTGTTTGATTTTAATGATTACGGTGAACCATCATCGACCTTTTGATTAGAAAACATCTTCGACACTTGTTTGACGTGTGCGAAGAAAAATTTGTTAATGAAAGGTGTATCGTATGAACACACAACCAAGTTAACTGAGAACTACCCATCCCAAGGTTAAAATTGTGAGTTTTTTGTAACGAAAGAAACTCCAACTTCTAGGCTCGAAGGGGGTAACGAGGGATTAACTTCCTTATTTCTCCAGTGTTTGGGAATTGAAACAATGCCTTACATCGTCAACAAGGTTTAATTGAAAGCATACTGACAGCAGTTATGGGTTAACATTATCATCATCCTCCCTCCAATCTTAGCATATCAAAAATTTGGACAAGAAGTAAACATTTGAAAAATAAAGCATAAAGATGCAAATAAATGGACGGAAATGAATTGAATCAAAAGTCGCAATTCTTATTTCATTAATGAAAGTACAAACATAATTAAAAGCAAACAACTTAAACAAAATAAGGAAAGTGCAAACAACGAGAAACAAAAGGCCTAGTGACAAAACTTCATTTCTGATGTACTGGCAAGGGATTTTTCTGAACATCCGGATGACTGTCTGTAAAATCAAGTATTCCAGTTCTAACCAATTCACATACTCTAGCCTTCAATGCAAAACAATGCTCTAAGTCATGGCCTAAGGCACCCTCATGAAAAGCACACTTTAGATCAGCCCTAAATCCAACTGGAGGATTGAGAGGAGGTGGTAAAGCCTTTGTAGTGATCAGTCCTTGCCGGACTAAGTCAGGATATAGCTCTGTGTAAGTCATGAGAATAGGATCAAAGTGACTCCTGTTCCGTTTCTGGTCTGATATCTGTGTCGAGGAATCAGCTTGACGACTCAAAGGTACACTAGAAGACGATAGGACCAAGAAGGAGAAACTGGGGGATAAATGCAATGCAAAAATGTGATGCTAATGCCATGCAATGGTCTCAAGAATTTCAACGGTCGATTGCAAACATTCCCTTTTAGGAAAGCGAGAAAAGCTGTTAGACTTTAAAATGTAGGACTTCTTGAATTTGCAAAGGACTTTTGAATTCCTTGAAACTAGAAATAATATGATGCTTTATGGATGCAAAGCACAAACTCACACACAAAGGTCCTAAGTTAGAGGAACAATGAATGGAGTCAAGGTCTACCCTTCCCAAAGAGGTATGTACTATAGGTTGATTGTACCTGCAGAACAAGGGTTCTAAATCAGTGCCCAAAGTCATCAGTCCATCTTTCGGATATTATCGACTTCCCGACTGACTCGAGGGTCAATAATATTCTCAAGAGAACCTCTTTTGAGTGTAGCATCGCGTAGCAACCATTGTAGGACTACTCCCACATAGTTCCCGCACTACGTCCTATATAAGGCCAAAATGGTGTAAAGGTACTACGGTTCCCAGTATCACAGACTCCAATCGATAACGGTAAAAGTTTTCACGACTACACTCGATCAACCGAACCATTTTCGAAAGGGTCTCAACTGAGCGGTGATTCTCGATTTAGCTTAGTCGGGACTCACTCCCTATAAGCCTCATCGAATATATCAGCCATCCTATCATAAGGTCGCTCAAGTCCGGGTGTAGGACTTATCTCACAACACAGTAACTCCAAGTAAGGTACCCCAATATATACATACAAGTGAGCAAAATATATAATAAAACAAATATATAAAGAAAAATAAACAAAATAGGGATAACCCTCAATAGTTAGGACTCCCCAGTGAAGTCGCCATTTTCTGTTGCGGTGAAATTTGGATGTCAAGCTATTGATTAACTTGAATCTTAATTCATTTACAACCGGTCTTTGATTTATCCGAAGGAAAGGTTAAAGAAAGGAAAAACCTAAAGGGGAGAGATCTAAGGTTCGGGGGTTGGTTAAATTTAGGGAAGGTATTAGCACCCTAAACTTCCGTAGTACTCTACGGGAACCTTTTATTTATTTTTTTTATTTATTTCATTAATTATTTTGCTTAAGGGTATATACAAAGGATTGAAAATTAAAAAAGACCTAGGGGTTAATTCTAAGTTTACTCGGCAAGACATCGCATCTTGTGCCTACATATCCTTACGGGAATGGAATCAGAGTAACTGTAGTTCCCCTCAAAAGGGAGGTTAGAAACGTCTTGACTGTGGCCAAGGTTTGTTCAGAGACTCCAATCTCTATGTTATAAATTTTTAAGTGCATTAGGGTTAGGTTAGGGATTCCACGGCGGAAAACCTTAAAACAGAGTACGGCGACTCTTTTGGCCTAACACTAGGATAAAAGCAATTTTGCCCACGGCGGGACACCTAGGCTAAATAGGGTTTGATCCATTAAAGGGGTAAGGCTATTGACTCGGCGGCCAAAAGGCTGTACCTAATCCTTCGGAAGGATAAAACTACGAAACGGAGGTTTGCTTCGGTAAATGTGAAAAAGGTTTGAATAAGGGAACACTGGAGAGCTCCAATCCTTCTGACGAGTTGTGGGAACGACCGCCTTTCTTCTCTGGGGATCTCCTTTGTTTCTCCCTTTCTCTCTCCTCTTTTCTGAAGAAAACCTTCTGACCCCCGTTTCAACAAGGCAACACATGTATATATAGGGAACAAATTAGGGTTAACACCAAATTGTCAATAATGTCCCTAAAGCCCATTTTAAAGCTCAAACTAAATAATTAGTTAAGAAAAAATAAAATTTAAATAATTTAAAATAATTAAAATAAACTTAAAATAAAAATTAATAATCCTATTGATTCCTAAAATCAAGGATATTATAAAAAGAACAAAATTTTTTCTAATATTTTTTATTTTATGATTTTTTGGATATTTTTATGAATAATTTAGAGAAAAGTGAAAAAAATAATATTTTAAAAAATGATTTAATTAAAATACGAAAATAATAATTAAATAATAATAAAAAACTATTTTTGTTATTTTTTAATGAAAGATAGAAAAATTTAGAGTAAAAATAATAAAAAACAAAAAGTGACAAAGGTGAGATTCGAACTCTCAACCTCTCACACTCACAACTCCTTACACATGTCCTCTTGCCAATTGTGCCATTTTATTTATTAGAAAAAAAATGCATGCCATATGATATTTACCTGCAAAAAGTCAAACGACTACACAAATTTGTTAGTAATTGATTAAATGCAATAAAAATGCAATGAAATGCGATGACAAATCTTAGGGCAAAATTTGGGGTATTACAATTATCCTATATGTGTTAACAAGCTATGGTACAAAAACCAGGGGCTAAACTTAGATTAAAAGGCTCAAACTAAATCCAAAATCTCAAGGGTACACTAAAGGGATCCGATAATGAATACTCCTAAACAACCATCTCAAAATCCTATTTAGAATAATCTAAAAATCACAACAAAAATCACGTAACATCACTAACATGTCTACAACCAGCACACAAAATTTCAACATTAAACTCAAAGGCATGAATGAGAAATAAAATCAACAAACTCAGCACACAATTATCCCATTATTAAAAACATACTGCAATAGAAAATATGAAATTAATTGCAAAGAAAATGAAAAATTAAAATAAAAAACATGATAAAATTCTACACATTCCAATCTGCATCCACATATTTTTCTAGGAATTATTAACAATAATTACTATTTTCTTGAATTAATAACACACAAGCATTAAAACAAAAAAATGAGAGAAAAAGAAATTAAAGAAATAAAAGGAGGGAGGTGCTAGCAGCAACTAATCCATGTGTAAATTCTAACGGGCCATGCATGAGGGGGTGCAGGTAGCGCGTGGGGAATGGGCCCAACTGAGTTATCAAACTCAGCTTTATACTTTCTAATTGAAATAGTGCCAGGGGGTGTAACGAGCAAGGTTTTCACGTGTTACGTTGGTTGGGCCTAACTAGTGAGGGTGTGGATAGCATTACGGATGCAAGGCCCAGAGTTTCCCTTTATGAAACTCTGCGTTTCATTAAAGGAACCAATGGCTACACGTGGACACGTTCTGGCCATGAGATGAGCATACAAAGTCTAAGCAAAGGCGCGATCCAACGGTCACGACATGATCTGAGTTTTTAAACATTAAAATGGAGGGAATTTTCACACGGTGGTTCTGCATTTCCAGATGGTGGTCGGCCTAGCGCCGGTCATCCCCTACCTTACGACGGGAACAATGGCTTCCCACAAAACTTAACGAAACTTGCAATTTCTTACATCAACTTACTCGTCTCTCTCCCTAGATCACTAATCCACGCTCCATTTTCGTTTTTAACCACTAACAAGTGAGATAACCGAACGACAACTTGGAACACCATGTCACAAACTCTCACGATTCATCACTAAACCTATACAGAAACCATCTATGTTCCAATACTAACTTAACCGCATGTATCTAGAGCTTTAAATGCACATAATTTAAGAGTAATTTTGCGAGGAAGAACCTGATGCAGAGCTTCGAATATGGTGACTTCTAGGGCTCCACTTGCTTCCAAAAGGTGCAGATTCCTTCAATGGATGATGATGAACAAGTCTTGAGGTTCAATTCCTTCTGAAACTCCTCCAATCTCCAAATTCGAAAATCAAACTCCAAACTTCTTCCAACACTTGCTCTAACTGATTCTCAACAGAAAATGGCACTAGAAGCTTCTGAGAATGATCCAAAATCAATTTATAATCTGTTTGAAAACTTTGGAGGCCCATTCAAGGCCCAATTTGTGATTTCTAAGTTTCAATTTTTCTCAAAATTTCACTTATGGTCTGCACGAATTTGCCTTGTTTTCACCTCAACCTTGCTTCAGTTCAATTGCATTGAGTGTGTAGAGTGTAATTGAATTAGTTTGCAGCCTTGATTTCAACCAAAGAGGTGTGTTTGATTTGTACCTTCATCATGAAGTAATCCACCAAATGACCATGTTATGAGTCTCAACTCAAAATTCCAACAATGCCAAAGTGTTTAGAATATCATTCCCAATCAAAATGAGCACCAATTTGGCATGTAAACATTCAATTACCAATTGTTTTGAATTTTTCTATTTCAATTCATTAAAATGACCTTTTTTTGAGAAATTTCTTCAACCAATACTTGCTCAAATCCAAATCAATGCCTCATGGATACATGGTTGAACTAAAAACATCATTTTGAGCAACTTTTGTGTTGAACAAAACTCCATTTGAAACTTGAAAGATAGTGAAATGGACCCATGATTCAAAATGACCTGTAATTCCAAATACCCAAAATACTCCTGACTTGTAAACCTCATAACTTGAGTTCTATAAATCAGATGGAAGACTTCTAGTATAATTTGGAAAGCTAAGATCAAGACCCACAACTCTCATGTTGGCAAAATGTTGAGGAGAAACATCATTCTAGGTCAAACGTTCCTTGGAAGTTGGTTGACTTTTGCAGACAAATTTCACATTCATTTGATGACCTGTAACTTGTCTGGATCATAACTTGAGTTCTATAAATCCAATGGAGGACTTATAATACTAAAATTAAAGCTAAGAACATGCTATACCAGTTCCATTTTGGCAAAAGTTGAGATGAAACTTGTATCTTTAGATAAGTGGTCTGGAAGTCAGGCACTAAATAAGGGATTTTACCCTGAGAACCCTACTTAGCAACTCCTCACACTTTTGAATTCTTCTTGGATTGATCTTGGAATAACACCCCATGTGTTGCACCCCAAAATTTGACCAACCGGGTCTCGCATTTGGCTCGATGTTTCGACGCATAACCGCATTCGCATCTGCATATCGCATACATTGCATTTTTCATTTGTTTTGATTTTATCAGGGATCACAGCTCCCGTCTCGTGTTTCAGGTGTTTTAATAGGTAGAATCGATTTTTGGGATATTTCGGTGCCCGTTTATTTTTACCGATTATTTTTGTGTCGTTCGGTGCTCATTTTGTCCCTCTGGGAATTATGGTGATTTTTCTGGATTTTTATAGGATTTTTTAGGGTTTAAATAGCTTTTAAATCATTTTTTAGGATTTAATAGAATTTTTGATATTCTTAATTCTTTTTAAATCATTTTTTAGTATTTTATAGAATATTAATAGATTTAATCCATTTTTAGAATATATTAGATTTTAAATAGATTTTTAGGATTTAATGGATTTTTTTAGAATAATATAGGATTTTCTAGAATATTAATATATTTTTTTAGATTTTAAATAGTTTTAATATGTTTTAATTCTTTTTTTAGATATAGAGATTAATAGTCTTTTTTCTTTTATAGGGTTTAATAAATAATAAAGTCTTTTTAGAATTTAATATAGATTTTATTAGGATTTTGTTAATTAGATTTTTAATATTAGTCTAAATTCAGTTTAGTCATGTTAATACAGTTTTTTAGGGTTTATTGTACTTTTTCGTGTGGGCCTTATTGTCCCCAAATTCACAGCCCAATTCTTTTTTTTGTCCAAATGATTCAGCAAATAAGTCCAAGCAATAATCCAGCAAAGGTCCACATTCGTTCCAGCATATTCCAGCAAACACCAGAAGACTCCAGAAGCTTCCAGTGAGTCTCATCAGTATAAAGCCCAGAAGCGACACGTGTTCAGAGGAGGGTCCCACGAGTTTCACACACCACACCGCCACGTAGCCCTCAACCTTCTCTCTCTCTCAGCCACGCGTGGGACACGCGTCCCACATGCAGAGAGCCACTCCACCGTCCCTCCACCACGCGTCTTCCCAACTCACCTCGCCTGAAAGCCACCGCCGACCGGCCTGCATGGCCGGCGGCCACCACCAACCGTCGCCGGAAAACCTACAAACCCAGAAAACCCTCCTTTCTTCATCTTCCTCCTCAAACCTTCATCTTCTTCCCAACATCCAACCATCTTCATCTTCTTCCCCTCATCTCTAACACCAAATCCAGATCACCAGAAACGCCCTAAAGTCAAGATTCAACCGATCAAAACTTCAAGGTTCAACCGTTCAAACTTCCAGATTCGAAGCTTTCTTCGTAGATCAAGAGTTTCCAGAATCTACAAGATTGTTCGTTGTGATCATCGTCCTCAGATTTCCAGTAACATGAACAGGCAAGAACTCCGTTGAACAAATTTCCAAGACCTTCATCAAACGAGCGTCACCAGAGATTCATCAGGAAGAACGTTCATCATATTTTTCTCTAGGAGATCTTCATCACGATCCAGATCCTCTCAACATTCATCTTCAACCATCATCTCATCATCAACTGTAGACACTTTCTGGAGATTTCTTCAAATCCTCAACATGCGAAGAACATCCTTTCAAGGTCCAAGATCTCCAATCTTCGTCTTCATCCCACAAGTTCATCTCAAGAAGCTTCAAGAACCATCACGCTTCAATTAACCTTCACCGTTCATCCATCAAGAACCAATTCCAAAAACTAGCAACAATCACCATCAAGAGTTTCCAGAAGAGCGAGGATCTTCAAGGCGTATCTTCCGCCATCCTCGTCAGGTCTTCATCCCAGAAGATCTAAAACATCTTCGTCAAGATCCTTAACTCAGCAACGTTGCGATTCGCCAATCTTCATCAATATTGGTGATGTTCTTTGTGTGGAGAAAATTGGGAGGAGACGGAAATGAATTTCAGTCGGTGAGGGGTGGAGTTGAGTCCGACGGCGGTGCAAGCTTCGGAGAGAGCTCAGGGAGGAGTTCGGCGGCTGAGGGAGAAGGAAGGAAAAATTAGGGTTTGGTCGTTCAGAGAAGGAGAAGGAGAGGGTCGTGGGCCTCAGGCCCAGTCATTTTTTGACACACACCTCCCTCCGTTTTTGGCAGTTCTGGGCCTGGGCCCCATTTCTTCATGCGCACCCCCAGTCCAACGATGCCCCCCTCTGTTGGTTTTTTGGCAGCATTTGCTTTGGGCTGGGCCCAGCTTTGATTTTTTTTTTACTGCTAAATCACCCCTGTAATCCAGTTACACCCCCCAGCCCCTTTTTATTTTCTTTCTTCTTTTTATTTTTTACTTGTTACACAAAAAAGAAAAAGAAGTGAAAAAGAATTAGAAAAAGAAAAGAAATATTATATAAAAAAAGAAAAGTATAAAGAAAAATATGAAAGAAAAAGTGAAAAATATTATGAAAAGAATATAGAAAAGGATTATGAAAAAAGGAAAAGGAAATAGTAAAAGAAAAGTGAGAAAAAGAAAAAGGAAATAGTAAAAGAAAAGTGAGAAAAAGAAAAAGAATATAGAAAAAGAAATAAAAAAAAGAGGGAAGAGAAATATTTGTGAGAAAAGAAATAAGAAAAGAAAAGGAGAAAAATATTCATAAGAAAATATTGTGAAAAATAGAGAAAAATATTTGGAGAAATATGAAAAAATATGTTAAAGAGAAAAGGAGAAAAAAGAGAAAAAATATTAAAAGTAGGTTTAATATTTTTAAAGCATTTTCTTTTAGGATACTTCCATAGAGATTATTTTCCGACTTTTAGGATAGCTTAGAAGCCCATTTGTTAGGGGGCTATTTCCATTCGATTTTTCAGGATAGAATAGGATAGCGTTTCCTAGGAGATTTATTTCAGTATCCACTCATTGTAATCATTTTTTCAGAGATTAATAAAACGAGATTTGAGCTGTGGTCCCGTAGTAGCCGAACTACAGCTGCTCTGATTCTTCGTACCAGACGAAGATATGTAGGCATAGGATGCGATATCCTAGCGAGCACACTAACGACTAACTTTTGTTCTCTCGCGGCTGTGCGATCGAGACTTTCCCGCTGACGATTAATTGTAACCTTTTTTTCTCTTGCCCGAGTGCACTTGAGACCAAGCCGTAGCTTTGACCATAGGTTCCCGACCCTGTGAAACCAGTTGTTATTCTTACTGTTGTGTGAGAATGTTTGTCTAGCCGTAGTTAGTCTGAACTACGCAAGGCTCTGATCTTCCATTCAGTGGAAGTACGTAGGCACAAGACGCGAGGTCTTGGCGAGCCAATTTTTCCCCGTAGTCCCGAACTACGTTGACTCTGACTTTCTCTCTTGAGAATACGTAGGCATAGAGTGCGACGCTCTATCGAGTCAATTCCCTTCCTTAGATTTAGCAGCCGTAGATAGATTGTTTTGCATCCAGTAGACAACCCAAGCAAGCGTGGATCCCGTCGAGTACGACGGACGTGAGGGGTGCTAATACCTTCCCCTTGCGTAACCGACTCCCGAACCCAGGCTATGGTTGCGATGACCATACCTTTTCCCCGTTTTTTGCGAGGTTTACTTCGAGCGTTTCCTTTCCCGCTCTGAGGGATAAATAACGCACGGTGGCGACTCTTCTGTCAGTCGGCGCCGATTTTCGCAGTAGCGACAGCTGGCGACTCTGCTGGGGACTGCGATAGTTCCCCATGTGTAACATCCTAATTTTTCCATACACTAAATAATATATCTAGTTAGATTTGAGATTTTAACAATGCTAGTTATTAAAAATTAAATGTTGAAACTAACACTTATAATAATTAATTTATTAATTAATTACTTTTTATATTTATTACTTTTATTCTTCAATTTGAATATCATCGTTTCATTTTATAAACTAAACTTTGAAATTTAAATTGGTACTTAAAACCCTTAACTTTAAGTTAATTAATTATTCATATTATTATTATCATTATTGTTGTTCTTGTTTTGTTATTATTAATTGATTTTATTTTATTTGAATATTATCATTTTACTCTATAAACCAATTAATAAATAAAATAATCTTAAGACAATAAAAATATCAAATAACTATCCTTTTTACTATTTTTATTATTATTAATATTATTAACATTTTACTTTTTATAAAAGAAATATATATCTCATTTTCTATTAATATCCTACATAATATTATGTCATGAAATCAAGCTCCCATACCTTTGTCATAAATTATTTTCACAAAGTCATACTAGAATACCTAAAGCACTATTGATGAAAGATTAGTAAATATTTGATAGAGACATATTTACTAGCAAGAGTTGAAAAGTTGGAAGGTATGGGCAAAAGATGATAAATTATGTTATTTTAATATTTTACAACTAGTATAAATAGGGGTCTCTTCCACCCCATTTTCATTCATTCAATCACAAATCATCTTTCTTACTTCTTTACTTCTTTCCTTCTCTAATTTCTTCATATAGCAATATTAGTTTTAGTTATCGAAGTTCCCACGATATCGGTTCGTAACCTTTAGAGTATTTTGTGGTAAAAGTTCTTCTAAAGTTTCAAGGGAGTTTTATACGTCAAAGTTCTGCCCAAATCATTTTCATAAGTAATCGGTTCTTGGCAAAGATCGAAGACAACACTTGTGGACTTTCAACAACACTCAACAAAAGGTGGGGGCAAGATTTCGTATACGATTGGGACGGTTAGCGTAAAATAACTTAATATATATGTGTGTAGTGGTGACCTAAGCCCTACTAGCGATAAATAATTAAGGAGAGCCTATTCTCAAATAATGATTTTCACAAATCACTAGGCGAGGTTACGCCGGCCTTAATTAATTATCATAGGAATAATCTTTGACAATTTGGTATTGTATTGTGCTTGCATTATTCGGTTAATTTTATAATTGTTTATTTTATTTATACTTGAATGATTGTGATTGATAGATTAAGGAAATAATCGGTTAATGAGAGAAAAACATTGCTAGATATTAAGTAATTGATCCCCATTAACATAAGGAAAGTTGGATACAATGAGTAGTTATATTTGGTTGGGTTCTGGCTAAGGAAAGACTTGGTCGACTATGCCGTTTACAGTCCACCTCTCTTACCTGGGAAGTTAACCATACAATTACCCATTATACAAACTGAACTTATTATGTAAGGACAAAGATCAAATATGGCAAGACATTGGATGGATTTGGTACTCAACCTAAGTATCTAGATAATAAGTATAACTTGAAAAGTTGATACGATAATTCCCCATTATTAACTTAATACTTATGGCTAAGAGTTGCCACAAGATGAGTGAGTGATCATATAGACTTGCATTAAGGAATGTGTAAGTCCACCGCCGTGCGGTATGGGACGCACGAGGTTGATCAGTCGCCTGCAATCCCGACGGGGATTATTATCTATGCATGCTAGGCAAGACAAGGTTCTTGGCCTGAATTCTCAGGGACGATCGACTTATAACACCTAGGCTCCATGTGAAGTTAGGTGGCGTAGCTCTTGGTAATTGGGAGTACGTTGGTGGCATGTGGTCTAGTGATATCTGATCTTGGTAAATGGGATAGATATCATTGACAGCGTTTAGTGGCCTGAGTCAGCATATAGTTCAGGGATGCATTAGAATAAATAAAGTATATGTAATTGTGGGTATAAGATACGCTTGTTTGTATAAATATGGTTTCCATATATATTATTATTTTACACATTCATTCCCACTTTTAAACTTGTACATGAATCTTAGCCCTGTGTCATTTTTGTTTTGCATTTTGGATTATTTTATGACGATCAGACGATGAGCTCGAATCTTGCGTACTTCCCGACAACTCAGAAGGAAAGGATATGAAGTGACGTGGAGATGTGTTACTATAACATCTAGATTGGGAGCTGTTAGTGTTTTGTCAAACGCTAATCACATCCCTACTACTACAGTCAGTATAAGTGTCAGTCTTGTTGGACTTAGGAGGTCCCTTTTGGTATGCTTTCTTTTTGGTTTCCTTTCTGTACTTTTATTTTATGTTTTATCTATGTGGCAAGGCCGCTAGTCTTAACGGTGTCAAACTCTGTAAAATATATTTGAAGCATATGTATGTGAAACAGTATGTTTTTAAATAATTAAGTATTGTCCTTTAAAAATTTCAAATTTTTCTGTATTTTTATAAGGTTTCATTAGAATTCCACTAATGGGACATAGGCTGTCTCATTTAATGGTATCAGAGCTGGTCGATTCAGCTCGGACCGTAAGTGTCTAGAATTATACTGACTGTATCAAGTTGGATTCCAAACTGGATGATAACTTTTCTTCTGTGCATTGAGTCTTCATCTTGAGAGCCTTCTAGTATAATGGTCTAGGAAACTTATTTAGCACACTTTATTTTTCCTCCCCAACGGTCACAAACCCAACGGTAACGTAACGGACACTTCACAAAATTCACTTTATAAATACTTCACACCCATCCATTATTTTCATATCAATTCCTAAATATTTATCTATACCTTTCAAATGGCTAAATCCTTTCTTTTATTCATCACTCTTCTTGTCATTATTTTGTTTGTTATTGGTATCATCAAGCATGAAGAATTAGGTAAAGATTTCGTAGCAATAATGATAATTATAGTTTTACCACTATTAGTCTTAGCTTGGTTTACAAGTAGAGGTTTTTGAATGAGACATGGTCACGATTTTTGTAATCGTTGTTATTAAATAAATTGATACATTTTTGTTTATACATTAAATGTTGATTATGTTTTCCTGAATTCTAGTTATATTTAAGATATTAATTCAACATTTTAGACACAATTATCCCTTGCCTGTGGGAGACTTGATAAAAATCCTTATCGATGAATCATTCATTGGGATATAAATATACATAATTGTTATGTTCTTTATGTCTTGTGAATGATTGAACCTAATAACTATTCCTTTTCAGGAAGTTATGGTTCAGAACGTCAGAGGTGCGAGGCGTGGTAGGAGTGCTGCTAGAGGCACTACTAGAGGTATACGTAGGAATGCGAGTGATGAAGTTACTCCTGAAGGAGCACCTACCATTCCCATTGGACGAGAAGATCATTCCCAAACTGGAACGAACTCTCAAGCTGACACTCGAGATGTTCGTGAACTTGCTGCAGCTGTGTTAGTTCAAACACAACAAAATGCTCAAATCCTGCAAATCACTCGAGATCATCAACTCTTTCAGCAACAACAAAGGGAAATGGTGCATGAGGATACAGGATTGAACTCGTTTCTGAAAGGAAAACCACCACAGTTTGGTGGTGACTTTAATCCGGAGGGTGCTGAGAAATGGTTGCAAGAAATGGAGAAGATATTTTCTTTCACTCACTGTAGAGAGAATAGAAGGGTTGGTTATGCAACATTCATGCTGACAGGCGATGCTGAAGCTTGGTGGAGAGGAAAGTATAGATTATTGGAAGAGGAAGGAAGAGAAATCAATTGGACCTTGTTCAAAGAAGAATTTTTGGGGAAGTATTTTCCAAAGTTATGTAGGAAAGAGAAGGAGAGAGAATTTCAGAATCTACGTCAAGGTGTGATGACGGTGGGAGAATATACTAGGAAGTTTGAATCCTTGCTAAAGTATTCTGAGTTTTACCGCTTGCATCCAAGGGAAGAATGGATGTGTGAAAAGTATCAAGATGGATTGAAATATGATATCCAGAGGGCAGTTTTACCTCTGCATATTATGCGCTTTGGTGAGCTAGTAGAAAGGTGTCTGGAGTTGGAAGGGATTGACAATAGGAAGAATCAATATGGATCAGGAGGATCAACCCAAAACAACAATCACAAGGGCCACTTTAACCGAGGCCACGGAGGAAGAATCCAACGAGGGGGTAGGCCATATCAAAGGCCTACACCTTATCATAACCAGGATTCTAGAAGGTTAATGTTCAAGTGTTACAGCTGTGGAGGGGCACATCTTAACAAAGATTGTCCAAATAGAAATATTGGAACTTGTTTTCGCTGTGGTCAGAAAGGCCACTTTCTCAAAGATTGTCCCCAAGGACAAAGTCAACCAACAGGCCAGAGGAGCGGCCTAATAAACAATAACAACATAGGGAGAGCAAGAAATGGAGGCCCAAGTGTTGGTCAGAGACCTCAGAATCAAAATAAGCCAACCACAGGAAGAGTATTTACAATTAGAGGAGCTGAGATCTCAAAGTCAGCTGGGTTAATTCAAGGTATGTGTTTAATTGGAGATAAGTTGGTATCAGTTTTATTCGATTCAGGAGCTACACATTCTTTTATATCTACCTCTTGTGCTGAATTTTTGGGATTCGAAATTGTTGATCACGATTATAAGTTGACTATCACAACTCCCTCGGGAGAAAGAATGGTAACTTATTCAGTCTGTGTAGACTGTCCAATAATCTTAGAAAATAGAAGATTCTTAGTAGATCTTGTGGTACTCCCGCTACAAGACCTAGATGTCATCTTAGGAATGGATTGGTTATCAGCCAACGATGTCAACTTGAGATGCAAGGAGAAAATTTTTACATTTGGAGAAGATAGTGGAGAAATCAGCAAAGCTGAAACCCTCACTCAAAGTTTTATGATGCTATTCTCCATGTCAGTAGGAGAAACCCCTAGTGTGGAAAATTTTCCCGTAGTCTGTGAATTCCCGGAAGTCTTTCCAGAAGAAGTTCCAGGTTTACCACCGGTTAGGGAAGTGGAATTTTCTATAGACTTGGTTCCAGGAACTGGACCAATTTCTATATCTCCTTATCGAATGTCACCCTCAGAGCTTGCGGAGTTAAAGAAACAATTAGACGAGATGTTAGAGAAAGAATTTATTAGACCAAGTGTATCGCCATGGGGAGCTCCAATCTTGTTTGTGAAGAAGAAGGATGGTTCTTCTAGACTTTGTGTGGATTACAGACAACTCAATAAAGCCACTGTGAAAAACAAGTATCCTTTGCCTAGAATCGACGACTTGATGGATCAGTTAAAAGGAGCATCAGTATTCTCAAAGATTGACTTGAAGTCTGGATATCATCAGATCAGGGTGAAGGAAGATGATATTCCAAAAACAGCTTTTAGATCCCGTTATGGACACTATGAGTACTTAGTTATGCCATTTGGTTTGACTAATGCTCCAGCAGTATTCATGGATTACATGAATAGGATCTTTAGGTCATACTTAGATCAATTTGTTGTAGTTTTCATTGATGACATTCTGATTTATTCCAAGAATGAGGTAGAGCACAGAGAACATTTGAGAATTGTGCTACAGATATTAAAGGACCTTCAATTGTACGCGAAATTCTCGAAATGTGAATTTTGGTTGAAGGAGGTACAATTTCTTGGTCATGTAATTAGTAAAGAAGGTATTGCAGTAGACCCAAGTAAAGTCGAAGCAATAACAAAGTGGGAGAGTCCAAAGAATGTTGGCGAGATTCGAAGTTTTCTTGGACTAGCTGGATATTATCGGAGGTTCATTGAAGGATTTTCAAAGATCGCTTTGCCCATGACTCAGTTAACGAGGAAAGGTAAAAACTTTGAATGGACTAAAGAGTGTGAAGAAAGTTTTCAGAAGCTAAAGGAAAGATTGACTTCATCACCAATACTCATCTTACCAGACCCATTAGGAAATTTTGATGTGTATTGTGATGCGTCATATCAAGGTCTTGGGTGTGTGTTGATGCAAGAAAGGAAAGTGATAGCTTATGCATCAAGACAATTGAAGGTGCATGAGAGGAACTACCCAACTCACGACCTAGAGTTAGCGGCAATTGTGTTTGCCTTAAAGATTTGGAGGCATTATCTTTATGGATCAAAGTTCACTGTGTTAAGTGATCACAAAAGCCTGAAGCATTTATTTGATCAGAAAGATTTAAACATGAGACAAAGGCGCTGGATGGAATTCTTGAAGGACTATGATTTTGAGTTGCAATATCATCCCGGAAAGGCCAATGTTGTAGCAGACGCTTTGAGTCGAAAGAAACTTCATGTATCTGCAATGATGTTGAAGGAAGAAGAGTTGATTGACAAATTCGTGGATTTAAACTTAGGAGTACATCACAATGAAGGAAGTATATTCATAGGCGCTATTGTCGTGTCTAATGAATTTCTGAAATGGATCAAAGATGAACAACAACTTGATGACCGTCTAGTGAGCATAAAGGAAAATATAAGAAATGGTCAAAATGGAGAGTTTAACATAAGGAGTGATGGAATCCTAAGGTTTAAAGAAAGGTTGTGTGTACCTCAAAATCAGGATATTCAAAAGTTGATTTTGGAAGAGGGCCACAAAAGTAAGTTGAGTTTTCATCCAGGAGCCACAAAGATGTATCAAGACTTGAAGAAAATGTTTTGGTGGGTTGGAATGAAGAGACATATAGCAGAATATGTTCAAAGTTGCTTGGTATGTCAGAAGGCAAAGATTGAACATCAGAAGCCAGCCGGATTGCTACAACCTTTAGATATTCCAGAGTGGAAGTGGGACGGAATAGCCATGGATTTTGTAACCGCTTTGCCTAAGACTCAGAAACAACATGATGCAATTTGGGTGATCATTGATAGGTTGACAAAGAGTGCACATTTCATTCCCATCAACCAGACGTTTAAATTAGAGAGACTAGCTCAGGTATATGTAAAGGAGATTGTTAGATTGCATGGAATACCTTCAAGTATAGTCAGTGATAGAGATCCCAGATTCACATCAAATTTTTGGCATCAGTTGCATTTAGAGTTAGGAACAAAACTGAGGTTAAGTTCAGCTTATCATCCCCAAACGGATGGCCAGTCTGAGAGGACGATTCAATCGTTAGAGGATTTGTTGAGAGCTTGTGCTCTTGAACACAAAGGAAGTTGGGACGAGTTCTTACCATTGATTGAGTTTACTTACAACAATAGTTTTCACTCAAGTATCGGCATGGCTCCATATGAAGCATTATACGGAAGAAAGTGTCGTACACCTTTATGTTGGTATGAGGTTGGAGAAAATAAAATATTGGGTTCAGAATTCGTGCAACAAACGACAGATCAGGTTAAACTTATTAGAGAAAAAATGAAGGCAGCACAGGACCGTCAAAAGAGTTATAATGATAAGAGGAGAAGACCTTTGGAGTTCGAGGCAGGAGATCACGTGTTCATTAGGGTAACTCCTAGGGCGGGAATTGCACGAGCAATCAAAACTAGGAAGTTAACACCAAGGTTTATCGGGCCTTTTCAAATTCTACGGCGGATTGGACCTGTAGCGTATCACATTGCTTTGCCGCCAAACTTGTCTAATCTTCATGATGTATTTCATGTATCACAACTGAGGAAGTATTATCCGGACCCTTCACATGTCATTGAGCCTGAAACTGTGGAACTTAGAGATAATTTGGAATATGAGGCTATACCTGTCAAGATCTTAGATCATCGTATTAAAGAACTTCGTGGAAAGCAAATACCATTGGTTAGAGTCGTGTGGGATGATGTAACTGGTGATTCTACTTGGGAAAGAGAAGAAGACATGCGTCAGAAGTATCCACATATGTTTTAGGTACGCTAAATTTCGAGGACGAAATTTCTTTTAAGGGGGGTGGTAATGTAACATCCTAATTTTTCCATACACTAAATAATATATCTAGTTAGATTTGAGATTTTAACAATGCTAGTTATTAAAAATTAAATGTTGAAACTAACACTTATAATAATTAATTTATTAATTAATTACTTTTTATATTTATTACTTTTATTCTTCAATTTGAATATCATCGTTTCATTTTATAAACTAAACTTTGAAATTTAAATTGGTACTTAAAACCCTTAACTTTAAGTTAATTAATTATTCATATTATTATTATCATTATTGTTGTTCTTGTTTTGTTATTATTAATTGATTTTATTTTATTTGAATATTATCATTTTACTCTATAAACCAATTAATAAATAAAATAATCTTAAGACAATAAAAATATCAAATAACTATCCTTTTTACTATTTTTATTATTATTAATATTATTAACATTTTACTTTTTATAAAAGAAATATATATCTCATTTTCTATTAATATCCTACATAATATTATGTCATGAAATCAAGCTCCCATACCTTTGTCATAAATTATTTTCACAAAGTCATACTAGAACACCTAAAGCACTATTGATGAAAGATTAGTAAATATTTGATAGAGACATATTTACTAGCAAGAGTTGAAAAGTTGGAAGGTATGGGCAAAAGATGATAAATTATGTTATTTTAATATTTTACAACTAGTATAAATAGGGGTCTCTTCCACCCCATTTTCATTCATTCAATCACAAATCATCTTTCTTACTTCTTTACTTCTTTCCTTCTCTAATTTCTTCATATAGCAATATTAGTTTTAGTTATCGAAGTTCCCACGATATCGGTTCGTAACCTTTAGAGTATTTTGTGGTAAAAGTTCTTCTAAAGTTTCAAGGGAGTTTTATACGTCAAAGTTCTGCCCAAATCATTTTCATAAGTAATCGGTTCTTGGCAAAGATCGAAGACAACACTTGTGGACTTTCAACAACACTCAACAAAAGGTGGGGGCAAGATTTCGTATACGATTGGGACGGTTAGCGTAAAATAACTTAATATATATGTGTGTAGTGGTGACCTAAGCCCTACTAGCGATAAATAATTAAGGAGAGCCTATTCTCAAATAATGATTTTCACAAATCACTAGGCGAGGTTACGCCGGCCTTAATTAATTATCATAGGAATAATCTTTGACAATTTGGTATTGTATTGTGCTTGCATTATTCGGTTAATTTTATAATTGTTTATTTTATTTATACTTGAATGATTGTGATTGATAGATTAAGGAAATAATCGGTTAATGAGAGAAAAACATTGCTAGATATTAAGTAATTGATCCCCATTAACATAAGGAAAGTTGGATACAATGAGTAGTTATATTTGGTTGGGTTCTGGCTAAGGAAAGACTTGGTCGACTATGCCGTTTACAGTCCACCTCTCTTACCTGGGAAGTTAACCATACAATTACCCATTATACAAACTGAACTTATTATGTAAGGACAAAGATCAAATATGGCAAGACATTGGATGGATTTGGTACTCAACCTAAGTATCTAGATAATAAGTATAACTTGAAAAGTTGATACGATAATTCCCCATTATTAACTTAATACTTATGGCTAAGAGTTGCCACAAGATGAGTGAGTGATCATATAGACTTGCATTAAGGAATGTGTAAGTCCACCGCCGTGCGGTATGGGACGCACGAGGTTGATCAGTCGCCTGCAATCCCGACGGGGATTATTATCTATGCATGCTAGGCAAGACAAGGTTCTTGGCCTGAATTCTCAGGGACGATCGACTTATAACACCTAGGCTCCATGTGAAGTTAGGTGGCGTAGCTCTTGGTAATTGGGAGTACGTTGGTGGCATGTGGTCTAGTGATATCTGATCTTGGTAAATGGGATAGATATCATTGACAGCGTTTAGTGGCCTGAGTCAGCATATAGTTCAGGGATGCATTAGAATAAATAAAGTATATGTAATTGTGGGTATAAGATACGCTTGTTTGTATAAATATGGTTTCCATATATATTATTATTTTACACATTCATTCCCACTTTTAAACTTGTACATGAATCTTAGCCCTGTGTCATTTTTGTTTTGCATTTTGGATTATTTTATGACGATCAGACGATGAGCTCGAATCTTGCGTACTTCCCGACAACTCAGAAGGAAAGGATATGAAGTGACGTGGAGATGTGTTACTATAACATCTAGATTGGGAGCTGTTAGTGTTTTGTCAAACGCTAATCACATCCCTACTACTACAGTCAGTATAAGTGTCAGTCTTGTTGGACTTAGGAGGTCCCTTTTGGTATGCTTTCTTTTTGGTTTCCTTTCTGTACTTTTATTTTATGTTTTATCTATGTGGCAAGGCCGCTAGTCTTAACGGTGTCAAACTCTGTAAAATATATTTGAAGCATATGTATGTGAAACAGTATGTTTTTAAATAATTAAGTATTGTCCTTTAAAAATTTCAAATTTTTCTGTATTTTTATAAGGTTTCATTAGAATTCCACTAATGGGACATAGGCTGTCTCACCATGCATGTGGGATCCAACGTCCCCTAGAGAGAGTCAATCCTAGCGCTTGTTTGCTTGTCTATTAGGTGTTTATTTATCGATATTATCTGTTGCTGTTGGGGTGTTACGGGTGTTCTATGATTGAGATAAGCCGGACCTGGGCTCGAGTATGAGTATACACCTAGATATAGTTGCGGAGAAGTAGTAGACGAACCTGTCTGCTGAGCAGGCGCAGTTCCCTACGAAAATTCGCACTCGGACGAGGTTCTCGCAGAGGTGCTCCTTTCCGGTCCTGAGGATCTGAGGGGAGTCCAGACGTGAGGATTGTCGACTCTGGGAACCGATCAATTGGAAATCAGCTAAGTGAGGCCTCTTCATGAGATGACGATGCCACTCCTTCTGGGAATCGTATCATTCCTCATGAAAGTCTGTGACGCTGACGACCGCATAGGATGTCGTACCTTGTCAGACATAGGTCCACACCTGTGAGTGGGGGGGGTTTTTTGTGCAGGAAACTTGACTTCCAACCTACCCGTTATTCTGGTCTTCTTTTCAGAGAACGTCTCCGTCAGCAGCGCAGCAGTATTCAGATTTTGTGTGGGGGCTGTGGTCCCATTGTTTGCTGCATTTTGCATATCATATGCATATCAGTGTTGCATTGCATATCATCCTCCAGCTAGCCAGAGTTCTGATCCAACCTTTGTTTCCTGAAGGTGATTACCCGGAGTTTGGATTGAGCAGCTGTTGATTGTCAGAGACCTACCTAGGGGTTGAGTAGATTTGAGCAGAATCAAGTGTCGAAGTCAGCTGAAAATTATTGGTAGCCATGTCTGAAGGCAATTTCCAGTCTCCTAACACCTTGACAGGGTTCACTATGGCGTCCAACCCTCTGTATGATTCCATGGAAGATTCCCCGCAAGTGAACAACGTTGCTGCAGACCAAGTGGTACAGCCTTCTGTTGAGAGCCAAGGTCGACATGAGCAGTTTGTTGCCCAGAATGAGCGTCCTCCTCCTGTCAGCAATCAAGGTGTTGTTTTCCCTGTGATGAATTACCGAAGAGATATTCCAGCAGCTGGGATGGTAGATCCAAAAGCCCTTGACGATGGTAGAAGACTCCGAGTGTTAGAAGAGCAAATGAAAGCTTTGAAAGCCAAAGATACTGTCAACCTGGATGCTGTAGGCATGTGTTTGGTTCCTGACCTGGTGTTGCCTTACAAGTTCAAAGTGCCGAAATTCGAAAAGTACACGGGAGATAGCTGTCCAAAGCTGCATTTGATGATGTTCTGTCGAAGAATGACTGCGTTTGTGCGAAACGACAAGTTGATGATCCATTGCTTTCAAGATAGTCTGACTGGGGCATCTTTGAGGTGGTATATGCAGTTAGAGAGGAATCAGATTCAGTCATGGATGGATTTAGCCAGAGCTTTTCTGAAGCAGTACGATTACAACCTAGACATTGCCCCTTATCGCATGCATTTGCAAGAGTTGTCTCAAGAGATCAATGAACCGATCAGGAAGTATGCTCAGAGATGGAGAGAATTTGCTGCTAGAGTGCGTCCCCCGCTGTTAGACCAAGAGCTGGCAAGCATGTTTGTGGATTCCCTACAATATCCGTACTTCAAAAGATTGCTCGGAATTCCGGCAAGTTTCTCTGACGTGGTAGCATTAGGAGAACGCCTTGAGTACTCCATAAGAATGGGGAAAATTCAGATTACTTCATATGATCAAGCTGGTGAAACTGAATACCCTTGTGACTATCAGAGCGAAGAAGAAGTTGTGATCAACTCAGTCATGCCAAAGGTTGAATATCCTCGAAGCGAATCAGTGAATTTTGTTGGTTCATCATCTTATCAGAGATCGGTACCTCCCGTGGCTTGTTATACTGAACAGACAGCCGTGCCTGGGGCACTCTGTCAGGAATCTTATGTCGCTTCCATTGCAAAGCAGCAAACTCGTGGCCGAGGTTATCAGAATCAGCGTCAGAATCAGAACAGACCTCGTAACAACTTGGAACGAAGGAAAGCTCCTTTTCACCCAGTGCCTATGCCGTATATCCAGTTGCTACCATCTTTGATTCAGAAGTCTTTGGTGGAGCCGAAAGCTCTTAAGCCAGTTCCAGAACCTTACCCTCCTGGGTATAATCCCCACATTCAGTGTGGTTATCATGGTGGCTCTCCGGGGCATTCGACGGAAGATTGTAAAGCATTTCAGGCGAAGGTACAGCAGTTGATTGATCAGGATCGCATTTCCTTTCGAGAAGGATTTCTGTTTGTTCATCCCTAACTGCTCAGCTGTCTAAGCTCGTGACTCGGAAGGGGTTCCCCAGCAAAAGCCAGTGGTTCAGACAGGCAGGCGCCTCAGCAGTGGCAGTTCTCAAGCTTTTATATCATTTGCATTTGTAGTTTCTTTTCTGTTAGTTACTACCTGCTTTAAATATTGTATGTTTTGAATGGTGATAATAATAAAGTGACTATGCATTTTTCTGAATTAATCATGTCGCTGTCGCTCATTTATGGCATTGCACTGACACTTGCATTTTATTCACTCCATTTTTTCGCTGTGACTAGCAAAGTTAGGAGGGAGGATGACGAAACTAAAACTCATAACCGATGATCGTATGCTTTCAGATAAGACCGTACCGATGACGTACAAGGCATTGTTTCAATTCCCCAAACACTGGAGATATAAGGAGTTAGTCCCTTGTCAACCACTTCGAGCCAGGAAGTAGAAGTTTTTTCGGACTTATAAACCCTCACATCTTAACCCGGGGCAGGGTAGTTGTCAGTTAGCTTGACCAAGCGTTCAAGTCTTGCAGAGGAGTGTTGTCTTTCAAGGACCAATCAGTTTACACCTTTCAAGAGGTCAAACCTCACCAATCAGGAGTGAGACAGTTACAATCCTTTCGGAGCAATCAAGACAACCAGTGTCACACGGCTTTGTTCCAAAAGAAAGAAAGAAAGAAAGCCCGCTAAGTAAAAAAGAAAGAAAAGCTAGAAAGCTAAATACTTAGGCAAAAATCAGGGCATCCCGCTGGACTTCAAAAGAAATCGAAAAATCGAAAAGAACTCAAAATGAGTCAGTCCAGGCAAAAGTTAGGGAATCAAAAGAATGAAAAAGAAGGGATTAAAAAGAAATTTTCCCCAGCAAATCACAAAGTCGTGTACACAGACACCAAAGCGAAGAAGGAGTAACTATCACTCTAGAAGAAAAGCTTGTGAATTCCTTAACTGTGGTTCTTACCATTCAACATACCTCCCGAAGAGGCGAGCGCTTGTGCCAGGTTAACTGAACCTTAGGATCGGAGATCACTACGTAGAAGGGGTGGGTACAAATCAAAATTTGAGCCAAATATCCTTTGTTTCACGAACCGTGAACCCGACCACGATACAACCCTTAAAAGACCTAATTGAGGTAGGGTTAGTCTGAAGCGCATTACGATAAGGTTGAGTAACCTGACTCCTTCTTGACTTGCTAGTTACATCTTTGTTGTATTTTCACTGACCATGTAAGCACTGCGTTTGAACTTTGGTTCCCTCGTCACTCATCATCATATGCATGTAAATGAGTGACAGCTCAAATTTTTTCAAAATCTGCATGAGCACTGCATTAAGATTACCATTCGTAGACAGGCAATTTTAATTGCGGGTTAGTAGTTGACATGAAAGAAATTCCAGCAGGATTAATCAAGCAGGACTGAGTAATCCAGCAGTCTGAACCAGAATGGTGTATGTTGTGAAGCCTTGTGAATCAGGGGCATTATCTTCCAGTAAGTTCAGTATCAGTCAGTCTGAGGACATGTCCTGAAGCTCTAGTTGATCAGGGGCAGTTTTGTTTGAGAAGCAGTTGATCAGAAGGAGTCCTCTCAAGACCCAATCAGGGGCAATTATGCAGAGCACTGAGATTTGAAAGCAGATGCTTCCAATGGATAATCAGATCGGGTTGAGTCGCTAGAACGCTCATTCAGGGGCAAGTCATCGCAGAGAATGTTGAAATCAACTGGGTTGTTAGGTGTTTAATGGAGATTGAATTCTGTTGTCGTGCAGTTGTTCGGAGCAGGTATTCCTAAGAGTTAGATTGGGGCAAGGTGCATTGTAATGGGGCAAGTTGTGCACGCCAATCTTTCTATCCCCAGTTGAGTGCACTGAAGCAAGTTGTTCAAACAGGTATGTTTATCCCCAGCCAGAGTTGAGTATCGGGGAATCATGTCAGTACCCTTATCAAAACCTGAACCTTTCAAATAAGAAGGTCTTGTTGTCGTTGGATCATTATCCTGCAGTTTAAACTTGTTGCGCGTCAGTAACCAGTCGTTTCCAAAGTCCAGTTCTCGCCTGGCAAATCAGTAACCAGTTCTCGTCTGGCCCACCTTCCGTAAGCGTCAGTTCCCGTCCTGGTGCAGTTTATTGTAAGCATCAGTTCCCGTCCTGGTGCAGTTTATTGTAAGCAGCAGTTCCCGTCCTGGTGCAGTTTATTGGTAACCAATTCTCGTTTGGTCACCGTTTCTTCAAGTGTTATACCAGTTCTCGCCTGGTGTACGTCAACTTTCAGCCAGTTCTCGCCTGGTTGTCTATACCTCAGCTCGTTATCCAGTCAGCCCGTCTGGTTCAAAAACACAAAAATCAATTTTCCTAACCTATTTTCCTATCAGTTCTCGCCTGATAGTCTACCTTTGAATGCTAGTTCTCGTCTAGTATTTCCCATACTTTCACTGTGTACATAGTCCATGTTTATTCTAAACCAGAAAAGCAAAAAAAAGAAAAAACCTAAAGAGATCTGACACAATATTTCCCAATGACTCGCATGTCGTCATGTTCCCCGATACGAAGCTCGACGGATACCAGTGCTCCGAGTAATGTTTGAATTCCTTGTGAATATTGTTAAATCAGAATTGCCACTCTTCAGCAGATGAAAGTTGCTTATTATCCCCGGAAGAGTCGAGATGGTATTGCACCAGTATCAGAGTAGGATCAGGAGTACCTTCAGCAGATTAAGATTGATATCCTTGATAGTAGGAGCATTTCCAGCAGTGTGCTGCGCGTAATCAACCTCAGTTTGGGTCAATCCCCGCAGAGCGCAATCAGTTGCCAATGTTTGAAGAAAGCGTCCCCGAGCAGAGTTGTCTTTCTTTCCCCAGTGAAGTCGTCAAGCAGGGTTGCCTTTTCATTTCTCCAGCAGGGCAGTTATCCCCAGCGGATTTGATTTCTCGTTTCTAGCATTTATTTTGCTGAGATGGTTCTGTGACTTCAGGTCATCCCCAGTAGAGTTGACGTTTCCTTCGGCATTTATTTTGCCAAGTGGTTTTCAGACCTGGTGTTCTCTGGCAGCTCGAGCCTGCATTAGCATTTGCATATATAGTCATAGCATTTATACAAGCATATAGCATATCCATGCCGTCTGGGCCTCGCATTTTCAAACAAAACGCATAGCATTTACATGTCGTATAGGACATTGCATCATTTCAAGCATACGCATGTCGAAACATAGACCAAGATGGTTACCTATTGGATTTCGAATTTGTTCACCTGCAGAGTTGTGTGGTTCAGCTTCTTGTCTTCCCCAGCGGAGTGATTCTTCATATTTGATTGTTACGTCAGCATCGGAAAAAAAAAAAAACAACAACAACAACAACAAAGATTGACATATATCAGACTTCTGAAGCTTCCCCCTTCGTCAAAATAGGTGCCAGGCAGTTCCATTCAGAATTCCCCAGGAGAATTGTCCTCAAGTTCGCATTGAACTGTGAGTTGACCAGATTTGATCCCATGAGAGAGATGGGAATCAAGGTGTTTGCTTTACGAAGCATTATTTCAATACTTGTGGCGTCACACAGGTGTTGAAAAGGAGAAGAAAATTTTATCAGAAAATTGACCAGATGTTGCCGTTACAACCAAACTTCAGTTTATTGGAAGCTATTCCTCAAGCAGTTTTGCAGTATATTCTTGCGGTTGGCAAATTTCAGGGTTCCATTTGTATTCAACCGTCATCTACCTTGAATGTTTGAAGGCTGAGCGCTCTTCACCCATTCAGGTCGAAGCCGCTTGAATAGGGGCAGCTGTTGCACCCCAAAATTTGACCAACCGGGTCTCGCATTTGGCTCGATGTTTCGACGCATAACCGCATTCGCATCTGCATATCGCATACATTGCATTTTTCATTTGTTTTGATTTTATCAGGGATCACAGCTCCCGTCTCGTGTTTCAGGTGTTTTAATAGGTAGAATCGATTTTTGGGATATTTCGGTGCCCGTTTATTTTTACCGATTATTTTTGTGTCGTTCGGTGCTCATTTTGTCCCTCTGGGAATTATGGTGATTTTTCTGGATTTTTATAGGATTTTTTAGGGTTTAAATAGCTTTTAAATCATTTTTTAGGATTTAATAGAATTTTTGATATTCTTAATTCTTTTTAAATCATTTTTTAGTATTTTATAGAATATTAATAGATTTAATCCATTTTTAGAATATATTAGATTTTAAATAGATTTTTAGGATTTAATGGATTTTTTTAGAATAATATAGGATTTTCTAGAATATTAATATATTTTTTTAGATTTTAAATAGTTTTAATATGTTTTAATTCTTTTTTTAGATATAGAGATTAATAGTCTTTTTTCTTTTATAGGGTTTAATAAATAATAAAGTCTTTTTAGAATTTAATATAGATTTTATTAGGATTTTGTTAATTAGATTTTTAATATTAGTCTAAATTCAGTTTAGTCATGTTAATACAGTTTTTTAGGGTTTATTGTACTTTTTCGTGTGGGCCTTATTGTCCCCAAATTCACAGCCCAATTCTTTTTTTTGTCCAAATGATTCAGCAAATAAGTCCAAGCAATAATCCAGCAAAGGTCCACATTCGTTCCAGCATATTCCAGCAAACACCAGAAGACTCCAGAAGCTTCCAGTGAGTCTCATCAGTATAAAGCCCAGAAGCGACACGTGTTCAGAGGAGGGTCCCACGAGTTTCACACACCACACTGCCACGTAGCCCTCAACCTTCTCTCTCTCTCAGCCACGCGTGGGACACGCGTCCCACATGCAGAGAGCCACTCCACCGTCCCTCCACCACGCGTCTTCCCAACTCACCTCGCCTGAAAGCCACCGCCGACCGGCCTGCATGGCCGGCGGCCACCACCAACCGTCGCCGGAAAACCTACAAACCCAGAAAACCCTCCTTTCTTCATCTTCCTCCTCAAACCTTCATCTTCTTCCCAACATCCAACCATCTTCATCTTCTTCCCCTCATCTCTAACACCAAATCCAGATCACCAGAAACGCCCTAAAGTCAAGATTCAACCGATCAAAACTTCAAGGTTCAACCGTTCAAACTTCCAGATTCGAAGCTTTCTTCGTAGATCAAGAGTTTCCAGAATCTACAAGATTGTTCGTTGTGATCATCGTCCTCAGATTTCCAGTAACATGAACAGGCAAGAACTCCGTTGAACAAATTTCCAAGACCTTCATCAAACGAGCGTCACCAGAGATTCATCAGGAAGAACGTTCATCATATTTTTCTCTAGGAGATCTTCATCACGATCCAGATCCTCTCAACATTCATCTTCAACCATCATCTCATCATCAACTGTAGACACTTTCTGGAGATTTCTTCAAATCCTCAACATGCGAAGAACATCCTTTCAAGGTCCAAGATCTCCAATCTTCGTCTTCATCCCACAAGTTCATCTCAAGAAGCTTCAAGAACCATCACGCTTCAATTAACCTTCACCGTTCATCCATCAAGAACCAATTCCAGAAACTAGCAACAATCACCATCAAGAGTTTCCAGAAGAGCGAGGATCTTCAAGGCGTATCTTCCGCCATCCTCGTCAGGTCTTCATCCCAGAAGATCTAAAACATCTTCGTCAAGATCCTTAACTCAGCAACGTTGCGATTCGCCAATCTTCATCAATATTGGTGATGTTCTTTGTGTGGAGAAAATTGGGAGGAGACGGAAATGAATTTCAGTCGGTGAGGGGTGGAGTTGAGTCTGACGGCGGTGCAAGCTTCGGAGAGAGCTCAGGGAGGAGTTCGGCGGCTGAGGGAGAAGGAAGGAAAAATTAGGGTTTGGTCGTTCAGAGAAGGAGAAGGAGAGGGTCGTGGGCCTCAGGCCCAGTCATTTTTTGACACACACCTCCCTCCGTTTTTGGCAGTTCTGGGCCTGGGCCCCATTTCTTCATGCGCACCCCCAGTCCAACGATGCCCCCCTCTGTTGGTTTTTTGGCAGCATTTGCTTTGGGCTGGGCCCAACTTTGATTTTTTTTTTACTGCTAAATCACCCCTGTAATCCAGTTACACCCCCCAGCCCCTTTTTATTTTCTTTCTTCTTTTTATTTTTTACTTGTTACACAAAAAAGAAAAAGAAGTGAAAAAGAATTAGAAAAAGAAAAGAAATATTATATAAAAAAAAGAAAAGTATAAAGAAAAATATGAAAGAAAAAGTGAAAAATATTATGAAAAGAATATAGAAAAGGATTATGAAAAAAGGAAAAGGAAATAGTAAAAGAAAAGTGAGAAAAAGAAAAAGGAAATAGTAAAAGAAAAGTGAGAAAAAGAAAAAGAATATAGAAAAAGAAATAAAAAAAAGAGGGAAGAGAAATATTTGTGAGAAAAGAAATAAGAAAAGAAAAGGAGAAAAATATTCATAAGAAAATATTGTGAAAAATAGAGAAAAATATTTGGAGAAATATGAAAAAATATGTTAAAGAGAAAAGGAGAAAAAAGAGAAAAAATATTAAAAGTAGGTTTAATATTTTTAAAGCATTTTCTTTTAGGATACTTCCATAGAGATTATTTTCCGACTTTTAGGATAGCTTAGAAGCCCATTTGTTAGGGGGCTATTTCCATTCGATTTTTCAGGATAGAATAGGATAGCGTTTCCTAGGAGATTTATTTCAGTATCCACTCATTGTAATCATTTTTTCAGAGATTAATAAAACGAGATTTGAGCTGTGGTCCCGTAGTAGCCGAACTACAGCTGCTCTGATTCTTCGTACCAGACGAAGATATGTAGGCATAGGATGCGATATCCTAGCGAGCACACTAACGACTAACTTTTGTTCTCTCGCGGCTGTGCGATCGAGACTTTCCCGCTGACGATTAATTGTAACCTTTTTTTCTCTTGCCCGAGTGCACTTGAGACCAAGCCGTAGCTTTGACCATAGGTTCCCGACCCTGTGAAACCAGTTGTTATTCTTACTGCTGTGTGAGAATGTTTGTCTAGCCGTAGTTAGTCTGAACTACGCAAGGCTCTGATCTTCCATTCAGTGGAAGTACGTAGGCACAAGACGCGAGGTCTTGGCGAGCCAATTTTTCCCCGTAGTCCCGAACTACGTTGACTCTGACTTTCTCTCTTGAGAATACGTAGGCATAGAGTGCGACGCTCTATCGAGTCAATTCCCTTCCTTAGATTTAGCAGCCGTAGATAGATTGTTTTGCATCCAGTAGACAACCCAAGCAAGCGTGGATCCCGTCGAGTACGACGGACGTGAGGGGTGCTAATACCTTCCCCTTGCATAACCGACTCCCGAACCCAGGCTATGGTTGCGATGACCATACCTTTTCCCCGTTTTTTGCGAGGTTTACTTCGAGCGTTTCCTTTCCCGCTCTGAGGGATAAATAACGCACGGTGGCGACTCTTCTGTCAGCCGGCGCCGATTTTCGCAGTAGCGACACCATGTATCTCAAAAAAGCTTTCCATGATCACAAATACTTAAAATTGAGTCTTAATCTCCTTTAATTGCACAGTTGGCTCAAGGTTGACCAGATGAAAACCCTAATTGCAACACCTTCAACAGTGGCTCTTCACACTTAGAACAATGACCTGGCTGAGCTCCATCATGACCCTCAAGGCACTCCATGAGCTATATCCATATACTCTATCCATAATCAAGGCTCCACAACCCATTGATGGACTTCAATTGGTCCTCAGGTTAGAAGGTGAACCACAAGCTGTCGTCCAAACTTCTCAAGAAGACAACCCTCTTCCTGATGACTTTGGTGACCTCTCAAGATTGCACATGACCTCTGGATAGGCTCCTCTTGATATAAACCACACTTGATCCCCTGCCAAATGAACAATGCTATGCTATGCAGATGCTAGACCAATGCAATGTTAATGCAACGAAGCATAAACCAAGTAAGAAAAGGTTAGGCAAATTTTGGGGTGCAACAACACTGATCTATGATGATTCGAATCGAACGGGTATGCGAACATGCAAACAAAACAGCAAACATGGCATTCTGGCACAGTGTTAATCGGTTAACACATGCTGTTAATCGGTTAACCTGTGTAAAACAAGTTAAAATCTGGAAATTCGTAGGTGTTAATCGGTTAACACCAGGCGTTAACCGGTTAACACTGTACCAGAAGTGAAAAACAGCAACAGAAAAAGTTCTTAATGCACAAAATCACTTAATCAAGTGATCCAACAGATCAACTTATCAAATAAGCACGAAATTACACCTGCAAACAAAAAACCAATAGACATGCAAACATGTCTACACAACACAATCACAATTCACACGGATCGAAATCACAAACTTCAATCGAATATGAAAATCATCATGAAAATGCAAATAAGCTCAAAAATGTTATGGATCTAGAATCTCCAACCTTCGAAGCGGAGATTTGCTCCGGTTAGTGTTGATCTTGTTGTAGTCGAGTAGTTCGAACGCTAGAAACCCGGAAAACTTTGAGATCCAAGCCAATTGTAGTTGTACGAACGAAGATCCACCAAATTCGAGTCGAAAAGCTTCGAATAATCACTTCCAACTCCAGCTCCAAAATCAGATCTCAATTTGCACGAAAATGGATAATGAAAATTGATCCAAAGATGAGGATGGATGAAGGTTTATGCTCAAGAATCCATTGATTTCAATGAAAAATCAATGAATTATAATGAAGAAGAGCTTTGAGTGTGGGTTTTAGAAGTGGAGAAGTTGAGAGAATTTGAGAGAATTTTGATCAATTATGAAAAATGAATGTGTGAAATGAGAATTTGCTTCTTTTGGTTTGGAGTAGATCACTTAAATACCATCTAGGTTCGGATCCCAAAGGTTGGGTTTGGACTTTGGATTGGAAAGTTGGTTTGGAGCTAGGCATGGGAATTTGGAGGGAAAATTGAAACAACCAACTTTCAAGAACATTATAGATCCTTCTTTTGGTAAAAATGAGTTTCAAGGTGATCAAATTCGGACCCCAAGTGCAATTGGCTTGCAAAATCACGTACAGGGTAAAATCTGCTATGGTTAACCGGTTAACCATATCCGTTAACTGGTTAACACTGTTAAAATTTCACATGTGGTTTGATTCTCCAATGGTTAATCAGTTAACCATATGTGTTAACCGATTAACACCTTCAAAAATTTGAATTTGGCGCCTTTTAGAGGGAAACCTGCCCGTTTGCCTGTTTCTCACCGTTTTGAGCTCTGCTAAGCATTGACACTTGCTCTTTTATACTATGACTGTGATAATGCTGGATGTAGACTGAATGTTGTCTCCTGATCTGAGCATAACCTGCAAAATAAAATCGGTCGCTCGACCGATGGGCAAAATAAATGTCGTTCTGATGCTCGCTGCTCAGTTGCTTGCACGGGGATGAAACCTGAGCCACGGGAACCTTGATCCCCTGCCTCGAGAACCAATGTTATGCAAAATGCTGATACAATATGAAATGTAATGAAACATAAGATAGGTAAAGAAATAGGTTGGGCAAATTTTGGGGTGCAACAAGGTGTAAGAAGGGATTTATGGGCATGACGCGCCAATTGTGTTGAACAGTCGAGGGGAGTAAGCACCATAAGGGGATGTATGATGTGTGATTTCTAATCATACAAACATTTGGGCAAAGTTTGTATTAACCCAAATTGCCTTGACACCAAGTTTGGCTGGTAGGCTACCAGGGTGGCTTGACTCCTGACAAGGTTTAGTTTATGAACCAACAATCGAGGTGTGAGGAATCGATCCCAAATCAGCTTCGATTCTTCTTCTTGTTTCTTTAGTGGAGCAGGGAAGGACCTGGTGAACCACTCAGGGCCGCATCTTCTTTCTACAAAGGGAGCCATCCTCGGAGTAAACTCGTACCGTTTGTCGAACATATGGATGAAGTTGGATAGGTTGGCTCGAAGAGTATGTACTTCTTTGCTTGGAGTGAGTTGGGCCAAGCGGGGCCATTCGACCCGTCTCTCAGAAACTGAAGATGAACCTTCGTCAACTTCTCCTTTGTTGGGTAGGTTATTTTTAAAAGTAGCATTGAGCCACAGTTGGAGTAGCCAGAAAGGGCCTGACAACAGCAAGTTGCCATGACTTTCAGGGTCCTTCAATTTGGCAGCGCCTTCGCCCAAGGCTTCATAGAGGCTAGTCAAAATCATCTCGCTCAAGCAGATACATCTTTTCAAGTGTAGCTGGTTCGCCAAAACAAGATATTTGCGTGCCACCTACAGAGATTTTGTACAAAACACCCAGCGAGATATCCACGTGGCCAAGAAGGCTATATGTTCCTCATTTTCGACAGAAGTGGTGTTTTTGTTATGATAATGTTGGACGAAGGCTGTGTAAGTATGTTTTGTGCTTGCGAATCCTATAGTGTCTTGACTATCAACTTTAGGATCATAAACTAGTCTGTGGGGTTTTAGACCCATAATGGCGGCTAGATCAAAAAATGTAGGTGTCATCATCCCACAAGGAAGGTGGAAAGTGTTATGGGTGCTGTCCCAGAAAAACAAAGAAGAGGCCAGCATAAGAGGACAGTAAGTAGGGGCGACCTTCGACATTATTATAAGGTCATAGATGCCATTTTCTTTCCAGTCCTGGGCTTTCTCTTGTTCTACTTTCTCCAACCAGTTGAGGTAAAGTTCATAATCCTTGAAATAAGGGGTGGCTTTAAACAATCTGGCTCCATCGTGGAGATACCTAAGGTCTACGTCGAAGAGAGCTAGGTTATCAGAACCAACAGCGGGAACTCTTCCAGAATCCTTTTGCCCTAAAGGCTTGGTGAGTCTGTAGGAAGGAAAGAAGTCGCTAATACTAGAGTAATCAAGACCTAAAGGAGGTAACGGGCCAGAAATTGCTAAGGGTCTACCTGCAATAGTAACTGGGATGATTACCTGTGATTCATAGATGTGGAGCTTTTCTTCTGACAAGGGTTCGCAAACAAACTGCTGATTCTTCACTACTTTAGAACCGCTTAAGTTAGCAAAAGGTGGGAGAGCTGATGCAGAAGATTGCCCTTTGAGCTGTATCTTTTTCTTCTGATGATCGACCATTGTTGAAGTTAGAAAAGGAGTTTTTAAGAAGAAGGAAAATTTGGGGAAGAAGAACGCAAGAGTTTTTGCTAAGAGTTGAAAATGTTGGGAAAAATGATAATACTTGAGGAAATCATTTATATAGAGTATGGAAGACCAAAAGTTTCATCATTGAGTGGCAGAAGTTAGTGGTCCACGTGTGTGTCTAAAATGGAGTGACAGGGGTAGCAGTTGAAACTTACTTCCCCTAGGCTCTGAAAAGGTGATGATGATTTACGATTTTGGTGGTTCCCGAGAAAATCTCCATGATGGCCATGACGTCAGGAACGTGTCTCAAGGTGGCGGAGCAGCTTCTTGCGTGCTTTTTTCTATTTCCTTTTTTTCTCTTTCTTCCCTTTTCATCTTCCCAGACATTTGTTGGCTAAAAGGATATCGGTTGACACGTGTAAGGAAAGTAAACGGCGTCGAAATCAGATGTTGTCAAAAAAATGTGCTTTTCCACATAGGGGATCGAAAAGACATTTTTTGGGGGGCAATTTGTTAGCTCCTAAATTCGACGCCTCTTGCAAAATAAGAAATTTAAGGAGAAACATTAAAAGTTAGCTGGAGGCATAAGTTGGTCGAAGGATGTGAGACAACTAAGGGGGAGCAGTCGAAGCACGTACCAGACTTGAAGGAAAAATCACAAGGGCTTCGACCGTTTTACTGATTGGTAGTTTTTCTGAAGATTTGAAATTCAAATAATTTGGAGGGAATAGTTCCGTTCGCCAGATGACTAAGAGGACACATGGCGCCCTATGAACAATGGATCCATGCATCGTGACAAGTGGCGAAAGATGGTGATATGAGAAGTTATTGGTAGTTATTTCTTGCTATTATAAATAGGAAGTTTTAGACATAGAATGTGTGTGGGAATTTTACTATTGTACAAGTCACTCTTAAACTTACTCCAAGTATCCGAGTGTAGAGAAAGAGAGTATTGAAGAGAATGTACGTGATGTATACACACCACCTTTTACTTTTTCAATGAAGTTTATTTTACTTGTTTAAATTTTACAAAGTTTACTTTATCTTTCTTGCCATCTTCTCCCCTCTTTATTCTCTCTTTACTTCGTCCTCATTCTCAACTTCTTTATTTTAAAACTTGTATCTTTTCTTTGCTAGAACTTTATGTACTTGTTCTCCTGTAGTCGAATAGGTAACCTTTAAAGAACCTTCCCCTGCATATTATTAAAAATGTAAAACTTAGATAAATGTTCAAAGAAAACTTTTTAGCACATGTCCTAGGATCAATTTGATCGATCCTGTGAGTCACCAAAGTTAGATTTGGAAGATCAGCGGTTGTTTTCCGATTTTCAAGGGAAACACACGCACACATACACACACAACGAGAGAGAGAGAGAGAGAGAGAGAGAGAGAGAGAGAGAGAGAGAGAGAGAGAGAGAGAGAAGTGATATTGTGATATCATGAAAAAACGGTGGTCCGCCTATTCTTCTTCTTATGAAGTGTGTGTGTATTTTTAATTTTTAAAATGCAGGATGTATGTGGTGGGTCCGTGTAAAAAATGAAATGAATTTTGTGTTGAAATGGCTCCCTAGTCAAGATCTCAAGAGTGAAAATAAAAATGTCTTTTTTTTTCATTTTAAGATGATAAAGAGAAAGTGCCTCCTGAGAGTGACATTGTGTAGCGTATAAAATAGGTCTTAGCATGATAGTAGCTGCCTTTTACAAAATGGAGTGCAAAACAAAATTACTTTTTGAAACGTAAATATTAAGTATTACTTTAAAAAGAATAAAAACAAAATTTTAAATATTAAAATTAAAAAATGATAAATATAATAAAATAAAATAAACTATTCAAAATAAAAATTTAAAATAAAAATCTGATTATTTAAAATGATTATTAATAAAAAATTAAAATAAAATTGATTTAAAACGAAAAAAAACGGACCGGTATCAGAGTGCTCGAAAAAAAAAATGAATACACCAAAATGATCAGCGCGAACTAAACGACTCGAAAAAAATTAAGAGTTTGGTCAAATTTCAAAATAAATTTTCCCCGGTCAAATGGCTTAAACTAGTCAAAATGCGATCGAAAAGGAGTTGAAAAATTAAAACGAGCACACCAGGTTAAACTACGCGGAACGTAGACTAATATTTAACGACGTTTGCAAGCTCGATTTTAAAACTTTTCGTCCACTGATTTTATGCACGGTTGAATTTTAGTTTGACCGATTCGACTGTAAATCCAACAAGTTTATTTTGGCTGATAAATTGGGCATTATGCATGATAAGATATGCAGATGAAACAAAAAAAGACGGGATCTTAGGGATAAAAATTAGGGTATGACACCTTTCCTGTGTATATAAGTTGCCAAAATCACGTCATTATGACCATAACCGTGCTATAGTTGTCTTCTTATCAGATAAAGTTTTCAAATAATTATGCCATAATTTGATGTGTAATCATCACAACATTCAAAAATTGTGCCACGATCCCTGAAGACCGCAACACAATTTTTCAACTGGAAAACTTTTCTAGTTTGGCTTGCATCGTGCCAAGATGCTCCTAGATTGCTTTCTTTCAATTGATTGTGTTCTCCATGAAACATTGAACAATGCACAACACTATAAAATAAATAAAACAAATCTAGACTCACGCTACAACTTTTTCCCCCTTTGACAAGATAAAAAAGATATAGATGTTAATGAGCCTAAACACAAACAAAAGGAGCAACACATACTATATGTTAAATAAACAAATAAGCTAAACATAGCTAAGAAGAATATACAATATTAAATATCGAATATAGAATATGAAGATAGACATGCTAAATGCAACAAATACGCAATTAGACATGTAACTACGCAGCAAAACACAATTACGTGATTAAAACTTCATTGAATGGAAGATTAAATAATGCATGAAAAAACACAATGATGCTCAAATATACATAATTAATAATACACGTTTAAAAAAATTAAATGCAAATATGAATAATCATACAACAACTTACGAATGATATATGATCGCGACTTTCTATGTCTAATACAATCTAACTGCAAGTGCACAGTCTATCGCGTAGTAATAATAGATATCGATCCCACAGGGACTCGTAATCAAACTAGTGTTCTCGGGAGTTACTATGTTTAGCTAGGTAGAATATGTTTAAGGGAATAAGATTGTCACTAAAAGGGAACTAAGAATACTATTTAGATTATAATTGATTGAATCGATACGTAGTAATTGTGTTCTTCAGGGATTTGATAAATTACTGGTGTATGAAATAATTTTCAAAGTTTATTTAAGCAGAAAATGGAGATTTGAAGACTCTCGTCTCACGATGGTTATTGATGCTAATCATAATCCTAAGGGCCAAACGTACACTTTCGTATCCCGTTCGGGGTTAAAATTATTTTTTGGAAATCTCTAAGTTCTAATTCATTTTAAAGTGCTTTCGCTGTTATTAAAACAAATGCCTAGTGTTCACTATCTGACCTTACCGCAGCTTTCGCTTGTTGGTTCGTATCTTAATTAATTTCCCACTTTCGTGGCAAAACTACTTTTAAATAAGTTCTCACTTTCGCGACGAAGTTTATTTAGTAAATCAATTTTAAACACTCAGACCATAAATTACCTTTTTTGAAAAGAAAGTTTTTCAATTAGTTGTTATCAAATCCCATTCGAATTATTACTACATATCGATTACCTAAGTTTAGCTAGACATGAATTTGGGAAAGATAAAATATAAATAAGAATAATAAATAATGATTTGCATTATAATAAAACTGAAGTCGAACAAAATGAAAACCTGTAAATATGCCAATTGGCCTTTGGGCAGATCCTCCACAGATGTTGGCAGGATTCTGGTCTTTAATGCCAATTTGATCGTACAATAAAATAGATATTACAGAAGAATGAAAATGGGAATACAGAAGAAATAAAGAGAAACGAATAAGAATATAAAACTGGAAAATAATGCTCTGGAAATAAATTCGGCAGCACTTCGTGGTATGAATGCAGCACCCTTTCTGAAGTCCCCTGCTTCCCTTTTTATAGAAGTGGAATCCCAACGGTTATCACTAAAGATGATGGACCTTGAGGCAGATAATTTAGGGAGTAGTGGTCCACTCTGTGGGAATTGGAACTGATCCTTTGACGTGTAATCTGAGTGGGGCGTTTTTGCCTGCATGACGGTCGTCACAAGGTGTGACGGTCGTCACCCGTGTGACGGTCGTCATGAAGCTGTGACGGTCGTCACATCAGCAAAAACAGCTTGCTGTGCTTTTCATTGTATTTTCACTCCTTTGTCGTCCATATTTCATCTGAGATTGCTTCTTTTCTTCATGTTGCCTTGTTTAGACGTGATCGTTGAATACCTGCAAAACATCAGACAAATACACGGAACTAACCCGAAATCGAATCGAAAACGGTTAGATTTTAGTTGAATTATGCATGAAAATATCTATATGATTTCGTGTTATCAAACTCCCCTAAGCTTGAATCTTTGCTTGTCCTCAAGTAAAACATGGAAAAGTCGGCAAGCACGAGGCAGCTTCTTCGTTTGCAGAGTTTGGAAAAACCGGGATTCTTGGTAGGAACAAGACGAGTATCATGACGACACTGGACTACAAGTCTTCGGAGGTCTCCTTTTTATGCAAATCGGTCTCAGTCATGCTACTGTATCTTGGTGTCAAGGTTCTCGCGGCAAGTTCACCATGTTTGTTCTAGCGCAATCACATTAAGCCCGTTGTCCGCACACTTTCATGGCAAGTCGACCTGTTAGTGAATATGATCTCATTTCTGTTTTTGATCTTCTTCATTGATCATAATTTTATGTCATTGATTTTCAATGAGTTTTTTCGTGCTGTTGGGCTAAATGCTCGGGTGAGGAGCACCTAACTTAGAAGGAAACGTGTCTTATATTTTTGGGCTATTTAGCTCTCTTTTCATGATTTTTCATCTTTTTGGAGATCATACACTTATTTGCATCGGTCGCTCGCTTAGAAGAGTTTTAGGATGGTGCTGACTGCTAGTATAAACTACTTAGGGTTGAGTTTGCGTAGACACTTGAGACTTTGGTACACGTAGGTAGTGAAACTGACTCGCATAAACTAGAGATCTAAGGTGTCTGGACGATACTGGTTTTGTTAGAACTGTCGTTTCCTCGGAGTTTCAAAACTTGTTTTGAACTCAGGTGCATTCTCGTGGTGCTTTTGCTTTTGAGGAACAAACTAAAATTTTTGTTTACGTTGAATAATGTGGGGATTGTTTGCGTAACGGGAAAAATATATAGACGAGCTTTATTTGCTAGAAATAGAAAGTGTTAAAACTAAAATTCAAAGTGCAGTGAAATGGAAATAAAGAAAATAGAGGAAATTCAGAGTACAGTGGAATGGAAATAAGGCTCCGCTCCCACACTATCTCGATCAGTGTCCTCACTGATTCTTGAAGCATGCGAGAGGGAGATACAACTGAAAATGAAAATACAAATAACTGAAATATAGTAAACAATGAAGGAAAAAAATGAAAATCTAGTCACGGCCTCTGTCACGTCCGCGCTGGCGTCCTCTGGCTCTGGCAAGGGCTACTCTGTCCTCATAGCTCATAGCTCCAGTGTGGTAGACGGTGTCTCGGAGTCCTTCGACCTGCAAGGTCAGATTCGCTAGGCTCTCAGTGATCGTAGCTTGGCCGGTGTGAAGTTGTTGCATTTGAGTCCGGTGCCAAGCTTCGAACTGGTCAGCTCGCTGATTCTGTTGCTGCAGCATCGTGAGTATCTGTGCCTGCTGGTCTAGGGAGCGGCGGAGGTCCTCTTCTGTATAGTCTGGCACGGGATGATGACGGCGGCGGCGGGAGGATGTACCTACGGGAGGAGGAGGCTGCGATGCCTCTGGCTGCTCGGACCTGTCCAACTCAGCTTGGATTTCATCGTCGGAACCGTGAGTGTGGTCCTGAGTGGGAGCAGCGGCAGCAGGAGGGGAAGTGAGGTCGAACAACCAGTTGGTACGGTCCTCTGGATGGATGCGGGTGCGGGACGGAAGGATGATGCTTCGGACGGTCTTGCCACGCACAACCGGATGGTATTTGCCGTCAGCTCGGGAGCGCATGAAATGGGAGGCTCTGCAGTGGTCGGTGTCTAGGAACACCGAGGGGATGTAATGGAGGTGCTGGAGGCGGTCGCCAAGGTTCAGCCCAAGTGCAATAGCGGTGACAATCCCGCCAAAGTAGAATGGCTTCGAGCCACAGTTGCAGTTGGCCTGAATGTGAGCCAGCAGAAACGGGGCAGCGTTGACAGGTTCATTGTTGAAGACGCAGTGAAGAAAGAAGAGCTCTTTCGAGTTCACTTTGTGGTTGCTGTCTCTGGCGAAAATAGTGTTGCTCAGCGCTCTGTGAAAGTACCGGATGGTTGGGTTATGGATATGAGTGGCGTGTAGGGAGTCCCAACCATCGGCATTGAGGCCGGTCAACTGATACCACAGCGCGAAAGCTTCGTGCTGGAACTGATCGGTGATGCGGCAATGAGCGTTGTCACCGCGAGGTAGCTGTAGGATGCTGGCAATCTGATTTTGATTCACCTGATAGTTGACGCCAAACATCCGGAAGCAAGCGGCACCTGAATGCTGGTTAAGTTCGCCGCTGCTTGTGACGTAAGTGAACGAACTCAAGAACTCAAGAGTGAGTTGTTCGTACGTTGGTTGTGGGTTGGTGCAGAGGTTCCAGATGCCTGCTCTTTGAAGCATCCAGGTTAAACCTTCAAGGAGTCCGAGCTCCGTAAGCGATGGAAGGTGCGGATAATGAGTCGGCTGGAGTGACCTCTGATGAAATGCGATGTAGTTTGCTCATTGTCTTTCGCCTAAGTCTCCTTCACTGAAGGTAATGTTACTGATATCTGGGGTTTCTGCATTCCTTGCCATTGTTGGAAGATGGAGAGGTTTCTGAGGTTTGGGGTTTTTCTGCAGAGAGGGAAAAACTGACAGAAGTGTGGTTTGGAGGTTGAATTTGGAGTTGAAATTTATAGTTCAATATGGGGAGGACGAAAATTCGTAGTGGGGTAGGAGTTAGGATGATTGAAAGTGATAATGGGGGAAGTGGAAGAGAACACGAACCCTGTTTTATCAGATATCAGTTTTTGACTGCGTGACGGTCGTCACCCGTGTGACGCTCGTCATGAGGCTGTGACGGTCGTCACAGCAGCAAAATCTGCAGAACGCAGAATTTTGCTTTGAGGGCTGTCATACCCCAAATTTTACCCTTAGATTGGCCGTTTTCATTTCGCATTTCATCTTATTTTGCATTTGCATTGTAACTAATCGTTAACCAGTTTGCTCAGTCCGTTGGTTTTTTAGAAAAAAAATCACATTGTGCGCAGTTTAATTGGTGAAGGGAAAAATGGTCATTAATGTGCAGTTTGCTGACGATTGATAAAGTAGAGCGTCATCAAGAATCCCTCGAACAATTAGGGTTCCCATATCCGATTATGTGGCTTAGTTGAAAAGGAGGACGGTTTTGACGTCATGTTCCTTGTGGCACATTACATTTTGTTCCCGAGTAGAGATTTAGCCTTCAGACGGATTTCGGAGGTGCCTATGGATTCATCAACTATAGGGAGCTTAATGCATTGAGATGTAAACGGGTTCGAGTTAAACCGGTGCGAGAATTTGCTTTGTGGGATTTATTCTGACAGATACGCGTTTTCCTGTTTTCTGCTGGTCAACAATCGAGTTTTAAAGGAACAGTGGAATTTCGGAGCGCATTGAATTTATAATGGATATCTGTTTGTTTTGGGTCATAACTGTTAGTTGAGCTGATTCAGGTTTCTGAGTTAAAGCAGTCAAGATGTGTTTTGAATGTTTCATACGAAAGACGGTTCGTTCTGCCGCTTAAAAAAAATTTCGTTGCTTATCTGTTCAAGGTCATATTCACTGACTTTACTATCAGACATGAATTAATTTGCAAAGGGATAAATCAAGTTTAGCAGTTACAGAGAATTTAAACTGGAGGAGTTGATAAATTGACAAATTCGGAGTTGGAACGTCATGGCTTAATCGAACATTTTTCATTGGGTGAATTTAATTATTTGAATTTATTTGATGAACTTAATCAGACGGGTTCTAAACAGATGGAATTTATTCTGATAAGTTTAACCGGGTGATGGAATCGGATGAATTTATTGACATGAATATGATCAGACAAAGCTTGATCGGGCAAGCTTATTCAATTGAATTTATCTGGAGAAGCTCGATCAGTAGATTTAATTAAAAGAATTTAATCGTTTTAGTCTATTTGGAACAATTTAGCCGGGTCGAGCTATTTAAGTGAATTCAACCGTTTAAGTTTAAGTAGAGGAGTTATTGGGAAATTTAATCGGACGAATTTAATGAGTTAATTTGAATCTGTTGATTTGGTTTGTATGGATTTAAGCAGATGATTTCAATTGGATGAGCTTAATTGGAGAAATTTAATCGGTTAAATTTAATTAGTTAAATTTGATTAGTTAAGTTTAATCGGATGAATTAGTCAGTTTAGTTTGGTGGAATGAGATCGAAAAAAAAGAGATCGAATTTATATATTGAATTCTATTTCTATTTATTTATTTTGAATGAAATTATAAAAGAATAATAACAATTCTTCCATAAATTCCTTTGTTTCAAAACAGCATCAAAAACAAAAATCATCAGAAAAACGTAACAGTACGAATCCAGGCCCACAAAACCACAATAATATAAAACCAACCCTAGTTTGTTCCCATCAGGACTCCTTTTCTCATTCAATAACCCAAGACACCGTCAATAAATTGGCCTCCATTACACAAACCCTTCAAGAAAAAAACGGCGACTACCTATTCAACCGGAAAAAAATTCCTTCAAACTACACAACTCATTTTAATTTTTCATTCACCGCAGAAATAACAAAGCCCCACGGTGTTACAACAACAACTGGATTCGTTTCCTGACGAGAGTCTTTCGCCGCAGTTGTCTTTTCATTACGCAATGACATTTGATGGTGTTAGCTCTCGATGTTGGATTATGGACGAACGACATGATTGGATTTCGGGCAGTAGCAGCGGCGAGATTGCGGTAGCATAAATTCTGCGGCAGCCCTTTTCGACAGCAATATTGCAGCATCGACATCTACAACGATTCAATTTTGCGACGTACCGTGACTTCAATCAGCCTCACGAGTTGAGATTAACCTGTTAAACTTCACTTGGTAACATTTCAATCACATGGCTTTATATTTCTTACATTTTGTTTTGAGTTTTCATTGTTCAGATGATCTGCTGTTGTTGCATACAAGTTCGGTTTATTAGAGGCCGATTCGGTTTTACGCTGTTTGATTTTGAACACATTCGATTGACCGTTAATCTCGTCGCGGCAATTTCACATAGTTGTTATTGAAAGCTATTAGCTTACAGGTACTGATATTTGATATATGCTAGAATATAATATGCCAGGAATACAAGATGCTAGCATTTCATGGTCGATTGACCGTTCATCCGTTTCTTATATACTATTGTTTGGTATATGATGGAGTTGTGTTTCAATAATGGATTTAACATTAGTTTTTCTTTTCATTTTGTTTATATATATGTATATATTTTTGTTTTACTAACTAATCAATTAATAGAATTATGTAAAGATAATTTAAAAAAAATATTTAGTTAACTTAACTAAAAAACGTTCTTAAATTTAAATTTTAAAACTTAATTAAAAATAAAAACCAAAAATTAACTCTTTTCTATATTTAAAAACTAACTTTTTTTTAAGTGTAAACCAAAAACAATTTTTTAAAAAAAAATTAACTCTTTTTTTTAATCAAAACTAAAAACTTCCTTTTAATAATTAGCACTAAATTTCCTTTTATAAATAATGAAAAACCAAAAAAATTTATATTAAAAATTAAATTTTTATTTTTATTTTTTAAAAAAAATTTAAATTAAGATATAAAAAAAATACTATTAAACAATAATTAAAAAACTCCAATTTGCATCTTTGATTTATTTTCGTCTAACTCTACTAACGTTCTCCGTTTGTGTTTTTGCAGCTGGTCACATTTTATTTCATTTTACTTTTAGTTAAATTTTTTATGATTATATATGTAATTGTTCCTCGGTTGTAATTCGTGCGAATCAATTGTCGCATTATTTTTTCCGCACTTTATATTTCGTTATTGTATGCTTATTTATTTTCCTCGCATTTTATCATTAATTTTGTCACCCTCCGAAGGAATTAGGTAACAGTTTGACCGCCGAGTCAATACCATAGTTTCAACCGTTTCAAACCCTAGTAACCTAGGTGTCCCGCCGTGGACGAAAATAACCTTTACCCTAGCTTTTAGGTCAAAGAGCCGCCGTGCTCTGTTTAGGGTTTCCCGCCGTGGAATTCCTAATTTACCCTTTCATTGCAATTTACAAATTCAACCTAGAAAATAGGAGTTCAACAACTCCACGTAAGCGTGTCCTTAAGATATGTTTACTCCCCTTGAAACCTTGACCACAGTCAAGAAGTTTCTAACCTCCCTTTCGAGGGGAACTACGATTACTCTGATTCCATCCCCATCCAGGATACGTAGGCACAAGATGCGAGTCTTGCCGAGTAAACTTAGGACTAACCCTTAGGTCTTTTAGGTCACGTTATCCCTTAGCTCAATATATACATCAAACAAATAATAAAATAAAAAAGCATACAATAAACAAAAGGTTCCTGTAGAGTACTACAGAAGTTTAGGGTGCTAGTACCTTCCCTAAGCTTAACCAACCCCTTACCTAGGTCTCTCCCCGCATTGTGTTTACGATGCAAAAATAGGTTTTCCCTCTTTTGACCTTTTCCTTCGGATAAATCAAAGAGCGGTTGTGAATTAAGAATTGTGATTCAAATTAATTAATAATTTGATATCCTATTTCCACCGCAACAGAAAATGGCGACTTCACTGGGGACCGCCATAACTTTTAAGGGTTATCCCTATTTTGTTTATTGTATGATATTTTTTATTATTTATCCTCTTGTATATATTATTATTGTGCTTTGCTTGTGGGGATACCTGTTATTGTGAGATAAGTCCTAACCCGGACTTGAGTGACCTTATTATAGGAAGGTGAGATATTCGACGAGGCTTGCCGGGAGTGAGTCCCGACCAAGTCGACTCGAGAATCACCGCTCAGTTGAGACCCTTTCGAAAATGGTTCGGTTGATCGAGTGCAGTCGTGAAAACTTTTACTATTTTCGGTTGGAGTCTGTGATATTGAGGACCGTAGTTACCTTAACACCACATTGGCCTTATGTAGGACGTAGTGCGGGAACTATGTGGGAGTAGTCCTACAATGGTTGCTACGCGATACTACACTCAAAAGAGGTTCTCTTGAGAATATTATTGACCTCCGAGTCAGTTGGAAAGTTGATAATATCCGAAGGATGGACTGATGACTTTGGGCACTTCTTTAGAACCCTTGTTCTGCTGGTACAACTAACCGTAGTACATACCTTATGGGGATGGGTAGACCCTAACTCCTTGCACATACCTTTAACCTAGGACTTGTGAATATATGTGCATTGCATCCATTAAAGCATCACATTGCATTACATTTCATGGAATTCGAATTTTGTTTATGAATATTGCAAGATTATGGATTACAATTGAGGGAAAACTTTGAAATATACTTTTAAAAGTCTTAAGCTAGATGACCTAAGGAAGCTAGGATCTTTAATCAAAGATCAAGAAGGATTCTGTAACCGGTATGGAAGATTGTTATCTCTGTTGGAATATAAAATGAACGGAGAACTTCTTTCGATTTTGCTACAATTCTATGATCCCGACTACCATTGCTTCACATTCCCCGGTTATCAGCTATTACCTACTTTGGAAGAATATTCTCAGCTCGTAGGGTTGTCTATTTCGGATAAGACTCTGTTCCCGGGACCCTAAAGAACAAGACTGTTGCTAAAGCCATATGCTTGAAGGTATCCGATATCAAGGGCAATATGATCACTAACAATTGTGAAGACTTTTCCAACATACCCTTGTTTGGTTTTGATGAAGGATTTATTTTCCTCTAACTCTAGATCTACCTTTTGAAGATAGGCTCATCCTCAAAAAGGCCCAACTAGAAGAGCAGAGCAAGGGGCAGAACAGGAAGCTTCCTTAGGGTCATTATTAGCTTTTATTTAGCTATTATGCCAAGACTTTTCTAAGAATATTATTTGTAATCCATTTTTAATTAATAAATAAAATTTCTTTGTTATTCTGCAATATTCGTAAATATTTGAATTCCATGAAATCATTCCATTTGCATTTCGCATTTTTGCATCATATTTTTGCATCACATGTGTCTCCCGGTTTCTTATTCTTGGTTCTCTCGCCTGTCAGTTTCGTCACCCTGGGTCCTCCACATCAGTACAATACTAGAGCCCAAGCTCGAAAAAGGATGGAAGAACAAGCTCAAGAGATAGACCGTGTCAGTCATGAACTCGAAGATCTTCGAGAAAGTGTGGGGCAGATTATGCAGATGCTACAAGCTCTTAATGCAAAGCTGGATTCTCAACCCACTGTTGTTTCTGAGATCACCCATACTGTTGTGGATCCTCAACCAGCCGTTACTGTTGCGAATGTACCTCCTCATGGTTTTCAATCCAGTTTGGTGCGTCCTACCATCGCTCAAGCAGTTCGACGAGTTACTCCTCCGAAGTGCAAAACTCTGAGCTCTGACCACCATAAAAGAGCTACACGTCCGAGGAATCACTTGATGGTTGCTCATCAACATCAGCAGAATTATGCTCAAGGTTATCCGGTTCAGCATTCTCCACAACCCTATGTGGCTACTGTCGCAACTCCTGTCAATCCTCAATTTCTTACATATCAGCCTGTGCAACCGGCTCCGGTTTATCAGCATCCGGTTTATCAGCCTGCACAAGCTCCTGTCAACTGTCAACGAGTGCCCAACGCTCCCGTGTGCCAACCATCAGAAGAGACGATACCTCGTCAAAATAGGAGACCATACAAGCCTTGTCCTCCGATCTCAATGACGTTCACTGAGTTGTATCCTTTCTTAGTGTAACAAGGTCTGGTTGTTACCCGAACTTTGGATCCACCTCCCAATCCGGTACCTGTCGATTATAATGCCGCCGCTCATTGTTTATTTCATGAGGGTGCGCCTGGTCACGATTTGGAAGGATGTTACGCGCTTAAGAATATTGTCAGAGATTTTCTAGAAAAGAAGGTCCTGTCTTTTGACGATCCTCAGCCGAAAGTCAAGACTCCTCTCAAGGCGTCCCAGGGGCCAGAATCAAGCTCTGCAAAGCCTGTTTTCAACATATCTCAACCAGTGACGAATATGGTGAATCAGCCGAAGCCGGTAGTTCTTCAGATGCGTAGTCCTTTTCATTTCAGCAATCCTCAAGATGATGCGACCCCGATCAACAAAGAATCTGGGAGAGTTATTCTGAGTGAAGATTTGAAGACCGATAATGAAGTAATGACAGACGTAGCTGGGGCAAGCAAGACGAACCCTTCCCGCGAGGCTCCGCTAGAGGAAACCACTACCATGCCAGTCTCAGACGCAAAAACTTCATAAACACATCTTGAAGGACTTTGAGACATTACATTTTGATTATTTATATGTTTATTTTCTTTGATTAAGCATAATTATCATGTACAAACTTGTTTATTTTGGAATAATTGATGTAATGCATGTTTGTCTTGAATAAATCCATTCGTTTCACTCATTAAAAATATTTTTCATAAACTTATAATGCCAATTTTACCCGATCTCTTGTTTGATAGAGAATTGGGAGGAGGATGATGAACCAAAAACATCAAATCTCTTGTCGTATGCTTCCAATTGAAACCTGCTGATGATGTAAGGCATTGTTTCAAATCCCAAACACTGGAGACATAAGGATGATAATCCCTCTTTAACCCCTTTGAGCCTTGAAGTAGGAGTTTTCTTCTTTTCCAAATTAAAACCCTTATTTTAACCTGGGGCAGGGTAGTTTTTCAGTTAAATTGATTGAGCGCTCAGACTCTCAAAAAGGAGGAGCGAACCTTCGAGAATCTATCCTTAACATTTTAGGAAGTTAGAAGTCCAGGACTAGCCCTCTAATACTAAAAGAGTGGGGCATGCACAAGCCTTTCAAATGAGTCACACGACTTACTCAATAAAAACAAAAAAATATAGCCCGCTAAGTCAAAACCTATGTGTTGCACCCTAAAATTTGCCCAACCTTATTCACTTGGTTTATGTTTCAATGTCATTAGCATTTGCATATAGAGTCATGTACATAGACCAACCATCTGCATAGCATAAGCATAGCAAGTCATTCAACAGGGGATCAATCATTATTCTCATCTCTAGAGGCCTAGCAAGAGGTTATTATCCTAATTCCATCCTACTCAAGTCATCAGGAAAGAATTTGAAAGCAAAGAGTTCAGCAGATCAAGCCTTGAGTCCATCTCCTAGCTGAGGGTGTCTGAGGATCAACAAGAGGGTTATGAGCTATGAAATGAAGACATGGAGAGCATCTAGACATTTTGAGAGACTTAAAAAGTCATTTGGAGAAGGAAACAAGTCATTGATGAGAGCACAAGAGCTATAGTTGAAGACAGTCAACTAGGGTTCCATCTGGGTCAACCCTAGGTCAACCCTAGGTCAATTGACTGACTTAAGAGGGCATTCAAGTCTATTGGAGAGATGTGGGGATCATTATTTGATATATAAAGAAGGATATGGAGATATGACAAGGAGAATTCAAGAGAAATCAAGGAGAAGAGGAGTTACTAAATTAGGGTTTCTCTGTAAAATCCCCTAATTTAGGTCAAATTTCCAAGCAAGATAAGTCAAAATGCTAGCTTCAAATGGCTTCTTGGCCAACATGAAACTTGTAGAGGATCTCAAGACCTTTAATTTGAGTGGTGGAAGACCTCAAGGAGATTTATAGAACTCAAGTTATGGTCCTTGCAAGTTACAGGTCATCTGGGGTGTCTGAATTTTTGTCTGTGAAAGTGACTTGACTTCCAAGCTAGTTTTGCCCCTCAAGGAGATTTCAAATGAATTCTTGGTCAACATAAGAATTGTTCCTCATTGTCTTAGCTTTCTAGAATGGTATGGCATGCCTTCATATGATGTGGAGAACTCAACTTATGGGCTTGGCAAGCAAAGGGTATTTTGGGCATTTGTGAATTACAGGTCATTTTAACCTATGTCCAAAACTCATACAAGGAGGCCTCAAATGGGAAATTGTTCAACATGAAACTTGTTCAAAATGATGTTTTGAGTGCAACCAAGTGGTCATGAGCGTTTGGATTGGCTTGTATCACAAAGTTGCTAAAAATGGCTTGAAAAAGGACATTTGTCAAATGGTTCAAAGTAGGGAAATTGGCATTTTCAAGTTATAGGTCCAAATTGCACAATCCAAATACTCATTTTAATTGGAAAACATGTTTTAGAGAGGTTGGCGTTATTACATTTCTTGTTTGAGGTCAGAATCATGGAGTTCCTTTGTAAACCTATTGCTTGAATTACAAGTCACTCATCCAAAATCCAACACAAGCCAATTCAGGCTAATTCATTGGTTCCAACATGTTCACCAAGGGCCATATGAATGAAAGGGATGAGTTTAAGCTAACTGAAACATGGATACACGACTGATGAGTATGGAATTTTAAGAGGAAAATCAGTTTTGTGAATCAAGCTGTTTGGGCTTTAAAAGTGGATCAAAAGCCCATGATTGAGTCATATATAAGTATTAGAATGAGTGCAGATAAAAAAGGTTGGAGAATTCGAGTTGAGGAGAGAGTTGGTAACTGAATTTTCAAGGTTCATAACAGAATTCGGTTTTGGAGATCAAGGCTTGATCAAGCACAATTGAGGTGTGGAAAAGCTTCTCATAGCTTCACTGAAGGTGTTTGAATCATCGTGGAGCTTGTTTTGTGCCTCCAAGTACCTCTGTTAGCAAGATTTTTTCAGGTATGTAACTTCCATTTTCTACACCATTCTAGGCTGAATTAGGTAGAACTCTTCATGTGGTTAGAATCTAGTATGAACAAGGAACGTTTCTGGATAGGTTTGATAGCAATTGTTGATGTTTGATCATGGAGTGTGAATTCTGTTAAGAGTTAGTTAGTCATGATCTTGACGATTTAGGACAAGTGTGATAGTGGAAATTGATCCGTGAAACATGTAGATTAGATCAATACCTTTGGTTTTAAGAATTGAGTTGATCAAGAACTTGGTGCATTCTGAAGATTCCATCGTCTTTTGATTTGGAGTGAGATTCAAGGAATTCTGAGGTTAGAATCATGATCTACGTGAAAAATCGAGCAAGATGATGTAGGGTTTTGTTATGTTTGATGACCTGAAAGTGGAGGCTCACCGGAGAAGACGGTGGTTTCCACCGTGAACCACCGTCTGGTAATTTTGAGGTGGCCTGAGTTATTTGGAGAAGATGATGCCATGATCGTTGGATTCACATTTGACCTTTGACTGGAACCAAGAACGGATGGCCACGATTGGATTTGGAAGAGAGACTGAGTTTGTGAAGCAAACGCTCCGTTTCATTTAAGTTTCGTTTGGGCCTTGGACTCAGCTTGCTTTCCACACCCTACCTTGAGGCCCACGTTGGATTTGAACTAGGAATCATTGCTATTCAGCACACACTTTTTCCATTTTCCTGGGATTTTCTTATTTTCGTTTTGGGCTTAGTTCCGGGATGCTAAGCGCGCCCCCCTATATGTGGCCCATTCTGGATTTTAAACTGAGCGAATTTCTTTTCATACCCCCTCCCTCATTTCATTCATTTTATTTTTCTTATTTCATTTTAATATTTCATCAATTTTCATAAATTCATAATAAATCCATAAAAAATGCATTTCACTTCATTCTTTTTACATCCTTTTCATTAAAATGTCTAGAAAATTTTCATCAAATAAAATTTCATTTTTAGTTTTATTTCATATTTTTTTACATATTTTCTAAATAAATAGCATATTAAATAGATCCATTTCATGCATTATTTTTATGATTTTTGTTCTCTCACATGCTTTAATATTTTTTGATCATTCTTTTCATATTGTTTAGATGAGATGTTAAGCTTGTAGAAATATTTTATTTCCCATTTTTAGGAGTTAATTTTAGGTGATTAATAAATGCTTGAATATCATGAGCAAAACTAGGGTTTTTAGGTGACAACTTAGGAAGTTCAATTTTCTCCCTTAGGACTTAGGGTTTGAATAGATTAGTTATGGGACTATAGGGGCTATGGGTAGCTATTAGATCCCTTAGAAAAAATTAGGACTCCCCTACTGATATTATTACTGTCTGTATATCTGCTGTCTGGTGTGGTGTGCCCTCTGGGGATTGTTGATTGTTTGATTGGGTATTGGGTTTGTCTGGGGCCCTGGGGAAGCTGAAGATTTGTGGAGATGAAGCTATTGGAGATTCAAAGGCTGAAGATCAACTGTCAGAGTTGAGGAGGAGTTTCTTGCTGTCAGTTGCTGAGGAGACTAGGGTTTAGGAGCTAGGCAGAGCTCTAGGTTAGAAAGCTTGTTTCTCAAACATGGATTGCCTTGTCTGCATCCATTCTTCTCTGTGATTCAGAGTCTCTCTAAGACACTCACCCCCTTCCTTTGGAAGGCTTGGTGATAGTGTCTATGAGATAGAACTCTTGAGAGAAAATGTCTCTTGTGTTAGAAGCAGTCTGTTCACCACCTTTGGTAGTCAACTGATTGCTTAACACCCGATTCACTCTGGTGACTGATCCCTCATCCTGGAGGTTTGAGCTTGAAGAAAAGCCATTGCAGACGGAAGACTGATGATCAAAGCCCTTGTCTGAAGGCCATGAAGATGGGGATTGATGCTTGTGGAAGCCTGTAGCTGATTGGAGATTACTTGAAGCCAGTTGTTGATTTAGAGCTGCTGATGCTGTTTCTTTTGCTGTATTTCATTTGTTGATGTATTGATTGGTTTTCTGAACTGTATTGTTTGCTGTTTACCCCGTTGGGTTGAAAGTGAAGCCTGTTCACTTTTGCCTATTGTTTTCTAGGTTCGAGGTTGAGTGGGACTCCCTTGCCTCGCTTGTACTGTTGCATCCATGCATTTTACTGTTTTACTGTATATATCTGTTATTGTTTCTGTTTCTGCCTATCCCGTAGGATCTCTGTTTCTCTCTGTGCAAGAGAGGAGCATGATAGACACTAGGTCTTAACTCATGCATGATAACATTAGGTTAGTTTGTTTCCCTTCGCAACCGTAGGTTAGAGTTCTGTCTGTTTCTTTCTCAAAACAAATAGAAAAACACATAAAGATTTCAAACACAATAAAAGACACTTCTTTCGTAAAAGAATGTGAACTCATCAAAACGTCATTTTTGTCCGCTTGGACTGCTAATCAGAAAAACCTTTTTCAGAAGGAATAAAATCAACCAAGACAAGCTTGTGTCGTACGTGGCCCGAACTACGTTTGCTCTGATCTTCCATGCAGTGTGGAAGTACGTAGGCATAGGATGCGATATCCTAGCGAGCAACCTTCCCCTCCTTTCCCGTAGGTAGGCGAACTACGTTGACTCTGATTTCTCGTTCCAGACGGGAATACGTAGGCATAAAGTGCGATACTTTGCCGAGTCTTTTTTATTTCCATTTTATTTTCTTTTTCACCCTTGACCTATAGTTTAGATAGAATAACAATCCATACCCGAAAACAAGCGTGGATCCCGTCGAGTACGACGGACGTGAGGGGTGCTAATACCTTCCCCTTGCGTAACCGACTCCCGAACCCCGGTTTTGGTTGCGATGACCATACCTTTCCCGTGTTGTGCGAGGTTTACTCTGAGCGTTTCCTTTCCCTCCCGTGGGATAAATAACGCACGGTGGCGACTCTTCTGTTCAGCCGGCGCCGATTTTCGCAGTAGCGACAGCTGGCGACTCTGCTGGGGACCCAACGTCCCCTGGCTGCTAAGGACTGCGATGGTTCTTATGCATTTGGGATCCAACGTCCCTTGAGAGAGTCAATCCTAACGCTTGTTTTCCTGTCGAGGATTTTGTATGGAGTTATTTTATATTTCTAACCTTGTATTTTCAGCTTTATGTATTGATTATTATTGCTGTATTTGGGGCGTGACGGGTGTTCTGATATTGAGAGATAAGCCGGACCTGGGCTTGAGTGCACCTAGACTTAGAGTAGAAATTAGTGGGCGCCCGCTTGCTTTGCTTGCTTTGGTGTCCCATGAAATCTACACTCAGACGAGGTTCCTCTGGTTGGCCTCCTGCCCCTTCCTTTGGTTGGCGTGGGTTGCTGGTTAGTTGGATTGTCGACTCTGGGGACCGATCATTTGGAAGTTGGCTGAGTGAGGCCTCTTCAGGATTTGATGATGCCACTCCTTCTGGGAATCGTATCATCAACCCTGAAAGTCTGTGACGCCGACGACCGCATAGGATGCCGTACCTTGTGCCAGTTATAGGGCCATCCACCTGTGAGGGGATTCAGGGTTATGCAGGTAACTAGACCTCCAGACTACCGTTTATTTCTTGATCAGAGATCTTGGTTATTTATGGAGATTTATTCTGAGGTCTGTCAGAGACCATGTGGAGATTTATTCTGAGGTCTGTCAGAGACCATGTGGAGATTTATTCTGAGGTCTGTCAGAGACCATGTGGAGATTTATTCTGAGGTCTGTCAGAGACCATGTGGAGATTTATTCTGAGGTCTGTCAGAGACCATTTAGAGATGTGCTACGAGGTCTGTCAGAGACCAATTATGGATGTGGTTTGAGGTCTATCAGAGACCAGTGAGTTATGGTTTGAGGTCTGTCAGAGACCAGTGTTGGAGTTTTATTTTAGGTCTATCTGAGACCAGGGTTTGATGACTTCTGGACGGTCTATCTGAGACCTTTCTTGATTGGGTTTAGGCTATGCAGTTGCAGCTTTGGTCCCTGTTGAATGTTACTTGCATTGCATCCTTGCATATCCATTATCATTTGCATTTCACTAATGTGTGTCTGTGCTGCAGGTGCATTTGCATTTCCCTAGTTCTAGTGCCCAGACTTCTGAGGTTTGATCATGACTAGCCTACGGAGAACGGTTGCTTACAAATTGCCTACGCCTGATATTGTTCCTTTACTGGGGTTGATCTCTCTTGCTGATGAGGGTGTTCGTAGGAGTTTCCGGATGAGTTATGGTAGATTATTGAGATTGGTGTGCAAACCTACAGAGGTAGAGTTAGATGGGTTGTATGCTTTGATGCAATTCTACGACCCTGCTTTGAGGTGTTTCACGTTCTCTGACTTTATTATGGGGCCAACTCTGGAGGAATACGCTGAGTATGTTGAGCTGCCCGTGCAGAACCAGGTTCCATTCATCCATTATGATGCCAAACCCAAGCCGGAGGAATTGGCAAAAGCCTTGCATGTTGATGCTTCTGAACTTGTGACTACTGTTTCCCGTGGAGTTCCAGGCTTCTCATTTCAGTTCTTAGTTGGCAAAGCCCAAGAGTATGCTAAGAATGGGTGCTGGGTTGCTTTCAATGCTGTGTTGGCCTTGTGCATCTATGGCATAGTACTATTCCCCAATATACCTGATTTTGTGGATTTTGATGCTTTCTACTTGTTTGCCGCTGGTAATCCTGTACCTACCTTACTCGGAGACCTCTACCATTCACTGCATTACAAGAATGAGAAGGGAAGAGGGAAGAATGTTCATCTGTGTGTACCCTTATTGAGTATGTGGTTTGAGAGTCACCTTCCTAAGAGAAGATCTGCTGCAGAGACTACAGTTCCAGTTGGTTGGCCGGAGCGTTTGATGAGGTTATTGTCGGAAGATATGGAGTGGTTTGATAGAGATCTGTTGGGATCGGAGCTCATCTTCAGTTGTTCTGGTTACCCTAATGTCCCATTGATTGGAAGAAAAGGGTGTATCAATTACAACCCTTCTCTATTCATTCGCCAGTTCGGATATGCGCTGAAGGATCCACCTCAGAAGGAGGAAGTGCAGGAATCTCTGTACTTCACCGGTGACGTGAAGGGGGAGTTATTAGCCAAGTTGCGACATGCTTGGACGCGTATTAACCGCAAAGGGAAGCCGTTGTTAGGAAAGAATGACTGTCAGGCCTATGCACCTTATAGAGCTTGGATTCAGGAGAGGGCTAGTCAGTTGAAGATGCCGTTTCCAGAGGCACCAATTCTTGATCCTATTCCGGTAGAAGAGCCGACCACTGTCTCTAGGGAAGCCTATGAACAAGTTGTGAGGGAGAAAGAAGCCTTAATGAAGATTAACGAAGGGTTAGAGCAAGAGTTAGCCCAAGCACGTAGTGAGAAGAACAAGGCCGTATATGCTTTCCAACAACAGATTGAGCTAGTAAACAGGTTAGGAGCTGAGTTGACCGAGGAAAAGAAAAAGCGCGAACGTCTGGGGCAAGAGTTCAGAAGTTCCCATGACATGCTGGAAGCCAAAAAGAAAGCGCTCGACGCGGCACACCGAGAGATATCCTCTTGCAATAAGACTTGGAATGCTACACTCACTAACAACAAGAAGAGGGAAGATAAGCTGAAGCAGCAAATTTCCGACCTCGAAGAGAAGTTGAAGTCTAGCATCAAGAGGTGTGAGGAGGAAGTGATGAACCGGTATAGTGTCCAGCATGCACTGAACAAGGCAATCAAATCTAGAGATGAAGCAGTGTCCCAGAAGCGAAAGTTAGAAGATTGCTTCGGAGAAGCAACATGGGAAGAAACTGCTGAAGACGTACGCCGTGTCCTTAAGAAGAGAAACCAGCTTGTTGAGGGGCTGCTTGATCGACCAAGCCATCCGGAGACCAAGAAGTTGATAGAGGAGTACCAGACTTTTGGGAGGATCTGATCATTCCATTATTTGTATGCTTTATTTGCATAGTGCTGACCATCACCAGGATTGTTGGTTGAGGTCATGCCATCTTTGTACTCTCAGTGATATTGTACCCTGGGCTTATTGATTCTCTCTGCTATATATGAGGCTTTCTATGATTCAGCTCCGGTATTCTTATTGTCAACATTGTCACTGCACCGGCACCTTCGCACTAGAACTGGGGGAATGAACTTCCCTAATGCACAGACACATTGCATTGCATTCATATTCATATTGCATAACAGGTAATCTTTGAACGGTGTCTTATCTCTTGTTCTGTATCAGGTACTTAACAGGATTCCAGATCAACATCCGCACCGCTATTCTACACGATCCAACTGTCGGAAAGTCATGGACCAGATTCAGAATGAGATGCAGGATGTACGCGAGAAGCTCGCCCTCTTCATGCAGACCATGGAGGCTATAGCAAAAGGGCAAGAGAATTTGCAGGCCATGGTCCAGCCTCTGTTGGCTCGCAACGCTGGACATGGTAACGAAGATCATCAGTCTGTCCGGGTTGATACTGCTCATGGAGATGGCACTCCAACGCCCGTGGCTCCGCCTGTCGTCAATGTGAATGCTGCTAACGTCAACAACGCTACCACTGCTGTGAATGGTAACGTCGGAGTTGGAAATGATGCTGCTGTCCACAACGCTGGGCTGGGTGATGTCAATGTGGGAGATAATCTCGGAGGCAATGGTTTTGTCAACGCTGGGTTTGGATTTAATGATCAGGGATTCGACAACACTGGCAAGTATGGCTTTAATGCTCAAGGCTTTGGGCAAGATGGTTATGGTATGGTCAATCAGGGCTATGGAGGTTTTGGAAACGGAAACGGTGCTGGTTTTATGGCTGGTGGTCCTGCTGGAGGTGTTCAAGGGTATGGCAACAGAGGTCGAGTTCCGGGGATGAATCAGGTCAGAGCTGGACGTAATAATGCGTATGATGGATACGGGGCTGGAAACGGTATGTGGCAAGAGGATCAACAGGAAGACGCCTTCTCTGGAGGAGGCTTTGAAGGGCCGATGGATGATTCTCAAAAGATTAGAATGCTGGAAGAGCAAATGAAGGGAGTCCTAAACCAGAGTGCTGTGGGTCTGGACATGGCAACAATGGGCTTGGTACCTGGGCTGAGGGTGCCCATTAAATTCAAAGCGCCTGCGTTCGATAAGTACAAAGGGGATACATGTCCGAAGGTTCATGTACGAGCTTATTACAGAAAGATGTCAGCATACTCCACTGACGAAAGAATGCTCATGCATTTCTTTCAGGATAGTCTATCGGGTCCTTCCTTAGAGTGGTACATGGGGTTGGAGCCCACTGATATTAAGACTTGGAAGCAATTAGCGGAGGCGTTCGTAGCCCATTACAAGTATAACAGTGACCTGGCACCCAATCGGGTCCAGTTGGCCGGGCTTTCGCAGAAGAAGGGGGAGAGTTTTAAAGAATACGCGCAAAGGTGGCGCGATATGGCTGCCAGGGTCCGTCCTCCTGTGGAAGATAAAGAAATGAACGATATGTTTGTTGGTACATTCACCGGGTTGTTTCATGATATGCTGTTTCATACGTCTTTGGCTAGTTTTTCAGACCTGATCTTGATGGGGGAAAAGATTGAGCGGAACATTAAGCAAGGAAAGTTCCAAGTTGACGAGTCAGCTGCATCTGGCAGTAATAGGAAAGCTTATGGTGGGCGCCGTCAGGGCGAAGCTAGTGCTGTATTTGGAGGCCGAGGCCGAGGCCGAGGCAGGGGAAGAAATCAATATCGTCAGCAGCAGCAAGTGTCGAGTGTGACTATTCCTTATCAGCAACAACCAATCCAGCAACAACAACCGGTTCAGCAGCAGCCAATGCCACAGCAGCAGCAGCCTCAGCAGGGGGCACAGCAAGCTCAGAGAAGATTCCAGGGTAATAAGCCGAGAAGGGTGTTCGAGAAGCCTCCCTCTAACTATGCTGATTTATTGCAGACCTTGTTGGGATTGAATCTGGTGGAGAAGAGAACCTTGGCACCGATAACGGGAACTCCCCCGTTCGGCTATGATGCAAATAGGCGCTGCGAGTTTCATTCTGGGGCCCCGGGCCATGATATAGAAGGTTGTCATGCTTTTAAGCATGTTGTGCAGGATCTCTTGGACAACAAGTCTATCAACTTCGGAACGACCGGTGCGAATATAGTCCAGAAACCCATGCCTAATCATGGGGCGAATGCCGTGCTGACTGAGGAAGGTCTAAATCTGATTATGAATGTTGAGGATTTGAAGACGCCGCTGAGCGAAATAAAAAGCCGACTGTTGCAAGGAGGTGTTTACCCGGGTTGTAATGAGTACTGTTTAGATTGTTGGGCCCTGTCTGGGGGGTGTGAGGATTTGAAGAAAGGCATTCAGGCCTTGATTGATGAAGGTGTATTGCAGTTTGATAGAACAGCAACTGATGAGCCGGCAGGGGCAGTAGTGGATAATCGGAGTGATGTTGCCACAGTGACAATTCCTAGGAAGACGATCACTATTTCAGCACCAGTTCAGCGGCCACCGATTACTATAACTAAAGCCGGGCCAATCCCGTATGAGAGCACGAAAGCGGTCCCATGGTCATATGGGCTAGAGGTGTATTGTGACGGGATTAAAATCGATGTCAACAAGCAGTCGGCGGAGATTGTGGATAATGTTGTGGGCTCAGGAGGCATGACGAGAAGCGGCAGGATCTTTATATCTCCTGAAGTGGAAGCCGAAAGGCTAGCGAAAGGAAAGGGGAAAGCGGTGGAGAATGTTCCGGTTCAAGTAAATGAAAAAGAAGCAGCATCTAAGGATGTCGAAGAATTCATGCGCTTAATTCGGAAAAGCGATTATAAAATTGTGGAGCATCTGCAGCAAACACCGTCCAAAATATCTATTCTGTCATTGTTGTTGTGTTCGGAGGCCCACAGGAACGCTTTGCTGAAAGTCCTGGACACTTCTTTTGTACCACAGGATGTCTCCGTGAACCAGCTAGAAGGGGTATTGGCACATGTAAATGCAGGCCACAGTCTGGGCTTTACTGATTTCGATTTGACTCCGAAAGGAAGGGATCATAATATGGCATTACATGTATCTGTTGAGTGCAGAGGGTCGACAATGTCGCACGTATTGGTTGACACCGGGTCGTCTTTGAATGTGCTGCCTAAGAAGGCTATGATGAAGCTGGATGTTCGAGGGATTTTGTGTACACCAAGTGATTTGGTAGTCAGAGCGTTTGACGGCACGCGGAGAACAGTCTTCGGATCAATTACCTTGCCTTTGCAAGTAGGGCCGGAAGTGTTTGCGACGGAGTTTTATATCATGGATATACAGCCTGCGTATAGCTGCTTGCTGGGAAGACCTTGGATTCACGGGGCAGGGGCAGTCACGTCTACCCTGCATCAGAAGTTAAAGTATATGGTCGGAGACAGTGTAGTCACCGTGTGCGGAGAAGAAGACATCCTGGTCAGCCATCTTTCTTCGTTTAAATATGTGGAAGTCGACGGGGAGATCCACGAGACGCCATGCCAAGCATTCGAAGGTTTGCGCATAAAGGACAAGAGTCCCGGGCCAAGCAAAGTGCCAGAGATAGCTGTCTCATCGTACAAAGAAGCTCGAGCTCTAGTGGAGGCAGGAGAAGCCAAAGGCTGGGGCAAAGTATTGGACATTCCGGTGAAAATGGACCGGTTCGGACTGGGGTACCGACCGTCGTCATCAACTCCTTCCGTGGGGGCCCCTCATTTCAGAAAGTCAATCACCATGTCTGCCAGTGGAGTATGCCATGAATCTGTCAATGCTGCTTCAGAATCCGATGAAGGGGACAGCGACTGTGATATGGATGCCTGGATTCAGCCAAGCACGCCAGGACAAGGACTGTGCAACTGGTCTATTCAGGAGCTTGTTCCTGTGACTTTTAAACAGTAATGCTTTGCTTTATTAATTGTTGAATAATCTGATGTCTTGCCCGGGGCATCAGGATTTGCTTAGGGCTGTGTTGTTATAAACATTGCTTCGTTAATCATTAAATAAATGGCGTTTTTCATGTGTAGATACTGTAATCCTTGTTTTTCTTGTTTTGTATTTTTTCAATAAAATGGCAATGTGGTTATCCGCTTTATACGCATTTTGAAGCACTTAACCCTTCCTTTTGCAGGATAACATTTTCAGATGACATCCTTGAACCACCTATGACTCGTCCCGACTTCGAGCACCCGGTATTCCAGACCGAAGAAGAGGTTGTCGAAGATAGCGACGTTCCTGAAGAACTGTCTTGGTTGGTGAAGCAAGAGGAAAGAGCCATTCTGCCTCACGACGAGGTTATCGAGATTATCAATTTGGGGTCGGAAGGGGTTGAGAAGAACATTCGTATCGGAGCCGCACTGCAGAGTGATATCAAGCGAAAACTGGTTGAAATGCTCCGAGAGTATAATGATGTATTCGCTTGGTCGTATCAAGATATGCCAGGGCTCGATACTGATATGGTTGTGCATCGCCTGCCACTAAAAGAAGACTGCCCGCCCGTCAAACAAAAACTTCGCAGAACTCGACCAGATATGGCAATGAAGATCAAAGAGGAGGTTCAGAAACAGTGGGACGCTGGTTTCCTGGCTGTGACGAAGTATCCTTCATGGGTTGCTAACATCGTACCAGTGCCAAAGAAAGATGGCAAGGTTCGGATGTGCGTGGATTATAGAGATTTGAATAAAGCAAGCCCGAAAGACGATTTTCCACTTCCTCATATTGACGTGTTAGTTGATAATACTGCTCAATACTCCGTATTCTCCTTCATGGATGGCTTTTCAGGCTATAATCAAATTAAAATGGCGCCAGAGGATATGGAGAAGACTACTTTCATAACGCCTTGGGGAACATTTTGCTATAAAGTGATGCCCTTTGGTTTGAAAAATGCTGGGGCAACATATCAGCGTGCGATGACGACTCTTTTTCACGACATGATGCATAAAGAGATTGAAGTTTATGTTGACGATATGATTGCTAAATCCCAGACGGAGGAAGAGCATCTGGTGAATCTGTTGAAGTTGTTTAAAAGGCTTAGGAAGTTCAGGCTGAGGCTGAACCCTAACAAATGCACCTTCGGGGTGAGATCGGGTAAACTGCTGGGGTTTATCGTAAGCGAAAGAGGAATAGAGGTCGATCCTGCTAAAATAAAAGCGATTCAAGAAATGCCGACGCCTAAAACAGAGAAAGAGGTGCGCGGGTTTTTGGGGAGATTGAACTACATTGCCCGGTTCATATCTCACCTGACTGCTACGTGCGAACCATTATTCAAGTTGCTAAAGAAAGATCAAGCTGTAACGTGGAACGATAATTGTCAAAAGGCGTTCGATAAAATAAAGAAGTATCTGCAGGAGCCTCCTATTTTGATACCCCCAGTGGCAGGGAGACCCTTGATAATGTATTTGACGGTTCTTGAGGGAAGCATGGGTTGCGTTCTCGGTCAACACGACGAGACGGGGAGAAAAGAGCATGCAATCTATTATTTGAGTAAGAAATTTACAGACTGTGAATCTCGATACTCAATGCTGGAGAAAACTTGTTGCGCGTTAGCCTGGGCCGCCAAGCGTTTGAGGCAGTACATGCTGAATCATACAACCATGCTCATCTCGAAGATGGATCCGATCAAATATATATTCGAAAAGCAGGCGTTGTCAGGTAGAATTGCCAGGTGGCAGATGATCTTGACTGAGTATGACATTCAATACGTCTCGCAAAAGGCTATAAAAGGGAGTGTGTTGTCTGAGTATCTGGCGGAACAGCCTATTGAAGAGTATCAATCGATGAGATTTGACTTTCCTGACGAGGATATCATGTATCTCAAGATGAAGGATTGCGAAGAGCCGTTACCAGACGAAGGACCAGAGCCGGGGTCCAAATGGCAGATGATATTTGACGGAGCTGTGAATGCTTACGGTAGCGGAATAGGGGTAATTATCACTACGCCGCACGGGTCGCACATCCCGTTTACTGCCCGATTGACCTTTGCTGTTACCAACAATGAGGCCGAATACGAAGCTTGTATAATGGGGCTTGAAGAAGCCATTGATTTGCGAATCAAACATTTAGACGTATACGGAGACTCAGCTCTGGTGGTGAATCAGATCAAAGGGGAATGGGAGACACGGCAGCCCAATTTGATACATTATATGAATTATGCAAGGAGATTGCTGCCTTTCTTCGACAAAGTTGAATTGCATCACGTGCCACGGGCAGAAAATCAAATGGCTGACGCCCTTGCCACCTTGTCTTCCATGTACAAGGTCAATTTCTGGAACGAAGCTCCCCAAATCACTATCTCTCGGTTAGACAGGCCAGCTTATGTATTTGCTATTGATGAAGCGTCTGATGGCAAACCGTGGTATTTTGATATCCTTAATTTCCTGAAGAATAAAGAGTATCCGGCTGGGGCATCCAGTCAAGATCAGAAGACTCTCAGGAGATTAGCGGGTAATTTCTATTTGAACCCGGATGGCGTCTTGTACAGAAGAAACCACGATTTGGTGTTGTTGCGTTGTGTAGACGAGAAAGAGGCAAAGCTTCTCATGGAGGAAATTCACGAAGGTGCCTTTGGTACGCATGCTGGTGGGCATGCTATGACAAGAAAGCTGCTGCGGGCAGGTTATTTTTGGCTGACGATGGAAACTGATTGTTTCAAGTTCGCGAGGAAGTGTCACAAGTGCCAAATATATGCTGACAAAATACATGTGCCTCCGAGTCCTCTAAATGTGATGTCATCTCCATGGCCATTCTCAATGTGGGGAATCGATATGATTGGAAAGATTGAGCCGACGGCTTCTAACGGGCACCGGTTCATTCTAGTAGCGATCGATTATTTCACCAAGTGGGTAGAAGCGGCGTCTTACGCAAACGTAACGAAGCAAGTGGTGGCTAGATTCATCAAGAGAGATATCATTTGCCGATACGGAATTCCCGAGCGGATAATCACGGATAATGGTTCTAATCTGAACAACAAAATGATGAAGGAGCTCTGTCAGAATTTCAAGATTGAACATCACAACTCCTCCCCTTACCGACCCAAGATGAATGGCGCTGTCGAAGCGGCCAATAAGAATATCAAGAAGATCGTCCAGAAAATGGTGGTGACGTATAAGGATTGGCACGAGATGCTACCTTTCGCTCTGCACGGTTATCGTACGACGGTACGCACATCAACCGGGGCAACTCCGTTCTCGTTGGTATACGGGATGGAAGCGGTATTACCATTGGAAGTTGAGATCCCTTCTCTAAGGGTATTGCGAGACGTTCAGCTGGACGAGGCAGAATGGGTAACGAATAGATTGAACCAACTGAGTTTGATGGATGAGAAGAGGCTAGCTTCTCTGGCATACGGTCGTTTGTATCAAAGACGAATGAAGAAAGCGTACGACAAGAAGATACTTCCGCGGAGCTTTCAGACGGGCGACCTTGTGCTGAAAAGGATTCTCCCGCCGCAAGCAGATCACAGGGGCAAGTGGATCCCCAACTACGAAGGGCCATACGTTGTCAGTAAGGTCTTTTCAGGAGGAGCTTTATTGTTGTCCACCATGGACGGGGAAGACTTTGCATCACCTGTGAATTCGGACGCAGTTAAAAAATACTTTGCTTAAGATAGACCCGCTGGACAGAAAAAAGAGAGTCCAGGCAAAAATGGGGCATCCTGGCGAACCAAAAACAGAATGAAAGGTTCGGGCAAAAGTTAGGGATAAAATTGAAAAAATGTACACCCGCGAAGTTGAAAACCTACACTGGGCGGCTTCGGCAAAAAGGGGTATCCCGGTGAACTGAAAACCCGTAAAGGGCGGTTCACGCAAAAGTTAGGGATGAGAAAAGCAAATGACTGCGGTCTGAATTTGAATTCAATGAGTATCAATGCGGGAGAATATATTTGAGGAGTCAGTTATCGGATACAACCTCTTCAGAAGTAGGGATACCGGGAAAGTATAAGAGTCGGACGAGTCATGGGAGGATCAGTTCGTGGTGTTCATCTGCATCCAGTTGCCGACATGTGTACAAAGTTTAATTTGTCAATATTTATGCTTCTTGTGAATACCTGCATACTTGTATATTTGCTTTGCGTAGCTTCCTCTTTTCAGGAGTTACATCCCGTGTACAAAAACTCCGCCCATTCAGGGGCCCAATCAATGAAAATGTGTTATTCAGCACTTGATGATTGTTCTTTACTGTTTTGCGCATGATAAAACGCCTAAGTTTGATGAAACTAACATGAGTATAACGTCACTGGCCCTTGCCAACAATTGTTAAAGCTTTGAATTAACTGAGTGTAACGTCACTAACCTGAATTGATTTGATTGCATAGGCTTGTCGTGTCTTGTTTGTGTTGTTGCAGGTTTCACAACCCTACGAGGAAGGTGATCAAAAGATTGCGATAGTGAAAGGCTTGATCCCCACGCAGGTCATGCAGAAGGATAGAATTCCCTAGCTAGCCGTAGCTTATCCAAAGGACGTGCTCCAGAGAAGTTATTCGACCTCAGCAGAGTTTGGCGATTCCAAGATCGTAAGGCTGTATTCAGACAGGTTCATTTTTCCCCGCAGGGTCATGCACTCTCCCCCAGTGGAGTCAGTTAATTTTCCCCAAGAGAATCCAGTCATCCCCAGCGGAGTTCTCTTTTCAGTAAATGTTCTTTCCTTCCAGTGGAATTCGAAGACTAAGACTCTCCCAGGCAGAGTCGATGGTGGTTCCTGTCACTTATTTTGTCAGAGATACCGGTGATATTAGTTCACTCTCTAGCAGAGGCTCAATCATATCAGGCGCATCTGCTATTCCCCAGCAGAGTTATTGTCCCCAGAAGGGGTTACTTCAGCAAGACGTGTGGTTTGAGTTCCCAACTTCCCAGCAGGGTCGACTTCACCCTACCAGCATTTATTTTGCTGAAATCAGGCTATCCCCGGCGAGTTGACGTTATCCTTCCAGCATTTATTTTGCTGAAGCAGTTTCTGTACTCTAGTAGTTCAGGTGGAGAGAGCTCTTGCTCAAATAAATTACCAAACAATCAAGATCTCGGCAGGAGATATTCAATGACAATGTCAGTTTCGGCGGTATTCCCCACAGAGTTATCGTGATAAAACTCTCTTTGTCTCCAGCAGAGCCATTTATGCAAATGTATGTTATTTTCCCCAGCCAGAGTGGCCAGGATAAGAATCTCCTTATTCCCAAGCAGAGTTCGTTTGTCATCAACGAGTCGCATGAATCAGAATTTCGAAGCAGGTGTCCGATAGTTGGTTTTCAGACATCCCCAGTAGAGTCCGCCTCAAAGTCGCTGTCACGTCAGTGCTAAGAAGTTTATGGGTGAGGATCATTGAAGAACTAAGTCCTGACGTGGACCATTTACTCCTAGAATGACGGGGTCTCTTCAGAAGTGGGCGTCCTAACGTGGACAGGTTTGTTTACCGGATTGGTAAGGTGTGTTAATCCTGACGTGGATAGATTCGGTCTTTTGAAATTTGGAGAAAGGGAGGTCGTGACGTTGACAAAAAGATTGGTTACTCTTCGTGTTGGTATCCTGACGCGGATAGATTCGGTCTTTTGAAATTTGGAGAAAGGGAGGTTATGACGTTGACAAAAGATTGGTTACTCTTCGTGTTGGTGTCCTGACGTGGATCATGTGTTTGCAGCAGATATCTTTATTCGTAATGGTGAAATGTGCGTCCTGACGTGGACAAGTTTGTAGTTCTTTGGGATGACAAGATACAAGAATCCTGACGTGGACAAATTTATCATTCTTCGTGTTGTTGGCAAAGTGTAAGTCCTAACGCGGATATTTCCCCAGCAAGTCGAAGGCGCGTGAGTCCTTACGTGGACAAGTCTTATTTCCTCGGTGAGTCGAAGACGCCTGAGTCCTAACGTGGATAAATCAAGACGAGATCAGTGTCCTAACGCTGGCAGATCAAAGAGATTATTGTTCCTTACGTGGAAAGATTGAGTCCTTACGCGGACATATTGAGGTAGATTCCTTACGTGGAAATGACAGTATTCCTAACGTGGAAAGAAGAGAGTCCTTACGTGGACATATCAAGAGCATTCCTTACGTGGAAGAAAGATGGTTTCCTTACGTGGAAAGACGAATTTATTCCTAACGTGGAAATGACAGTATTCCTAACGTGGAAAGAAGAGAGTCCTTACGTGGACATATCAAGAGCATTCCTTATGTGGAAGAAAAATGGTTTCCTTACATGGAAAGACGAGTTTATTCCTTACGTGGAAAGATCAGAGTCCTTACGTGGACATATCAAGATTGATTCCTGACGTGGAAAGAAATGGATTATTCCTGACGTGGAAAGAGAGTTTAGTCCTGACGCGGACAGATCGAAGAAGATATTCCTAACGTGGAAGAAGAAGGAAATTAGTCCTAACGTGGACAGGTGCAAGAAAAGTTGAGTCCTTACGTGGACAAGTTCAGAAATAGTTGTATTCCTTACGTGGAAAGGCTGGAGTCCTGACGGGGACATGGCAAGTGGTATTGGAGTCCTTACGTGGACAGATTGATATAGTTTCCTAACGCGGAAAGAAGATTGTTTCCTGACGTGGAAAGATGAAAGGGTTAGTCCTGACGTGGACAGACGCAGAAAAAATGAGTCCTTACGTGGACAGATTGATATAGTTTCCTAACGCGGAAAGAAGATTGTTTCCTGACGTGGAAAGATGAAAGGGTTAGTCCTGACGTGGACAGACGCAGAAAAAATGATTCCTAATGTGGACAGGTGTTACTCCTAACGTGGAAGAGTTTTATTCCTAACGTGGATGATTCAGTTTACGGAAATGCAGATGAAGTATCCCCAGCGGAGTTGCCGAGGTTTTTCTGGGTTGACAGTAAGTGGAGTCCTAACGTGGACGAGTGTTAGTTGAGATTTCTTCGTATCGACGACAGACAGAGTCCTAACGTGGACAAGCAAGCAATCTGTTATGACAGAATCCTCTTCAGAACGATGAAGACAATCCCCAGCACGGTCGTGTGAGATCAGTGGGTTATCGTAACAGTCAGATTCAGCTGACGAATGTCATTCCTCAAGCAGGAGCGCAGTTTATTTCTGCAGTTGGCAAATTTCTGGTTTCACTAGTATTCAACCGTCTCGTACCGCGAATGTCTGAAGGCTCCGGGCTCTTCATCCAATCGGGTCCAAGTCGCTTGAATAGGGGCAGCTGTTGCACCCTAAAATTTGCCCAACCTTATTCACTTGGTTTATGTTTCAATGTCATTAGCATTTGCATATAGAGTCATGTACATAGACCAACCATCTGCATAGCATAAGCATAGCAAGTCATTCAACAGGGGATCAATCATTATTCTCATCTCTAGAGGCCTAGCAAGAGGTTATTATCCTAATTCCATCCTACTCAAGTCATCAGGAAAGAATTTGAAAGCAAAGAGTTCAGCAGATCAAGCCTTGAGTCCATCTCCTAGCTGAGGGTGTCTGAGGATCAACAAGAGGGTTATGAGCTATGAAATGAAGACATGGAGAGCATCTAGACATTTTGAGAGACTTAAAAAGTCATTTGGAGAAGGAAACAAGTCATTGATGAGAGCACAAGAGCTATAGTTGAAGACAGTCAACTAGGGTTCCATCTGGGTCAACCCTAGGTCAACCCTAGGTCAATTGACTGACTTAAGAGGGCATTCAAGTCTATTGGAGAGATGTGGGGATCATTATTTGATATATAAAGAAGGATATGGAGATATGACAAGGAGAATTCAAGAGAAATCAAGGAGAAGAGGAGTTACTAAATTAGGGTTTCTCTGTAAAATCCCCTAATTTAGGTCAAATTTCCAAGCAAGATAAGTCAAAATGCTAGCTTCAAATGGCTTCTTGGCCAACATGAAACTTGTAGAGGATCTCAAGACCTTTAATTTGAGTGGTGGAAGACCTCAAGGAGATTTATAGAACTCAAGTTATGGTCCTTGCAAGTTACAGGTCATCTGGGGTGTCTGAATTTTTGTCTGTGAAAGTGACTTGACTTCCAAGCTAGTTTTGCCCCTCAAGGAGATTTCAAATGAATTCTTGGTCAACATAAGAATTGTTCCTCATTGTCTTAGCTTTCTAGAATGGTATGGCATGCCTTCATATGATGTGGAGAACTCAACTTATGGGCTTGGCAAGCAAAGGGTATTTTGGGCATTTGTGAATTACAGGTCATTTTAACCTATGTCCAAAACTCATACAAGGAGGCCTCAAATGGGAAATTGTTCAACATGAAACTTGTTCAAAATGATGTTTTGAGTGCAACCAAGTGGTCATGAGCGTTTGGATTGGCTTGTATCACAAAGTTGCTAAAAATGGCTTGAAAAAGGACATTTGTCAAATGGTTCAAAGTAGGGAAATTGGCATTTTCAAGTTATAGGTCCAAATTGCACAATCCAAATACTCATTTTAATTGGAAAACATGTTTTAGAGAGGTTGGCGTTATTACATTTCTTGTTTGAGGTCAGAATCATGGAGTTCCTTTGTAAACCTATTGCTTGAATTACAAGTCACTCATCCAAAATCCAACACAAGCCAATTCAGGCTAATTCATTGGTTCCAACATGTTCACCAAGGGCCATATGAATGAAAGGGATGAGTTTAAGCTAACTGAAACATGGATACACGACTGATGAGTATGGAATTTTAAGAGGAAAATCAGTTTTGTGAATCAAGCTGTTTGGGCTTTAAAAGTGGATCAAAAGCCCATGATTGAGTCATATATAAGTATTAGAATGAGTGCAGATAAAAAAGGTTGGAGAATTCGAGTTGAGGAGAGAGTTGGTAACTGAATTTTCAAGGTTCATAACAGAATTCGGTTTTGGAGATCAAGGCTTGATCAAGCACAATTGAGGTGTGGAAAAGCTTCTCATAGCTTCACTGAAGGTGTTTGAATCATCGTGGAGCTTGTTTTGTGCCTCCAAGTACCTCTGTTAGCAAGATTTTTTCAGGTATGTAACTTCCATTTTCTACACCATTCTAGGCTGAATTAGGTAGAACTCTTCATGTGGTTAGAATCTAGTATGAACAAGGAACGTTTCTGGATAGGTTTGATAGCAATTGTTGATGTTTGATCATGGAGTGTGAATTCTGTTAAGAGTTAGTTAGTCATGATCTTGACGATTTAGGACAAGTGTGATAGTGGAAATTGATCCGTGAAACATGTAGATTAGATCAATACCTTTGGTTTTAAGAATTGAGTTGATCAAGAACTTGGTGCATTCTGAAGATTCCATCGTCTTTTGATTTGGAGTGAGATTCAAGGAATTCTGAGGTTAGAATCATGATCTACGTGAAAAATCGAGCAAGATGATGTAGGGTTTTGTTATGTTTGATGACCTGAAAGTGGAGGCTCACCGGAGAAGACGGTGGTTTCCACCGTGAACCACCGTCTGGTAATTTTGAGGTGGCCTGAGTTATTTGGAGAAGATGATGCCATGATCGTTGGATTCACATTTGACCTTTGACTGGAACCAAGAACGGATGGCCACGATTGGATTTGGAAGAGAGACTGAGTTTGTGAAGCAAACGCTCCGTTTCATTTAAGTTTCGTTTGGGCCTTGGACTCAGCTTGCTTTCCACACCCTACCTTGAGGCCCACGTTGGATTTGAACTAGGAATCATTGCTATTCAGCACACACTTTTTCCATTTTCCTGGGATTTTCTTATTTTCGTTTTGGGCTTAGTTCCGGGATGCTAAGCGCGCCCCCCTATATGTGGCCCATTCTGGATTTTAAACTGAGCGAATTTCTTTTCATACCCCCTCCCTCATTTCATTCATTTTATTTTTCTTATTTCATTTTAATATTTCATCAATTTTCATAAATTCATAATAAATCCATAAAAAATGCATTTCACTTCATTCTTTTTACATCCTTTTCATTAAAATGTCTAGAAAATTTTCATCAAATAAAATTTCATTTTTAGTTTTATTTCATATTTTTTTACATATTTTCTAAATAAATAGCATATTAAATAGATCCATTTCATGCATTATTTTTATGATTTTTGTTCTCTCACATGCTTTAATATTTTTTGATCATTCTTTTCATATTGTTTAGATGAGATGTTAAGCTTGTAGAAATATTTTATTTCCCATTTTTAGGAGTTAATTTTAGGTGATTAATAAATGCTTGAATATCATGAGCAAAACTAGGGTTTTTAGGTGACAACTTAGGAAGTTCAATTTTCTCCCTTAGGACTTAGGGTTTGAATAGATTAGTTATGGGACTATAGGGGCTATGGGTAGCTATTAGATCCCTTAGAAAAAATTAGGACTCCCCTACTGATATTATTACTGTCTGTATATCTGCTGTCTGGTGTGGTGTGCCCTCTGGGGATTGTTGATTGTTTGATTGGGTATTGGGTTTGTCTGGGGCCCTGGGGAAGCTGAAGATTTGTGGAGATGAAGCTATTGGAGATTCAAAGGCTGAAGATCAACTGTCAGAGTTGAGGAGGAGTTTCTTGCTGTCAGTTGCTGAGGAGACTAGGGTTTAGGAGCTAGGCAGAGCTCTAGGTTAGAAAGCTTGTTTCTCAAACATGGATTGCCTTGTCTGCATCCATTCTTCTCTGTGATTCAGAGTCTCTCTAAGACACTCACCCCCTTCCTTTGGAAGGCTTGGTGATAGTGTCTATGAGATAGAACTCTTGAGAGAAAATGTCTCTTGTGTTAGAAGCAGTCTGTTCACCACCTTTGGTAGTCAACTGATTGCTTAACACCCGATTCACTCTGGTGACTGATCCCTCATCCTGGAGGTTTGAGCTTGAAGAAAAGCCATTGCAGACGGAAGACTGATGATCAAAGCCCTTGTCTGAAGGCCATGAAGATGGGGATTGATGCTTGTGGAAGCCTGTAGCTGATTGGAGATTACTTGAAGCCAGTTGTTGATTTAGAGCTGCTGATGCTGTTTCTTTTGCTGTATTTCATTTGTTGATGTATTGATTGGTTTTCTGAACTGTATTGTTTGCTGTTTACCCCGTTGGGTTGAAAGTGAAGCCTGTTCACTTTTGCCTATTGTTTTCTAGGTTCGAGGTTGAGTGGGACTCCCTTGCCTCGCTTGTACTGTTGCATCCATGCATTTTACTGTTTTACTGTATATATCTGTTATTGTTTCTGTTTCTGCCTATCCCGTAGGATCTCTGTTTCTCTCTGTGCAAGAGAGGAGCATGATAGACACTAGGTCTTAACTCATGCATGATAACATTAGGTTAGTTTGTTTCCCTTCGCAACCGTAGGTTAGAGTTCTGTCTGTTTCTTTCTCAAAACAAATAGAAAAACACATAAAGATTTCAAACACAATAAAAGACACTTCTTTCGTAAAAGAATGTGAACTCATCAAAACGTCATTTTTGTCCGCTTGGACTGCTAATCAGAAAAACCTTTTTCAGAAGGAATAAAATCAACCAAGACAAGCTTGTGTCGTACGTGGCCCGAACTACGTTTGCTCTGATCTTCCATGCAGTGTGGAAGTACGTAGGCATAGGATGCGATATCCTAGCGAGCAACCTTCCCCTCCTTTCCCGTAGGTAGGCGAACTACGTTGACTCTGATTTCTCGTTCCAGACGGGAATACGTAGGCATAAAGTGCGATACTTTGCCGAGTCTTTTTTATTTCCATTTTATTTTCTTTTTCACCCTTGACCTATAGTTTAGATAGAATAACAATCCATACCCGAAAACAAGCGTGGATCCCGTCGAGTACGACGGACGTGAGGGGTGCTAATACCTTCCCCTTGCGTAACCGACTCCCGAACCCCGGTTTTGGTTGCGATGACCATACCTTTCCCGTGTTGTGCGAGGTTTACTCTGAGCGTTTCCTTTCCCTCCCGTGGGATAAATAACGCACGGTGGCGACTCTTCTGTTCAGCCGGCGCCGATTTTCGCAGTAGCGACACTATGAAGGAGACTTAGGCAAAACTGGGGCATCCCGCTGGACTCCAGAGTCAAATCTAAAAGACGACGTCCAGGAAAAAGTTAGGGAATACAAGTAAAAAATACAAAGGATTACAATAAAAGAATCCCCCAATAAAGAACAAAGTCGTGTTGGATCAAACACAAAAGAAATAGGTGAGTGACTGCCATGTCCAAAGCCTCGATGAGTTCTCGACCATATCAAACCCGATTGAGATATGAGTGCTCGTATCCAACTAACTGAATTAGGATTGGAGAACATCACGAAGAGGGGTGGGTGCAAATAACATTTTGAGCCTTTATCCTTTGTTTCTTAAACCGTGAACCAAGCCACGATACAATCATTAAAAGACCTAATTGAAGTAGGAATTCTCTTGGAAGCATACTCGACGAGATAATGTTTCTTGACTCCTACGAGCTATGCTCAATTCACCGTTGGCATTACAAAGTAAATTCATATCCTAGCTAGTGATTTCGGTCACAAGTTACAGCGATATCTTTTTCAAAAAACAAAAATTTCAAGACAAATATATTGTTGCATTGATAGTTTCAGGATAGCATTTCACGCGTGTCGGTTTTGCCTGATATCTTAGAAACTTACATATAGATGTCACAGATCCTGCTAAACAGGGGCAGATGGTTTCCAGTTTTCTCATCAATGCGAGCCTGACATTCTTAAGAGCTATTTTTGAAGACTCAGTCATGTCACCGTCGATCTGAGCCAGTTACGTCGAGATCTGACAAATCTCTCCAAGAGTTGGAAAACAGTGGGGCATCTGGACTCCATGTTTCTCTGTAAAATCCTCTTGAGCTGACTTTTCCTCACGAAGCAGGTACTCTGGGGCATGATATTTTCAAAATGGTGACTACTACAAAGTCCATTGAGATCAAAATTAGCTTTACAACATGCTTCATGCACCCGATGGATTTTATTCCCGGCGGTCTTCATTCCCCAGTAAATCTCATCATTGCAGAATCTACATCTTAACCATTGCCTCAACACAGTTCCCAGAGAGACTTTAAGCCAACACAGTCCCCAGCGAGACTATAAGCTGACAACACTTTGGCCTGAGCCGGTAATCTCCAAGACAGCAGAGATCATACCAGCATCTTCCCAGTAATAGTCCCCAGCGAGACTTTAAGCTGACAACACTTTTGGGAGCCATCCGATAAATCCCCAGTGACTCTCAAGACTGCAGAGATATCCCCGGTATCCTCCAAGTGATATATGTTCTTGAACCCCATTCTCAGCGGAATTATCTGTTCCTCAGTGAAATTGCCTTACTTTCCTCAGGAAATACTTCCCAGGAGACTGCCATATTCTCCCCTAGAGGTCAAGATACCTTCCCCAGGAATGTCTGTTGATTTCTCCCCAGTAAGTCTGATGAACTCTCCGCATGGAAGTTTGATATATCTTATCCCCAGTCAGATATACCTTTCCCCAGGAAGCCGAGGTACTTTTCCCAGGAAGTTGCTACACTATCTCCATGAAGCTGTCTAGCTCCACACCTTTCCCATACAGATTTTATCCCCGGAAGTCTATGATCCAAGAGTTCTTGAGTTGATTATGGTTCATGATAGCAATCCCTCACGTGAAGTCATGACATCTTATCCCCATGCGGAGGTCATGAATCCCCAGTTGAAGTCGTGACATCGTACCCTCCGGTGAAGTCGTATCGCATCCCCATGTGGAAGTCATGAGATTTTCTCCCCAGGGAAATTTTAACTTTGAAGCCAGATTCGGTCTTACCATCAACTATTCCTATCCTCTAATAGATGTACTGTTGCAGAGGTCACTGGGTATTCCTGCCGAGATGTTTATTTCGTCTCATGTCTCCTCTCTCATCTGTTTTGTCAGCATAAGCATAAGTATGAGCATTACACACTCATTTTCATTTCATTGTCATACACATGAACATACACATTCGTATACACTTTGGCATACGCATTAGCATTTGCATGCTTGCTATTTGTCGTCATCCTTGGCATTACCGCCGAGTAACTGGGTTTGTCCGCTCTCTCCAAGTAGACCGTCAGTCCTAAGCATAAAATACCTACTCGTTCCCTATTTCCCCACAAAGTTCAACCCTCGTGGACGATGGTTATTTCCGTTACCTCTCCGCGTTAAGATAAGGTAGTCCCCATTCGAGTTCGTTTCCTCACTGGAGTTTTGTTTGACAGTTCTTTCTATCCCAATTTTAGATCGAACTTCGGTCCCTTCGGTCACCGAACATACTTGGATGTGCATTTATTTTGCACTATCTCTCAAGAAAAGCATTTACAATCCTTTACAGATATGCGACAGTTCTCGCCTGAGAAGCTTATCACTACATTGCACAATGGACAAGCAACAGTTCCCAGCCAAGGAGCTTATCACCTACCTTACACTTTGCAATACACTCTACAATTGATCTTCTCATACAAGGAGCTCATTCTTACATTACAGTGATCTAGATGTTTGCCATCATCACAACATTCTTTACAATTTACATTACCCTCAATGATCTAGATATTTGTCATCATCACGACTTTCTTGACAATTTACATTTGCTGTTACTACTTAGTGATCTCGATATTTGCCATCATCACAACCTTCTTTACAATTTAAATTACATGTTACTACAATGATCTAGATGTTTGCCATCATCACAACATTCTTGACAATTTACATTACAGTGATCTAGATGTTTGCCATCATCACGACCTTCTTTACAATTTATATTACCTGCTATCACTCAGTGATCTAGATGTTTGTCATCATCACAACTTTCTTTACAATTTATATTACCTGTTACCGCCTCTACAAGCAGTTCTCACCCGAGAAGCTTATTATTGCCACTCTTGCAAATAAGCGGCATTTCTCGCCCGAGAAGCTTATCCTATCTTCGTTATGACTTGCAGCAAATGGCCATCTCCAGCGAGCAGTTTGGTTTCCATTTTCCGTATCATTTTGAAGAAAGGGGAGGTTTGAGCGGAATCATATTCAGGAGAGCACAGATCTTGAAGTATGAAGAAGTTCGTGTACCCTTTAGTAAAAGAAGGAGCAGAATCATATTCAGGAGAGCACAGATCTTGAAGTATGAAGAAGTTCATGTACCCTTTAGTAAAAGAAGGAGCGGAATCATATTCAGGAGAGCACAGATCTTGAAGTATGAAGAATTTCGTTTACCCTTTAGTAAAAGAAGGAGCCGAATCATATTCGGGAGAGCACCGATCTCGAATTATGAAGACATTTATTTTATCCTTTAGAAAAAGAAGAAACTGAATCATATCCAGAGAGCACAGACTTGAGACGTGAAGAAGTTTATATTATCAATCAATCTATTATCCACAGATAAGCAACAACCTCTTTATTTGAGAGCTTATCCAGTTTGGAATATAAGTCCCTTCCAACGATAAGTGGCTATTCTCTCTCGAGAGGCTTATCAGGGCATTTCCCATTAAAGTCCATTTATTTTGGCATACAGTCGGTTTTACCCTGTATATTTTCTACGGATTCCTAAATTCCGTCTGATCCTGTCACGAGGGAGAGTTTTCAGAAGACCGGATGTTATTCTTTGCTCAATGCTCTAGCATATTGTTAATCGATCCTACAGTCGTGCAGATCCAGTTTTATTTTTTTCTCTAGAATATCACCCGGTCACGTCTGAACCTGTTGAATAATTACTCCTAGATTTTCCCCAGTGGGGGCCGTCTCATCGATGCCATCTCCATTGAGGATCTCGCTCTTACTTTTCCTTTCTAAAGGTGAAAATTGGTCATGCTAGCACCAGTTGACCATCATCGTTAGAATTCCCCCAGTGTCGTGCTGTCACCCAGTGCATCGTATTCCCCAGTGTGGTTCGTCGCGTCTTTCCTCGGTGTCATCGTGTTGTCTGCATCTCTGCATTTACCATTCCATCATACGCACCATACTAAATTCATGGCATTGTCAGCATTTTAGTTCATTTCCGTTTTGTCCATAACATTGCATGTCACTGCATCTAAGGGCAAAATTTTCGGTTAACTATATTTAAATTCCTTTCACCATGATTTCTCGAGCCTACGTCGCTCAAATCATTCGGCGAAGCTATTTAAATAGGGGCAACTGTCATACCCCAAATTTTACCCTTAGATTGGCCGTTTTCATTTCGCATTTCATCTTATTTTGCATTTGCATTGTAACTAATCGTTAACCAGTTTGCTCAGTCCGTTGGTTTTTTAGAAAAAAAATCACATTGTGCGCAGTTTAATTGGTGAAGGGAAAAATGGTCATTAATGTGCAGTTTGCTGACGATTGATAAAGTAGAGCGTCATCAAGAATCCCTCGAACAATTAGGGTTCCCATATCCGATTATGTGGCTTAGTTGAAAAGGAGGACGGTTTTGACGTCATGTTCCTTGTGGCACATTACATTTTGTTCCCGAGTAGAGATTTAGCCTTCAGACGGATTTCGGAGGTGCCTATGGATTCATCAACTATAGGGAGCTTAATGCATTGAGATGTAAACGGGTTCGAGTTAAACCGGTGCGAGAATTTGCTTTGTGGGATTTATTCTGACAGATACGCGTTTTCCTGTTTTCTGCTGGTCAACAATCGAGTTTTAAAGGAACAGTGGAATTTCGGAGCGCATTGAATTTATAATGGATATCTGTTTGTTTTGGGTCATAACTGTTAGTTGAGCTGATTCAGGTTTCTGAGTTAAAGCAGTCAAGATGTGTTTTGAATGTTTCATACGAAAGACGGTTCGTTCTGCCGCTTAAAAAAAATTTCGTTGCTTATCTGTTCAAGGTCATATTCACTGACTTTACTATCAGACATGAATTAATTTGCAAAGGGATAAATCAAGTTTAGCAGTTACAGAGAATTTAAACTGGAGGAGTTGATAAATTGACAAATTCGGAGTTGGAACGTCATGGCTTAATCGAACATTTTTCATTGGGTGAATTTAATTATTTGAATTTATTTGATGAACTTAATCAGACGGGTTCTAAACAGATGGAATTTATTCTGATAAGTTTAACCGGGTGATGGAATCGGATGAATTTATTGACATGAATATGATCAGACAAAGCTTGATCGGGAAAGCTTATTCAATTGAATTTATCTGGAGAAGCTCGATCAGTAGATTTAATTAAAAGAATTTAATCGTTTTAGTCTATTTGGAACAATTTAGCCGGGTCGAGCTATTTAAGTGAATTCAACCGTTTAAGTTTAAGTAGAGGAGTTATTGGGAAATTTAATCGGACGAATTTAATGAGTTAATTTGAATCTGTTGATTTGGTTTGTATGGATTTAAGCAGATGATTTCAATTGGATGAGCTTAATTGGAGAAATTTAATCGGTTAAATTTAATTAGTTAAATTTGATTAGTTAAGTTTAATCGGATGAATTAGTCAGTTTAGTTTGGTGGAATGAGATCGAAAAAAAAGAGATCGAATTTATATATTGAATTCTATTTCTATTTATTTATTTTGAACGAAATTATAAAAGAATAATAACAATTCTTCCATAAATTCCTTTGTTTCAAAACAGCATCAAAAACAAAAATCATCAGAAAAACGTAACAGTACGAATCCAGGCCCACAAAACCACAATAATATAAAACCAACCCTAGTTTGTTCCCATCAGGACTCCTTTTCTCATTCAATAACCCAAGACACCGTCAATAAATTGGCCTCCATTACACAAACCCTTCAAGAAAAAAACGGCGACTACCTATTCAACCGGAAAAAAATTCCTTCAAACTACACAACTCATTTTAATTTTTCATTCACCGCAGAAATAACAAAGCCCCACGGTGTTACAACAACAACTGGATTCGTTTCCTGACGAGAGTCTTTCGCCGCAGTTGTCTTTTCATTACGCAATGACATTTGATGGTGTTAGCTCTCGATGTTGGATTATGGACGAACGACATGATTGGATTTCGGGCAGTAGCAGCGGCGAGATTGCGGTAGCATAAATTCTGCGGCAGCCCTTTTCGACAGCAATATTGCAGCATCGACATCTACAACGATTCAATTTTGCGACGTACCGTGACTTCAATCAGCCTCACGAGTTGAGATTAACCTGTTAAACTTCACTTGGTAACATTTCAATCACATGGCTTTATATTTCTTACATTTTGTTTTGAGTTTTCATTGTTCAGATGATCTGCTGTTGTTGCATACAAGTTCGGTTTATTAGAGGCCGATTCGGTTTTACGCTGTTTGATTTTGAACACATTCGATTGACCGTTAATCTCGTCGCGGCAATTTCACATAGTTGTTATTGAAAGCTATTAGCTTACAGGTACTGATATTTGATATATGCTAGAATATAATATGCCAGGAATACAAGATGCTAGCATTTCATGGTCGATTGACCGTTCATCCGTTTCTTATATACTATTGTTTGGTATATGATGGAGTTGTGTTTCAATAATGGATTTAACATTAGTTTTTCTTTTCATTTTGTTTATATATATGTATATATTTTTGTTTTACTAACTAATCAATTAATAGAATTATGTAAAGATAATTTAAAAAAAACATTTAGTTAACTTAACTAAAAAACGTTCTTAAATTTAAATTTTAAAACTTAATTAAAAATAAAAACCAAAAATTAACTCTTTTCTATATTTAAAAACTAACTTTTTTTTAAGTGTAAACCAAAAACAATTTTTTAAAAAAAAATTAACTCTTTTTTTTAATCAAAACTAAAAACTTCCTTTTAATAATTAGCACTAAATTTCCTTTTATAAATAATGAAAAACCAAAAAAATTTATATTAAAAATTAAATTTTTATTTTTATTTTTTAAAAAAAAATTTAAATTAAGATATAAAAAAAAATACTATTAAACAATAATTAAAAAACTCCAATTTGCATCTTTGATTTATTTTCGTCTAACTCTACTAACGTTCTCCGTTTGTGTTTTTGCAGCTGGTCACATTTTATTTCATTTTACTTTTAGTTAAATTTTTTATGATTATATATGTAATTGTTCCTCGGTTGTAATTCGTGCGAATCAATTGTCGCATTATTTTTTCCGCACTTTATATTTCGTTATTGTATGCTTATTTATTTTCCTCGCATTTTATCATTAATTTTGTCACCCTCCGAAGGAATTAGGTAACAGTTTGACCGCCGAGTCAATACCATAGTTTCAACCGTTTCAAACCCTAGTAACCTAGGTGTCCCGCCGTGGACGAAAATAACCTTTACCCTAGCTTTTAGGTCAAAGAGCCGCCGTGCTCTGTTTAGGGTTTCCCGCCGTGGAATTCCTAATTTACCCTTTCATTGCAATTTACAAATTCAACCTAGAAAATAGGAGTTCAACAACTCCACGTAAGCGTGTCCTTAAGATATGTTTACTCCCCTTGAAACCTTGACCACAGTCAAGAAGTTTCTAACCTCCCTTTCGAGGGGAACTACGATTACTCTGATTCCATCCCCATCCAGGATACGTAGGCACAAGATGCGAGTCTTGCCGAGTAAACTTAGGACTAACCCTTAGGTCTTTTAGGTCACGTTATCCCTTAGCTCAATATATACATCAAACAAATAATAAAATAAAAAAGCATACAATAAACAAAAGGTTCCTGTAGAGTACTACAGAAGTTTAGGGTGCTAGTACCTTCCCTAAGCTTAACCAACCCCTTACCTAGGTCTCTCCCCGCATTGTGTTTACGATGCAAAAATAGGTTTTCCCTCTTTTGACCTTTTCCTTCGGATAAATCAAAGAGCGGTTGTGAATTAAGAATTGTGATTCAAATTAATTAATAATTTGATATCCTATTTCCACCGCAACAAGGGCGTACTCGTAGTGACTTTAAGGCTTAGTATTGATACAGTGATGTAATATAACAGCCAACAAACAACAAATAATGCGAAAACAGAGTAATTGAATAAAAACTAGAATTGAAATAACATAAAATTGAAACAATTGTATGTAGTACATAAAGAAAACTAATAATGCAAAAAATCCAAATGATTGAATGAAACTAAACTAGACTAAACTAAACTGAAACTACTGCTAAGAACTAATAACTAATCTTTTCGTGTCTTCAACTCATCAAATTTCTGTGAATAGTAGTCGAGTTGGTCGCATACTAGATCCATGAAGCCTACCAGTTCGTTGTGCATGCTTGCGATGTCAGCTTTTACATTAGTCAGAGTTGTATCGACGTCGTCCAATCTGAGTAACACGGCATCCATTTTGTCGGTAGTTTCCTCAGGGATAGGCTCAGGATAAGTGTTGTAGTGCGGAGGAGTCGTAGGGTCTACTTTAGTTTCAGATACAGCGTCCTCATAGTACATATAGTCGTGTGCCTCAGAGATGTGGTCACTGTCATACATATAGTTCTGTGGTGTTGACTGTGGTGAAGGAGGTCCCATAGGCTCATCCAATTCGTAGAGCCAGTTATCCTTGTTGTGGATGCTTGTCATCAGATGATCAGGCAGTGTGAATAGCTGTACTGGTTTTTCGTTAATGAGGTACTCATACGGTCCAGGTCCCATAGTTCCTAAGATGCGCCTGTTAAAGCAGAATTGTATGTTCATGGGTCGGATGGTGCCAAAACGAGTGTTGGCATTTAAATGGAATCTAAGGCCAAGCTCGTGGGCAATCATTGTTACCAGGCCTCCTATAAGAATAGGTGTCTGAGGTTCCAGCGTGAGGCGTTTGAAAGATCTCATCATGAAAGGCAATGCATTTACTGTCCGTCCCTGAGAAGCACAGAACATGATGAATAACTCCTCCTTAGATACTGCAGTAATATTTTCTTCTTTTCCAAACAAGGTATGAGCTAGTATCTTATGGAAGTATCTAAAGGCTGGGTTATGAATGTCCTCATTATACATTCTGTCTGGTTCAGGGTGATAGTCGCCTGTGATTCTACCCCAGAATTGATCGAGTTGAAAATCAATATCGTCATCTTCTGCACTGATGAACACATGCGGTCCGCTAGGGAATCCTAGGAGGTTAGCTAGTGACATCCGGCTATGGGTTTGGTCCATTCCAAACAATCGGAAGGTAATCAACTCTGTGCTGGATCCAAAACCATAGTTGGGTGTGTATCTGAAAGAACTAAGGAATTCATAGGTAAGATCCTTGTAGGTAGCGAAACGTGTTTTCAGAGCAGTGTTCTCCCAACCCAGTTGATTGAACAGGTATTGAATGTTATCTGTGATCCCTAGTTTATCCATAGTGGCCTTATCATAATACAGCGTTAAGGCGAATTCTCTTTCGGTCAGTGCTGCAAATCTTGCCTTTTGAGCGAGTCCTCGGAAGTGAACCTTTGTGAAGTCGTATTCATCCATACTCGCAGGTAATTCGGAGAAAACAGAAGGAATGTTTTGAAGACTTTTTAAAAATCCTGAAAAGTTTGAAACAGGAAATTGAAGTCAGGATTTTTAGAAACGAAAAGCGGTAGAACCAAAAGACAAAAGAGGAAAAATAAAATAGAATATGAAAACAAACGAAAGTAGAAAGTAGTAGTAATTATAAGTTTAGAATTTTTGTTGGATTTTCAAAGTGGACTTTTAAAGAAAAATGAAATGCAATAACGAGGGAAATTTGGGTTGCCTCCCAGTAAGCGTTGTTTTTAACGTCTAAAGCCTGACGATAGCTTGGTGAGAAGCTATTCGGGTGTCTGAGCTGGAAGCTCAAGCAATGTTATATTGCTGACTTGAGGACTGTTGTCGTTCTTATTGTAATGTTTTAGACGTTGCCCGTTTACGATAAATGGTGCATTTGTCTTATCGGTAATTTCAACAGCTCCACTCTGAAGTACTTTAGTCACTTCATAGGGTCCAGACCACCTAGATTTTAGTTTACCTGGGAAGAGTTTTAATCGTGAATTAAAGAGCAATACGATGTCTCCCACACTGAATTGTTTCCTGATTGAACGTTTATCATGCCACTTTTTAGTTCGTTCTTTGTAGATACGGGCATTTTTGTAAGCGTCTAATCGAAGTTCTTCTAACTCGTGTAAGTTCAAGATTCGCTTTTCTCCTGCCTCGGTGTAGTTGAAGTTGAGTGTCTTAATGGCCCAAAAGGCCTTATGCTCTAACTCTACAGGGAGATGGCAGGATTTACCGTAAACCAATTTATAGGGGGTAGTACCTATTGGTGTCTTAAATGCGGTCCTATAAGCCCATAAAGCTTCTTGTAGCTTCGACGACCAATCTTTCCTTGAGGTAGCGACAGTCTTTTCCAAGATCTGTTTTATTTCTCTGTTCGAGACCTCTACTTGTCCGCTAGTTTGCGGGTGATAAGGTGTAGCCACTCGGTGCCGGACTCCATATTTAGAGAGAAGTTTATCGAATATTCGCGATATGAAGTGAGATCCTCCGTCACTAATGACGAGTCTGGGTACACTGAATCTAGAAAAGATTGTGCTTTTGAAGAGTTTGATTACTACTCGTGCGTCGTTTGTTGGAGCAGCTATGGCTTCTATCCATTTAGACACGTAATCGACAGCGACGAGTATGTAGTTATTTCCAAAAGAAGGCGGGAATGGTCCCATGAAATCTATTCCCCAGACGTCGAAGATTTCTACCTCTAAGATTCCTTTCTGAGGCATTTCATCGCGTCGTGAGATGTTGCCAGTTCTTTGGCATCTATCGCACTTTTGCACAGCGATGTGAACGTCTTTCCAGAGATTAGGCCAGAATAAGCCGGCTTGGAGAATCTTAGCGCACGTCTTGGATGTACTAGCATGACCACCATACGGTGCTGAATGGCATTGGGAAATAATATTTTCTATTTCTTCCTCTGGGACACAGCGACGATATATGTTGTCGGCCCCTCTCTTGAAGAGTAGGGGTTCGTCCCAATAATAGTGTTTCAGATCGTGGAAGAATTTCTTCTTTTGCTGATAAGTAAGATCCGGTGGAAGCACGCCCGCAGCGAGGTAATTAACGATGTCAGCATACCAAGGTAATGTGACTTGGGCATAGACGGCTTCTACGGCTTTTTCGAATTCTGGATCTTCCGAGATTGAATTGGGTGTGTCACTTTCTAATTTGGCTATCAGACGTTCGTACGGGAAATCGTCATCTATCGGTACTGGTTCATGTCTGATGCCCTCTATTCGGGATAAGTGATCTGCAACAACGTTCTCGGTTCCTTTCTTATCTTTGATTTCTAAGTCAAACTCTTGTAATAACAGGATCCATCTCAATAGTCTTGGTTTGGCATCCTTTTTGCTTATTAGGTACCTTATGGCAGCGTGGTCTGTGTATATGATGATTTTTGCTCCTACTAAGTAAGAACGGAATTTGTCAAGCGCAAATATAACTTCTAGAAGTTCCTTTTCTGTGGTAGCGTAGTTCATTTGGGCAGGATCTAAGGTTCTACTGGCATAGTAGATAGCATGGAGTTTCTTGTCCTTCCTTTGTCCTAGAACTGCGCCTACAGCGTAATCACTCGCGTCGCACATGATTTCGAACGGTAGTCGCCAATCGGGTGGTTGCATGATTGGTGCGGTGATAAGGGCTGATTTCAATGTTTCGAATGCTTTTAAACAGTCGTCGTCGAAGACGAACTCAGCATCTTTCATTAACAGGCCGGTCAGGGGTTTTGTGATTTTCGAGAAATCTTTTATAAATCTTCTGTAGAAACCGACATGTCCTAGAAAACTCCGTATTTCTCGTACGGATTTTGGAGGTTGGAGATCTTTTATAATCTCTATTTTAGCTTTGTCTACCTCAATCCCTCTATCTGATATGACATGTCCTAGAACTATTCCTTGTCGGACCATAAAATGGCATTTCTCCCAATTTAGGACGAGGTTTACTTTTACGCAACGTTCTAGTACCATTTCTAAGTTTTGTAAGCATCCTTCGAAACTTTGTCCACATACTGAGAAATCGTCCATAAATACTTCCATAATGTCGTCTATGAACTCTGCGAAGATTGCCATCATGCATCTTTGGAAGGTTGCTGGAGCGTTACAGAGTCCGAACGGCATTCGGCGGTAAGCAAAAGTACCGTAAGGACAGGTGAATGTAGTCTTTTCTTGGTCATCAGGATGGATGGGAATTTGGAAGAATCCTGAGTAACCATCTAGATAGTAGAAATATGAATGTTTGGCTAATCTTTCCAACATTTGGTCTATGAAGGGTAACGGGAAGTGATCTTTGCGCGTAGCTTTGTTAAGTTTCCTATAATCAATACACATCCTGCTTCCAGTCACGACTCTTTTTGTTATTGATTCGCCTTTTTCGTTTTTAACTACTGTGACTCCTCCTTTCTTTGGTACGACGTGAACTGGGCTAACCCATTCACTATCGGAGATCGGATAGATGATTCCTGCATCTAGCAATTTCTTTACTTCATCTCTGACTACAGTGCTCAGGATGGGGTTCAGTCTTCTCTGATGCTCTCGAGAGGTTTTAGAGTCTTCCTCTATTGTAATTCGATGCATACAGATTGAAGGGCTTATACCTTTTAGATCGCTTATGTTATAGCCTAACGCGGTGGGGTACTTCTTTAGGACTTCTAATAGTTTTTCGGTTTCTGGTTGTCCTAAGTCGGCGTTGACTATCACTGGTATTTTTAGTTCATCGTCTAGAAATTCATATCTAAGGTTTTTGGGTAGTGTTTTAAGTTCTAAAGATGGGTTCTTCGGACTTGGCATATGGTTTGGGGTCAGTGCTAAGCTTTCGCTTAGGCTGTCGTCTTTATACGGTTTATGCCAATTATCGTCTTCAGAAATGTCGGGTATTTGAATCTTTATTATTTCTGAATACGTGGTCTCTCCATTTTCAAGTTCTCTTATGCATTCGTCAATTTCGTCTACTAAATAGCAGGTATCGTCTATTGTTGGTGCTTGTAAAAACTTGGTGAGAATGAACTCTATCTTTTCTTCTCCTACTTCGAATGTTAGCCTTCCTTTCTTCACGTCTATAATCGCTCCGGCTGTAGCTAGGAACGGTCTTCCTAGGATAATTGGGGTTACAGTGTCTTCCTTTATGTCCATGATTATGAAGTCGGTTGGAATGTAAAATTGTCCTATGCGTACTGGAACATTTTCCAGTATTCCGACGGGGTATTTTATTGATCGGTCAGCTAATTGAACGGACATTTTGGTTGGTCTGAGGTCTCCCATATTCACCTTTTGCATATAGATAATGGCATAACACTGATACTGGCTCCTAAATCGCATAGAGCTTTGTCTATTACGAACTTTCCTATGACGCAGGGTATGGAGAAACTACCTGGGTCTTTTAATTTAGGAGGCATGCGGTTTTGAATAATGGCGCTACACTCTGCAGTAAGTGTAATTGTTTCGTTATCCTCGATCTTTCTCTTATTCGACAGGATTTCTTTGAGAAATTTAGCGTATGACGGCATTTGAGTTATGGCTTCTGTAAAAGGGATAGTAATATTCAGCTGTTTAAGGAGCTCTACAAATTTCTTAAACTGTCCTGAAGTTTTGGAGTTTATTAGTCTTTGAGGATAAGGAATAGGTGGTTTATATGGCGCTGGAGGTGCTTGAGTTTTTTCACTTGCGGTATCCTCCTTCTCGTTGTCTTCCTTCTTCTCTAACTCGGATTCCTTTTCTGCTTGTTCAGTTGGTTTTTGTTGCATGGCTGAGTTTTCGGTCCTCGGATCGATCGGTTCGTCCAATTCTTTTCCACTTCTTAGTATCACAGCATTTGCTTGGCCTTTTGGGTTCTGTTCGGGTTGTCCAGGAAATGTGTCAGCAGGTGCGGCAACAGAGGCTTGTTGTTGAGCCACTTGTGATATCTGTGTTTCTAACATTTTGTTGTGGGTGGCTAACGCGTCTACTTTTCCTTTCAACTGTTTAATTTGCTCGCTAGTGTGTATGTTTTGATTCAGGAACTCTTTGTTTGTTTGAGCTTGAGTTGCTATGAACTTTTCCATCATCAACTCGATGTTCGATTTCCTAAGTGCATTCTGAGCAGCTGGTTTCTGATATCCTGGCGGAGCAGTAGGCATTTGCAATGCATTTTCGCTTTTGTAAGAAAAGTTTGGATGATTTCGCCAACCTGGGTTGTAGGTATTTGCGTAGGGATTTCCTTGAGCATAATTTACCTGGTCTGGTGGGATTCCGGCTAGCAATGGGCATTCGGGTGCATTATGAGTGGTGCTTCCGCATAACTCGCAATTTAGAGTTACTGCAGCGACAGTCGCAGTGGGGTTAACGGTCAAACTATCAATCTTCTGTGCTAGAGCATCTACTTTAGCATTGAACTTTTCAAGGCTGCTGATTTCGTACATCCCACCTTTCGCTGTGGTTTTCTCAGTTGGAGTGCGTTCACCTCCCCATTGGCAATGGTTTTGTGACATGTTTTCTATCAATTGATAGGCTTCATCGTATGGCTTATCCATAAGTGCACCGCCCGCGGCAGCGTCTATTGTCAATCTAGTATTGTATAGAAGCCCATTATAGAAAGTATGGATTGTCACCCAGTCTTCTAGACCGTGGTGAGGACATGTTCTCATCATATCTTTGAATCGTTCCCATGCTTCGTAAAGAGATTCAGTATCTTTCTGTCGAAATCCGTTGATTTGAGCTCTAAGCATAGCAGTTTTGCTTGGCGGAAAATATCTCGCTAAGAAGACGTTGTTCAATTGCTCCCACGTCGTAACGGAGTTGGATGGTAACAATTGTAACCATGTCCACGCTCTGTCTCTAAGAAAGAATGGGAAAAGACGAAGTCTTATCGCGTCTGGAGTTACTCCATTTGCTTTCACTGTGTCTGCGTATTGTACAAACTTCGTTAGATGTTCGTTCGGATCCTCAGTTGCGTTTCCTGAGAATTGGTTTTGTTGTACAGCCGACAACAATGATGGTTTCAGCTCAAAATCATTTCGGGTAATAGCTGGGGCAGCAATGCTACTTCTAGGCTCCATCTGAGATGGTGTAGCGTATGCCTTCAGCGGTTTGTTTGGAGGTCCTTCAGCCATCTCTGGTTCTTCTTCTTCTGATTTGGGAATGGGAGTGAGAGGTTCGGGAGTGTTATGTTTGAGTTGTTTGAGTTGGTACTCAATGATTCTACTTCTTAAATGTAAGAAGCGTTCTAGTTCTGCGACCGAAGGTTTTACGATATCGCCTTGCGGGCGATTTCTTGGCATACAATCGATAGAACTAGTAAAGGAAAAATGAAAATTGTTAACCTAGTCTATACGGCGTAACAGAAGGTTACACTATTGACTAAACGGGTCCCCGGCAACGGCGCCAAAAACTTGATCGCGACTTTCTATGTCTAATACAACCTAACTGCAAGTGCACAGTCTATCGCGTAGTAATAATAGATATCGATCCCACAGGGACTCGTAATCAAACTAGTGTTCTCGGGAGTTACTATGTTTAGCTAGGTAGAATATGTTTAAGGGAATAAGATTGTCACTAAAAGGGAACTAAGAATACTATTTAGATTATAATTGATTGAATCGATACGTAGTAATTGTGTTCTTCAGGGATTTGATAAATTACTGGTGTATGAAATAATTTTCAAAGTTTATTTAAGCAGAAAATGGAGATTTGAAGACTCTCGTCTCACGATGGTTATTGACGCTAATCATAATCCTAAGGGCCAAACGTACACTTTCGTATCCCGTTCGGGGTTAAAATTATTTTTTGGAAATCTCTAAGTTCTAATTCATTTTAAGGTGCTTTCGCTGTTATTAAAACAAATGCCTAGTGTTCACTATCTGACCTTACCACAACTTTCGCTTGTTGGTTCATATCTTAATTAATTTCCCACTTTCGTGGCAAAACTACTTTTAAATAAGTTCTCGCTTTCGTGATGAAGTTTATTTAGTAAATCAATTTTAAATACTCAGACCATAAATTACCTTTTTTGAAAAGAAAGTTTTTCAACCAGTTGTTATCAAATCCCATTCGAATTATTACTACATATCGATTACCTAAGTTTAGCTACACATGGATTTGGGAAAGATAAAATATAAATAAGAATAATAAATAATGATTTGCATTATAATAAAACTTAAGTCGATCAAAATGAAAACCTGTAAATATGCCAATTGGCCTTTGGGCAGATCCTCCACAGATGTTGGCAGGATTCTGGTCTTTAATGCCAATTTGATCGTACAATAAAATAGAAATTACAGAAGAATGAAAATGGGAATACAGAAGAAATAAAGAGAAACGAATAAGAATATAAAACTGGAAAATAATGCTCTGGAAATAAATTCGGCAGCACTTCGTGGTATGAATGCAGCACCCTTTCTGAAGTCCCCTGCTTCCCTTTTTATAGAAGTGGAATCCCAACGGTTATCACTGAAGATGATGGAACTTGAGGCAGATAATTTAGGGAGTAGTGGTCCACTCTGTGGGAATTGGAACTGATCCTTTGACGTGTAATCTGAGTGGGGCGTTTTTTCCTACATGACGGTCGTCACAAGGTGTGACGGTCGTCACCCGTGTGACGGTCGTCATATCAGCAAAAACAGCTTGTTGCGCTTTTCATTGTATTTTCACTCCTTTTTCGTCCATATTTCATCTGAGATTGCTTCTTTTCTTCATGTTGCCTTGTTTAGACGTGATCGTTGAATACCTGCAAAACATCAGACAAATACACGGAACTAACCCGAAATCGGATCGAAAACGGTTAGATTTTAGTTGAATTATGCATGAAAATATCTATATGATTTCGTGTTATCAATATACAAGGAATGTAGAAACATATGAGAGTTGTAGAACATATAAATAAAAAAAATACAAATAATGATATAAAAGAATATGAGAGTTGTAGAAACATACAAATACGGTTGGTTAAAGTAGATTGCTACATGCAAATGTTAATGTATAACATAATACATATAGAAAATGAAATGACATAGGAAACCAAATCTATTTAAAACACAAAGAATCCAAGATTCTCAATTCCATATGTATCTTGTGAAAAGGTTCAGAGGATAACAATTTTGTAAAAATATCAACATGTTGATTTTTCATATCGACATATTAAAAAATAACATCACCTTTTTCAACAGGATTTCTATAAGTTTAATACGTAAATGAAGCACATCATTCATAGTGAGGTTTATCGTGAAAGTGTTATTGCATTTGATTGGAACACAACTGAGTTTGAAACCCTAATCCAATAACTATTGTAATAACGGCTACATATTCAGTCTGAGCAGTAGAAAGAGCAACACTATGCTACTTCTTAATGTGCCATGAAACGAAACAATTTCCAAACAAATGACAAGTACCACTAGTTCTTTTACTATCTGACTTACAACAAATAAAATTATAATCAGAAAAATATTCTAAGTTACATTCACTACATTTGGGAAACCAAAGATCTTGATGGGAGGTTTCGTTAAGATACCTCAAAATTATTTTACGGTCTTAAAGTGGAATTCCCTAGGATTTGCCTAAAATTTAGCACACAGACACACACTAAACACAATATCCGGCCTACTCAGGGTTAAAAAGACTAAATATCCTATAATACCTCTATACTTTGTTATGTCGGTCTCTACGCCATTATGATACTTTTCTATCAGCACGTTTGAAGCCATGGGGTTGAGATGCTCTTTGAATTTTGCATATCAAACTTCTTTAGAAGCTCCAACCAGTACTTCATTTTTCTTATGAAAGTTTGTTAGATGCCCAACTTTGCTTATTTGAACTATCAAATGTGGGTATCTTTCACTCCTTTTTGTAGATTTTGTGTGAGAATCACTCTTGCTTTGGTTGATTTGCACCATTATGTGAAAATATCTTGGTTCCTTTGATTTGTGTGTTATTGTGAAGGAATTAGGCATGAAAAATTGAAGAGTAAGACATAAGAAAGATAACAAAGAAACCAAGTCAGCATGCAAACAACAACAAGTTTGCAATGAAGCTTGCCAGAAAACTTCACAAAGTTCGCACATCGAAGTTTGCAGCGAAGGCCAGGAAACCCAATGTATTGTTCATCCAGAAAGAAAAGGGCCATAAGTTCGCTATGCGAAAGAGGCAGCGAACAACTCGCTGGAGCGAAGAGGTAGCGAAGGTCTAGCGAAGACTCCCAGACTTGAGGCAGTAGGTATTTGGACAAGAATTCAATGTGCGATGTTTACAGCAAAGCCTTCGCACTGCGAAGAATTCTTCGCACAGCGAACATGTGGAAATCTGTCTAGGGAGTTTTCACAGGACATAGGCACTTCAGGTGCCAATTTGACTGTTCACTAGGCGAACACTTTGTTTGCACTGCGAACATGACAGCTCAGCAGCCCTTCTATAAGTAGTTTGGGCTACTTTTTGAGAAAATATCTTTTACTTTGTACTTTCTTTTGAGAGGATTTTTAGATCTAAAAAGCTTGTCTCTCTATTTCTCATCATCTCTTAGCAATATTTCACAAAAAGAAGGTGGATTCCCATCCAATCTCGATGATTCGACTCGGATGTTGATCAACCTTATTCTGAAACTTGTTGATCAACCTTAGTTCAGATTTTATGTATTCTTCTTGATCTTTTATATTTGAACAATGTTGTGATCAATATAGATGAAGTTATTTGCTATCCTTGGTACATTTATAGTTTAGATTGCTTTAGACATGAACTTTCCAAGTCTTGACCTAATTTCTTCATCTACCAACTATACAAATTCTAGACATAGGTTTGAAAGTTGATATCCCCTTTGTATTGATCTTAATGATTATTGTTTCGAGTGTCATTTAAAGAGATCATTTAACGGTCTAAACAAGAACATTCACGAAATCGCTTTAGAAATGAACATTTTTGCGAGGATACGCGGTTATGTTGGTTAAAACTACGTTCACATATTTGATCGGTTAGATACGTTTAGGACGGATTATCGAACCCAAATCTTGACATGTCTTTATCAAACTTAGAACAAATTTTATTCTATTTTAATTCTTGCAAACTCTTGCTACGAAAATAGAAACCATTTTAAAAACCCTCTTATTAAATCATTAAACCGTTGAACGGCAAGCATCTATATTCTCATCAATCCCTGTGGATACGATAAAACACTACCGCAAAATACTTTCTAACAAAGTTTCATCTTCCGCTTGCTTGATTTACAATCCAAGGAAGTAGTTAGTTAAGCTCTTCCATTAGAGATATTTCTAATTCGCCATGCATCAAATTAGCAAAAATCCTTACAAAGAGATTCATCAACAGAACTAAATATAATATCATTCACGTAAATTTGAACTTAAGAAAATATTCTTTGCTTTACGTCTAATTAACAAAATAGTATCTACTTTACCATGATTGAATCCTTGTTTGATAAAAAAAATCTGCTAAGTCTCTCATACCAAGCTCTAGAAGCTTGTTTGAGACCTTAGAAAGTTCTTTTGAGTTTAAAAACATAGTCTAGATTTTTGTGGTCTTCAAATCCAAGAGGTTGAGAGGCATAGACTTCTTCATTTCTATAGACGTTACGAAAAGCTTATTTAACATTTATTAGATATAATTTAAAGTCTAAGCAGCATACAAATGCCAAAAGGAGGCTAATAGCTTTGAGACAAGTTACAAGAGCATTAGTCTCCACAAAATATATTTCCTTTAACTTTACTAAACCCTGTTCCCACTAGAATTACTTTACTTCTAGTAATTATTCCATTCTCACCCAGCTTCATTGATTCATGTTTTCATCACGTTTCATCTATTCATCATATACATGTAAAAACAACATTTTTAAATGGAAAATTAGAAGAAGAAATTTATATGTCACAACCCAAAGGATGTGTATTTTCTGGTCAAGAAAACAAAGTTTGTAAACTTCTTAAATCATTATATGATTTAAAGCAAACACCAAAATAATGCCATGAAAAGTTTAATCAAGCTTTGATTAGTGATGAATTTTCATTAATTAAAGTTGATAAATGTGCATGTGTACACTAAATATGTGAATAATGAATGTGCACATATATTTATTTGTCGATGACATACTCATCTTTTGGTACTTGTATTGATATTGTAATTAGAACTAAAAAATTATTGCTTCACAATTTGAAATGAAAGATATGGGTGAATCAAGTGTAATATTGGGATTTAAAATCATAAGTAAGGATGATAGTATTATACTATCTCAAGAACATTATATTGAGAAATTTATAAAAATTTTGGTCATTAGGATTCAAATCGGTGAGTACCCCTTTATCATGTTAATTCTCAATTAAAAAAGAATAAAGGTGATCCTATAGGTTAAACTCAACATGCTTAAATTATTGAGAGCATATTCCATTTAATGAATTTTTCTCGACCTGGTATTTTATATGTAGCAGGTAGATCAAGTAGATATATACATAACCCTAATCAGGATCACTGAGAGGCTCTTTCTAGAGTTCTCAAATATTTGAAAGGTACCATGAATTATGGCATTAAGTATAGTGAATTTCCAGCTGCATTAGAAGGATATTGTGATACTAATTGGATATCCGACTCAAATGAGACAAAATCTACTGGTGGTTATGAAGATCAGTCAAACAACCCATTATAGTTATATCAAATATAGAATCTGAGTTCATAGAACTGGAATTGGCTGGTAATGAAGCTGAGTGGCTAAGAAAACTCTTAGCTAGTATTCCTTTAGGAATAAAACCAACTTCATCAATGTCATTGCATTTTAGTTGTCAATCACTAGCCATGACAAAGAATAATTCATTCAATGGTAAAAATAGACATATTCAAATTGAGACATAATGTAGTAAAGAAACTGCTAAAATATGGAACAATATTGATCGATTATGTGAACTCAAAATTCAATGTAGCTGACCCTCTAACAAAATTCCAGAGGAGTAAAATAATTTGTGACACATCGAGGGGAGTGAGACTTAAGCTAATCGAAATTAGCAAGTGATAGGAACTCAACCTTTTAGATTGGAGATCCCGTGAAGAAGGTTGATATGGACAATGATAAGTTACTTGTTAGTTCTACTAGCACCAAAAACTAATTAATAATTTTTTCTTCTGACTCTTTCTTATGGCGTGAATGAGAAAGTGTTAGAAACTGCATTAAAGAGAGAACAAGATTTGGTAGAATTTAATGAGTTTCATTTCCATTGTGGGCGGTGTATAATTTATAGCATGCATTTGATATAATAACCTACATGAATGTCAAGTGAGGCCCTTGTATGAGATCTTCGCGAAATTTCTAGTGCACTCATCAGAGGCTAATAGCGTCCACAGACTCAACAACATGAATTTTGGGGTGTGATGCGAGTGGTAGACCTCTTGCATATACTAAGTGTCTTTGGTTCATATAACTTACTACATTAATGCTAAGGTATGTTAGATTTTATCATTTTGTGATTGGTTCATATAGTTTATCATGTTAGATCGATGCATTCTATCTATAATGTTAACCCATATGTTTTATAATTTTTCTTAAATTATTGATGTGTTGGGAATTGTTGTTATTATTAGTAATTTTAAAAATTATTATTATTATAATTTAAAATAGTTTTTGATAAATAAATTATATTTTATTTCTTTTGAATCTCATCCATTAATCATTTTTAAAGTATTATTTTGACTAGTATTTATACAAAATCAAAATTTTATTTAATCTCTTAAATAATTTTTAATGGAAAATTAAAAAATCAAATGAATTTATTTTGAATGAATAAATTCATTCTTTTTACTTTACATACCGTTGAAACTCTGCAGTTAAAAATTGAATTAGGATATGACAGATTAAAGGCTTGTAATGAAAATTGATGGAAAATAATGGAAGGATTTATTGGTTTTTTATTGACTAAGTTATCATTTTTAATCTTATTAGCATATGAGACTAAAGGAATTGGATCCCCTCATTTTTTATATATCATGTCATCTTTTATGCTTCTAATTTAAAGGTTCAGAACTTATAATAAATAATTAAATAAAAAAAGTTATTTAATAGGAGAGAGAAATGGATAAGTAATTTGTCTTTGTTATTTTTAAAATTTTTTATTATAAATTCTGAACCGTTAGATTAGAAACATGACAGATGACATGATATATAAAAATGGAGAGGATCAAAATCGAAGACTAAAGGAGAGCAAATTGAGGACACCACTATTATATCATCATGCACCATATCATCATCATATGCCTCATTAACTTACATTAAATAAATTGATGTTTGTAGAAAAAATTAGAAAGCGTCATGGTTGACATTTATATGAAAACCTTAACACATGTACATCCAAATATAGTCCAAATAAAATTAACATTAATTTAATGACATAGGAAATTTCCAAGAAATAATCAGGATGATGAAAAATACATGGAATTCAAACATTTTAAACAAATATATAAATCATTCCATTTCATCACTTGTTTATGATATATATCTTATTGAAACCAGAATAATAGTCTTCAATTATTCTCTTGTTTGTGAATAATCACCATGAACTTCATGTCTTTGCTACTCAAATATCAGTTATTCACATTCATTTTCACTATCATATTCATACCCTTAACCAAAGTTAGTTGCTTATATTTCAATTTCCCAACTTTCCAACCAAGTGATGAATCCAAATTGATACTAAGCAAAAACTCAAAAATATACTTAGATGCCATCCAAATAACCCCAGATATCCGTGGTGAAATAAAGAATTATTCTGGACGTGCTTTTTACAATAAGCCGTACACACTTTGGAATAAGAAAAACAACAAAATAGCTTCTTTCAACACCACTTTTGTTCTCAACATAAGTCCTCAAACTTCCCCCGGCGGAGAAGGTATAGCCTTTATCTTAACAGCAGATACAGCTCTCCCTGAAAACAGTCAAGGAGAATGGTTTGGTATTGTAAATGCTTCTACAAACGGAACTTCTCGACCCGGAATTCTCGCAGTAGTGTTCGATACACGACAAAGTTCAACACAAGACAGTCCTCACAACCATGTTGGAATCAACATAAATAGCATCTCGTCGTTGAAAGAAGCATCGCTATCGAACACTAAGGTCAATCTTTCATCTGGTATAAATGTAACACTGAGAATTCAATATTCAAATGATATAATATCTGTTTTTGGTTCTATGAGTGAAAATTCATTAGATTCTATGGAGACACTTTTGGTTTCTCCGCCTCTTAATCTATCTTCCTATCTTAATCAAGAGGTTTACGTCGGTTTTTCTGCTTCAACGAGCAATTACACGCAGCTAAATTGTGTGAAAGCGTGGGAATTCAATGGTTTAGATATTGGTGATGATAAAAAATTTCTCGTGTTGATTTGTATCGTAGTTCCGGTTGTGATAATCGTCTGCGGTTTAGTCTTTTTCCTTGTTTATTTCCGAAGAAATAAAAACACGGAGATTTCAGAAGATGCATATCCAAGAATAGAGGATCAAATTCAACACTCATCTATGGCTCCAAAGAAATATGAATTAAAGGAACTAATAAAAGCAACAGGTGCATTCAGCCATCAGAACAAGCTTGGCCAAGGTGGATTTGGAACTGTATATAAGGGCGTCCTTGGAAACAACAAAGAGATAGCAGTGAAGAGAGTCTCGAAGAATTCGCGTCAAGGAAAGCAAGAATTTATAGCAGAAGTAACAACAATTGGAAGCCTTCACCACAAAAACTTAGTGAAACTCATTGGTTGGTGCTATGAGAAAAAAGAGCTTCTTATTGTTTATGAGTTCATGCCAAATGGAAGCTTAGACAAATACCTATTCAACCAATCCAATGATGAATTTGAATCGCGTTATTCAAAATTACTTGATTGGAATACAAGAAATAGTGTGATCCGCGGTGTGGCGCAAGCATTGGATTATCTTCATAATAATTGTGAGAAAAGAGTACTTCATAGAGACATTAAAGCAAGCAACATTATGTTGGACTTAGATTATAATGCGAAATTGGGTGACTTTGGATTGGCACGGACAATACAAAAGAGAAATGAAACTCATCATTCAACAAAGGAAATTGCAGGAACCCCGGGATATATGGCACCGGAGACTTTTTTAACGGGTAGAGCGACAGTGGAAACGGATGTGTATGCATTTGGTGTTCTTGTTTTGGAAGTTGTGTGTGGAAAAAGACCAGGAAATATGTATGCAGAAGATGATTATAAAAATAGTATTGTGTATTGGGTTTGGGAGCAATATGGAAAGGGTAGAATTGTTAGTGTTGTTGATAAAAGGATAAGTGGTTGTGAAAAGGACGAGATTGAGATGGTGAAATTGGAGGAAGAAGTTGAAATTGTGCTTATCCTTGGGTTGGCTTGTTGTCATCCAAACCCAAATGAAAGGCCATCAATACAAGCTGTTTTGATGGTTCTAAATGGAGAAGCTTCTCCTCCAATTGTTCCAATGGAAAGACCTTCTTTTGTTTGGCCCGCTATGCCGCCTTCATCGTTCAAAGAAGGTGAAGATAGTTCTTTTATCAGTGGAACTCTCAATCCATTCACTCAATTAAGTGGCAGATAATACTATCACACAGGCACAGACATCGAACACGAGACAAAAACATCGGTTTATATATAGGTCAGTGTATGTGTTGAACAAGTGTTGGTGTTTCAACTTATTATATTTTTGAGCTGGTTTTACTTAGAAAATGTTTGAATTTCTCTGTTAGTGTGTATATTATGTCCTATAGGTTGATGTGTATTTGCAAAAGACTTTTTTGTGTGTAAATTTTGGCATATATGAATTGGTCTGTTGCTTGAGTAAGAGAGAGATATCTATTTTGTAAAATATGTGTTTGTTTTGGATAGTTCTTTGCATGATCTCTTATACTATGGCACATTTGCCGCAACATGACCATAATTAATTAATTTGCCGGAATAGGAAAATGACTTGTTCAATTCTTTGAAATGAACAAGTAAAGGATTGAGTGGAACTAGAATTATTAATTTTATAGTCATCATTAGACTATAAAGGAAAATATAATATAAGTCAACGTAAAATTTGCATCAAATTGATTAAATAAATCTGGTAAGGTGAGCGAAATAATTGCATTTCAATTTCTATTTTGCTCTAAACACATTCTATTTTACAAGTTTCTCTAAATATTAGTTGCTTCACACAGATTAATCATTCTAATCATTCATATGCGAACGATAATAACCATAATGAAATATGTAGTCTTCATGAGTTTATCCCTAGTTGATGATAGTCGATCATACCATTTTTTAATATATTTTACTTTAGTTTTAAGAGCTTTAACTTATGATAATCATTTATAATTTTGTAAAATTTTAATAAATTTTCAAAGAATTGTGAAAAAGATCTATTCGTAATGAAATTATTCCAACCCGATAAATTTTATAGTGTTTTCAATATAAAAGTTTTAGGGATAGTAACGGAGAGGACTTGGACACAAGAATTTAAAGAAAATAAGAAAAATGAGCAAATTGGAGAAATTCCATGAAATTGGAATTTTCTATAACTTATTAGAAAAAACATACCGCGCCCTATAGGGAGGGTGGCGTATTATGCTTAAATTGTCGTTGACACGTGAATGTAATTGCCTATGTAATTGCCTCGCCATGCACATGGGGAATTGTGGCGTGTTTGTGTGAGATCCAAAAAAATCTTTATAAATAGAAAGATTTGTTCAAATGCAAGAATTGAATTTATCTCTTTTATCAAGAGATTTATCCCTTTTACTTGTAATATTATTTTGCTTTATATTTATCTCTTTTATCATGATATATCTTAGAATGATTTGTGGATATACGTGTTTGTAGGTATAATGAGTAAAACAATTAGATGACCTATTTTGTTTTCATGGTATCAACACTGTGATGTGAGGCCTTCATCTGAAATGATGATCATGTCCTTTTTGTTTTGATGATGACAACACTATGATGTGAAGTATTCATTGGAAATGGTGATCAAGTTATGGTTCCTGGAGAACACTATGTCAAAGTCTATCTATCAAGGACAGCACTTAATGTCAAGCAATGTTTGGTGAAATACTTGAGGATCTCAGTCAAGCAATCTCTCTAATGATGACATCTATCAAGAAACCTTATCAAACCTCAACAAATAGAAGTGATGTCAAGTCTCAGATGATGTGTTATATCAACCAAGGGATCTTAAATCTTCAGAGTTTTGAAAGAGTGAAAGTATGAAAGTTTGTTATGTCTATGTTGAATGATTTATATCTGTAAAGGTATAAAGATTAACTCTTGAATTACTGAGTCAAATCACGCGCATGCGCACACAAATACACACACACACACACACACACACACATACACACACACACACTTTTGAATGATCGGAAAGTCTCTATGCTTTTATAAAATTACCAAAAAAAATAGTGTTTTATGCTAGTAGGTAGTCGGTCATTAGGTCAAATAATCCTTTATGAGTGTAGTTTACACTAGATAATAGACTAACATATTAGGTTTACTCAATTATCTCTTTTATAATGCCTCACAATCGAGTATTAGGGCTTATAGTCAATTAGTGACGAATCCATTTAAAAACCTTCCCTATTTGAACTGCATAATCGGTTATGTGATGTGCATAACCAATTATGAGCATTAAAAATCTCATATATTCACTACTACAAAACGTGTAAACAACAACGCTATGGTCACCATGGTTCTTCCCTACACCGTGGTGACATCTCTAAATTAAGGCGCTATCATATTATTTTTGTTTTTGATTAAAAATTATTTGTATATAACAACGGTTGAGGAGCCAACCGTGGTGATACCATCAAACTTTCATGGGTTCGAACCTCAGCGCCATCATATAAATTATTCACTTAATGTTAATGCACGCCTTTTCTTTTTTTATTTATTTTTAAATAAAAAATTTAAAGGGTTATGACTACGGTTGATGAGTTCCACTGTTGTGATATATTTTGTTTTTCATTTAAAATTTTTAATTTTAAATTAAACTCTGGCGCTTCTTTATGAAATTTCACTATGAAAGTAATATATCATAACGGTTTCTGGTATTGGCCGTGGTGGTAGCATCATAATATTATACACTCCTAGTTAGCTTGTCTCTTCATTATCCTTGTTTCCATTGAAAATAGAAACAATACACGATTTCAACCCTAAACCCTAACGTTCATTACTGTGAAACAATACATGATTTCTACCAAAACACCATCGTTCACCCTAGCTTGTCTCTTCAGTATCCATTCTTCACTGTGTATTTTTCATTTTTGTCATCATTGTTAAGTTGACAAGACCATCACAATCACGATTTCAACCAAGTTGTCACCGTCGAGAAGGAAGACAACAACAACATCATTGTTGTTGTAAGGAAGAAAGATAACACCAACACCAGCATCATTTACTTAGTCATCACGTTTAGGGTACATAAAATATTTTCCCCATACATCTACAGTAAACTTCATTTGCCATTGTTGTGGTTGTTGTTGTTTATGTTGTGTTGTTGTTTATGTTCTTGTTCTTCATGCTGTTATTGCTGTTTTTGAATATAGATATCGACCATGTCGAGTTCTACATCAGATACTAGCGAAGAAACTCAAACAAATGAGGGTTGTACGAATGAAACTCAAACAAATGATACTCAATCGAAAAGATCACAAAGAGGTGTCACAATGATGCCCCAATTCACATCAGTCGCAGCTCATCAGGTCAAAATATTCCGATCGAGTTTGATTCGTTCTACAAAGTAGTGTATTGTGAACATTACTCTACTTTTAAGAGTTATGTTGTGTTCCTTGCATGTAGCAAAGTTTATATACTGATAGGCGATTGAAAACACGTGGATGATCAAGTCAAAGAAAGACGTTAAGGTATTACATGTTATGATTTTCATATATTCGATATCACTACCTAAAATTTCTAATACACACTTATATATTGGTTTAAATATAGTTGAATTTTGAGTTTACTAATGACTCAAAGTTGAAAAAAAATGGATATCTTATGTCGGTACTTGTTGGAGGGGATTTAAGTCACAGCTCACGGCTGACTACATTAGGAAGCCTAAGAGCGGTCTTGCTCGTCCATGGATTCGATATAGTTTTATATCGAAGAACCAATGGAACAAGTTTGCGAAGATACGTCGTTATGAGGATTTCAAGGTTAATATCAGTCTTATGTAACCGATAATGTTATGCTAATGATTTATAGATACTAATCATATATATTTTTCACTGTGTTAATAACAAGTTAAAAGCAAAGTAGGAATACAAAACAAGGCAAATAACATGTACCCTCATAGATTGTCTTATGGGGGTTACATGAAACTTGAGAAAAGAATCATTCTTAAAAAACATAAAGAAACAGGAGATGATCACATCCCATCTCCACCGTCAAGACATGAGAAATGGAAGATTGCTCGATTAAGACAAAGTGGAGAGTACACCTCTGAGGCGTCAAGAGTAGTTGCTGAGAAAATTATAAGTATGATTTGTTTTACTTATGTTATTTATTATTTAAATGCATTGGTAACAATATATGTAAGTTACTCATGTTGTGTAAGATAAGTTGGTTGAGGCGGCCCGTGAAGGCATATTTGTCCCAGAAGCACGACATGACATATTAGTAGAAGCTATCAGAACAAATGAGCATGGTGGGCATGTCCGTGGTGTTGGAAAAGGTGTCAGCTTGAGGTCATTCTTTGGGTCTCAAAGAAAAAGTATCGAAAGTCAGGAATTTAATGCATAAAGACAAAAGGTTGAGAATGTTGAGAAGCAATTAGAAGAACAAAAGAGGGTGTTAGAAGATGAGAGGGAAAAAAAGGGAGAAAGATATGGAAAGCTTTCAAGAGTTATATTCGGTATATGCTTTACTTGAGATGTTAGTGATTTACATGATATATATTGTGCTTATTTTTAATTTATGTTCTAATTGAATATTATGGTGTAGAGATTGAATGAAAACCTCGAACAACATACAAATGAAGATCATTGTTATGTTGATGGTGATGATGATGATGATAAAACTCCAAGTATAAGTGTTATACATCGTGCTTCTACAAAAGGAAGTAATTGTTCAGCCCCTCTGTAACACCCCCTTCTATACCCCTAAATAAAACAAATAAACATTTATGCACATTTCAAAATTCATCAGAGTATGATATAATATATGGTATAAATGAAGTATGTCACATCATCATCAATTAAAACACTCAACACCCGCACTTATATAAAAATAAATATGCAACAGTGGGATAGTTTTAAAAATAGAGGGACTTAGCCCTTAACCCACACCTCAATATTTAAAATTAAAGCAGAATAATAAAACATTTGAATTACCTCAAAACATTTGATAACATAAATACATGTTATCCAGTTGTTCATCAATCATTCATGTTACAAAACATCATCAACTGATATATCACGAATGTATCACAAAAGAATGCTATACAAGCCTAACTACCCGGTGTTACGTAATCAGAGCAGTCTGACTCAAAAGAATGAAGCTATACTTCACAAAAGAAACCTCCCGCAATCTAATCTGCAATGCCTCATAGAGCATTATAAAAAAGCAGAAGGGTAAGAAATATTACCATAATAATCAATGCATAAGATTATATATATACAAGTAACAATTACATATAATCCATATTTCTCACCATAATTCATTTTCATTATCATATGTATCATCATACATATACACAAACCATTCATGGATATTCAACAAGTATATTTCATCCTACATACATACATATCCTCAACTCCATAATTCAAAATCAAGCATATTCATATAACTAGGACATCCATGTCATGTGACTCAATCACGGCTCAATACAACTCAATGCTATGTGGTACCAACACTTGTTATCATTTTTCGGTTTTTACACTTAAACCGGGTCCACCCTTCTAGACCGATAACAACAAAGCCCGTCCCCTAGGCTTCAAACCCACCCTTCTAGGTTTGGGACAAGCCACTAGTCTCCACGAAACTAGCAACATTACCTCTTGACTAAACGATGCATATTGAATCAACCAACAAAATGCACTTAAGACCGATCCCACATCTTAATCTCATGCATTCAAATAATTCATCCCTTCAAGAATTACAACATGATTGCACACACAACATATTCATAACAATTAAAGGCATTCACATTCAATACCATCATCACATTCATCAAAACAATGCACACATATCCACGATATGTTACCATGCATTACATACATTAGCATACAACAATATGCATTCACATACTTATTAGACAATACACACATATTCACTAATATGTTCTCATGTATCCCTAATCAATTCAAACAATACACATATCACGATCTAGGATTCACGCCCAATGCTGCCCACAGCTCATCACAATAGTACACAAACTATTCATATCACATAGGATTAACATAATTGAACCAAGCAATTAATCATTGGATGGATAAAACAGAAGAAAAAAAAAACAATGTTGTCCTGCTCGCCACCCTTCGCCTGGCGAATCCATTGGCGAATGCTCGCTGGGACCTTCGCCTAGCGAACTCGCCAGCAAACAAAGTCAGTAGCTACTAACTTGATTCGCTACCCTTCGCTAATGTACTCGCCTGGAGAACCTTCGTCACTCACCTTCGCCTGGCGAACTTGCCAGCGAAGACCACTGGGAGTTTTCTTGAATTATTCGCCAGCTATTCGCTGGGCTTCGCCCGACGAAGCTTCGCCTTCACTCGCCTGGCGAGAGCCAGCGAAGCTGTGATATCAGAACCCTCATTATGTCCCAAAACTTCTACCCTCCCAAAAATCGACCGATTCTCACCAAACCAGTTCCAGTAATCTTAACCCCACATCACCCGACTATTCTACGGCATTATTTATAGTTTCTAACCGATTAAACTACAGTTCTACCGATTAAATCCATTTTGCCCTAGCTTGAAAAATGGTGAAAACTCACAATGAAACCCAACCCACACATACATAACCACATACATTGACTAGATAATAATGTTTCTCACCCTTACCTTGATTGGATTGAAGCTTGAAGTTGATTCTTGATGATTTCTCCAAGTTTCCCTCTTCTCTTCTCTTTTCTCCTCTTTCTCTATTCTTTTTCTTCTATTTTCTTTCTATCCAATTCTTTCCACTTATCCCTTATATACTTCTATTATTTCTTTCCTTCCCATTTCTCTCTTCAATTATCTAACAAATAAATCCAATTAATCAAAATCATTAAGATTAATTCCAATAAATCAATTAATTAACATAATTAATTAATTAATGAAATTTGGGCTGTTACAACCCTCCCCCACTTTAGGAATTTTCGTCCTCAAAAATGTTACCTGGTTCAAACAGTTCTGGATAAGACTCCCTCATTTGGCTCTCCAGTTCCCAAGTCACATTTCCACCGGCCGGTCCTCCCCAAGCGACCTTCACCAAAGAAATATCTTTGCCTCGAAGTTGCTTCAACTTCTGATCTTCTATCCGCATAGGTGATGCCTCCACAGTTAGGTTATCTCTCATCTGCACATCATCTGCTTGGACTACATGAGACGGATTCGCAATGTATTTCCTCAACTGAGATACATGGAACACATCATGGAGATTAGCAAGCGACGGAGGTAAAGCCACACGATAGGCCACTTCTCCTATCCTCTATAAAATCTGATAAGGACCAATGAAACGTGGTGTCAACTTACGCGACTTCAATGCCCTACCAACACCGGTCATTGGAGTAACCCGAAGAAACACATGATCTCCCTCTTGAAATTCAAGTGCCTTCCTCCTCTTGTCATGATAACTCTTCTGACGACTTTGAGAAGTCCTCATCTTTTCTTGAATCATCTTAATCTTATTCGTAGTTTGCTGAACTATCTCGGGTCCAACTACAAAACTCTCTCCGGACTCATACCAACACAGTGGCGTCCTACACCGCCTACCATACAATGCTTCGAACGGTGTCATACCAATGCTCGAATGAAAACTGTTGTTGTAAGTAAATTCAATTAAAGGCAAGTAGCTATCCCAAGCTCCTCCTTTCTCCAATACACAAGCTCTCAAAAGATCCTCAAGTGATTGAATAGTTCTCTTAGTCTGACCATCTGTCTGAGGATGATAAGTTGAAATCAAACGCAACTTCATACCCAAAGCACTTTGCAAGCTCTCTCAAAATATCGAAGTAAACCTCGGATCCCTATTCGACACAATACTAGACGGAATACCATGCAAACTGACAATCCTCTCGATGTATAGTTTTGCCAATTTCTCCAACGGATAATCCATTCGCATAGGGATAAATTGAGCAGATTTAGTCAATCTATCCACAATAACCCAAATAGCTTCAAAATTACCCGGTGTCCTAGGTAATCCAGACACAAAGTCCATAGAAATGCTATCCCATTTCCACTCAAGAATAAACAACGGTTGCATCAAACCCGACGGTTTCTGATGCTCAATCTTCGACTTCTGGAAAGTCAAACAAGAATACACAAATTCGGCAATATCCTTCTTCATACGAGGCCACCAAAATATTTTCCTCAAATCTTGATACATCTTAGTAGCACCCGGATGAATACTCAATCCGCTACGATGTCCTTCCTCAAGAATAATTTTTTTCAGTTCATCAAGATCCGGGACACAAACTCTATCCCGACACCTCATAATACCATTCTCATCAATCCGAAAATCACCACCTTGGCCTTGGTTGATCAAAGTCAACCGATCAACTAAACTCAAATCAGATTTCTGTCCTTCTCGAATTTCGTCCAGAATACCACTCGTAAGCTTCAACATTCCAAGCTTAACTCCATAAGAAGTCTCCTCACACACCAAACTCAAATCACGAAATTTCTCAATCAATTCCAACTCTTTCACCAACATCATCGACATGTGCAACGATTTCCGACTCAACGCATCCGCTACCACATTCGCTTTACCCGGATGGTAATTCAACCCAAAATCATAATCCTTCAAAAGCTCTAACCACCTTCTTTGCCTAGCATTCAATTCCTTTTGATCAAAGAGATACTTCAAACTCTTGTGATCACTAAACACTTCAAACCTCGCACCAAACAAATAATGCCTCCAAAGTTTAAGCACAAACACAATGGCGGCCAACTCTAAGTCATGCGTCAGATAATTCTTCTCATGCACTTTGAGTTGCCTCAAAGCATAGGCTACAACTTGATTATTCTGCATCAACACACCTCCCAAGCCCATCAAAGAAGCATTACAATACACAACAAACGGCTCTTCCGGATTTGGCAAAATCAGAACAGGGGTTGTCGTCAATCTTCTCTTAAGTTCATGAAAACTCTCTTCACACTTGGCATTCTAAACAAAAGCTTGACCCTTCCTAGTCAATTGCGTCAACGGTAACGATAACTTAGAAAATCCTTCAATGAACTTACGATAATAACCCGCTAAACCAAGAAAACTTCTAATCTCAAAAACTGATTTCGGAGTCTCCTATTGCGATACCGCTTCAACCTTCGATGGATCAACCGCAATACCTTCACTTGAAACCACGTGATCAAGGAAACTCACTTCTTTCAACCAAAATTCACACTTAGAAAGTTTCGCATACAACTGCTTCTCTTTCAACACAGCTAACACAATCTTCAAATGTTCGGCATGCTCCTCTTCATTCTTCGAGTAGACCAAAATGTCATCAATAAACACCACAACGAGCTTGTCCAAATAAGGATGGAAAATCCTATTCATGTACTCCATAAATACACCTGGTGCATTAGTCACACCAAATGGCATTACAGAATACTCATAGTGTCCATACCTCGTTCTAAAAGCAGTCTTCTGAATATCCTCAGCTTTCACACAAATCTGATGATACCCAGACCTCAAATCTATTTTACTGAACACACTTGCACCAACCAACTGATCCATCAGATCATCAATCCTCGAAAGTGGATACTTATTCTTGATAGTCACCTTGTTCAACTGTCTGTAATCCACACAGAGTCTCATAGAACCTTCTTTCTTCTTAACCAACAACACCGGTGCACCCCACGGCGACACACTCGGACGAATAAACCTCTTCTCAAGAAAATCTTCAAGTTGACTCTTCAACTCTTTCAATTCCGATCCGGACATACGATATGGAGCCATCGATACCGAACTGGTTCCAGGAATCAGGTCAATCGAAAACTCCACTTCTCGTTCCGGCGGTAAATCCCTTATCTCATCAGGAAAAACTTCCGGAAAATCATGGACAATTGGTAAGGCATCAATTGCCTCACTTTCGCCAATACTCAAAGTTTCCATCAACATAAATACCCTTGCACCATCTCGCACTGATTCTCTCACTTGCTTAGCAGTCATAAACAAATTCCCTTCATCACCCGGTTCAGGAAAAATAACCGTTTTATCAAAACAGTTAATATAAACACGATTGAATTTTAACCAATTCATTCCCGGAATGACATCAAGTTGATCTAAGTGAATACACACTAAATCGACCCCGAAGTTTCTACCGAAAATACTCAAAGGGCAATTCACACACACATACGGTGTAGTTACCGAACCCATAGCAGGAGTATCAATAACCATGCCACCACCAATAACAGACATCTCAAGATTCAACCTTCTAACACACTCCAGAGAAATAAAAGAATGCGTAGCTCCAGTATCAATTATAGCGATCAAAGGCATACCATTAATAAAACACGTACCTCTGATCAAGCGATCATCACTAGCAGTTGCAGATCCAGATAGAGCGAACACTTTTCCGCTCCCTTGATTCTTCTTCGGCTTATCACATTTGGTACTAATGTGCCCTTGCTCACCACAATTGTAGCAAGTCACACCCGTACCGCTTCTGCACTCAAGAGCCTTGTGTCCTGGCTTGCCACACTTGAAACACGTGTTCTCAACACTTTTGCATTCCGGAGCACAGTGTCCCTCTTCACCGCACCTATAACATCTCATCGGAGTAGAAACTCCCCCACTTGGTTTCTTACCGAAACCAACCCTTTGTTTCCCCTTTTTAGCAAGAGTCACGTAAGGTTTTCCTCTGAATTGGCTCTTTCCTTTCTTATCACTTAGGCTCTTGTGGTGGCTAGACCGAGCCCTACTATCCTCATCATAAATCCTACTCTTGTTTACCAACTCAGAAAATCGCCGAATTTCCTGATAACCCATAGCTTGCTTGATCTCAGGCCTCAAGCCATTCACAAATTTGAGACACTTAGATCTCTCAGCATTAACAGTGTTGTAGTGAGTAAAAAACTTGATCAACTCCTCAAATCTTGCCGCATACTCAGCTACCGTCGAATTACCTTGCTTCAGCTCAAGGAATTCAATCTCTTTCTTTCCGCGCACATCTTCTGGAAAATACTTCTCCAAAAATGTCTCTCTAAAAAGATTCCAAGTAATCCCAATCTCATTCTCTTCAAATATTTGGCGAGTATTACCCCACTAGTCCTCAGCTTCCTCTTCGAGCATATGAGTTCCGAACTGCACCTTCTGTGCATCCGAACAATTCATAACCCGAAAAATCTTCTCAATAGCTTTCAACCAAATTTGTGCTTTGTCAGGCTCATGGGTTCCCTTGAACGTCGGTGGATTATTCCTTTGGAACCTTCCCAAAGCACAGAATTCATCATCAGCATTATTCCCCCCATTCACGTTGGCCTGAGGATTCTGTCCAATTGCCCCAGCCAATCTCGTCAAAGCCTCCGCAATTGCTTCGTCATTCCTACTTGCAACCATCTTACTGAAATCCAACAACAGAACCACGTAAGAACACCAATATCGATAGTATAACACACGCACATATCAATATACACAGAGAACAACACACTAACAACTTGGCCGGATGGACCGACCTGCTCTGATACCACTTAATGTAACACCCCCTTCTATACCCCTAAATAAAACAAATAAACATTTATGCACATTTCAAAATTCATCAGAGTATGATTTAATATATGGTATAAAAAAGTATGTCACATCATCATCAATTAAAACACTCAACACCCGCTCTTATATAAAAATAAATATGAAACAGTGGGATAGTTTTAAAAATAGAGGGACTTAGCCCTTAACCCACAGCTCAATATTTAAAATTAAAGCGGAAGAATAAAACATTTGAATTACCTCAAAACATTTGATCACATAAATACATGTTATCCAGTTGTTCATCAATCATTCATGTTACAAAACATCATCAACTGATACATCACGAATGTATCACAAAAGAATGTTATACAAGCCTAACTACCCGGTGTTACATAATCAGAGCAGTCCGACTCAAAAGAATGAAGCTATACTTCACGAAAGAAACCTCCCGCAATCTAATCTGGAATGCCTCATAGAGCATTATAAAAAATCAGAAGGGTGAGAAATATTACCATAATAATCAATGCATAAGATTATATATATATACAAGTAACAATTACATATAATCCACATTTCTCACCACAATTCACTTTCATTATCATATGTATCATCATACATATACACAAACCATTCATGGATATTCAAAAATTATATTTCATCCTACATACATACATATCCTCAACTCCATAATTCACAAACAAGCATATTCATATAACCAGGACATCCATGTTATGTGACTCAATCACGACTCAATACAACTCAATGCTATGTGTTACCAACACTTGTTTTTATCATTTTTCGGTTTTTACACTTAAACTGGGTCCACCCTTCTAGACCGATAACAACAAAGCCCGTCCCCTAGGCTTCAAACCCACCCTTCTAGGTTTGGGACAAGCCACTAGTCTCCACGAAACTAGCAACATTGCCTCTTGACTAAACGATGCATATTGAATCAACCAACAAAATGCACTTAAGACCGATCCCACATCTTAATCTCATGCATTCAAATAATTCATCCCTTCAAGAATTACAACATGATTGCACACACAACATATTCATAACAATTCAAGGCATTCACATTCAATACCATCATCACATTCATCAAAACAATGCACACATATCCACGATATGTTCCCATGCATTACATACATTAGCATACAACAATATGCATTCACATACTTATTAGACAATACACACATATTCACTAATATGTTCTCATGTATCCCTAATCAATTCAAACAATACACATATCACGATCTAGGATTCACGCCCAATGCTGCCCACAGCTCATCACAATAATACACAAACTATTCATATCACATAGGATTAACATAATTGAACCAAGCAATTAATCATTGGATGGATAAAACAGAAGAAAAAAAAACAATGTTGTCCTGCTCGCCACCCTTCGCCTGGCGAATCCATTGGCGAATGCTCGCTGGGACCTTCGCCTGGCGAACTCGCCAGCGAACAAAGTCAGTAGCTACTGACTTGATTCGCTACCCTTCGCTAATATACTCGCCTGGCGAACCTTCGTCACTCACCTTCGCCTGGCGAACTTGCCAGCGAAGACCACTGGGAGTTTTCTTGAATTATTCGCCAGCTATTCGCTGGGCTTCGCCCGACGAAGCTTCGCCTTCACTCGCCTGGCGAGAGCCAGCGAACCTGCGATATCAGAACCCTCATTATGTCCCAAAACTTCTACCCTCCCAAAAATCGACCGATTCTCACCAAACCAGTTACAGTAATCTTAACCCCACATCACCCGACTATTCTACGACATTATTTATAGTTTCTAACCGATTAAACTAAGGTTCTACCGATTAAATCCATTTTGCCCTAGCTTGAAAAATGGTGAAAACTCACAATGAAACCCAACCCACACATACATAACCACATACATTGACTAGATAATAATGTTTCTCACCCTTACCTTGATTGGATTGAAGCTTGAAGTTGATTCTTGATAATTTCTCCAAGTTTCCCTCTTCTCTTCTCTTTTCTCCTCTTTCTCTATTCTTTTTCTTCTATTTTCTTTCTATCCAATTCTTTCCACTTATCCCTTATATACTTCTATTATTTCTTTCCTTCCCATTTCTCTCTTCAATTATCTAACAAATAAATCCAATTAATCCAAATCATTAAGATTAATTCCAATAAATCAATTAATTAACATAATTAATTAATTAATGAAATTTGGGCTGTTACACCCTCCCCCCTCCCCCTCCCCTCCAGATAACTTCAATGACATAATAGACCCTAACGAAAATGTGATCACCACGCTATATTTGAACCTTGCGGTGATAAATGATGCACAACCTCTTCCGCTAGAACATTGTCTCTGTTTGGAGTTATTCTATTATAGTCCTGATGATGTAAGAGTTTTCTCAGTGGATATAAGTGTTTGAACATAGGGATATTGTAAGTATGGTGCACATAAGTATATAGTTGAATATACATGTCAATATAGAACATTATCATTTTTTGAATTTCCTCCCTTAATTTATTCATTTTCTTTAACCATTTAGGTATATTCACCGTGTTTTTATAGAATTAAATAAATTGAGTATTTACGGAATCTTGGATCCGCTTTTTCTTCGATGGGCATTTAATCAACGAAAAGACATTTGAGACTACTTGAAAAAACGGTTAAATGAGGGAGAAAAAGAATGTTACTTAGCACCATTTCTATGTTAGTAAGTACTTTTATAATTGATGTTTATGTATTCTATATTTAGTTTTGTTTTAGAAAATACTAATAATATATAAGCTCGTGTTTATTCAGTGGTCATTGGCAATTGATCATCATATCATTTAAGATGAATACGGTAACTTTATTGTGTTCCTTGCATGATCCACTCGAAAAGAAAATGAAAGAGATTATTAATTTGTAAGTGTATGTTTAATTCATTTTCTTTGACATTGTAATAAGTTTATCATGTAATATGTTTAAGTCATTTTCAATGTACAATGTTGTGGAGCAAGTGAATATGATGAACAATGTTAGAAGAAAGCCCTCATGGATCTTTCCAAAAGTGAGTGGCGCGACTACCTGTTTATTTCATTTACAAGTCATGTGTGATATTAAAGTTTTTGCTCTTTCTTATGTAGATGTTTAACGACGAACCCCATTCCCCGTTGAGGACTCTGTAGATCTTCGTAAACTTTGGGCGTATATCCACAATATGCTTAAGGTTCCTGTAGCTGATTGATCAATTTATTGAGATGTGCTAATGACTTATTTTCTGTATTCATGATGTGAATATTACTTTTGACTTTAACATATTGTACATGTGTTTGATGTAAATATTAATTTTGGCTTTTGATGCACAATGTTAGCTGTTTTTTATGTTCTTTATGCATGGTTAGCAAAAATACAGGTTGTTGTGAATTCTATGATATGGTTATAATAGTTATAAGATAAAAAAATGGGAAGAATTTAAAAAGCAGAGAATTGCATATTTAAAATAGAGGAAGCTTTGATAGCGGTTGTATTAACTAACCGTTGTGATATTGAACGCTGGCCAAATTCTATCACAACAGTTGGATTAACTAACCATTGTGATATGATGCACGCTTTCAAGAATACAACAACAGTCCCAGGACCGTGTGTCGCTACTCAAAAAATACGCGCAACGACGGGGAAGGCGAAAAGAAAAAGGACAGAAGAGTCGCCACCGAATTTTATTTATCCCATGAGGGGAAAGGAAAATATCGAGAAAACCTCAAGAAAAGAACGGATAAGATGGTCTCGCAACCAAGAACGGGTTCGGAAGTCGGTTATGCAAGGGGAAGGTATTAGCACCCCTCACATCCATCGTACTCAATGGGAACCATTTGTTTGTTGTGTGTGAATTTATTTGCTTAAATATTATGCTATAAAAAAGTGTTCCAAAGGATAGAGGGGAAGGTTAGAAATTGGGAAAAGAGAGATAACAGGGGAAGGAAGAGAAAGAACGGACTCGATAGGACTTCGCGGTCCTAGGCCTACGTATTCTCAACGGATATGAGAAAATCAGAGTCGACGTAGTTCGGGGAACTACAGATATAAGGGGGAATGTACTCGACAAGGATTGTGGCCCTTGTGCCTATGTATCTTTACTTTAAAAGAAGTAAAGAATCAGAGCAGCCGTAGTTCGGCCTACAATTTGTTAATGTTTTTATGAATGATGCTATCGTACGCATTCTAGCAGTGAGGTGTATTGCTGCTCGCTCGTTGGAGACTTAGGCATTACCTGTTTGCGGTAGAACGGACGTATCATATCCTTTTTGAAAGATAAGTTTTCGCCATGCGAGGCAAGATGTCACATTTGATTTGTTGAATTATTTTTTAGGGGCGAGATAGGTCCTCAGATAGTAATCCCTTGCGGGTAGTACCCAATTCTTTATCTCAAAGTTTTTTGTAAAAAGATGTGGCGAATGTAGCGTCTTCGTATTAAAAGACGAGTATCAAAACCACACACACTACAGTGAGCATCTCAACACTCGGAGAGGAAGAAGTCTACACTTAATCCTCTCTCTTTAGTTCAATACAAAGAGAACTTCATTCTCTTATTAAAGTGTTTTTGGTTTTGAAGGGTAAGTGCTTTTGCGACAGAGAACCCTACGGTAAACGTTAGCACTCGGGATAGGAGAAGGCCTACGCCTAACCACTCCACGACCATTCAAGTTTTTGTTAAGAAAAGGGTTTAAAAAAAGCGCTCGGTACGGGACCGAGGTTTTTAGGTGACAAAGGTTGCGGAAAGAAGTTGTAGAGGGAGATAGGTGGCGGATAGAGTCACGTCTTCATATTGAAAGACGAGTATCGGGACCACCCACACTACAGTGAATATCCTAACACTCGGAGAGGAAGAAGTCTACACTCAATCCTCTCTCTTTAGTTCAATACAAAGTGAACTTTATCATTTTATTGAATATGGTGAGTTGGTTTAACCATTATTTGAGAAAATCTGCTTGACGTTGGGTCAAGGGTTTTAGTGGCTTAAAAAGATTTGAGGCGAAGCGAGCAAGGTCGATGGCGACGCACAAGGCAATCGGCTTACAAGGTCAAAAATGGCTCGATGAGAATCGAGAGTTTATTTTCTTGAAAATGGTTTTTATAACCAAAGGTCAATAATGACCAACAATAAACATGCACAAGAACCAAACAATCACAACGGGTTGAACGACTTAAAACAAAAACGAAACACAAAAAAAACGGCACGAAGTGCCATCAAGGAGTTCGTCGTGCGAACTCCTTGAGAAAAATTTTTTTGAGGTAAAAAGTCGAAAAAACGTGAAAAACAGGGGTCTAACACGGGTGGCCGTGTTGTGTGACACGGCCCGTGTCATGGTTCCAGGAAAAAAAATGAGTTTTGGGTCAAAAAGTGGTGTGACACGGCCGTGTTGTGTGACACGGGTGGCCGTGTTGTGTGACACGGCCCGTGTCACAAGGTCTGGGCCAAAAACAAGTTAAAATCTCAAACAGAGGTACAACACGGGTGCCTGTGTTATGTGACACGACCCGTGTTGTGAGCCCAGGGCATTTTTCACTTTGAAAAGCCACGCAGAGATGCAACACGGCCCGTGTTGGGCTACCAGATGAAAAAAATCCAAACGTTCTCTTGTTTTTTGCTTCTTTTCGTGGTTCTTTCAAAGGGTTTCTTGGTCCCTATTAGGACCTTACATGTTATACTCAATACAACAACACTCAAACCAAGAGAACAAATGATAAATGCACAATATAAAAGAAGAGAAGAGTTTAAAGAGATGGATACCCAAGAGTTGTTACCCTCCTTGCAAAGCCTCCACTGATTTTGGCTAGGTGTTCACTTCTCTTCACTCTATGCTTTGATGGCTCTCCTTCTCAATGGCTCCCTTGTATTTCTCTTTCACTCTCTAAATCTTTTGCTGTTTTTTTTGCTCTCTCTATTTTTTTTGGTTTTTTCCCTTACTCTTTGCTCTCAATATCTCTATCTCCAAAATGTGTTAATGATAGTGAATGATAGTGAATCCAATCCTTTTGTTGACAGCCCTCCTTCCCTTCTCATCTCACTTTTCTGTCACCTTTTTCTGCTGTACCAAAGCAATAGCTCTTGCACAAGCTCCAACTTTCAGAATTTCCATTCTTGGCAACAATTATGGCCACTTTCTTGGTGCAACCCTGCTTTTTCCACTTTTAGTATGTTGTTTTTGTTGTATTTCTTCTGCAGCACTCTATGTTGCTTTCCAACCTTGTACCCATTGGTTGGTTGATTTGTTTTGGACATACCCATGTAGTCCATACAAGACCTTTTGGACATCATTTTCAAATTCTGATTTTTGATGTGTAGATGTATCAACATAAGCTTATAGCCTTGGTTTTGTGACATAAAATGATTTTGTAATATGATACACATTGCCACTTCTTGCATGTGGCTGTTTTGGACCATATTCAAATTGCCCATGAATGTATGCATAGCCTTGATCTTGGGATATTCCAACATTGAATTAGCTCTTAAATATTTCCTTGCATGTTTGTAAGCACAAAGAGGACCATGTGGACTTGATGAGGCATGGGGGATACCATGGCATGAAGTTACTTTTAGAAACTTGAATTAAGACTAGAAATAGCTTAATTTCCTAAGCATTACCAAGAGTTTGGATTTTGTAACAAATGTGACATTCTTGCAAATGTCATGAAATTTCTCTTTGTAATATTCTTGAATCTAGCCTTGAACTCATGAACCTTGAATTTGGAATGATGGGCCTCCCTTATGTCATTGAATTTGAAAGAAATGAAGAAATGAGTCAAGTCTTGAAAGAGGGCAAATTTTGGGGTGCAACAGCTGCCCCTATTCAAGCGACTTGGACCTGAAGGGATGAAAAGCGAACACTTTCAAACATTCGAGGTAAAAGGTGATTGAATACAAAAGAACCCAAAAATTTGTCAACCGCATAATGAAACCTCTGACATCACCGTCAGGCACCTATATTAGGTAGAACATCTAACTTTTTCATCAGTCGTAGATCAAATACAAACATCTGACCTTGCCGTCAGCTCTTAATAGCATCTAACTTCGCCGTCGGAACTCAACGTCAAATATGTGAGATCTGACCTCACCGTCAATACTCAACATAATCTGTAAAAACATCTGATTGGTAGAACATCTGATCTCGCCATCAGTCCTTCATATCCTCTGACTTCGCCATCAGCTTACAACATAATTTGACTTCGTCGTCAATTAAAATCATCTGACTTCGCCGTTATTTCTCAAACCATTCTGACGTCGCCGTCAACCCTTTACATGATCTGACTTCTCCATCAATTCTCCACATAAAATTCGGAAAAAACACCTGACTTCGCTGTCAGTCCTTAACATCAAATTGGTAGGACACCTGACTTCGCCGTCACCCCTCCATAATCTGACTTCGTCGTCAATTCTTTACATAATCCGACCTCGCCGTCAACTCTCAACATAACCTGACTTCGCCATCAACTCTCTTCATGATCTGACTTCGCCGTCAATTCTCTTCATAATCTGACTTCGTCGTCAATTCTCTTCATAATCTGACTTCGTCGTCAATTCTCTTCATAATCTGACCTCGTCGTCAATTCTCTTCATAATCTGACTTCGTCGTCAATTCTCTTCATAATCTGACCTCGTCGTCAATTCTCTTCGTAATCTGACTTCGTCGTCAATTCGCTTCATAATCTGACCTCGTCGTCAATTCTCTTCATAATCTGACTTCGTCGTCAATTCTCTTCATAATCTGACCTCGTCGTCAATTCTCTTCATAATCCTACCTCGTCGTCAATTCTCTTCGTAATCTGACCTCGTCGTCAATTCTCTTCGTAATCTGACTTCGTCGTCAATTCTCTTCATAACCTGACCTCGTCGTCAATTCTCTTCATAATCTGACTTCGTCGTCAATTCTCTTCATAGTTTGACCTCGTCGTCAATTCTCTTCATAATCTGACCTCGTCGTCAATTTTTAATAGCATCTAACTTCGCCGCTAGCTATCAAAATCATTTGACTTCACTGTCACTTCATTTTGCTAAAAAGCTAGCATCGAACCCAAAGGTCGGCTCAACCCTAAGTTCAGAAGAACATTCGTCGATTCACCATCTGGGTGAAGAAATCCGTTGGGGAAACATGAACTTGAATAAATAGACTTCGCTAGGGAAACCGATAAGATGAACACATTTGTCAATGACCTGGCTGGAGGTCTGGATACCATGTAGGATTGAGAAATATACTGATAACCGCTGGAGATACGTTTGAAAACAAAGGGGTGGCAACCCGGCTTATGTTTTACATGCATATGTTTGAATATGGCGTAATGCTCCATACGAAATGGAAATGCTACGCGTTTGGGAGGATGTTATGTATGATGCAAATGCAAAGGAAACACTTTAGCAAAATAAATGCCAAAGAGGAAGGATTAATTCCGCCGGGGAAAAGACTAGACACGTCTAGTACAAACGTTGGGGAAAACAAACCCTGGATGGTTTTCTGAGCAAACTTCCGGGTAAAATTGTTCCGCTAAGAGCAAACCCACCCTGCTGGGGATTAGACAATGAGGGAACCAATATCAACCTTTGCTTGGGGAAATGAGCAATAAACTCAACAAACACAACTTCCGCTTGAGGAATGAGTCAATGACCTAGACTCTGAGGGGAAAAGGAGCCAGTTGTTCGAACTCTATGGGGGAAAACAAATTTCTGAATTCGTTCCACCGCTGAGGGATAAACCCGCACCCGCTTACTGGAAATGATCCTGCTCTGCTGGAGATGTCAATCTTGACCTGCTGAGGATACCCTTTGATTGTCAAGGTTTCAAACTGCTGGGGATGAGAACCCACTTAAATTGCACACTTCTTTTAGATGAGGAACTTCTGGGGAAGCCTTGAGGAAAGTTTTTCTTGAAAATAACAAATAAACAAGTATGTTTTATGCAGTAGGTACCATCTCAATTATTACTTAAGACGTTATTTAAGCAAACACAATGCTTCAATTATAGATAGCAAAGCCCACAAATTTATGTATGTAAAGTTTTACCAAAAACATCAGGCGTCTTTTGCAAACAAAACGGTAAAAACAAAACAAAAGGTTTTTCTGGATAGTATGTTTTATTGATAAATGGCCTGTAAATAGGCAAATTTACAAGGGACACAACTCCTGAAATGAGAAAGCTGCGTAAGAAATATACAGAAATGCAGAAGAATATCAAGATGTCGGCAATGTGGTACAGACAACCACCATAGAACGACTCAACTATGTCTCGCATGACTTCAACGCTTTTCCGATGCTTCGTCTTCTGAAGAGATTGATTTGAATGACTGCTTCTCGAGTTCTCCCATAATCCACTATGCTTTAGAGACCAATGCGCAGGCCGCAGTCATTTGCTTTTCAAATCCCTAACTTTTGCCTGAACCGCCCTTGCGGGTTTTCGATTCACCGGGATACCCATTTTTGCCAAAGTCGCCCTTTCAGGTTTTCAACTTTGCGGGTTTACATTTTTTTTATCTCTAATTTTTGCCCGAACCTATCCTTTGGTTCGCCAAGATGCCCCATTCTTGCCTGGATTTTCTTTTTCTTTCCAGCGGGTCTATTTTAAGCAAAGTATCTTTTGACTGCGTTCGCGTTCACAGGGGACGTAAAATCTTCACCATCCATAGTTGAAAGTAGCAAGGCTCCTCTAGAGAAGACCTTCCTTACAACATACGGACCTTCGTAATTGGGAGTCCATTTGCCCCTATGATCGTTCTGTGGTGGGAGAATCCGCTTCAACACCAGATCGCCTGTCTGAAAGCTTCGAGGACGCATCTTCTTATCGTAGGCTTTCTTCATCCTACTCTGATACAGACGACCGTACGCAAGAGACGCCAACCTCTTCTCATCCACCAAACTGAGTTGATTCAACCTGTTCTTCACCCATTCTGCTTCATCCAACTTGACGTCAGCCAGAACTCTCAAAGATGGGATCTCGACCTCCAATGGCAGAACAACCTCCATGCCATATACCAACGAGAAAGGAGTTGCCCCAGTCGAAGTACGCACCGAAGTGCGATATCCATGCAAAGCAAAAGCAACATCTCGTACCAATCCTTATAAGTCACAACCATCTTCTGTACTATCTTCTTAATGTTCTTGTTAGCTGCTTCTACAGCGCCATTCATTTTCGGACGATAGGGAGAAGGATTGTGATGCTCAATTTTGAAATTCTGGCACAGTTCCTTCATCATCTTGTTATTCAGATTAGAACCATTATCAGTAATGATCCTCTCGGGTATTCCATATCGACAGATGATGTCCCTTTTGATAAACCGGGCTACGACTTGCTTTGTGACATTGGCGTAAGAAGCTGCTTCGACCCATTTGGTGAAATAGTCGATGGCTACTAAGATGAAACGATGTCCATTGGATGCGGTTGGCTCGATCTTTCCAATCATATCAATGCCCCACATGGAGAAAGGCCATGGGGATGACATGACATTCAGAGGACAAGGTGGCACATGAATCTTGTCGGCATAAATCTGGCATTTATGGCACTTCTTGGCGTATTTGAAACAATCCGACTCCATAGTTAACCAATAATAGCCCGCTCTCAATAATTTTCGAGACATGGCATGCCCACCTGCATGTGTTCCAAAGGCACCTTCGTGGACTTCTTCCATAAGCAAACCTGCCTCTTTTTCGTCCACACATCTTAGCAGTACCAAGTCAAAGTTTCTCCGATAGAGTACACCGTCTGGATTCAGATAGAAGTTACCAGATAATCTTCTTAAGGTCTTCTTATCCCGGGCCGATGCCCCAGGCGAATATTCTTGGTTCTTGAGAAAGTTTTGGATGTCATAAAACCACGGTTTACCATCAGAAGCTTCTTCTATTGTGAAAACAAAGGCCGGTCTGTCGAGTCGTGAGATGACAATTCTCGGTGCATCGTTCCAGAAGTTTACTTTGTACATCGAGGACAATGTAGCCAAGGCATCAGCCATCTGATTTTCTGCCCTCGGTACATGGTGAAACTCTACTCGGTCAAAGAAAGGTAGCAACCTTCTGGCATAATTCATGTAAGGGATCAGATTAGGCTGGCGGGTCTCCCACTCTCCCTTGATCTGGTTTACCACCAAAGCTGAATCTCCATAGATATCAAGGTTCTTGATCCTCAAGTCGATTGCTTCTTCGATACCCATGATACACGCTTCATATTCATCCTCATTGTTGGTGCATGGGAATGTTAGTCTTGCAGTGAATGGTATATGGGCGCCATGGGGAGTCGTAATGATTGCCCCAATCCCGCTACCGTAGGAGTTAACAGCACCGTCAAAGATTAATTTCCACTGAGAACCCAACTCTGGACCTTCGTCTGGCAACGGCTCATCGCAATCCTTCATCTTTAATACATAATGTCCTCATCAGGAAAATCAAACTTCATTGGCTGGTAGTCATCGACTGGTTGCTCTGCGAGATATTCTGACAGGACACTGCCTTTAATTGCTTTCTGAGGCACATACTGGATGTCGTATTCTGTCAAAACCATCTGCCATCTAGCAATCCTTCCTGATAGTGCTTGCTTTTCGAATACGTACTTAATAGGATCCATCTTTGAAATTAACATGGTTGTGTGGTTTAGCATATACTGTCTTAGGCGTTTGGCGGCCCAAGCGAGTGCGCAACAAGTTTTCTCCAACATTGAGTATCTGGATTCACAGTCTGTGAACTTCTTACTCAAGTAGTAAATTTCATGCTCTTTTCTTCCAGTCCCGTCGTGCTGATCGAGAACACAACCCATGGAATTCTCAAGAACTGTTAAGTACATTATCAACGGTCTTCCAGCCACCGGAGGTATCAGTATTGAAGGTTCTTGTAGATACTCTTTTATCTTCTCAAACGCTCTCTAGCAATTCTCATTCCAGATAATCGTCTGATCCTTTTTCAATAGCTTAAACAATGGCTCACAAGTGGCTGTGAGGTGAGATATGAACCTTGCGATGTAGTTCAATCTACCTAAGAAACCACGAACCTCCTTCTCGGTCTTTGGCGCTGGCATTTCTTGAATTGCCTTGATCTTCACAGGATCGACCTCAATACCTTTCTCACTGACAACGAACCCCAACAGCTTTCCTGACCGTACGTCGAAAGTACACTTATTCGGGTTCAACCTCAATTTGAACTTTCTCAATCTCTCGAACAACTTTAGAAGATTCACCAGGTGCTCCTCCTCCGTTTGGGATTTCGCAATCATATCATCGACATAGACCTCAATCTCATGATGGATCATATCGTGAAAGAGAGTGACCATTGCTCGCTGATAAGTTGCCCCTGCGTTCTTCAACCCAAAAGGAATTACTTTGTAACAAAACGTCCCCCAAGGCGTGATAAAAGTCGTCTTCTCCATGTCCTCCGCTGCCATCTTGATTTGGGTATATCCGGAGAAACCGTCCATGAAGGAAAACATTGAGTATTGTGCGGTGTTATCAACGAGAACGTCAATATGGGGGAGCGGGAAATCATCTTTTGGGCTTGCTCTATTCAGGTCCCTATAGTCAACACACATCCTGACTTTGCCGTCCTTCTTAGGCACGGGCACGATGTTAGCGACCCAAGGAGGGTAGTTGGTCACAACAAGAAATCCAACATCTAGCTGCTTCTGGACTTCTTCCTTGATCTTCACTGCCATATCTGGCCTGGTTCTTCTCAGTTTCTGTTTGACAGGAGGACACTCTTCACGCAAAGGCAGGCGATGAACTACGATATCTGTGTCGAGTCCGGGCATATCTTCGTATGACCAAGCAAAGACATCCTTATACTCTTGGAGTAACTCAATCAATCTTTGCTTGACATCATTCTGCAGCGCAACCCCTATTCTGACCTCCTTTTTATCCTCTTCTGTTCCTAGGTTGACGACTTCAACTTCCTCCTGATGAGGCAAGATGACCTTCTCCTCTTGTTTTAACAATCTGGCAAGCTCTTCAGGCAGGTCTTCATTTTCGTCAATCTCTCCTTCCGCTTGAAAGATCGGATTGTCAAAGTCACACCGAGTCATAGACGAGTCTGAATCGGTGGTATCTGAAATGTGCAACCTGTAATGATGATGATTTTATGCTTAAATGATATGCAAACAAATAAACACAAACCACATTGCCATTTTATTGTTGTAAATAAAAATAAGAAAAACAAGGATCACAAAGTTTTGAATGAAAAGACGCTTTTTGATTGATAATGATAAAAGGGTTGTTCACACACATAAAAGATAAGGCCCAACAAATAAAGACCATTATACCCCGGGCAAAGCATATGGCAATACATTAATCAAAACAAAAAATTACTCTTCATAATTCGCAGTGATAATTTCTTCCATGGTCCAATTCTTCAAGCGTTGGCCGGGGGCGCATGGCTGGATCCATGCATCCATGTCACAGTCACTATCTCCTTCTTCGTCAGATACGGCGTTGATCTCTTCGAACACCACCCCAGCACTGGTGAATTGGACATGTCCTTTGTAGCGAGGAACGCTTGAAGAAGATGCGTATGGGCTGTACCCTAATCCGAACTTATCTTGTTTGTTGGGGACGCTTATCACCTCCCCCCATCCTTTCGCTGATCCAGACTTCACCACAGCCTAGGCTTCCTTGTAGGATGACATAGCAACTTCTGGCGCCTTGGCTTCAACTGTTGCTTTCTCTTTGATTTGGACGGTCTCAAAGGCTTGGCACAGGGTTTCGTGAATTTCACCATCGACCTCCACATACTTGAATGAGGACAGATGGCTTACCATGATGTCTTCCTCTCCACAAACAGTCACAATGTTATCACCCACCATATACTTCAGCTTCTGGTGTAGGGTTGACGTCACCGCTCCTGCTGAGTGTATCCAAGGCCGACCCAAGAGACAGCTATATGCCAGCTGGATATCCATTATATAGAAAACCGCATCAAAAACCTCAGGACCGACTTGAATTGGCAAGGTTAGCTCTCCAAACACGGACCTCCTTATCCCATCAAAAGCTCTGACCACCATATCACTCGGCATACATATTATCCCTCGAGTGTCCAGCTTCATGAGGGCTTTCTTGGGTAACACATTTAATGACGACCCAGTGTCTACCAATACATGGGACAAAACGACACCTCTACATTCCATAGAGATATGCAAAGCCAAGTTATGATTCCTTCCTTTCGGTGTCAAATCACAGTCAGTGAATCCCAAACCATTCCCTGCATTGACATGGGCCACTACTCCTTCTAACTGATTGACGGATATTTCTTGTGGCACATAAGCATTATCCAAGACTCTGAGCAAAGCGTTCCTATGAGCCTCGGAACATAACAGCAATGACAAGATAGAAATTTTTGAAGGCGTCTGTTGTAGATGATCCACGATCTTATAGTCGCTCTTTCTTATTAAGCGCATGAACTCTTCTGCGTCTTTCAGCACGACTTCTTTTTCTCCAGCCTGAGAGCTTTCCTCCGCTACTACCTTCCCTTTACCTTTATCAGCTCTTTCTGCACTTACTTCGGGAGGTGCAAATATCCTCCCACTTCGAGTCATTCCCCCGGTTCCCACCAAGTTGTCAACTGAGTCCAATGGCAAGCTTTTTAATTCCTGCTTCTATCCATTGCAGTAGACTTCTGCTCCATAGTTCCAAGGGATCGCCTTGGAGCTTTCATAAGGTATAGGTCCTGCCTTCGTAAAGATGATGGTAGGTCGCGCTGGCGGCGCAGAAATAATGATTGTTTTGTAAGGGATAGACATGGTGGCCACCTCATCCTCTTTCTTACTGACTATCTTCTCATTCTTTTTCTTACAGATCTTGTCAAACTGTAGAACACCTTTGTTTATCATACACTGTATATAACTCTTCAGACTCTCACACCCTTCAGGATGGGCGGCACAATTTTCACAATCCTTGTCACACCCGGGAAACACCCCACCTTCTAACAACTTGCATTTTACAAAACTTAAAGGAGTCTTCAATTCTTCAACATCATATACCATATCTAAATCCTCCCCTTCAACAACAGCATTTACTCTACCTGCTCCATGATTTGGCATAGGGTTCTGATCAACATTCGGCGCATCATGGTTGAAATTAATGGCCCTATTATCAACAAGGTCTTGTACCTTGTTCTTGAAGGCTTTGCAATTATCAATATGATGGTGTTGCACCCCAAAATTTGCCCAACCTTTTCTAACCTAGGGTTATGTTTCAATTGCATAATCATTTGCATTGTCATCATGTACATAGTGTATTCATCTGCATTGCATAGCATAGGAAAGCTATCTTAATCAGGGGATCAAGTGCTATTCTTATCTCAAGAGGCATATCCAAAGGTTTCATTCATATTCAAGACTACTCAGGTCATCAGAGAAGAATTTGAGCTTTGAAGAGCTGCCAGGTTGATCAGTGAATTCTCTCCTATCTTGAGGCTAGTTGGGGATCATCAGAGGAAGTGTGAGCTATGAGCCAAGAGCATGAGGTGTGTATGGATGTTATGAAGAGCTTAGATGATCATTTTGAAGAAGAACCAAGTCATTGGAATGATTGCAAGAGCCTCAATTGAAGTCAGTCAACTAGGGTTTTATCTGGGTCAACACTAGGTCAATCCTAGGTCAAAGAAGTGTTTTGAAAGGCATCAAGAATCATTTGAAGAATGTGGGGTTCATCATTTGACATGTATATAAGGATATGGTGATGTGCCAAGAAGAAATCAAGAGGAGTCAAGGAGAAGAGGAGTTACCAAATTGTTTCAGTGTAAAATCCCCTAATTTAGGTCAAACTTCAAAGCAGTGTAACTCAAGATACAAGCTTCAAATGGATCCTTGGTCAACATGAAACTTGTATAGGACCTCAAGACCTTTAATTTTAGTGGTGTAAGACATCAAGGAGATTTATAGAACTCAAGTTATGATCCTTGCAAGTTACAGGTCATCTGAGGACACTGAAATTTGTCTGTGAAAGTTCTCTGTCTTCCAAGCAACTTTTGACCTTCAAGGAGATTTCAAATGGATTTCTGGCCAACATGAGAGTTGTTCCTCATTGTCTTAGATTTCTATTAAGGTATGGTATGCCTTAATATGATTTGTGGAACTCTACTTATGGTCTTGGCAAGCAAAGGGTATTTTGGTCATCTGAGAATTACAGGTCATTCTTAGCCTATGCCTAAAACTCATACAAGGAAGATTCAAATGAAAAACTTCACAACATCAAAGTTGCTCAAAATGTCATTTTAAGTCTAGAAAAGAGATCATGTAAGTTTGGAAATGCATAGAACAAGACTTGATAAAAGTTGGTGGAAAATGACTTAAAAAAGGCATATAAGTTGAAAAAGTTGAAATAAAAAATTGGTTTGAGAGATCTACAAATCCAAAATGGGTCATCCAATATACCAAATTGAATCCAAACATCATTTTAAAGACATTAGTTCAGCCACTTTTTTGAGTTAGGGTTTAAAAATGGGACTTGCTTTGTATTTTTGTTACTTGCATAATAAGGCAAGCATGGAAAACTTGGCACAAGGTAAATTTCAAGGCAAGGAAAGGCTTGGTTTTCACACACACCATTTCAATATCTCATGAGGAGAGATTTTAACACAAGTTTAGAAGGGTGTATGCATGAGATGAGTGATATTTCAAAGTGTCATCAAATGAGAATTTCCATGAATTTCCACCACATTCTAGAATCATTCTAGAGGCATCCAGAAACTTCTAGATCTGTCCATCATCATCTATATAATGAGTGTGGATCATTGGTGCAAGGGGTTGGTGAAAAGAGAGTGAAGAGAGAGTGAGATACCATTTCTTCCATTTTTGCAAATCAATATCAAACTCCATTTTCTTCTTCATCTCCATTGAATTCTTCTCCACAAATCAATTCTCTGGATCATACTGAACACATACATACAAATTGGAGTGGCCATTGATGAATGTTTGAAGGTGTAGCTTCAAAATTGCAAGAGAAGAAAGTTGGATCCAAACTCACAATCCAAGCACTGTCCATCCAAGATCTTGCAAACAGAAAGGTTATCATCCATTAAAGATCATCTGTGGCAAGTTTCAAGCATTGGATTGAAGTGTAACTGCACTTGCCATCACCAATTTTCAGGTTTGCAAAAGCTCTCGAATCTCTTTTTTTATGCAGAATTAGATGAAATGGCTAGGATAAACATGATTAGAGACCCTAGGTGATTGATTTCTGAGAGTTAGAGAGAATTGCATGAGGTTCCATGGCAGGGTGCAATTTCTTTGATGATCAAGATTAGGTTATGTAGTAGGTTTTAATGATCGTGTAATAGCTTGCTGGAATCAGTGTAACACCATGAGCAAGATAATGCCATTAATACCAAGGATTACCATGATTGATCTCAGTGTAATTTGGTTGAACCCGTGCATTCATGCTTTCTGTTGATGAGATGTAGGAAGTTTTAGGTGAAACTATGAGTGTAGTCTTGTTCCTGGCAGTTTTTAGGACAACTTTGGTTTTGGAAGTTTTTAATTCCATGAAGAATTGAGAGAGTATGGGATGATGGAAGTTCATGCATGGGAGATACGAATTCTGAAACCCTAGGTGTTGATTGGGGACGATGACCATGCACCGTCAGATCACCCTGAATTGTTGACCTTTTAATCCAATCCAGCGGTCCAGATTTAAAGCTGAGAAACGGAGGGAATCCATAATGGTGAAACGATGCGTTTCACTTAAACGCAATGCTGGGCCTGACCCAATTTATTCTATCCCCACCCCCTTTTGATAAGCCCAATGGGAATGCACTTGATTTTGTTGCTAAATGCACCGCGGTCATTTTATTTTTCTCTTTTATTTTTATTCAATTTCTGATGCGTACTGGGCTTAACGTTTTTGTTATCTGCGCCCCCCACTTCATGGCCCATCTGAATAATGAATTGGGCGCCTCTGATTCTAGCACCCCCTCCCCCATTTAATTCTTTTTTTTGATTTTATTTTCTTTTATATTTTCTTTGATCTTAGAAAATCCATATAAAATTGAAAATAGCTTGTTTTTAATTGGTTCTTTTTGTGGTAGATCAATAATTCTGTTAAGAAAAATATCCAACAAAAAAATTAACATTTCATTTTGTTTTAATATTTTTAGCATATTTTTCTTTTAAATAGGATTAAATGATGTGTAGTTTAATGCATGAATTTGGTGATTTTAGTTTGAGTAGATGCTTTAATATTTTTGACCCATTCTTTTTAGGTTGACTAGATTAGACCTTTAGTTAGCTCATAAAATTTAATTCACAATTTTAGAACTTAATTTTAGGTGATTTGTTTAGGTGTGATTAGCATGATCAAAACTAGGGTTTAAGAGATACCATAGGTGTGAGAAATCATTTCTTTCATGAGTTGTAGATTGAATCTTTGGGGTATGGGAATATAGGGGTTATAGGTAGATAGTAGATCCCTTAGAAAATATTAGGATTCCCCTACTGTTATTAGTATACTGCTTATATTTGTTTAACTGTGTGGTGTGCCCTCTTTAGGGTTATTATTTTGTCTGTGTGGGGTATTGGGTTTGTTTGGGGATTGGGAGAGCTGAAGACTTGTGAAGATGAAGTCCATTGGAGATCAAAGGGATTGAAGACCAACTTCCAGAGTTGATGGAGAGCATCTTGCTGGCAGTTGTTGAAGGCTGTAGGGTTTAGGAGCTAGGCAGAGCTTTAGGGTAGAAAACTTGATTCACAAACATGGAAGGCCTTGTCTGCCTCCATCCTTTCTCTATGATTCAAAGTCTCTTTCAAATATCCACCTCCTTCCTTTGGAAGGATTAGTGAATATGTTTGAAAGATAGAACTTTTGAGGGAAAATTGTTTGTATAATGTTAACAGTTAATGAGCCACCCTTGGTAGGCAATTGACTGTTTGACATTCATTCCATCTTGTTGACTGATGTTCATCTGGGAGATTGAGACTTGAAGAAAAGCCACTGCAGATTGAAGACTGATGACACAGATCTTGCTTGAATGTTTTGAATATGAAGATTGATGCTTGCTTGAAGCTTGTGGATAGTTGATGCTTTGCTTGAAGGCTGATGCTGATGAAGATTGCTTTGCTGTTTAATTTTTGTTGTTTTAATTCTTGATGTATTGTGTGAATTTCTCGGACTGTATTGTTTGCTGTTTAACTTGCTGGGTTGAAAGTGAATTCTGTTCACTTTTGCCTATTGTTTTCTAGGTTCGAGGTTGAGTGGGACTCCCTTGCCTCGCTTGTATTGTTGCATCCATGCATTGTACTGTTTTATTGTATATATCTGCTATTTCTGTTTTCGTCTATTCCCTTAGGATCTCTGTTTCTCTCTGCGCAAGAGAGGAGCATGATAGACATTAGGTGTTAACCCATGCATGATAACATTAGGGTAGATTTTATTCCCCTTTGCAACCCTAGGATTTTAGAGTGTCATCTCTTCTTTCTTCAAAACAACAGAAAAACATTAATAAAGGTTATAACAGAGATCAATTCATTTCTTCCGTCAAAAGATTTGAACAAACATCAACCTTTTTGCAATAAGAAAACCCTTATTTAAGGTGAGATTTTTCATAAAAGACACTTGAACAGCTTGTGTCGTGCGTAGCCCGAACTACGTTTGCTCTGATCTTCCATGCAGTGTGGAAGTACATAGGCATAGGATGCGATATCCTAGCGAGCAACCTTTCCCCACCTTCCCCCGTAGTTAGGCGAACTACGTTGACTCTGATTTCTCGTTCCAGACGGGAATACGTAGGCATAAAGTGCGATGCTTTGCCGAGTCATGTTTTATTTTCTTTTCAGACCTCATCCTTTAGTTTAGATAGAAGTGTAATCCGTACAAACCAAGCAAGCATGGATCCCATCGAGTACGATGGACGTGAGGGGTGCTAATACCTTCCCCTTGCATAACCGACTCCCGAATCCAGGTTTTGGTTGCGATGACCATACCTTTTCCCGTCTTTGCGTTAGGTTTTCTATGAGTGTTTCCTTTCCCTCCTTTGGGATAAATAACGCACGGTGGCGACTCTTCTGTCAGCCGGCACCGATTTTCGCAGTAGCGACAGCTGGCGACTCTGCTCGGGATCCAACGTCCCCTAGCTGCTAAGGACTGCGATAGTTCCTTATGCATTTGGGATCCAACGTCCCTTTAGAGAGTCGATCCTAGTGCTTGTTTTCCCGTCGAGGATTTTGTATGGATTTACATTTCTGTATTTACCTTTCAGCATTATATTATTGTTATTATTGCTGTATTGGGGGTGTGACGAGTGATTCTATGATTGAGAGATAAGTCGGACCTGGGCTTGAGTGCACCTAGAATTAGAGTAGAAAGTAGTGCGCGCGTGCCGGCTTTGCTTGCATTAGTGTCTCACGAAATCTACACTCGGACGAGGTTCTTCTGGTTGGCTTCTTTTTCTACCCTTTGGGTCGAAGGGGTTGTTGGTCAGCTGAATTGTCGACTCCGGGAAATGATCATTTGGAAGTTAGCTAAGTGAGGCCTCTTCAGGATTTGATGATGCCACTCCTTCTGGGAATCGTATCATCAACCCTGAAAGTCTGTGACGCCGACGACCGCATAGGATGTCATACCTTTGTCAGTTACTAGGACATCCACCTGTGAGAGGGTTTGGGGTTATGCAGGTAACTAGACCTTCAGATACCGGTTATTTCTTGATCTGAGATCCTGGGTATTTATGGAGAGTTATGAGGTCTATCAGAGACCAGTCAAAGTTATGGTTGAGGTCTACCAGAGACCAGTCAGAGTTATATCATGGGGTCTGTCAGAGACCAGTGTCGGAGCTTTGTTTTAGGTCTATCTGAGACCAGGGTGTGAGGAATCATGGAGGGTCTATCTGAGACTTTTTGATATGGTTCAGGCTTCTCAGCTATAGCACTTGGTCCCTATTGCATGTTGCTTGCATTGTATTGTTTGCACAACCATTATCATTGCATCCCATTAACGTGTGTCTATGCTGCAGGTGCATTTGCATATTCCATGGTTCTAGTGCCTGGACTTCTGCTTATTGATCATGGATGGTTTGAGGAAGACAGTTGCGTACAAATTGCCTACACCTGACATTACTCCCCTACTTGGTCTGATGTCTCTTGCTGATGGGGAGTTTAGGAGAAGTTTCAGAATGAGTCATGGAAGACTGTTGAGATTAGTATGCAAGCCCACTGCTGTTGAGATGAATGGGTTGTACACCTTGATGCAATTCTATGATCCTGCATTGAGATGTTTCACATTTGCTGACTTCATTTTGGGGCCCGCCATGGAGGAGTATGTAGAGTTTACTGAGCTGCCGGTACAGAATGCAGTTCCTTTTATTCACTCTACCGCTGAGCCCAAGTTGGAGGATTTAGCTAAGGCCTTGCACATGAATGCTTCTGAGTTGTTGATGACTTATTGGCTTGGGGTTTCAGGTTTCTCCCTTGATTTTCTGGTTGGCAAAGCTCAAGAGTATGCCAAGAACGGGTGCTGGATAGTCTTTAATGCTATCTTGGCTCTATGTATCTACGGAATAGTGTTGTTTCCTAACTTACCCAATTTTGTGGACTTGGACGCTTTCCATCTGTTTGCTACTGGCAATCCGGTGCCCACTTTGGTCGGAGATCTCTATCATTCATTGCACTACAAAAATGAAAACAGAAGAGGGAAGACTGTTTACTGTTGTGCGCCGCTGTTGAACATGTGGTTTAAGAGCCATCTTCCCCTGAAGGGACCCTTTGTGGATAGTGCAACTACGGCTAACTGGCCAGAGCGTATGATGAGGTTGTCTTCTGAAGACATTGAGTGGTTTGATCGAGACTTGTTGGGGTCTGAGCTTATTTTCAGTTGTTCTGGGTATCCTAATGTTCCGTTGATAGGGAGAAAAGGGTGCATCAACTACAACCCATCTATGTTCGTCCGCCAGTTTGGATATGCGTTGAAGAACCCACCTCAGGAGGAAGAAGTACATGAATCTCTGTACTTCACCGGTGATTTGAATGGAGAACTACTAGCCAAGCTTCGGCATGCCTGGACGCGTATTAAAAGAAAAGGGAAACCACTGTTGGGGAAGAATGACTGTCAGGCTTATGCACCCTACAAAGTTTGGATCCAGGAGAGAGCAAGACAGTTATTGATGCCATTTCCAGCTGCGCCGGTCCCTGTTCATATTCCGGTGGAAGAGCCAACCACGGTCACTATGGAGGTCTATGAGCAAGTTGTGAAAGAAAAGGAAGCCTTGATGAAGATTAATGAAGAGCTGGAAAAGGAGTTGGCCCAGATGCGGAGTGAGAAGAATAAGGTTGTACGTTTTTTCCAACAGCAGATCGAACTAGTAAACAGGCTAGGTGTTGAGTTGACTGAGGAGAAAAAGAAGCGCGAACGTCTGGGTCAAGAGTTCAGAAGCTCTCACGACATGTTGGAGTCCAAAAATAAGGCACTCGACGCCGCTCACCGAGAAATCTCTTCTTGTAATAAGACATGGAATGCTACGCTAACCAACAACAATAAGAGGGAAGATAAGTTGAAGCAGCAAATTTCTGACCTCGAGGAGCAGTTGAAGGCTAGCATCAAGAAGCATGAAGAAGAGGTGATGACCAGGTATAGTCTCCAGAATGCATTGAACAAAGCCATCGAAGGCAGGAACGAAGCTGTGTCTCAGAAGCGGAAGCTAGAGGATCGCTTCGGAGAAGGGGCATGGGAGGAAACCGCTGGCGACGTGCGACGTGTTCTCAAGAGAAGAAACCAGCTTGTCGAGGGTCTGCTTACCCGACCAAGCCATCCAGAGACCAAGAAGTTAATAGAAGAGTACCAAGCTTATGGGAGTACTTGATCATGTCATGTATTAACTTGTATGCTTTATTTGCATTCGTGCTGACCATCACCAGGATTGTTGGTTGAGGTCATGCCTTCTTATACTCAGTGATATTGTATTCTTAGATTTCTCTGCAATATACGAGGTTTTCTATGATTCGGCTCCAATCACCGTATTGCTAGCATTGTCACTGCACTGGCACATTCACACTAGAACCGAGGAATGATAATCCCTAATGCACAGACACATATTGCATTTTGCATGCATACTCATATTTGCATTGCAGGTTTGTGATTTGTGTATCTTATCTCCTGCATCTTTCACACCAGATATTAGCAGGATTGCAGAAAAGCGGGTCCACCGTTACTCTACAAGGATTAACCAGAAGAAGATCATGGACAACGTGCAGAGTGAAATGCAAGAGATGCATGACAGGATGGCCCTGCTCATGCAAACCATGGAAACTATCGCCAAGGGACAAGAGCAGCTGCAGAATCTGGTTCAACCGATAGTCGCACGGGCTGAGAACAACGGGACACCGCATGGTGAAAACATTGCTGCTTCTCCCCGAATTGAGAATCGTCAAAGTGCTGATGCTGTTCCTGTAACTGGTTTGAATGTCGGAGAAACTGGTCCTGTAGGTGGAGGTGGGAATACCGGTAATATGAATGTCAATGCAGATATTGCTGGGGTATTTGTGGGTAATGTCAACCAGGGTTTCAATGGGGGCGTTGAGAATGTCGGAATGAATGGTATCAATGGTAACCAGGGCTTCAATGGTGTGAATATGGGATGTGGCAGCATGGCTGGCGCCAAGGCTGGGTTTGGTGGCTATGGTAATCTTGGATATGGAACTGGCGCATACAACGCTCAAGAGATGGGTAATCTGAGGTATGACCCCAGGTACGTCCAAACGGGTCCGGGCCGTGATGTCGATTATGTTGGATACGATGCAGTACCTCGCTGGGAGGATCGTCAGGAGGATGTGTTCTCTGGTCAGAACGAGGGTTATGAAAGAGCCAGGGATGACAACCATCGGATGAGATTGCTGGAAGAGAAAGTGAACGGATTGGCCAGCCAGAATGCTCTTGGGCTCGATATGTCAAATATGGGGTTAGTCCCAGGGTTGAGGGTCCCACTGAAATTCAAAGCGTCGTCATTTGATAAGTACAAAGGGGATACATGCCCTAGGGTGCATGTGCGCGCATTTTACAGGCGCATGTCTGCATATTCTGAGGATGAAAAGATGCTAATGCACTTCTTCCAGGATAGCCTGTCAGGGCCATCGCTGGAGTGGTACATGAGCTTAGAGCCTACTCAGATCAGGAGTTGGAAAGAGCTGGCAGAGGCTTTTGTTCGACATTATCAATATAATAGTGATCTCGCCCCTAATCGAGTCCAGTTGCAGAGCATGTCTCAAAAGTCTAGTGAGAGCTTTAAGGAATACGCCCAAAGATGGCGAGATCTGGCCGCTAGGGTACACCCTCCGATGGTGGAGCGCGAAATGATGGATATGTTCATAGGAACTTTCTCTGGAATGTACTATGACTGTCTGCTCAATTTTTCCATGAGCACTTTCTCTGAATTGATCTTGATGGGGGAGCGCATTGAAAACGGGGTGAAGATTGGTAAAATTCAAGCGGGTGAGTCCAGTTCCGCAGGAGGTAACAAGAAGACGTTTGGGGGTAAAAGGCAGGGTGATACCAATGTTGTATACGGTGCTCGACGAAAGAATAAAAGTCAGAACTGGCGTCAGCAGTCGCAAGTTGCAAGTGTAACCATTCCAGGGCCTTCTCAGCAGCAGAGACAACAACCGCAGCAGCAGCCTAATAATAATCAGCGCAGGCTTCAGAACCCACGACCGAGGAGAGTATTCGAAGTGTCGTCGATATCATATGCAGAACTCCTTCAAACTTTGTTGAAATTGTAGCTAGTCGAGAAAAGGACCTTAGCGCCACCAACTGGCCAGCCGCCAGTCGGATATGATGTTAATGGGCACTGTGACTTCCATTCGGGTGCACCAGGGCACAATATTGAAAATTGCCTAGCTTTCAAGCATAAAGTACAGGACTTGCTTGATAGTACGACTATTAACTTCGGGAAGGAAGGTCCCAACATCACGCAGCAGCCAATGCCCAAGCATGGTGGGGCTGGGGCCAATGCAATCCTGGTAGATGATGAGTTGAACTTAGTTTCAGAGGTGAGTGAGCTGAAAACCCCTTTGAGTTACGTAAAACAGCGCTTGTTGAAAGGAGGAGTCTATCCCGGCTGCGGCGAAGGGTGTGATGACTGTTTGGTTCAACCTGAGGGCTGTGAGAATTTGAAAAGGGGAGTTCAAGGTTTGATTGATGAAGGAACTTTGCAGTTTGACAGGGCTGTAGGGCGAAAAAAGTCTGTTGAGACAGAATCTGGAGAGCGTGGGGAGATTGCTACGATCACCATTCCGTTCAAATCAGTGACAATTTCGGCATCATCGAAAAGGCCGACCATTACTATTACCAATGCTAAGCCAGTCCCTTTTGAAAGCACAAAAGCAGTCCCGTGGAGTTATGGTGCTGAAGTGTATTGCAATGGGGAAAAGATTGACTTGAATGATCCGCCAGCGGGATCCGTGGACAACGTAGTAGGAGCGGGAGGTATAACCCGGAGCGGGAGAATTTTCACTTCACCTGAGGTTGAAGCAGAGAGGCTCGCCAAAGGTAAGAACAAAGTCATTGAGGGAGAATCTTCGGGGAGTAAAGAAAAAGAGCCGATAACCAAAGATGTGGAAGAATTCATGAGGTTAATTCGCAAAAGTGATTACAAGATTGTAGATCACCTACAGCAGACCCCGTCAAAGATCTCCATATTATCGTTGCTGTTGTGTTCTGAGGCGCATAGAAATGCCCTGTTGAAGGTACTTGAGACATCTTTCGTGCCGCAAGAGATTTCAGTTAATCAACTGGAGGGAGTTATGGCACATGTTAACGCTGGGCATGGACTGGGATTCACGGATTTTGACCTAACGCCTAGAGGGCGTGATCACAATAATGCCTTGCACATCTCTATCGAATGCCGGAGCACTGTTCTATCCCATGTGCTGGTAGACACTGGGTCCTCGTTGAATGTGTTACCAAAGAAAGCTCTATTGAAATTAGATACTCGTGGGTTGTTGTGCACACCTAGTGATTTGGTAGTGAGGGCCTTTGACGGAACGAGGAGGTCGGTATTCGGGTCAATAACGTTACCCATTCAGGTAGGTCCGGAGGTGTTTGATACAGTGTTTTACATCATGGACATCCAGCCTGCATATAGCTGTTTGATCGGGAGACCTTGGATTCATGCCGCTGGGGCAGTAACTTCGACGCTCCATCAGAAGCTGAAATATATGGTTGAGGGGAGTATTGTGACAGTGTGTGGCGAAGAGGACATCTTAGTCAGTCATTTGTCTTCTTTCAAGTACGTGGAGGTAGATGGAGAAATTCATGAAACGATGTGTTAGGCGTTCGAGGAGGTGAAGGTTAAAAAAGAGGCTCCAGTGAAGAGTGAAGGGCTAGAGGTGGCAGTCTCCTCATATAAAGAAGCCAAGGCGTTGGTACAAGCAGGAGAGGCTCAGAAGTGGGGGCAGGTTCTGGACATCCCAGTGAAGCAGGACAAGTATGGCTTGGGGTACCGCCTATCTCCCTCGCAGGGTGCGCCTAAGTACAAGGGACCTGTCGTGTTCACGCCCGGAGGAGTTAGCTTCGAAAGGATCAATGTCGTGTCTGATACGGAGGAAGTGGATAGCGATTGCGACATGGACTCATGGATTCGACCCAGCACGCCAGGGCAAAGCCTATGCAACTGGTCCATCCAGGACGTCATCCAAGTCACCAAACAGTAATGCATTGTTTTTTCAATCATTGTATGATCACATGCCTTGCCCGGGGCATCGATGATTTTGTCTTAGGGCCTAACTGTTTACCTGTATGTTTGCATGATCAATAAATGACGGCGTTTTTACATTCAAATGTTGTGATCCTTTTCTTTCTATTTTTATTTTTCAATAAAATGGCAGCGTGGTTATGCATTTTGCTTGTACATCATTTTTGAAGCACTTAACCGTTTCCCTCGCAGGATTCATGAATTTTCAGATGACACCGACCAAAAACTTCCTATGACTCGTTTAGACTTCAAGCATCCGATCTTCCAAGCTGAGGAGGAGATTGTGGAAGATAGTGACTTACCAGAAGAGCTTAGTCGGTTATTGAAGCAAGAGGAGAGGGTTATTCTGCCTCACCAAGAAGAGATTGAGATTGTCAACTTGGGGTCTGAAGAATGCGTCAGGAATATCCGTATAGGGTCCGCATTGCAGGTGGATATCAAGCGAGAGCTTATTGAGATGCTGCGTGAATACAATGCTATATTTGCTTGGTCCTACGAGGACATGCCAGGTTTGGATACTGATATGGTTGTTCATCGTCTGCCGCTGAAGGAAGATTGCCCGCCTGTGAAGCAGAAACTCCGAAGGACTCGTCCTGACATGGCCGTAAAGATAAAGGAAGAAGTGCAGAAACAATGGGATGCCGGATTCCTGGCTGTTACCACTTATCCCACTTGGATCGCTAATATCGTGCCTGTGCCAAAGAAAGATGGCAAGGTTCGAATGTGTGTTGATTATAGAGATCTAAACAAGGCGAGCCCGAAAGACGATTTCCCGCTGCCGCATATTGACGTGTTAGTTGACAACACGGCTCAGTTTTCGGTATTCTCTTTCATGGATGGATTTTCAGGGTACAACCAGATCAAAATGGCTCCGGATGATATGGAAAAAACGACCTTTATCACCCCGTGGGGAACCTTCTGTTATAAGGTGATGCCCTTTGGTTTGAAAAATGTTGGGGCAACGTATCAGCGGGCCATGACGACGCTTCTTCACGACATGATGCACAGAGAGATTGAGGTGTATGTCGATGACATGATTGCCAAGTCTCAAACAGAGGAAGAACATCTGGTTAATCTGTTGAAGTTGTTCAAGAGGCTGAGGAAATTCAGGCTGAGGCTGAATCCTAACAAATGTACCTTCGGAGTGAGATCCGGGAAGCTACTGGGGTTCATTGTGAGCAAGAAAGGAATCGAGGTCGATCCTGCAAAGATAAAAGCAATACAAGAAATGCCAGCACCGAGGACAGAAAAAGAAGTCCGTGGATTCTTAGGGAGGTTGAACTATATTGCCAGGTTCATCTCTCACCTAACGACCACGTGTGAACCATTATTCAAGCTGTTAAAGAAAGATCAAGCGGTGGTCTGGAACGACAATTGCCAAAGGGCATTTGAAAAGATAAAAGAATACTTGCAGGAACCTCCGGTGTTGATACCCCCAGTAGTGGGACGACCACTGATTATGTACCTGACGGTTCTTGAGAACAGTATGGGTTGTGTTCTCGGTCAACATGACGAGACAGGGCGGAAAGAGCATGCAATTTATTACTTGAGTAAAAAGTTCGCGGATTGTGAATCTCGATACTCTATGCTCGAAAAGACGTGTTGTGCATTGGCGTGGGCTGCCAAACGTCTAAGACAGTACATGCTGAATCATACAACCATGCTGATATCGAAGATGGATCCGATCAAATATGTGTTTGAGAAGCAAGCGCTCTCTGGAAGGATTGCTAGATGGCAGATGGTATTGACAGAATACGATATCCAGTATGTTTCCCAGAAGGCCATTAAGGGAAGTGTTCTGTCCGAATATCTTACCGAACAGCCAATTGAGGATTATCAGCCTATGAAGTTTGAGTTTCCTGATGAGGACATAATGTACTTGAAGGCTAAAGATTGTGATGAGCCGTTGCCTGGTGAGGGTCCTGAGCGGAGTTCCCAGTGGCAATTGATTTTTGATGGGGCTGTCAATTCATACGGTAGCGGGATCGGGGCAATCATTACAACTCCCCACGGGTCGCACATCCCGTTCACAGCCAGATTGACTTTTTCAGTGACGAATAATGAAGCCGAGTATGAAGCTTGCATTATGGGGTTAGAGGAGGCTATCGATATGAGGATTAAGAATCTGGACGTGTATGGGGATTCAACATTGGTTGTGAATCAGATTAAGGGAGAATGGGAGACGCGTCAACCTAATCTGGTGCCGTACATGAATTATGCGAGAAGGTTGCTACCTTTCTTTGATAGGGTGGAGTTCCATCATGTACCTCGGACGGAGAATCAAATGGCGGACGCCCTTGCAACGTTATCCTCGATGTATAAAGTCAACCGCTGGAATGAGGCTCCCAGCATTGTCATATCTCGCCTTGATAGGCCGGCCTTTGTGTTTGCAATTGATGAAGCATCTGACGGTAAACCGTGGTACTTCGACATACAGAATTTCCTGAAGAGTAAGGAATATCCGGCTGGGGCATCCAGTCGTGATCAGAAGACTCTAAGGAGATTAGCAGGCAACTTTTATCTGAATCCCGACGACATTTTGTATAGAAGGAACCACGATTCGGTACTCCTCTGGTGTGTAGACGAGAAGGAAGCCAATTTGCTCATGGAAGAGGTCCATGAAGGAACTTTTGGTACACATGCTGGTGGGCATGCTATGACTCGAAAGTTGTTGCGAGCAGGGTATTATTGGTTGACGATGGAAACTGACTGCTTCAAATTTGCCAAACGGTGTCACAAGTGCCAGATCTATGCAGATAAGATCCATGTGCCACCCAGTCCACTGAATGTTATGGCTTCTCCGTAGCTGTTCTCCATGTGGGGAATTGATATGATTGGCAAGATTGAGCCTACTGCTTCTAATGGGCATCGCTTCATTCTGGTTGCGATCGATTACTTCACCAAGTGGGTGGAAGCAGCATCTTACGCCAATGTGACGAAGCAGGTGGTGGCCAGATTTATCAAGAAGGATATAATTTGCAGATACGGTATTCCTGAGCGAATCATTACTGATAATGGTTCGAATTTGAACAACAAGATGATGAAAGATCTGTGTCGGGATTTCAGGATCGAGCATCATAATTCATCTCCCTACAGACCCAAGATGAATGGCGCTGTCGAAGCGGCCAACAAGAGCATAAAGAAAATTGTTCAGAAGATGGTGGTAACGTATAAGGATTGGCATGAGATGCTGCCATTCGCTTTGCACGGTTATCGTACTACAGTGCGTACATTAACCGGGGCAACACCGTTCTCACTGGTATATGGCATGGAGGTTGTCCTGCCATTGGAGGTTGAGATACCATCTTTGAGGGTTTTGCTTGATGTTAAGCTGGACGAGGTAGAATGGGTGAGAAGCAGATTGAATCAGCTGAACTTGATAGATGAGAAGAGGCTGGCATCCATTGCGCATGGTAGGCTGTATCAGAGCCGGATGAAGAAAGCGTTCGACAAGAAGATTCGACCTTGAAGCTTTCAGACGGGTGATCTTGTGCTGAAGAAGATTCTCCCACCGCAATCGGATCACAAGGGCAAGTGGACTCCCAATTACGAAGGTCCGTACGTCGTGAGAAAGGTCTTCTCCGGAGGAGCCTTATTGTTATCCACCATGGATGGTGAAGACTTTTCGTCCCCTGTGAACTCGGACGCAGTTAAAAAATACTTTGCTTAAAATTGACCCGCTGGACAGTAAAAAGAGAGTCCAGGCAAAAATGGGGCATCCTGGCGAACCAAAAAACAGAATAAAAAGGTTCGGGAAAAAGTTAGGGATAAAATGAAAAAAATGTACACCCGCGAAGTCGAAAACCTACACTGGGCGGCTTCGGCAAAAAAGGGTATCCCGGTGAATCGAAAACCCGCAAAGGGCGATTCACGCAAAAGTTAGGGATTTGAGAAGCAAATGACTGCGGTCCGAGTTTGATTGTTAGAGGTTTGGGAGCATCTGGGGTCAATTATCCAAAGCAATTTCTTCCGAAGACAGAGATCGGGAAAGCGTCAGAGTCCGACGAGTCATAGGAGGATCAGTTCATGGTGTTCGTCGGTAACACGTTGCCGACATGTGTACAAATTTTGTTCATGCGTGACTACCTCTTTTCAGGAGTTGCATCTGATGTACAAATCTTGCCTATTCTCAGGCCGTTACCAATAAAGTGTTGTATTCAGTGTAGTGTGTGATTTTGGTTTTAATTTTTACAGTTTTGTTTGTAAAAAGCACCGATGTTTTTGATAATCTTACATGCGTGTAACCAGGCGGGCCTTGGCCGATGATTGTTAAAACCAAAGATTACCTGAATGGTTGTCATGGGTGATTACCAAGATGTTTCTTTTTGCATAGATTGCCTTGTGTTTGCTTGTTGACTTTTACAGGTATTCAAAAGCTTGCAAAGTTCCCTGCCAGAGTACATGGCAGGCTGGTACCCTCTCCAGAGGATGAACGTTATGCCCTTCCCCAGTGAAGTAGCCCCAGGAAAAATTGAATGTTGTCTCCCCAGGAGAGTAGAAAGTGCGTCAAAGGAAAAGATCAATGTATCTTCAGCTCAGAATTGGCTTATCAAGCAGAGCAGAGTCCTCCCCAGCGAAGGTCGAGACAAATGTGATTAACTCCCCAGAGAATTCTTGTGCAGTGCAAATCAGAATGTGTAATTCAATCCCCAGCTCAGTGATAGCGGGATGATTTCCCCAGCTCAGTGATAGCAGGAGAGCTTCCCCACAGAGTGTGATCAGGTGGTTGGAGCTGTTGAAAGGAGTTTCCCGAGCACGATTGTCCTTTCTTTCCCCAGCAAGTCGCTCTTCCTCGGCAGGAGGATCGTCCTCAGCAGATTTTGGAGTTTTGAGTTCGTGAGTTACTTTCCTAGCAGGATGGTTATCCCCAGCGGAGTTAGTTCTTCTTTCCAACATTTATTTTGTTGGAAGCGTATCGGTAGTATTCCGGTCATCCCCAGCGGATCCAGTGTGTCTTCGGCATTTATTTTGCTGAAGTAATTCTTTGCATAAGCATGCATCATGAGCAGTTGCATTCTACACGAGTACGTAACATTTTCATGCTATGTGGAAGCATTATGTCATTATCAAACGTGCATTTTTTGAAACATAAGCCAGGTGGTTACTTCTGCAGTTTCAGAAGTGTTGTTCTCTGTCGATGAGTGAGACCGTGGTTGGCAGAGATGTGTATGTTTTGTTTGCGGCACAGACGCGCAGCGATCGTGTTTTCTCCTGTCAAGAGAGTTGTGGCGCAGGGCCCGCAGTGATCGTGGTCATCGTTATGTTGTGGGGTTTTCGCGAAAGAGGTACGCAGTGATCGTATTCATCCCGTATGTTTGTTTGTGGTCCAAGTACGCAGTGATCGTATTTGTCCCAACCTTTGGGGTTCATGTTGTGAAGCACGCAGTGATCGTGTTGATTTTGAGATGTTGATTTGTGGCCCAAGTACGCAGTGATCGTATTGGTCCCGACCTTTGGGGGTTCATGTCGTAGGACACGCAGTGATCGTGGTGATCCTGGTATGTGTATCTGTGGTCGAATAGCGCAGTGATCGTATTCGTCCCGATCTGAGAAGATTGTTTTGTAAGGCACGCAGTGATCGTGTGGGTATCATCTCGGGGTCTTATTGGGCAGGGCACGCAGTAATCGTGTTTACCATATTGGTGATGTTGTTGGTCGATATGCGTAGTGATCGTATGCGTCCGTTATACAGTGGTTACAGATTGACACGCGGTGATCGTGTTCATCCAGTTTTGTTGGTCGGTATGCGCAGTGATCGTATTCGTCCGATATACTGTGGTTATAGATTGACACGCAGTGAACGTGTTCATCTGGTTTTTGTTGGTCGAAGTACGCAGTGATCGTATTCGTCCCATGTTTGAAGTTGTGTCACAGCACGCAGTGATCGTGTTTCCTCCAGTCAAGAGGGCTGTGACATGAAGCGTGCAGTGATCGCGTTCACCCTATGTATGGTTAGAATATGCAGTGATCGTATTCATCCAATTATGTGGGTTAGTTTAGACACACAGCATGCAGTGATCGTGTTTTCTCCAGTCAAGAGGATCGTGTTTTCTTGTAATACATGGTATTTAAGACTTGGTCATGTACCTCATTTAGGTTTACAAGAAATTTCAAAGTTATTTCCCTTTATTACTTGTAATACTAAACTTGGTCCATGTGAATCTTGTCACTTTGCTAAGCAAAGAAAGCTTCCCTTTCCCAATAGTACTTCTAATTCCTATGCTCCTTTTAATATTCTACATGTTGACATATGGGGGCCCTTCTCTACTATATCCACCTTGGGGCATAAACATTTCTTGACCTTAGTTGATGATTTCACTAGGTATACTTGGGTCATTTTTCTCAAAACTAAAGCTAGTCTTATTCAGTTTGTAGCTTATATTGAAAATCAGTTTAAAACTTCCCTTAAGTGCCTTAGGTCTGACAATGGTACAGAGTTTCTTGCTCTTAATGATTTTTTGTTGTCTAAAGGAATCATCCATCAAAAATCATGTGTTGAAACACCCCAACAAAATGGGGTGGTTGAGAGAAAACACCAACATATATTAAATGTTGCTAGATCCTTCTACTTCCATTCTAATGTTCCTTTAACTCTATGGAATTTTTGTGTGCAACATGCCATTCATATTATCAACAGGCTGCCCACTCCTCTCTTAAAATCAAAATCACCTTATGAGCTCTTGTACAAACAACCTCCCTCCCTTATTCACTTAAAAGTAGTTTGTTGTTTATGTTTTGCCTCTACTTTACATGCACATAGGACAAAATTTGATCCTAGAGCTCACAAGGCTATTTTTCTTGGCTTTAGAGATGGTACCAAAGGGTACATTGTTTATAATATCCAAAGTCATTCTATCTCTGTTTCAAGGAATGTCATTTTTTATGAACATACATTCCCTCTTAAATTGCCTTCTGTACCATCTACTTCTCCCTCTCACAATTATCCATTATCCATGGACTTTCTTGACATGCCTTCACCATCTACTTTTACTGAACACACCAGTACCACTGACTTGACTCCTCCTTCTTCTATAGACACATCATCTAATAGCATCCCTACACATCTGTCACCCCTTGATACATCTCCTACATCTTTATCCTCCAGTCCATCTGCTGAGTCAATTACTCCTAGCTCATCTCCCAATGGTCCTTTTAATGACAGTTCTGCTCCCATTTCTCCTAATTCCCATCAAGCCCCTACTGTTCTTGCTGACCCTTCCTCTCAGCCTACAGCTACCTCTGTCTTGCCTTTAAGATAGTCCACTAGATCTTCAAACCCACCAAGTTACCTAGCAGATTACCATTGTTATTCTGCTCATACTCCTAATTCTATTCATGCTCCCAAAGTTGTGTATCCTCTCTCTTCTGTCTTATCTTTAGTAATTGTTCTCCTGCATATAAAAATCTTTGCTATTCCATTTCTACAAACATTGAACCTAAAACATATTCACAAGCCATTAAGCATGACTGTTGGAAAGATGCCATGAATGTTGAATTGCAGGCCCTTGATAAGAATCACACTTGGACTGTAGTGGACTTGCCTCATGGAAAGGTTCCCATTGGATGTCGATGGGTGTAAAAGATCAAATATAAGGGTGATGGCTCCATTGAAAGGTATAAAGCTCGACTTGTTGCAAAGGGTTATACTCAACTTGAAGGGGTTGATTACTTTGACATATTTTCTCCAGTTGCTATGATCACCACAGTTCATGTTCTTCTATCCATTGCTGCCATTAAGGGTTGGTACTTGGAGCAATTGGATGTGAACAATGCTTTTTTGCATGGTGACTTGAATGAGGAGGTATATATGTCTGTTCCACCTGGTCTTTCTGTTTCCAGTTCTAATCAGGTATGCAAGTTGCAAAAATCCTTATATGGTTTAAAGCAAGTAAGTCGACGGTGGTATTCCAAACTGTCCAATTTTCTCCTTTCTTTGGGTTATTCTCAGTCCCAGGAAGACCATTCCTTGTACACAAAGGTGACCAAAGATAGTTTCGTGCATTACTTGTTTATGTTGATGACATAGTTCTTGCAGGGAACTCTCATCAAGAAATTCAGCTTGTCAAGGGTGTTCTTGATCAGCAATTTAAAATCAAGGATCTTGGTCAGCTGCATTTCTTTTTAGACTTTGAAATTGCCAGATCAAACAAAGGCATTTTTTTGAATTAGAGGAAATATGCTCTGGATTTGTTGAAAGAAACAGGCCTACTTGCTTGCAAACCTTCCTCAGTGCCTTTTGATCCCAACCTGAAACTATCTACTTCTACTGGTCAAGCTTTGCAGGATCCCTCGTCTTATTGCAAGTTAATTGGAAAAATGATTTATCTCACCAACACCGGACCAGATATCTCTTATGTTGTTCAAAAGCTAAGTCAGTTTGTTTCCAATCCTCTACTTCCACACTATCAGGCTGCAATCAAAGTCCTAAAGTACCTCAAGTTATTTCCTGCAAAAGGCATCCTATTTTCTTCCACCAGTGAGCTTAAACTCTATGGTTTTGCTGACTCAGACTGGGCACGATGTCCAGATACTCGCAAATCTACCACTGGCTTTTGCGTTCTCCTTGGAACATCTCTTCTTTGTTGGAAGTCAAAGAAGCAAAACACAGTTTCCAGATCCTCTATTGAGGCTGAATACAGGGCTTTAGCATCCTTAACTTGTGAACTTCAATGGCTTTAATATCTGTTCAAAGATCTCACCATCAATATGTCTCAACCTGCGTCTGTTTATTGTGACAGTAAGTCGGCTATATACTTAGCTCATAATCCTGCCTTTCACGAACGCAGCAAGCATGTAGAACTTGACTGTCATGTCATCCGAGAGAAGATTCAATCTAAACTCCTTCACCTTTTGCCCATTTCCACCACAGATCAGCTTGCAGACATGTTTACCAAGCCATTGCATTCTTCAGCCTTGACTTCTATTTTATCCAAGTTGGGTTTATGCAGCATCCATAGTCCAACTTGAGAGGGGATATTAGCTTATATACTAGTTTAGTGTACTTAGCATATATATTTCTTGTTCATCCAATGGCTGTTATTGACTCTTGAGTTATATATATATATCCTTACCTCATGTACACATGCCGTAATCAATGAAACAGTATTATTCATCTTTTTTCTTCTCTGCACAATCTTTACATTCTGTTGCATTATGTTATTCTGTTAATATTTCTGTTACTTTCATCTCCATCAATGGCATACATCACCATTGTTGATAAAAAATCCATTACCAAGCTCAGAAATGCATTTGAGACACAAAAGAAACCTTCTCCAGATGAAAATCAATTTATCTCTCAAACTCCTCTCATCTCTTCACTCTCTCGATCCAAACGTGACCGCATATCTCCTCACGCGGATCCCTCTCGATTGATCTCTCTCCTCATCTATTTCAATATCCATAGCGGTTTCTTCCTCTTAGACTTCCTCAATTTTTTCCCTCACTCAGCTTACTCCGAATCTCGCTCAAAGCCACTTATTGTAATTGAAACAAGAAAATACAATTTGAACAACGGCGAATCAACTAGGAATCACCAAGGCTACATCATTTACGTCATAAACATGATATTAGAAGGGACGTTCATATACATGTGCGATGCCGATGCCGATGTTGAACTATCAGTGAGCTATGATTGCACTATTTCCTTTCCATTCTTTTACTTTTCTTGAGTTCTTTTATAAGCACGTGAGTCAAGTAGAGCTGAGGTAGCAATGTGAATCGGTTGTATGGTTGTGCTAGTTTCAAATGTTAATGTGAAGCTTTGAGGGTATTGTGATTAGCAGTTGTAGAAGGTGTTTTGCAATTGGTTTCATGTGAGGTGAAGTTATTCTTGTGGTCTTGTATGAAGATGATAAAGGAGTAGTATGGTTGTGTAGTGAAGAGGATGGGGTGAGATAGTTATTCGAAGGTTTTTTTTAAAGTAGGTGTGTTCTCACAACTTTTCTTATTTTTGCAGAAAACTCCTCTCCCCCCCCCCCCCAAATGCTCCTTTTTTATATTCGTTTTTTCTAAACCCTCTCTCAGACTTTGGCCTTGATCCCAATGGTTTTTGTTTGGATGTGTTGAGGAGTCATTATCTTAATGTTGCAGCATTGCAGATTTTGGTCAAAGTTTGTTGTCATGGCCTATAGCACTGTGTTGTAATATACAGGGTGGCATCAGATTTTATGTTTTTCTCCTACAATTTTCTTTTTAATTCAGAGCTATTATTCTGGAGTTTTATGTACTTTTCGTAAGTGCAGGCTCATTGTAGGTTGTCTGGTTGTAGCAGTGGTTTGATATGTTGTTGTCAAGTAATTTGCAAAGGTTTTGTTTTTGTAAATGAGGTCTCAGTCTTATTATGTGGGGCATGGTACAATTTGTGACAGATTTGGAGTGTATCTTTTTTGTAATTTTGTAATTAGCATAATGGGCCTTTGGTATATGTAATTTTTGAAGAATTTTGTGATAATTTTCTCTATGAATGGGCCTTGGACTTTAATTTGAAATGGAACAAACCTTGGAATACTTGAGGCCTAGAATGACAACTTTGAGATAACTTGAAACTTTGAATGAGATAAAGTTGAATTTGATCTTAAATGAATTTAGAATAGAAATTGGGCACTTGAACTTAAAAAATGGAGTTGATAAATGAATTAAAATTGAAGTGTTTGGATTTGATTTGAATTGGAAATTAAATTGAGAAATAAAAAATGAACATGAATAAGTTTGGATATGAATTGAAAGATTTTGAAAGGAAATTACAAGACATTGAACTCAAATGAGTCTGATGTTTAGAATAGCGTTGAAACTTGAATGGGATAGAATTGAATATTGAAATGGAACTAAATTGGGTTGACTGTGTAATTATCAATAATAAAATGGATGATTACAGGAATGGATATGGTAATGTACCCCCACCTTTGATCAATACTCAAGACATCTGACGGTCGATCCTATCTGCCACAATTCTTGAATTATGTCACATAAGACCCTCCTTGAATCAATTTTAGATTAATAACATCACAACCCTGAATCCACCATAACATGATCTTCATTGGGACAACAAACTTGACAAATATTTAGATTAATGACAAGAACCAGAACCACATAATCAGGACTTTGCAAACAACTTAGCCGCTTTGAACTTTAATGATTCTGGAATTTGACCTCATAGGATGACTTAAACCTGACATTGAAACCCTGACTTGATGATCTTCATATGTACATCACTGATTTAGGCTACATCCAACTTGAGAATGAAACGATCCCCTTTTTCTTAATCAAGATCAAGTCACATCAACATAATTGAGCCATACTTGAGCCATACTTGAGTGTTCATTGAAACAATGACTTGATGAGAACTAAAATCATGATTCAGGACCTTTCTAGTCAACGACTAATGAACCTTAAACAAGTTATACCCTTGTGGTCATTCATAGAACTGAATTCGTGCCTTGATAAATCTCTGATAAGAACTGCTCATGACAATTGAAAACCCAACACCTCTGCCTCAACTCGAGTACAAATAAATAGAGGAGACAAACTTTGAATCAATGGAAATCCAACTCAACAGAAAACCTCCTATCCAAACCTAATTCCTACCTTTGAAACTTCTAAAGTCTGAACCTGATTCATAATTGAAACTTGAAGGTGAGATAATACTTAGAAGGGGGGTTGAATAAGTATGAAAAATTAAGACTTGAAAATAATCACACAATTATTTTTATCCTGGTTCGTTTAAACAACTACTCCAGTCCACCCTTCCTAGAGTGATTTGCCTTTCTCAACAAGGACTTAATCCACTATTAAATCAAACTGATTACAATAGTAACACCTAAGAACAACAGTTCTTAGTCTTCTCAAGAGCTACTGATTCCAACTGAATCCTCTTAAGGAATATCCTTTACAATCAATGTAAATTAAATACAAGAGTATTAATGCTTCTATAAAGCTTTTATCACAACAGTGATTTTTCTCTTAAGTTTAAGTACAATAAGATTCTAAGAAGAATAAGAATGAATGAGAGCTTTAGAATATAATAATTTCTTTTTAGCAAAGTGTGTAACTGAAGAATGTAGTGAAGTTCTCCTTTTATAGGCAGCTGATCCAAGCAAGCTGAGCGTTGAAAAGAGAGTCCCAAAAAGGTCTGAGCCTTTTTGTCTTCACATCAAGTGACCTTTCCTAGAAGTAGATGGCACAGAAAAATCCTTTTTGTCTATGTAAGTGTGTCTAGCACAAATAAGGAAAGAGACGTTGAATAGCTCCAACGGATATATTCTTGAATATTTCTTCTTCAGTTTTCAGCAAGTTCTTCAGAGTCTGAATGGATCAGAGTCTTCTAATGAAAATCAGAACTTTTCTATATCAGAGTCTTCTGCAGCAGGTGTGCTTTCAGCGTGTTGATCATCAGAGCATATTTGACACAGAACTTTTGTACTTGGCAGCGTTGGTACTTTCAGAAACTTCTGTAGAATTATGCTTTGAGAAACTCTTCAATCAATAAACTTTTATGCTTCAGATGCTTCTGACTATCTTTAGATGCTTCTGACTCAGAATGTTCTGGAGCTTCTTGCTTCAGATCCTTCTGGAGACTACGCTCAGGATCTTCTGTAAGGAGTAATCAGATCCTTCTGTAAGATGCATCTGGCGCTTCAGAGTCAGGATAACTTCTTGTATTCAAAACAGATTTGCTTCTAGAGAGTTAATTTCAATTCAATCTGCAGTAAAACTCTCAAACAAATTTTAGAGTATATAATTCTTAAATATAAATTTCCTAACAGTTATCATCAAAACAAAGAGTTATTATTAAGAACCAATCTGTGTTCTAACAATCTCCCCCTTTTTGATGATGACAAAAAGTATCAGAAATTTTATTTAACTGAACATAAAGAATTATAACTCCCCCTGAGATGATGAATCTCCCCCTGAGTTAAATATGAAAAAGGAATAGAAACTTCCCTTTTATCTTGAGTAATCTTCAGAGTCAGATCTTGTTTGTTCTTATAACAATTTAGGGTCAGAATATCTTGCAGATATAAGATTCAGAGTTTGATAAAAAAAGCAATTGATCTGAGAGACTCAGAGATTCTTTTATAGAGTGTTCTTATCAAATGTTCTGAAATAGTCAATTTAAATGTTAGATAGAATAGATATGTATGAAGATTCATTCTAGTAAAGTTATATTAAACAGTTCAGATCTTTAATTTCTCCCCCTTTTTTGTCATAAGCAAAAAGTAAAAACTTTTAAAAGACAAATAAAAGGAACAATAAACAGATAATTCAATGGAGAAAAACTAATTCATTCAACATAACAGAGCAAGAGTACATAGGTAAATATCAGAAGATATAATAATAAAATTCAGATGCAAAACAACAGATGCACAAACATTAGAATGAAAAAAATCTAAGAGTGTTTTGACAAAAGCATCTTCAATAGGTCTGTAATCTCAGATGATGATTGCTCTTGCTTTGACATCCACTTAGTCATTGTCTCATTCTTCTCATCTTGTTTTGACATCCACTCTGTCATGTCCTCAGATTTCTTATCTTGCTTTGCCATCCAAGATTTTATTTCAGACTGACCAGCCTCCAGAGCAGCAATCTTGTCTTCAACGTCTGGATGTTCTGACTTTATCTCTGATGAAGAAGGTGGAGGTTATGCAGCCTGAACAGAGTCAATTGCCATAGGTTCTGTAGATCCTGAAGAGGGTTCTACTAGAGTCATAGTCAATTCATTGGCAGTTGGTTCTGTTGGAAGTGGAGGAGCATCTAGACGAAGCAGAGGTTCAGTTTTGTTGACAGTCCAGAATGAAGACCTTTCAGCTCTGAGCTTTGCATCATCAGAACAGATGTTCTTCAGATTGGAAGCTACAGTGTTGAATCTATTGATGAATCCTTTCTAGATGATGTCAGTTTCATTTGCATCCATAGTTTCAGAGCATCTCTTCTGAACAGTTCCTAAAGACATCTGTATTTCTTGCAAAAACGTTTGAAATAAATGATCAATATTAAGCCTGGGTGGTGGTTTAAGCAAGGTTTCCAGAGTCATGTGTTTAGGTTTGGGAGTTGGTGGTAACAGAGATTTTGGGATGGAAATAAGAGGAGGTGGATAATAAGGAATGAAAGGAATTTCTGGTTTTTGAGGTAAGGATCTGTTTAAAGCATTAAGCAGATGAGGTTTTGGTCTTATGCGTGGGCAAACATCATCAAAGGGTTCATTAGAGTATGGTATGAAGGCAGAGGTTGATGTTTGAACAGAGTCAACTGTGTTATCAGATGCAGGTTGCAGAGCTGAAACAACAGCTTTACCAGATGTAGCAAATATTGTTGCTAAAGATCCTACATTATTCATTGATTGGATATATGAAAGGATTACAAATGGAAGAGCCTGTCTGAGTTTTGGTTTCAGAGGGTTCAGGGGTTCATAAGGTTCAACTCTATCATAAAAATCTTTTAGTTTGAAACCATAAGATAGATTATGATAAAGAGAAGACACTTGGGCACAAGATATACCAGATGATGATGGATTGGAAGTGGGAACAATCATCTCAGATGATGGTGCAGGTGGAGTCATAGGGTCTGGAATGGGAGTTTTAGCAGGTATGGTTGATTCAGGTTCAGGTTCAGGTTCAGGTTGATTCATCTCAGAGTATTTTGATGGAGATACAAGAAAGTCAGGATGAATTTCTGATTCAGATGAATTGGAGGATGTTGTAGGTGTACAAGAGGTAGAAGACACTTGAAACACTGTTTTTAATGGAATGATATCAAGAACTTCTGTCTCAGGGATATGAGTGGGTTCTGAAGGAGTATCAGATTGTTTGGATGGTGGTTCTGATGAAACAGGAGCAGAAGTTACTTGTGTGGGTTCAGAAGTAACAGGTGCAACAGGTTCAGAAGATGGATTATTTGATGGTGGTATGATAGAGTCTTTTTCTTGTTGAACTTCTTTGGTTTGGTTTTCTGGATGTTCAGAAGTTTGTGGTTGATCAGAGTTTTGTTTTTCAGATTGTTGTTGTTGTTTTGATGGCTGTGGTTCTGATGGTTGTGGTTCTGTTGGTTGTGATTCTGTTGGTGATGGACGTGGAACAAAATGTTTGATGTGTATTTTGGGTTGAGATGATTTTGAAACAGAAGCAGTGTGTTGTTTTGAGGTGAGACAGAACTAGGGGCAGTAACAGAAGTTGTTTGAGTAATAGGTGGTTTTGGAACAGACTTAATAGTTGAATCATTAATAACAACATTTTTAGAAATAACAGAAGTCTTAACCTTTTAGTTTAATCCTCTTGGCAGATGCAGAGGCAGCTTCTTCAGAATCCTTTCTCTTTAAGAGATTCTTTGGCTTCTCAGCAATCTTAGCCTTCTTCTGGACAGGTTCAGATTCTGCTGCAGGCTGAGTCCTTTTCCTCTGAAGTGGTACTTCTTCTTCTTCTCCTGCATCTGGTAGTGGTTATTTGACAAGCTGAAACACATTACCTGGAACAGGTACTCCTTCCCTTTTGCATTCCTCTATATACATCAGTACTATATGTCTGGGTTCTTCAGCAAAGAATAGAGGAAAGTCAGATACTGGAACCCTCTTGTTCAAATCAGACATATTCAGCCTCTTTGGAGCAGTAGTGAGTTCATCTACAATCTTGAGTCTTAGAAGACTTTTAGCGTTCAGAGGCTTTCCCATAATAAAATCTAATTCCTCTGTAACCCCAGCAGCGTACAGAGCAGCCACTAAACCATTTTCAGTGAGAAGATCTGAGATCAACCTTCCAAATGGGATCCAAGTCCTGATCTTCTGGCCTTTTTCTTTTACAGATTCTCTAGATGCATTTATGTGATTCCACAGATGCATGAACAGAATATAAGGAAGATCTACCTTGGTGCTCTGACTAAGGCAGTACATGAAATAGATCTGTTCATTGTTGACATAATATGGAGAATTTGTTGATTTTCTATGGTGGATGCATCCCATGAAGATCTTGGCCCAGATCTTGTAATCAGGCTTCAGATCTTTGAATCTGTTAGAAGCTTGTCCAGCAGTCATAACTCCCTCATAAACCTCTTCCATATCGACACGCCCAGCTGGCAGGTGAGAAACACCATCTGTTTCTTCATAACCTATCAATCTTCTTATCAGATCCTCTGTGATGATAATCTCTTTTCCCAGCACAGATGATAAAATGAACTTGGGATACACAGATGCATGAATCCAGAATTCCTTCACAAGTAGAGGGTAAACTGGTCCAAACAACCTATCAAAGTATTTAACCCATCCTTGAGCTCTAACAATGGAGCGAAAATCAAACCCATTATTAGCCAGAGAGTCAAACTCAACCATGGATTCACACAGAACTTCTAGTTTATCAACAGGTGTTAGAAGTGTTCTCTTAGGAGGAGAATATGGAGCAGCATCTAAGTTATCTGAAGTCACAACAGCCATTGTAGATTGGAACTGAGCAGTTGTTGATGAAGAAGACGCCATTGAAGAATGCTTTTTCAAACACTTAGGTTTTGAGTTTTTATGCAGAGAGAATAAGAGATGAAAACGCATGTAAATTCAGAGAGTGAAAAGTGTGAAAGTGAATACATAACAAGTATTTATACTAAACACTTAGGCACATCAAAAGTCAGAAAAACGCACGTTTGAGCAAGCATTAAATGAAGAGAATAAAATCATTTCAAAACAATAAATGCTTCTGACAAATTGGGGGGAAAACCAAGATTTTTACTATTCAAATTTCACCTCAAACGTCTCTTCAGTTATGTACACGCCACCTCTTCAGATTTTGTGTGACACGTGTTTACTTGCATGCTGTTCTGAATTCTCTCAAGAAATGAAACGTTAGCCAACGTTCAGATCCTCTAAAGATGGTTAGTTCAGAGTTTCATATCAGAAATATTGATCAGAATAGAATAAATAAACAGAAGAAATACTTCAGAGTATTTAAGCATTTTTGCATCTGTAACAATTTGCTTCTAGTAAATATTATTCTGGACAAAAATCCATACCAATATTTTTCAGAATAAAATTGAATCTATCTTCAACAAGGGGTTTTGTAAAAATATCTGCCCATTGATGATCTGTATCAACAAAGGCTAAGTTTATGATTCCCTTCTGAACATAGTCTCTGATGAAATGATGCTTAATTTCTATATGTTTTGCCTTAGAATGTAAAATGGGATTTTTGGACAAACATATAGCAGAAGTATTATCACAAAAGATAGAAATGTTACTCTCAAAAATTTGATAATCTTCTAGTTGACTCTTCATCCAGAGCATCTGCGTGCTACATCCAGCAGCAGCAATGTATTCAGCTTCTGTGGTTGAAAGTGCAATTGTGGGTTGCTTCTTGCTGTACCAGGAGATTAGATTTCTTCCTAGAAATTGACAACTTCCAGAATTACTTTTTCTTTCCACTCTGTCTCCAGCATAGTCAGCATCACAGAATCCAACTAATTTGAAATCATCAGATTTTCTGTAACACAAACCCACATTAAAAGTACCTTTCAGATACCTTAGAATCCTCTTGACAGCTGTCAAGTGTGATTCTCTAGGATCTGATTGGAATCTAGCACACAGACAAACACTGAACAATATGTCAGGTCTAGAAGCAGTAAGATAAAGAAGAGAGCCAATCATACCTCTGTAGAGCTTCTGGTCTACTTTCTTACTTACCTCTTCTTTGCCAAGTGAGCTAGTAGGATGCATTGGAGTCTTTGCCAGCTTGCTGTCAGACATGTTGAATTTCTTCAGAAGTTCTTTAACATACTTTGTCTGATGTATGTAGGTGCATTCTGGAGTTTGATTAACTTGGATTCCTAAAAAGAATCTGAGTTCTCCCATCATGCTCATTTCAAATTCTGCCTGCATACATGTAGCAAACTCCTTTCCAAGCATAATATTTGTTGATCCAAAAATAATATCATCTACATAAATTTGGCAAATAAGAAGATCTTTCTTTATTGTTTTACAGAATAAAGTTGTATCCACTTTGCCTCTGATGGAATTCTTCTCCAGAAGAAAATTACTCAATCTCTCATACCAAGCTCTGGGAGCTTGTTTTAATCCATATAGAGATTTCTTTAATTTGAAAACATGATCTGGAAATTTTTCATTTTCAAAACCATGAGGTTGGTGGACATAAACTTCTTCTTCTATAATACCATTAAGAAAGGCACTTTTAACATCCATCTGATACAGAGTGATGTTATTTTGTGCAGCAAAGGAAATAAGAAGGCGTATAGATTCTAACCTTGCCACTGGAGCATATGTCTCAGTGTAATCAATACCTTCTTGCTGACTGTATCCTTGAGCAACCAGCCTTGCCTTATTCCTCTCAACTTCTCCTTTCTCATTTAGCTTATTTCTGAAGACCCATTTTGTACCAATAATATTGAATCCTTGAGGTCTTTGAACTATATCCCATACATCATTTCTGCTGAATTGATTTAGCTCTTCTTGCATGGCAATAATCCAATCATTGTCTTGCAGAGCTTCTTCTACAGAAGATGGTTCAATTTCTGACACTAGTCCAAATAGTGATGCTTCAGATGATCTTAGAAAGGATCTTGTTCTGATGGGATCATCCTTCTTTCCAATAATGACATCCTCTAAATGAGAAGCTTTAATTCTGGATGATGATCCTCTGATAGTTGACTCTTCAGAAATGTTTAGATTATTCATCTGAGAAGTTAAGGGAGTAGCACCTGGAGTTGCTTCTGGTTCCTTCACTTGAAGTTTGTCTGCTTCTGGAACTTCAGAGTCAATAAAGACTACTTCCCTATCTGCAGAGTTATCAACCTGCTTTGGCTTTTCAGAGCCAAGCTTATCATCAAATCTGACATGAATGGATTCTTCCACAATCTGTGTCTCAGTGTTGTATACTCTGTAGCCTTTAGAGCGTTCAGAATATCCAAGCATGAAACACTTCTGTGCTTTGGAATCAAACTTGCTCAGATTTTCCTTAGTGTTTAACATATAACAAATACATCCAAAAGGATGAAAATATGAAATGTTGGGCCTTTTGTTCTTCCACAATTCATAAGGAGTCTTTTTCAGAAGAGGTCTAACAGACACTCTGTTCTGAATGTAGCATGCTGTATTGATTGCTTCTGCCCAAAAATGTTTTGCCAGATTTGTCTCATTGATCATGGTTCTGGCCATTTCTTGCAAAGTTCTGTTTTTCCTCTCTACAACCCCATTCTGTTGTGGAGTTCTAGGACAGGAAAAATCATGAGCAATGCCATTTTCAGAAAAATATTTTTCAAAATATTTATTTTCAAATTCACCACCATGATCACTTCTGACTTTTATAATTTTGAAATTCTTTTTATTCTGGACTTGCTTGCAGAAGTCAAAGAACACAGAATGTGACTCATCCTTGTGTTTTAAGAACTTTACCCATGTCCATCTGCTAAAGTCATCAACAATGACCAATCCATACTTCTTGCCTCTGATGGATGCAGTTTTCACTGGTCCAAACAGATCAATATGAAGTAGTTCTAATGGTTTAGAAGTAGAAACAACATTTTTTGATTTGAAAGATGTTTTTGAAAACTTCCCTTTCTGGCATGCTTCACAAAGAGCATCTGAAGTGAACTTCAAATTAGGGAGTCCTCTGACAAGATTAAGTTTATTAATCTGAGATATACGTCTCATATTAATATGGCCCAATCTTCTGTGCCAGACCCATTGCTCTTCATTAACAGACAAGAGGCATTTAACATTTTGAACTTTAAGTTCTGAAAGATTTATTTTATAAATGTTGTTTTTCCTCTTACCACTAAATAGGATAGAGCCATCCTTCTGACTAATAGCTTTACAACATTTTTTATTAAAGGTAATATCATAACCATTGTCACTTAATTGACTTATGGACAATAAGTTATGTTTTAACCCTTCAACAAGTAAAACATTAGTAATAGAGGGAAGTTTACCATTTCCAATGGTGCCAGATCCAATGATCTTGCCCTTCTGGTTCCCTCCAAACTTCACGTCACCTCCAGATATAAGTTCCAGGCTTTGGAACATAGACTTTTCTCCTGTCATGTGTCGTGAGCATCCAGAGTCCAGGTACCATGATTGGTGTCCTGACCTTGCTGCTAAGAACATCTGCAACAGGAATTATTTTGTTTTTAGGTACCCAGATCTTCTTGGGTCCTTTGGGGTTAGTTGGTTTGTAGGTTTGTCTAAACTTCTGTTTTACAACATAATGTTTATTCTGACTTGCCTTGGGTTTAAACACATAAGTACTATTCTCAGAGCTTGTGTGTTTAATGTCATTCAAGTGACCAAATTTGAATTGAGAATACAGAGGTGTCTTCCTGATGAAAAGTTTGTCAACAGGTTTTGGATTGCTTCCAGATGAAGACTCATATCCAATGCCTCTTCTGTTGTTTCCACTAACACCATAGATCATGGAAGCCATCTTGCTTCTGTCTATGCTCTTAGTGAGAAATCTCTGAAAACTAGAGTCATATTTTTCTAAAATATTTTCACATGACTTAGTCTCAAATTCAGATTCTTGTTGAGTTATTTCAAAGTCATTTTTGATTTTCAAATTTATTTCTTTTTGCTCAACAAGTTCTGTTTTCAGAAGATCAATCTCAGATTCAAGATTGCTTTTCAGCTTCTTGTATTTGAGTTTGATGTTGTTATAACTTTTAATAACTTCTGTTAAAACTTTAATGAGTTCTTCTTTGGTAAGTTTAGCCATTACCTCTTCTGCATCATCATCAGATTCAGATTCTGATTCATATCCTGAGGTACCTTCCTCTTGATCCTCTGTGCTGGCCATCAGTGCAACGTTTGCACATTCTTCTTCTGATTCAGAAGATGATTCACACTCATCTGAGTCATCCCATGTTGCCATCAGAACCTTCTTCTTTTTGTTGAACTTCTTCTTGGGTTTTTCTTTCTGAAGTTTGGGGCAATCATTTTTGTAGTGCCCAGGTTCTTTGCACTCATAGCACACAACTTCTTTCTTGGCAGATCTTCTGTGACTAGAAGATTCCTTTCTGTTATCAGATCTTCTGAAGTTGTTGAGCTTCTTTCCCTTGTGCTTCCAGAGTTTGTTAATCCTTCTGGACAGCATGGATAACTCATCTTCTTCTTCAGAAGAAGATTCTTCAGAGCTTTCTTGAATGACCTGCAAAGCTTTAGCAGTTTTGTTAGATTTTAATGCAACAGATTTACCTTTATCTTTCTTCTGGGGTTCATCTTCCTCAAGCTCAATCTCATGGCTCCTTAGTGAGCTGATGAGTTCTTCTAGAGAGATCTTGTTCAGATCTTTGGCCATCTTCAGGGTAGTCACCATTGGTCTCCATCTGATAGGCAGACTTCTGATGATTTTCTTTACATGATCTGACGTAGAATATCCCTTGTCCAGAACTTTCATCCCAGCAGTGAGTATCTGAAATCTGGAGAACATGGCTTCAACAGATTCAGAGTCTTCCATTTTGAAAGCCTCATACTTCTGGATCAGAGCCAGAGCTTTTGTCTCCTTAACTTGAGAATTTCCCTCATGAGTCATTTTAAGGGATTCAAACATATCAAAAGCAGTCTCCCTGTTTGTAATTTTCTCATACTCTGTATGTGAAATAGCATTCAGTAATATAGTTCTGGCTTTGTGGTGATTTCTGAAGTCTTTCTTCTGAGCATCTGTCATAGATTTTCTGTCAATCTTTTTGCCATCCCCATCTGTGGGATGTACATATCCATCTATGACAAGATCCCATAGATCAGCATCATATCCTAGGAAAAAACTCTCAATTATGTCTTTCCAGTAGTCAAATTTCTCCCCATCAAACATTGGAGGTTTGGTGCTGATCCTGTCCCTCTCTTCATATTTATTGTTAATATTTGACATTGAATTATCAGCCATGATAACAAAAAATATATATATATCAAAGTATATCTCTCTGGATCTTTACTGACACTGTTAAGTGGTAGCACACTCAGAACCGGAGCTCTGATGCCAACTGAAGGTTAGATAATACTTAGAAGGGGGGGTTGAATAAGTATGAAAAATTAAGACTTGAAAATAATCACACAATTATTTTTATCCTGGTTCGTTTAAACAACTACTCCAGTCCACCCTTCCTAGAGTGATTTGCCTTTCTCAACAAGGACTTAATCCACTATTAAATCAAACTGATTACAATAGTAACACCTAAGAACAACAGTTCTTAGTCTTCTCAAGAGCTACTGATTCCAACTGAATCCTCTTAAGGAATATCCTTTACAATCAATGTAAATTAAATACAAGAGTATTAATGCTTCTATAAAGCTTTTATCACAACAGTGATTTTTCTCTTAAGTTTAAGTACAATAAGATTCTAAGAAGAATAAGAATGAATGAGAGCTTTAGAATATAATGATTTCTTTTCAGCAAAGTGTGTAACTGAAGAATGTAGTGAAGTTCTCCTTTTATAGGCAGCTGATCCAAGCAAGCTGAGCGTTGAAAAGAGAGTCCCAAAAAGGTCTGAGCCTTTTTGTCTTCACATCAAGTGACCTTTCCTAGAAGTAGATGGCACAGAAAAATCATTTTTGTCTGTGTAAGTGTGTCTAGCACAAATAAGGAAAGAGACGTTGAATAGCTCCAACGGATATATTCTTGAATATTTCTTCTTCAGTTTTTAGCAAGTTCTTTAGAGTCTGAATAGATCAGAGTCTTCTAATGAAAATTAGAACTTTGCTATATCAGAGTCTTCTGCAGCAGGTGTGCTTTCAGCGTGTTGATCATCAGAGCATATTTGACACAGAACTTCTGTACTTGGCAGCGTTGGTACTTTCAGAAACTTCTGTAGAATTATGCTTTGAGAAACTCTTCAATCAATAAACTTTTATGCTTCAGATGCTTCAGCTTCAGATGCTTCTGACTATCTTCAGATGCTTCTGACTCAGAATGTTCTGGAGCTTCTTGCTTCAGATCCTTCTGGAGACTACGCTCAGGATCTTCTGTAAGGAGTAATCAGATCCTTCTGTAAGATGCATCTGGCGCTTCAGAGTCAGGATAACTTCTTGTATTCAAAACAGATTTGCTTCTAGAGAGTTAATTTCAATTCAATCTGCAGTAAAACTCTCAAACAAATTTTAGAGTATATAATTCTTAAATATAAATTTCCTAACAGTTATCATCAAAACAAAGAGTTATTATTAAGAACCAATCTGTGTTCTAACAAAACTAAACAAACAAAAGTTGAAAAATTGGTTAGTTATACAATATGATTGACCTAGAATGCTTATGCACAAGATCAAAGAATCTGAGGATAAAATTTGGGGTATGACATCAATGAATCGATCCAACTCTTGTAAGATGAAGGAATAAACTAAATTAAGTTAAAAGAATCTTAATCAAGATATTTTTTCGAAGAAGTAGTCAAATCAATATTTTTCAAGGATATGCTTGACAATACTTTTGAGGACTCTTATGAAGAATCCTCAAAGGAAGAAGAACATATTTGTCTTAAATACACCTATGATAAAAGAGATTATATTTTGGTGACATCTTTAAATCTCCAACAACTCTTTAAATCAGTACTAGACTTGTTAAAGGAAATGAGAATTTAGAAACCAAAATTGTTATCTTAAGGAGTATCCTGAATTCTTTGAAAATAACAATATGATTCTTTATAAAGTAATTGATAGCAATAGAAGTAAATCCTTAATATTAGATGAAAATCCTTGAAAAATGAAATAACCAATTTGAATGAAACCTTAGAGATTGTCTTAGGTTATAATGAAAGGGCTTGATTTATAATGAAACCTTAGTTATAATGAAACCTTAGTAATTGATGTTCTTACTCAGGGTAAATATAAGCTTGATTTAATTCTTTCTAATGAAAGGGCTTCATTTAATAAAAATGTCTTAGGTTATAAATCAAATAGATTGTTTATTAATATTTTCCATGAAAGAAATAAATCAAATTGTCCAATATTTAAATGCATTTTCTATAAAAAAAAATAAACTTGGTCATCTTAATCTTTTTACTGCGCTAAATTAATAAGGTCTAAAGTGAATACATTTAGACCTCTTAAAGTAACTAACGCACTAGGACCCAAAAATATTTGGGTAGCAAAGGTGGAAACTTGTTATGTTTTGCAAGAAATGCTTTTCAACTTTCATGGTGCTTATTGTAAATTTAATAAATTTATGCAAAGCATGTGTATACTGTAAGTATATAGGAGAATTTTGATCACCTGCGATGATCTTTTCTAATGTTCGATCAAGTTGTCAGCATTGATAGTGGTGACCAATAGTCATGTTTGATCAAGTTGTTAGTATTAATGGTGGTACCCAATAGATGTGTTTGAATAAGTTATTTGTTAGCATTTACGGTGGTGCTCGATGGTCATGATGGTTCTGATGGTTATTGAGTCAGAGGATCTTTGATAATCAAATCACTCATGAATTCTCGTATCATGCAATCCGTAGAGATGGATTTTTTACTATTGTTTTTCATTCCCTCCTGAGGGGGAGTTTTCTTAAGATATCTTGAGATTCTGTAGGTAAAATACTTAGTAGAAATTGAATTAGAAAACTCTGAGGAGATTATCTAGCAAGTGGTATTTTTATACTTAGTGAATAATATTTTATCACTAACATGATTTTGGTTTGTGATATACGTTGCTAAAGTTCAAGGGAGCAAAAATCAATCAATCAATACAAATTCATGCCAAGCCTCAAAAGGAATAAAAGAATGGAAAATGTTTATATATTGATTAGACATAAAGTTTACTCAATTAGAGGATATTTGAAATTCAAATTTGAAACCTTTCTCCACATAATCAATTAACTCTAATCAATAATCGATTATGATCTTGACCAGAGGGTTCCCTTATGAATCAAATATGTCTAAATTGAAGCCCCATCCACTATAATCTATTATCTAAAAGCCATAAAAGGTAAAATTCATCTCATTCTTATTTATCTCATCTTAATCTCTCCTCTTGTTTTTTAATTGCTATATCTTTGCAAATTTATGTGAGTTCTGATGTTACTCCCTATCAATCATCATAGAACCAAAAAGAGTTAGAACTTCCTCCAGCTCCTTTACTATAACTTGCTTTTTTGATGATTTTTCAACCATGGAGCAAGAGGTCAGATACAACAGGGAATATTCCTCTATAGAGATCTTGCCTACATATTTCTTGGAGAAAAATATCTCCAAGGATTGTGAGTTCTTCAGAAAGCTTGAAGGAGCAAGGCTAAAAAGATTCATTTATGGTACACCGATGGAGATTTATCCAGCTCTAGTGAAGATGTCATATGTCAACCTCAAACATGCAAATGACTTCATCACCTCTATAGTCAAGAAGAGTAAGATTTTTGTGTCTCTTAAAGAGTTTGCTGGAATTTGCAATCTTCCCACTTCCAGCTCACTATCAAGAAATTGTCAAAGTGAGGATTTTATCGATGTCGATTCTTTTTACTTCCTACAAGATCCAAACTTTGAAATTCCCTCACCTTTTCTTGTTGGCAGTGTGCGCCCAAACATTTGGCTGATTCCCGATGTGGTAAACCACATTATCATTCCTAGAAAAACATAATCTAAAACAGATGTCAAAAGATGATGTGGTCATACCTAGTCATTGACCAACAAAGTTTAAATAAATTGGGCCAGTGTAGTGATCCATCACATGATGGTGAGTAAACGAAAGGGAATGGTGTGGGTACCATATGGCCATTTTGTATTGAAATTATGGAAAACATGGTAGTCACAACCCTTTCAACAAAATTCAAGTGAACAAATGTCATACAAGTTTTTTCCAAGAAATACGAAAAATATGAAAAAGAAAGAAAAAGAAAGCCCGATAAGTTGAAAATTGATGGCTTAGGAAAAAATGTGGGCATACCGCTAGACTGATAGCTCAAAAGAAACAGTCTAAGGAAAAATTAGGGATAAGAAGAAAGATCGCCAAAAATCCTTAAATAAGAGAAAAAACAAGAACAAACTTGTACGACTTCCAAATCAAAAGTAGGTCACTGCCCCCTTAAGAAAAAAACCCATAAGTTCTTGAACCATCACATATTCGCCTTTAATAACCTCTGGGAAGTTGAATGTTTGTGTTGAATTAGCTGAACGTGGGACTAGAGATCTTCATGGAGAATGGGGTGGGTTAAAATTTGAAGTTTGGGCCTTATATCAATTTTTTTCGAAAAATGTGGACCAAGCCGCGTTACAACCTTTAAAAGGCCAAATTGAAGCAAGATTTATTTAGAAATCATGCTCAGCAAGGTTGCGTTAACCTGAATCCTAGATATTTGTCAATCATCTATATTGGTATAAATTGACGGTGAGAAAAATACACAAGGGGGGTTGAGTTGTGTTTGCAGAATTCTTTTTACAGTCTTAGAGGTGAGGTTTGTAAGCTCCCCTTGAGTCCTATCTATGAATTCTAAGGGGTGATGTTTGTAAACTCCCCCTATATAGAATAATTGAATCCATAACAAGGGTGAGGTCTGTAAGCTCTCCTTATATAAGATCACCAACCTCATCCAGATCCATAATTAATCTAGAAGAATACTTAATCCATTATCCCCCTTTGTCATCAACAAAAAGACAGAAAAAAGAAAACTTCAATGATTAATAATGGTTTCTGAATAATTCATGGTTGAACACTAGTTGGTAACAAGTTTCTTAATCAACCTAACTTGTTGCATATAAGCAACAACACGTTGTTGAACAGGAATCACGGAAAGAACCCTACCAAAAGGAATGAGAAAATATAGTTCCTCACGAGACCCAAGGATCTCTTCTTTTATATAATTGAACATATAAAGAGGTAGATTGATTTTAGTTGTGGAGATTGTTAGAACAAAATTTGTTCATGACCCATATTCCTTGGGTTTTGATGATAACAAAGTATTTAAAGAACAATGGTTATATTTGACGTGTGTTTCCTGTATGAAGATACTAATACTTATAAATATTTATATGCATAAACTGATATACAAAGGCACACTTGAGAGAATTTGAATTGCTAGCTTTGGTGGTGAGGAACCTGATGAACATTTGCTAAGTGATGTCTGGCGTAAACTCTGAAGCTGGAGGCCTCAACATCAGAAAAAGCAACATAGTTGTCTCTAACTTGGTGAATGTAAATTGGCTTCTGGTATTATTAAGAGTTGGTGATAAAGCGGAAGTTGTTTGTACTTCATAAAGCAAGTTGCATTGTCAAGTTAGTTTCTCAGTTGGAGTCTGATTTCACAAGGCTCAAGAAAGGTTGACATGCTTTATGAAAATCTACTCTCAACTTCTCTATAGTACAGGATCTTTTTGAAGACTCAATAGTAAAACATGTTACACAATGGATCAAGATCTTTTGGTGTATCTATCTTCAACAACTCTTGTACTATTGAGTAAAGAAAAGATACTAGATCAAGTTATCTCTTCCAACGGCTAGTCTGCTGCAACTACTATATAAGTGGATGAAGGTTCAGACTGAATCCTAAACAAGGATTAATCAGATGAAGGAGTAACAAGATAAGTAATTATCAAATCTATCATGCATGTATATTGTCTATTGTAGGTTGTATTTGTAAAAGCCTTAATATTTCTTATACATTGAATATCTTATAAATCTTAAGAACTTTAGGTCTTTGTTATGGTGATTTTCTGTACCTCTGGTATTAGTATCAAGTACACCTTGTTCTCTATTCTGCTGAACTTGTTTAGTATTTTAGATTAAGTCTCTCGCCAAGATGCTTGAGCCATGTAAGTCACATGTTATGTGTTTCAGCAATGAAAGTCTTAATCAAGTGAATTGATTGAGCAGAAGTCTTGTATCATTGGGATACAAGCAATGAAGTCTCTCGCCAAGATGCTTAAGCCATGTGTTAAAAAGTATATTTCCGGCAAATATTTTTAATATCGTATCCACAGAGATTGGTGTTATTATCGTCATTCTATAATTTTGATTGTTGTAAGTTCAAAGATATTCAAATTGTTTGTTGGTGAATAAATCGTTCTTTTCACTTATAAGAAAAATAAGACAAGAAAAATGGTTTTAGAATAAAGTTTAGAAACCATGTCAAGATTGAGTTTCATTATCTTTGTTCTTTATATGTTCTCAATATCACATGCATGCATTCAAACTCCATTGATAATATTCAAGTGTCCTCTCAATAATATTTATGTCTAAATAAAATTGTGATAATTATTATATAAATCCTTAGACGATCTCTCCATCTAACTATTTGTTGCACCCTAAAATTTGCCCAACCTTATTCACTTGGTTTATGTTTCAATTGCATTAGCATTTGCATATAGGGCCATGTACATAGGTTACTCATCTGCATAGCATAAGCATAGCAAGTCAGCTAACAGGGGACCAATCATTATTCTCATCTCTAGAGGCCTATCAAGAGGCTATTATCCTGATTCAACCTCATTCAAGTCATCAGAAAAGAATTTGGAAGCTATCAAGTCAATGGATCAAGCAGTTCATCTATCTCCTAACTGAGGGTGTCTGAGGATCAACAAAGAAATGGTGAGCAGTGGGCTGAGCATGGGGAGTATTCAGACATCTTGGAGGACTTAGAAAGTCATTTGGAGAAGGAGAAAAGTCATTGGTGAAGTCACAAGAATTACAGTTGAAGACAGTCAACTAGGGTTTCATCTGGGTCAACCCTGGGTCAACTCTAGGTCAATTGACTGATTGAAAGGCATTAAGGACTATTGGAGAGATGTGGGGTTCATCATTTGACATGAAGAATAAGGATATGTTTTTATGCTAAGAAGAATTCAAGAGAAATCAAGGAGAAGAGGAGGTTCTAAATTAGGGTTTCTAGGTAAAATTCCCTAGTTTAGGTCAAACTTCCAAGCAAAATAATTCAAAATGCATGCTTCAAATGGATCCTTGGCCAACATGAAACTTGTAGAGGATCTCAAGACCTTTAATTTGAGTGGTGGAAGACATCAAGGAGATTTATAGAACTCAATTTATGGTCCTTGCAAGTTACAGGTCATCTGAGGCATCTGAAATTTTGTCTGTGAAAGTTACCTGTCTTCCAAGCAACTGTTACCCCTCAAGGAGCTTTCAAATGGATCTCTGGCCAACATGAGAGTTTTTCCTCATGATCTTAGCTTTCTAGAAAGGTATGATATGCCTTCATCTGATTTGTGGAACTCTACTTATGACTTTGACAAGCGAAGGGTATTTTGGTCATTTGGACATTATAGGTCATTTCAAGCATATGGCCATATCTCCTACTTCCAAGCTTCAAATGGAAAAACCTTCAGCATTAAAGTTGCTTAGAATGATGTTTTAAGGCTAGTAGGGTGGTCATGAGATGTTGGAAAGGCTCATAAAAAAAAGTGATAAAAATAGCCTAAAAATGGGACATAAGTTAATTCAAGTGAAATGGAAAATCCTAAAATCCAAGTTCCAAATCCAAAACATGGCATATGATAGGTCATTTTGACTCCCAAGGGCATTTTAAGAACATTGGTTCAGCCACATTTTTGAGTTTAGATTTAAAAATTGGACTTCCTTTGTAAATTTGTTTCTTACATCATAAGGCAACATGGTAAAGCTTAACACAAGGCAAGAAAAGCTTGGTTTTTTCATACATACACTCTTAATATCTCATGAGAGGAGATTTTCACTCAAATTTACCCAAGGTGCAAGCATGATATGATATGATTCAAAATGCCATCAAATGATAAATTCATGAAAGTTCCATAAGCTTCTAGATCCCTCTAGGACCAATCTAGAAACTTCTCTTTCTGTTAATCCTCTCCTATATAAGGAAATGAGGCTATTTGTGCATTGGTTGGTGATTCTAGTTGCTTGCAAACCATACTTTCATCTCATAACTCCAAAATTGCATTTTGATTCCCATCTCTCCCAAACTCCATTGTTTGTGCTAGCTATCATCATCATCATCATTCTCCATTGTTGTGGATTGAAAAGCAAGAAAAAGGCACCTCAAATCGTGGCTGGATCATGAGTTCTTCTCCATCACTCCAAGTGGCGTGAAGCTTCGAATTGGCATTTTCAAGAGGTGTAAACACGATTTCTCTTCACCAGCATCATCACCATCATCCAAGGATCAATTGGCACAAGCGGCAAGGGCTGAAACAAGGGATAGCAACCATCACCATATCCATTTGGTAAGAATACGTTTTGATTCCAATCACCAAGATTAGCCATTGTTAGGGTCAATTGTTAAGTTATATGAGATAGAGACAAGCTAGGGAGCATTTATGATGAGTTTAGGACCATTTCATGGAGTTTCGAAATGTGGTGTTCATTCTTGCAAGATCAAAAGAACTTGATATATGAAGATTTAATGCATGTGGTATGGTTTAGTATACTCAGGGTGACATGTAGTACAAGCTAGCATTAAGAGTTTCAAGGTTTAATGAAGTTGAAAAACACATTTTCATGGTGGAACCAAGGATTGGTACTTTCGGTTTGGAGGTTACAAAAGGTTTCAAGGTTAGATATGGATATGGTTGTGTAGAGGGAAGAACAAGGATCATTTTTGGTTTTTACTTTATGTGTTTTCATGGCCTAATGAAGGAGCTAGGGTTTGTAGAAGATCCATGCATGAAGATGGAATTTTGACATGTTAGGGTTTCTAGAGGAAGAAGAAAGAGGAGAGTCGTTGGATGAAGAGGAAAAATTTGACTTGACCAAAGATCATGTGGCCACAGTTTAATCTGAATTTTAATGAAGACTTGGGCCAGATTCGCTAACGCCACCCCCCTCATTTCCAGGCCCAATGATTTCAACTATCATTTCTTTCTATTTGCACCCTTTCCACTTATTCTTTCTATTTCGTATTCATTTTCTTTTTTGTTTCATTCATCTTCAAAAATTCATAACTAAATGGAAAATGCATATTTTTAACTCATTCTTTTTTTAACATTTTCATTAAAATGTCTAGAAAATTAAAAAATATAAAAATTGCATTTTATATTTTAATTGATATTTTTTCCATATTTTATAAATAAATGCATATTTTGAAGGTTTTATTTCATACATGATCTTGTAGATTTTTGTTCTTACATTTAGAAATAGATTTTTTGCCCATTCTTTTTTGTGGTGATTAATATTGAATTGTAGTATTCCCAGAATTTATTACTAGATTTTTTAGAATAAAATTTGATTAGTTTAGATAATTGAACTTAGGATAGTTTAATTAGGGTTTTTAAGTAGTATACTTGAACTTCAACATTTTATTTTTGGGGTTTTTAGGACAAGTTAGCCTATGGGGAATATATGGGACTTAAGGGTAGTTAAATAGGATCCCCTAGAATTTATATTAGGAATTTATATTACTATATGCTATTTTTGGTTGATTTTTGAATTGATTGATCATTTGTGTGGCTCTTAGGGCATAGTTTGTATTGTTTTGCTTTCTTTTCTTCTCCTTTGGGTGTGGAGCTTTGAAGATTGATTTGAGGACCTTGTGAAGACCTTGTGGACGAAGCACATTGAAGACTCAAGATGGAAGATCGAGTTCAAATTCATTGAAGATGCTGTGTTTGCTAGAAGACTGTTGAAGACTATAGGATTTAGGGTTAGGAAGAGCCTAGTCTAGCAACTTGATTCACAAACATAGATGGCTTTGTTTTCCTCTATCCCTTCACTATGATTCAAAGTCTCTCTTGAATACTCACCTCCTTCCTTTGGAAGGATTAGTGAATATATTTAAGATATAGAACTTTTGAGAGAAAACAGTCTGTATAATGTTAACAGTTTGTGTGCCACCTTTGGTGGTTTACTGACTATGAAACATCCAAACTCATCTTGTGAATTATTGCTCATTTAGGAGTGCTTGGTTTGAAGAAAAGCCCTTGGAGATTTGAAGATAGATTTCATTTCCTTGAAGATGAAGATGGATGCTGTTTGAAGCTTTGCTGTTTAGAGCTGCTGTTGCTGTTTAGAATTTTTGATGTATTGTTTGAATTTCTCTGACTGTATTGCTTGCCCTTTAATCTGTTAGGTTGAAAGCGAATTTTGTTCGCTTTTGCCTGTTGTTTTCTAGGTTCGAGGTTGAGTGGGACTCCCTTGCCCCGCTTGTATTGTTGCATCCATGCATTTTACTGCTTTATTGTATATGTTATTGTTTCTATTTCCGTTTATCCCTTAGGATCTCTGTTTCTCTCTGCGCAAGAGAGGAGCATGATAGACATTAGGTCTTAACCCATGCATGATAACATTAGGTTAGTTTGATTCCCTTTTCAACCATAGGTTAGAGTTCTGTCTCTCCTTTCTCAAAACAAACAGAAAAAACACAATAAGATTTCAAATCCAATAAAAGACACTTCTTCCATAAAAGAATGTGAACTCATCAAAACGTCATTTTTGTCCGCTTGGACCAGTAGTCAGAAAAACCCTTTTTCAGAAGGAATAAAAACAATCAAAACAGACTTGTGTCGTACGTGGCCCGAACTACGTTTGCTCTGATCTTTCATGCCGTGTGAAAGTACGTAGGCATAGGATGCGATATCCTAGCGAGCAACCTTCCCTTCCTTCCCCGTAGGTAGGCGAACTACGTTGACTCTGATTTCTCGTTCCAGTCGAGAATACGTAGGCATAAAGTGCGATACTTTGCCGAGTCACCTTTTTCTTTCTTTTTAGCCCTTAACCAATTAGTGTAGATAGAATAACAATCCATACCCGAAAACAAGCGTGGATCCCGTCGAGTACGACGGACGTGAGGGGTGCTAATACCTTCCCCTTGCGTAACCGACTCCCGAATCCAGGTTTTGGTTGCGACGACCATACCTTTCCTGTGTTGTGAGAGGTTTACTCTGAGCGTTTCCTTTCCCTCCCGTGGGATAAATAACGCGCGGTGGCGACTCTTCTGTTCAGCCGGCGCCGATTTTCGCAGTAGCGACAGCTGGCGACTCTGCTGGGGATCCAACGTCCCCTGGCTGCTAAGGACCGCGATGGTTCTTATGCATTTGGGATCCAACGTCCCTTAAGAGAGTCAATCCTAACGCTTGTTTTCCCGTCGAGGATTTTGTATGGATTTATATTTCTGACCTTTATTTTCAGCATTATATATATATTGATTGTCATTGCTGTATTGGGGGTGATGGGTGGTTCTATGATTGAGAGATAAGCCGGACCTGGGCTTGAGTGCACCTAGAATTAGAGTAGAAAGTAGTGGGCGCGTGCCGGCTTTGCTTGCATTAGTGTCTCATGAAATCTACACTCGGACGAGGTTCTTCTGGTTGGCTTCTTTTTCTACCCTTTGGGTCGAAGGGGTTGTTGGTCAGCTGAATTGTCGACTCCGGGAACCAATCATTTGGAAGTTGGCTAAGTGAGGCCTCTTCAGGATTTGATGATGCCACTCCTTCTGGGAATCGTATCATCAACCCTGAAAGTCTGTGACGCCGACGACCGCATAGGATGCCATACCTTTGTCAGTTACTAGGACATCCACCTGTGAGAGGGTTTGGGGTTATGCAGGTAACTAGACCTTCAGACTACCGGTTATTTCTTGATCAGAGATCCTGGGTATTTATGGCGATTTAGGAGGTCTGTCAGAGACCAGTTGAGAGTCTTGAGGTCTGTCAGAGACCAGTTGGAGTTATGGTTTGAGGTCTGTCAGAGACCATTGTTGAAGCTTCGTTTTAGGTCTATCTGAGACCAGGGTTTGAGGACTTCTATGGAGTCTATCCGAGACTTCTTGATATGGTTCAGGCTATTCAGCTACGGCAGATGGTCCCTGTTGCATGTTACTTGCATTGCATTGTTTACATACCCATTATTATTGCATCTCATTAACGTGTGTCTGTGTTGCAGGTGCATTTGCATATCCTCCGATTCTAGTGCCCAAACTTCTGAGTATTGAGTATGGCTGGTTTGAGGAAAATAGTTGCGTATAAGCTGCCTTCACCTGATATTACTCTTTGCGTGGTCTGATATCTCTTGCCAATGAGGAGGTTAGGAGAAGCTTCAGAATGAGTCACGGGAGATTACTGAGATCAGTCTGCAAGCCCACTACTGATGAGATGAACGGGCTGTACACCTTGATGCAGTTCTATGACCCCGCATTGAGATGTTTTACGTTTGCTGACTTCACTCTAGGACCTACCATTGAGGAGTATGTGGAGTTTACTGAGTTACCGGTGCATAACAAGGTTCCCTTTATTCACTCTGCTGCTGAGCCCAAGTTGGAGGACTTAGCCAAAGCCTTACATATGGACGCTGCAGAACTGTTATTGACTTCTTGGCTTGGGGTATCAGGTTTCTCTCTTGATTTCTTGGTTGGCAAAGCGCAGGAATATGCCAAGAGCGGATGTTGGGTGGTTTTCAATGCTATTTTGGCTCTCTGTATTTATGGGATTGTGCTGTTCCCTAACTTACCCAACTTCGTAGACCTGGATGCTTTCCATCTATTCGCTGCCGGCAATCTAGTGCCAACGTTGATCGGAGACTTCTACCACTCATTGCACTACAAGAACGAAAACTGAAGGGGAAAAGTTGTTTACTGCTGTGCTCTTTTATTGAATATGTGGTTTAAAAGTCATCTTCCAATGAAGGGGTCCTTTGTGGAAAGTGCAACCACTAATAGCTGGTCTGAACGCCTGATGAGGCTATCTTCCGAAGACATTATATGGTTTGACAGAGACCTACTGGGATCTGAACTTATCTTCAGTTGTTTGGGGTACCCTAACGTCCCGTTGATTGGAAGGAAAGGGTGTATCAACTACAACCCATCTCTGTTCGTCCGTCAGTTCGGATATGCGCTGAAGAACCCGCCAAAGGAGGAGGAAGTACAGGAATCTCTGTACTTCACCGGAGACGTGAAAGGGGAGTTACTAGCCAAGCTGCAACATGCCTGGACGCGTATTATCCGAAGGGGGAATCCGTTGTTAGGAAAGAATGATTGTCAGGCCTATGCACCTTATAGAGTTTGGATTCAGGAGAGAGCCAGTCAGTTGAGGATGCCGTTTCCAGATGCACCAATTCTTGTTCCTATTCCGGTAGCGGAGCCAACTATTGTTTCTCGGGAAGCCTACGAGCAAGTGGTGAGAGAAAAAGAAGCCTTGTTGAAGATCAACGAAGGGTTAGAGCAGGAGCTAGCCCAAATACGCAGCGAGAAAAACAAGGCCGTCCATGCTTTCCAACAGCAGATTGAGCGAATAAACAGATTAGGCGCTGAGCTAGCTGAGGAGAGGAAGAAACACGAACGTCTGGGGCAAGAGTTTAGAAGCTCCCATGACATGCTCGAATCCAAGAAGAAAGCGCTTGACATCGCTCACCGAGAGATCTCTTCCTGCAATAAGACTTGGAATGCCACGCTCACCAACAATAAGAAGAGGGAAGATAAGTTGAAGCAGCAAATCTCCGACCTCGAAGAGCAGTTGAAGTCTAGCATCAAGAAGTGCGAAGAAGAGGTGATGACCCGGTACAGTCTCCAGAACGCACTGAACAAGGCCATCAAAGGCAGAGATGAAGCTGTGTCTCAGAAGCGTAAGCTAGAAGATCGCTTCGGAGGGGGGGCATGGGAAGAAACTGCTGAAGACGTGCGACGTGTTCTTAAGAAAAGGAACCAACTTGTTGAAGGGCTGCTTGGTCGACCAAGTCATCCGGAGACCAAGAAGCTGTTAGAAGAATACCAGACTTATGGGAGGATTTGATCATTTCATGTAGTAACTTGTATGCTTTATTTGCATAGTGCTAACCATCACCAGGACTGTTGGTTGAGGTCATGCCTTCTCTTATTGTACTCTCAGTGATATTGTATTCTGGGCTTATTGGTTTCTCAGCAATATATGAGGCTTTCTGTGATTCAGCTCCGATCTTTATATTGTTAGTACTGTCACTGCACCGGCACCTTCACACTAGAATCGGGGAATGAATTTCCTTAATGCACAGACACACACATTGCATTGCATTCATATTTATGTTGCATTACAGGTAATTATTAAACTGTCTATCATCTCCTGTATCTTCCAGGTCCTCCAAGATTAGCGACCAAAGAATTCCCTGGCTTTCAACCAGAAGCAGCAGCAAGGAAGTCATGAGTCAGGATCCGACTGAGATGCAAGAGGTGCACGAAAACATAATGCGGCTCATACAGGTAATGGAAGCCATGGCCGAGAGTCAGAAACAGTTGCAGAACATGGTGCAGCCTCTGATTGCGTGGGCTGATGATAGGGCTGCCGACTTTGCTCAGCTAGAGAATCAAGGTTTTCTCCCAGGCCGCATACGCCAACTTGTGGGGATAGCCATCAAACAGGTTCAAGCAGAATTAACGGATGTTCAAGGCCAGCTGGGGCAGTTCACGAAAGATATGCAAGAGTTGCGCTCGAATCAAGAGACGCTAGACGAAGAGAACTGCCGACTGAAGGCACAGATAGGGTTGATGGCTGAAGTATTAAGGAACGTACTCAGGAGAGAAGGAGGGCAAATGTTGGAAGACGCGGCTGGCTTATCTGTTCCTCAGGGGTCTGAAGAACCATTACCCACGCAGGATAGGCTTAAGAGACCCTCTCCACGGTTCGAAGCTCAGGAGTCTCCTCGTCAGCAGTCGCAATTGATTTTGCAGGATAACTCAAGGAGGTGGGGTAAGAGAATGAGGTTTTCTAACAGAGTATTCGATGAGATCCCTGTGGATTATGATCAGCTGGTGCAACTCTTGTTCCAACTTCAACTGGTTGAGCCCCGCATTTTGGTTCCACTGACAGGGCAGCCGCCACTAGACTATGACCTGAACGCCCATTGTGCCTTCCACTCCGGAGCACCGGGGCATAGCATTGCAAACTGCAAAGCTTTTAAGCATAAGATTCAAGATTTGCTGGATGAGAAAATAATTGAGTTTGTACCGGGGGGCATAAAAGTTGCAGGGACTGATATTCCCATTTCTCCGCCAGAGGTTGCAGATGAATCGAGGTATATCCCAGAGCCACTGGAAGCTAAGTCTCCATGTCCACAACAGTTGCCAATGCCGGGGTTGAACTTAAGGATGATAACGCGTGAGCCTAAAGAAACGTCCGAGCAAAGCCAGCAGCCTACAAGACGCCAGTATACGACTCAGCAAAGAATTCGGGAAAAAAAGCCAAGGAGGGTGTTTGAGAAGCCTCCCTCAACGTACGCAGATTTGTTACAGACACTACTAAGATTGAACTTGGTGGAGAAAAGAACTCTGGCGCCAATAACCGGCACTCTGCCGGATGGCTATGATGCGAGCAGGCACTGTGAATTCCACTCCGGGGCTCCCGGACATGATATTGAAGGTTGCCACGCGTTCAAGCATAACGTCCAAGATTTAATCGACAGCAGGGTCATTAACTTCTCCGATAGGGTCCCCAAGGTGGTGCAAAGCCATAGACAAGCAAAAGCCGGGGTGATGAAAAGGTTTCCCAGATTTGATCGGGCCGGTGAAAGAAGATCGAGACAGCAGTAGACTACCCCTGATGATAGCTTCTGAGAATGGTTGACTCGCCAATAAGTCAAAGTGTAGGAAGTCCAGTTCTGAGACACCGACATTTTTCATGTTATCTTGTTCATGTCCGCGCATTCGTAGTTTCTTTTCTGTGTAATTGCAAATTTCGCTCTTAAAACTTGTTGTTTTTCAATTGATATTAATAAACGAAATGAATATGCATGTTTTGAATTAATCCAGTCGTGTTCACTCTTTGTTTTGCTTTAATGCTTAATGCTTGTTTTAGCAGGAATCTGGGGAGGATGATGAAAACAGATGACGAATAATATTCCGATCGTATGCTTTTGGATAAAAAACTTGTTGATGAAATACATGCATTGTTTCAATCCATAAACACTGGAGATATAAGGAAGGTAATCCCTTGATAACCCCTTTCGAGCCAGTAGTAGGAGGTTCTTTTCGAAAATGAAAAAACCCCAAATCTTAACCCGGGGCAGGGTAGGTGTCAGTTAGTTTGACCAAGCGTTCGAATCGTGGAAAGAGTGTCCGGTTGAGGATAAATCACACTTGTATAAGTCGTGCCTAAAGAACCGCAATGGTTAAACCTTGCCGACAAAGAGTGAAACAGTCACATTACTCCACAAGAAGTCAGACAAACCAGTGTCACACGACTTGTTCAAAAAAAAAAGAGAACGAAAAGTGAAAAGAATCAAGAGCCCGCTAAGTCAAAACTTGAAAACAAATGACTTAGGCAAAAACAGGGGCATCCCGCTGGACTGGAAAATCAAAAGAATCTCAAAAGATACTCAGTCCAGGCAAAAGTTAGGGAACAAAAAAAAACGAAAGACGAAAAGGATTGTCAAAGAAAAGAACAAATCCTCGAAAAGGACAAAAGTCGTGTGATTCTAGGCACCCAAAGACGAAAAGCAAATGACCGTCACTCAAAAAAGAAAAACGCGTGGTATCCTGAACCATCACTCCTATCATTCCACCTCTAATAGGTGAACGCTGAAGTCAGATTAGCTGAACATAGGATTGGAGAACATCACGAAGAATGGGTGGGTCGAAATAAATTTTGAGCCTATATCTTTCCTTGTTAACCGTGAACCTGACCACGTTACAACCCGCAAAAGTCCTAATTGAAACAGGTTTTGTCCGAGGGCATACGTCAGTAAAGATCTCGTCGATTCTGACTCCTAAAAGGGTTCCTCTTACCAGCTTTCATATTGACATTTTGATAATTGATTCATTACATGTCACAAAATTTTTTAGTGAACAGACTTGGATTTTGAAACTGTCGTATGCATTGCGTTTAATATATCTTTTATGCAGAACAACTTGTGTTACCTGCGAGTAAGCGCATGCCGACAGGAAAGATTCCTACAGTGGAAGGTATGATCAGGATAAAATGCAGAATGCCCAAATATTTCGTGAACTGGGGCAAGCTATACTGATTAATTTAGGTAGAGTCGGTCATCCTAGAATCAGTAAATCCGGGGCAGTCAGGTCAAGATTTGGCAAATCTCTCATAGCTATGGGCAGTGCTCCACGACACAGTCGATCAGAGACAAAAGATTGTTGCGAGACCGGGGCATGTCACCCTAGAAGCACGAAAGTTATGTTCTTGAAACACCCCTTCGAGGTCCGAAATGTAGAAGCCGTCCATGTCTGGTCGTCAGGATACAAAGACTGTAGGGTCCATTCCAAAACTATTGCAGATTCAGGGGCAAGCTGGGCATGTTAGTATCCCCGAAGCGGAGTTCTCTCCTTTCAGCAAGTGTTCTTTCCTCCCAGTAGAACTCGAATATTAAGACTCTCCCCAGCAGAGTTGGTTGTCGGTCCTGGCATTTATTTTGTCAGGGATACTGTGTAATATCAGTTCACTCTCCAGCAGAAATCCAATCGTACTGTGCACATCTGCTATTCCCCAGCAGAGTTATATTCCCCAGCAGGATGCTACTTCAACAAGGTGTTTGGTTTAAGTTCCTAATTTCCCAGCTGAGTCGACTTCACTCTTACAGCATTTATTTTGCTGGAATAATTCTGTAGCACCTGGCTATCCCCAGCGGAGTTGGCATTATCTTCAGCATTTATTTTGCTGAAGCGGTTCCTGTATCCCAGCAGGTGGGGAGAGCACTTGCTCAAATGAACTACCAAACACTCAAGATCTTGGCATGAGATATTCAATGATAATGTCAGTTTCGGCAGTATTCCCCACAGAGTTACCAGGATAAGTCTCTCTTTATTCCCAAGCAGAGTTATTTGTCATCAAAAGGTTTCATGAACCAAAATTTCAGAAGTGGCCTCCGGGCATCAGAACAGGCATCCGGTAGTTTGGTTTCCAGATATCCCCAGTAGAGTCCGCCTCAAAGTCGTTGTCACGTCAGTGCTAAGAAGTTTGTGGGTCGGGACCAATGAAGAAGTGAGTCCTGACGTGGACAAGTTGTATTTCCCCAGCGGGTCGAAGATGCCTGAGTCCTGACGTGGACAAATCAAGACGAAACAAGGGTCCTGACGTGGAACGAAGTTGTTTCCTTACGTGGAAAGATTGAGTCCTTACGTGGACATATCAAGCCAGAGTCCTTACATGGACAGATTGATAACGTATTCATTACGTGGAAAAAGATCATTCCTTACGTGGAAAGATTGGAGTCCTTACGTGGACAGATTAAGATTATGTTCCTAACGTGGAAAGATGGAGATTCCTTACGTGGAAAGATTTGAGTCCTCACGCGGACCTATCAAGATTGATTCCTTACGTAGAAAGATTAGAGTCCTTACGCGGACATATCAAGAGGAGATTCCTAACGTGGAAAGAAGGTAGATTCCTTACGCGGAAAGTTTAGTCCTGACATGGACAGATTCAGATCAAGATCATTCCTTACGTGGAAAGATTGGAGTCCTTACGTGGACAGATTAAGATGGTGTTCCTGACGTGGAAAGGTGGGTCCTAACGTGGACGATGTTCTCCTTACGTGGAAAGACAATGTTTCCTTACGTGGAAAGAAGATGGTTTCCTTACGTGGAAAGACGAATTTATTCCTTACGTGGAAAGAAGTTGGTATTCCTTACGTGGAAAGATTGAGTCCTTACGCGGACATATCGAGATGGATTCCTTACGGGGAGACAAGTGCATTCCTAACGTGGAAGAGTGTAGTCCTGACGCGGACAGATCCAGACGAAGTCTTATTCCTTACGTGGAAAAATGGTGATTCCTTACGTGGAAAAGAGATTGATTCCTTACGTGGAAAGTTTAGTCCTGACGCGGACAGATGGAAAAGAAGTTGATTCCTGACGTGGAAAGAGAAGGTGTTTCCTTACGTGGAAAAGTTTAGTCCTGACATGGACAGATCAAGGTTTGATTCCTAACGTGGAAAGATCAGAGTCCTTACGTGGACATATCAAGAGCATTCCTTACATGGAAGAAAAATGGTTTCCTTACGTGGAAAGACGAGTTTATTCCTTACGTGGAAAGATTGAGTCCTCACGCGGACATATCAAGATTGATTCCTGACGTGGAAAGAAAGAGATTATTCCTGACGTGGAAGAGTTTAGTCCTGACGCGGACAGATCAAAGAAGTTATTCCTAACGTGGAAGAAGAAGATAGATTCCCTACGTGGAAAGTTTAGTCCTGACGTGGACGGAAAGAAGAAACGGTATTCCTTACGTGGAAAGAAGAAGCATTCCTAACGTGGAAAGAAAGATTGATATAGTATTCCTCACGTGGAAAGATTAGGGTTCCTTACATGGAAAATTTGTGATTCCTAACGTGGAAAAAGAAAGAGTCCTTACGTGGACAAAGCAAAAGAAGACGTATTCCTTACGTGGAAGAGTTTGACAAAGCAGAGAAAAGTCACCCCTGGCGGGGAAAAGCGATGTATTCCTTACGTGGAAAGGTGAGTCCTAACATGGACAGTATTATTCCTAACGTGGAACGGTTATTCCTTACGTGGAAAGGTGAGTCCTAACGTGGACGGTGGTATTCCTAACGTGGAAGAGTTTATTCCTAACGTGGACGATTTATCTCTGACGAGAAGGCAGACGAGCCGTCCCCAGCAAAGTTGTTGAAGTTTTTTTCGAGTTGACAGCAGATAGAGTCTTGACGTGGACAAGCAAAGGACGAAGTTTCCGATGATTCAATCTTTTTCAGGATGATGAGAAGAATCCCCAGCACGGTCGCACGAGATCAGTGGATTGCCGTAACAATTAAATTCAGCTGATGAATGTCGTTCCCCAAGCAGTGGCGCAGTTTATTTCTGCGGTTGGCAAATTTCTGGGTTCCTAGTATTCAACCGTCTCGTACCGCGAATGTCTGAAGGCTCCGGGATCTTCACCCAATCGGGTCCAAGTCGCTTGAATAGGGGCAGCTATTGCACCCTAAAATTTGCCCAACCTTATTCACTTGGTTTATGTTTCAATTGCATTAGCATTTGCATATAGGGCCATGTACATAGGTTACTCATCTGCATAGCATAAGCATAGCAAGTCAGCTAACAGGGGACCAATCATTATTCTCATCTCTAGAGGCCTATCAAGAGGCTATTATCCTGATTCAACCTCATTCAAGTCATCAGAAAAGAATTTGGAAGCTATCAAGTCAATGGATCAAGCAGTTCATCTATCTCCTAACTGAGGGTGTTTGAGGATCAACAAAGAAATGGTGAGCTGTGGGCTGAGCATGGGGAGTATCCAGACATCTTGGAGGACTTAGAAAGTCATTTGGAGAAGGAGAAAAGTCATTGGTGAAGTCACAAGAATTACAGTTGAAGACAGTCAACTAGGGTTTCATCTGGGTCAACCCTGGGTCAACTCTAGGTCAATTGACTGATTGAAAGGCATTAAGGACTATTGGAGAGATGTGGGGTTCATCATTTGACATGAAGAATAAGGATATGTTGTTATTCTAAGAAGAATTCAAGAGAAATCAAGGAGAAGAGGAGGTTCTAAATTAGGGTTTCTAGGTAAAATTCCCTGATTTAGGTCAAACTTCCAAGCTAAATAATTCAAAATGCAAGCTTCAAATGGATCCTTGGCCAACATGAAACTTGTAGAGGATCTCAAGACCTTTAATTTGAGTGGTGGAAGACATCAAGGAGATTTATAGAACTCAAGTTATGGTCCTTGCAAGTTACAGGTCATCTAAGGCATCTGAAATTTTGTCTGTGAAAGTTACCTGTCTTCCAAGCAACTGTTACCCCTCAAGGAGCTTTCAAATGGATCTCTGACCAACATGAGAGTTTTTCCTCATGATCTTAGCTTTCTAGAAAGGTATGATATGCCTTCATCTGATTTGTGGAACTCTACTTATGACTTTGGCAAGCGAAGGGTATTTTGGTCATTTGGACATTATAGGTCATTTCAAGCATATGGCCATATCTCCTACTTCCAAGCTTCAAATGGAAAAACCTTCAGCATTAAAGTTGCTTAGAATGATGTTTTAAGGCTAGTAGGGTGGTCATGAGATGTTGGAAAGGCTCATAAAAAAAGTGATAAAAATAGCCTAAAAATGGGACATAAGTTAATTCAAGTGAAATGGAAAATCCTAAAATCCAAGTTCCAAATCCAAACCATGGCATATGATAGGTCATTTTGACTCCCAAGGGCATTTTAAGAACATTGGTTCAGCCACATTTTTGAGTTTAGATTTAAAAATTGGACTTCCTTTGTAAATTTGTTTCTTACATCATAAGGCAACATGGTAAAGCTTAACACAAGGCAAGAAAAGCTTGGTTTTTTCATACATACACTCTTAATATCTCATGAGAGGAGATTTTCACTCAAATTTACCCAAGGTGCAAGCATGATATGATATGATTCAAAATGCCATCAAATGATAAATTCATGAAAGTTCCATAAGCTTCTAGATCCCTCTAGGACCAATCTAAAAACTTCTCTTTCTGTTAATCCTCTCCTATATAAGGAAATGAGGCTATTTGTGCATTGGTTGGTGATTCTAGTTGCTTGCAAACCATACTTTCATCTCATAACTCCAAAATTGCATTTTGATTCCCATCTCTCCCAAACTCCATTGTTTGTGCTAGCTATCATCATCATCATCATTCTCCATTGTTGTGGATTGAAAAGCAAGAAAAAGGCACCTCAAATCGTGGCTGGATCATGAGTTCTTCTCCATCACTCCAAGTGGCGTGAAGCTTCGAATTGGCATTTTCAAGAGGTGTAAACACGATTTCTCTTCACCAGCATCATCACCATCATCCAAGGATCAATTGGCACAAGCGGCAAGGGCTGAAACAAGGGATAGCAACCATCACCATATCCATTTGGTAAGAATACGTTTTGATTCCAATCACCAAGATTAGCCATTGTTAGGGTCAATTGTTAAGTTATATGAGATAGAGACAAGCTAGGGAGCATTTATGATGAGTTTAGGACCATTTCATGGAGTTTCGAAATGTGGTGTTCATTCTTGCAAGATCAAAAGAACTTGATATATGAAGATTTAATGCATGTGGTATGGTTTAGTATACTCAGGGTGACATGTAGTACAAGCTAGCATTAAGAGTTTCAAGGTTTAATGAAGTTGAAAAACACATTTTCATGGTGGAACCAAGGATTGGTACTTTCGGTTTGGAGGTTACAAAAGGTTTCAAGGTTAGCTATGGATATGGTTGTGTAGAGGGAAGAACAAGGACCATTTTTGGTTTTTACTTTATGTGTTTTCATGGCCTAATGAAGGAGCTAGGGTTTGTAGAAGATCCATGCATGAAGATGGAATTTTGACATGTTAGGGTTTCTAGAGGAAGAAGAAAGAGGAGAGCCGTTGGATGAAGAGGAAAAATTTGACTTGACCAAAGATCCTGTGGCCACAGTTTAATTTGAATTTTAATGAAGACTTGGGTCAGATTCGCTAACGCCACCCCCTCATTTCCAGGCCCAATGATTTCAACTATCATTTCTTTCTATTTGCACCCTTTCCACTTATTTCTTTCTATTTCGTATTCATTTTCTTTTTTGTTTCATTCATCTTCAAAAATTCATAACTAAATGGAAAATGCATATTTTTAACTCATTCTTTTTTTAAAATTTTCATTAAAATGTCTAGAAAATTACAAAATATAAAAATTGCATTTTATATTTTAATTGATATTTTTTCCATATTTTATAAATAAATGCATATTTTGAAGGTTTTATTTCATACATGATCTTGTAGATTTTTGTTCTTACATTTAGAAATAGATTTTTTGCCCATTCTTTTTTGTGGTGATTAATATTGAATTGTAGTATTCCCAGAATTTATTACTAGATTTTTTAGAATAAAATTTGATTAGTTTAGATAATTGAACTTAGGATAGTTTAATTAGGGTTTTTAAGTAGTATACTTGAACTTCAACATTTTATTTTTGGGGTTTTTAGGACAAGTTAGCCTATGGGGAATATATGGGACTTAAGGGTAGTTAAATAGGATCCCCTAGAATTTATATTAGGAATTTATATTACTATATGCTATTTTTGGTTGATTTTTGAATTGATTGATCATTTGTGTGGCTCTTAGGGCATAGTTTGTATTGTTTTGCTTTCTTTTCTTCTCCTTTGGGTGTGGAGCTTTGAAGATTGATTTGAGGACCTTGTGAAGACCTTGTGGACGAAGCACATTGAAGACTCAAGATGGAAGATCGAGTTCAAATTCATTGAAGATGTTGTGTTTGCTAGAAGACTGTTGAAGACTATAGGATTTAGGGTTAGGAAGAGCCTAGTCTAGCAACTTGATTCACAAACATAGATGGCTTTGTTTGCCTCTATCCCTTCACTATGATTCAAAGTCTCTCTTGAATACTCACCTCCTTCCTTTGGAAGGATTAGTGAATATATTTAAGAGATAGAACTTTTGAGAGAAAACAGTCTGTATAATGTTAACAGTTTGTGTGCCACCTTTGGTGGTTTACTGACTATGAAACATCCAAACTCATCTTGTGAATTATTGCTCATTTAGGAGTTCTTGGTTTGAAGAAAAGCCCTTGGAGATTTGAAGATAGATTTCATTTCCTTGAAGATGAAGATGGATGCTGTTTGAAGCTTTGCTGTTTAGAGCTGCTGTTGCTGTTTAGAATTTTTGATGTATTGTTTGAATTTCTCTGACTGTATTGCTTGCCCTTTAATCTGTTAGGTTGAAAGCGAATTTTGTTCGCTTTTGCCTGTTGTTTTCTAGGTTCGAGGTTGAGTGGGACTCCCTTGCCCGGCTTGTATTGTTGCATCCATGCATTTTACTGCTTTATTGTATATGTTATTGTTTCTATTTCCGTTTATCCCTTAGGATCTCTGTTTCTATCTGCGCAAGAGAGGAGCATGATAGACATTAGGTCTTAACCCATGCATGATAACATTAGGTTAGTTTGATTCCCTTTTCAACCATAGGTTAGAGTTCTGTCTCTCCTTTCTCAAAACAAACAGAAAAAACACAATAAGATTTCAAATCCAATAAAAGACACTTCTTCCGTAAAAGAATGTGAACTCATCAAAACGTCATTTTTGTCCGCTTGGACCAGTAGTCAGAAAAACCCTTTTTCAGAAGGAATAAAAACAATCAAAACAGACTTGTGTCGTACGTGGCCCGAACTACGTTTGCTCTGATCTTTCATGCCGTGTGAAAGTACGTAGGCATAGGATGCGATATCCTAGCGAGCAACCTTCCCTTCCTTCCCCGTAGGTAGGCGAACTACGTTGACTCTGATTTCTCGTTCCAGTCGAGAATACGTAGGCATAAAGTGCGATACTTTGCCGAGTCACCTTTTTCTTTCTTTTTAGCCCTTAACCCATTAGTGTAGATAGAATAACAATCCATACCCGAAAACAAGCGTGGATCCCGTCGAGTACGACGGACATGAGGGGTGCTAATACCTTCCCCTTGCGTAACCGACTCCCGAATCCAGGTTTTGGTTGCGACGACCATACCTTTCCCGTGTTGTGCGAGGTTTACTCTGAGCGTTTCCTTTCCCTCCCGTGGGATAAATAACGCGCGGTGGCGACTCTTCTGTTCAGTCAGCGCCGATTTTCGCAGTAGCGACACTATTGATATAATAATCTTGAACGTTTAACACAATAGAAAAGTAGTGAACAAATCTATCTCTACAATTTATTCTCTACTTGGAAAAATATTTTAGATCAAGAATTGAACTATCTTTCTCAACAATGATTCAATTCTAATTTTCAATGTAAAGAGAAAATATTATTCCTTATACCAAATGTAGCTTGTTACATGCAAGGATAGTAATATTACATAAACAACATAAGATAAATAATACCTTAATCTTGACAAGAATGGAATTAGTTGCTCATCATCTTCCTTGAATACATAGAAAAATCCTCAAGAAGTTCTTCTTGCATGAAAAACTTCCCCCAAAGGAAACAAGAAAATTCACTTTGAAATCTCCCTCAAATCTCCTTACAATTCTAAGAGATACTAAGACTCTAGGATGGAATGATTATGTTTTACATGCAAGGAAAAAGGCATTAAATAGGCTATGGGGCGCCACCCTACAAAAAGTTGGTTTTTCTTCCAAGACATGACATGTGTCATTTATTGCATGTGGCTGATTTCCAGTCAGCTCGTGGCGTGAAGGGTGGTCGCGGCGCGAACTGGGCAGATTAAGGCTTGCTTGCTTTGTGTTTCCTCATCAATTCCTTTTCCCAAATTTTATCTTCAAGTGTTCCTCCAGAGATTTCTTTATGTAATCACTCTTTTCTTGACAAACGTTCTACAAGACCTAGAGAAAAAGTGAAATATCTACTCGAAACAAAATAAAATAACTTAAATTGAATGTTTACTTGTCATAACCCAAATTTTGACCCCTTAGATCCTCATTATCATTTTAGGATCATACTCATGAATTTTCTAACCTTAACCCAGTGCAAGTCTGTCTTTGTCAAATTGCAGATGAATCAGAGTTTCGTGCAGTCCAAATCAAAACTTCAGGGTTTGTGATTAGTCAATGTTTTGGGCTCATTCAAATAGGAAACAAGGTCAAGGATATTACGTAATGTCAATTGAGAAGCCAATGTGAGGTTGTTGCCCCAGAATTCAGAGCAGTACATTTCAGAGCACCCGATTAGGGTTTTGGAGCAGTAAAAGTCAACCGTAGTTTGAATTTGATGTTGGAAGGTGTTTAAATGATGGTATTGTGATTCATGAAGTTCATATAGCCTAATAAGGTTCATCCAAGAAGTTTCAAGGTCTCAGGAGGCCCAGAATGTCAACAGGCGACTCGGTAATCACCGATCGGTCGTACGGTTGACCGAAAAGTCAACTCTCCAAATTTTGTGAATTGGACTTCAAGTTGTGAAACTAAGTTTTTCCTTATGTCATATTGGACCTGCATATCAATTTTCATGACTATTGGACCAAGGATGAAGGAGTAATCGGAAAATTGGGAAATTAGGGTTTTCAAAAGGGCTAAACCATAACTCCTTAACCACACATCCAATTGAGTTGGTTCAAAGCTCATTTGGAAGCTCTTGGCAAGTCCTACAAAAGTCCCTAAGTGGTCCATGATCAGAAAATGCATAGATTTTGAGTTATGGTCAAATTCACTTCAAGAGGGGAAAAAAACTTAGGAAAATTCCATTTTTTAATCTCATTTTTAGCAACTTTGGAGGGATTTTTGGCCAAGTTACTTTGAGAAATTGAAACTCATGAAAACATGAATGTTTTAGAGCTATGTGAGGGATTTCTAAAAAGTACTAGCACATCTCAAGAGGAGTTGTGAGCAGAGAGTTACATGTGTTCAAAGTTAAGGGTTTCACATGATAAGTCCCACATTGGCCAATTTTCAAGAATGACTTCCTTCATCAATTCTGCCAAATTTTGTTGATCCAATGTGTTGTACTTGATATATGAGATGTGTCTGGCATGATAGAACAGAAGATTATGCAGAAAATCAAGAAAAAACCAATTGGAGTTCATTGCCTTGCTAGTGGGCAACTTGCACCAAAGTTGAAAAGTAAAAGCATGAGGTGGAAAGTAAACTGCACCAATCACACTCCTACACCTCCTAGCCTGCTATCAACCTCAGAAAAACCATCATTGTGCTTGACAATTGAGGCTTGGATCAGCAACCAAGAGAAAACCCTCCAAGGGAGGTTTTCTCCCAAATATCTCAACCATTCTTCATAATGAAGAAATCTTCAAAACAGCCCCTCAATTTCATTTGCCTATAAAAGGAGGCCTCCCTCACCTCATACACAACAAAATACATCTGCTAAAAACCATAAGGAACTTCTGTCATCACTACTTCCACACCTTGCTTCAATTTCTCAAAATCTCCAAAGTTCACAAAATCACCAAAATCTGTCTTGGAGAGAATTCTGCCCAAACTCATTTCTATACTTTCCAACACCCCAACAACCATCCATACACTCTCTAAATATCATATGGAAGGTGTCTAGCCCTTTGAATCACACAAAAACCACAAGAATCAAAAAGTCAACTTCCTTCCCACACTACTTTGACCAAAAGCTACAAAAATTGCCATAACTTGTTCCACATAGTTTCTTGGAATTCTAATCATCCCAACACCTCACCAATGATGTTTCTCAACTATCCAAACTGCTAGCAACCATTGGAGACTCCTATTTCTTCATTTGGCATCAAGTGTGCATTTTACTTAAAAAAGAAGAAAAGGCTCAAGGCAAAGAAGGGAAGTTGAAGTTCTCTGGTATTCTTAGCTATTCTAGCTTGCTCAACATAGTCTACAAGAGGTATGTAGTCTATAAACTTTACACTCTACATCATTTTCCATGTTTTTGCAATTTTGAGAAAAGTGATGAAAGCATGAACATAAGCATTACCATGTTCCATGACAGTCACTTTTTGACCTCAAATTGTGTTTAATTTCACTTAATACGATGTATGATGTATGTGTATATGTTTTGTTTCCATAAAACATCAATGTTTGACAAGATGCCCTGCTGCTGCTGCTACTTGTAGATATTTGCCTTGCATTTTCACCAAAACATTGCATTTATCATGTCATTTTCATAACCTGTTGGTATTGAACAATTTTGATGCATTAAAATCATTCCATATGATTTATGTGATGTGTGTGTGCTTTTAGTTTGGACAGAACTTGTTTGCATCATGTCACTCATTTTTAAAATGCATTTTTAACAAAATGAAGTATTTCCATACCAGTTTAGAATTCTGTTGTGTTTTGATTCAAATCAATTGTTGGAATACCTCAAATATACCATTTTTAAAATGTTCAAACCCTCATTTGAGTATTACAGCCATTGATTTGTGTTTTGGAGTTCATTATGCATTTTTCAAGTCATTTTGGCCACTTGACATGTCATTTTCATAAGCTGTTGGTTTTGGCCATGTTTGAAGTTTTAAAATCCATTTATATGACTTATGTGAGGTGTGTAATCATTTAATTTGAACTGAAGATGCTTAAAACAAACTGTCATCATGTATGCTCACCATTTATGCCAATTTTGCACATCACATACCATATCACTACACAACAGGATTTGAGCACCACACCTTGCATGAATCATCCATAAATCATCATTGTATCGTGTTTGTATAATTGATTTGCTTTGAAACTGTTTGCATCAAACTGTCCACTTTGAAAATGCATTTTTGTTCTCATTCTTGCATTTCATCATCCATTATCATATTATGTTTGAATTAAGTTGATTTGAGGTGTTGGCATCATTGCATATCATGTTTGAATTCTGTATGTATGCTTGACATGGTTTAAAAACATTTGGATTAATTGAAAAATGTCAAAATGCATAACATAACATCAACATACAGCAGCAATCGAATTTTTCATTACAGTGATAATTTTCAAAAACTACCACCACCATCATCTTCCTTGTTTGATTCTACCCCATATGCATATAAATTTTGTCTCGTTTCGATAAACGGTTAGGAAGTTACGACACAAAACGTATTTGCATTGTTTATGTGTTTTAACACCAACTGTCATCATGCTTGCTCATCATTCTTTGCCAATTTTGCATCTCATATACCATATCATCATACAACCTGATTTATGCACCTTTCACTACACAAACTCCTTCCATAGCATCATTATATCATGTTTATATGTTTGATTTGGTTTGAAACTATGTGAAACAAACTGTCCATTTGAAAGTGCATTCTTTCCTCATTCTTGCATTTCAACATGCCACTTGCCATTTCTGCATGAACCAAGTTAATTTGAGTTGATAATATCCTTGAGAATCATGTTTGAATGTTGTGTATGTGCTTAGCATGGTTTAAGAGTGTTTGAATTGTTTGGAAAATCTCAAAATGCACCTCATTTCATCAACATACAGCAGCTATTGTTTTTTTTAAAAGGATGAGAATTTCAGAAAATTAATACAACCATCATGTTCCTCGTATTTTTGTAGTCAAGATACATATAAATTTTGTCTCATTTGGATAAGCGACGAGAAAGTTACGATACAAAACGTATTTGGTTTTGTTGTGTGTTTTTGCCCAGCCATGAATTCATTTACCCTTATTATTTTAAGGGGTAGCTTATACAAACAGATGTATAGCCACCCCAGTGGTAAGACCATCAGCCTTGTACCCCTTTGTCCTGAGTTCGACCCTTGAGGAGGGCAACTTTTTTATTCATTTTTGTTATTTTTTGATACCAACTTTGAAAAATCATATCTCTCTCAATTTTAATTGTTTTTCACCCGTTCTTTTTTCATTGTGTTCATCTTAATGTGTACTTTCATGTCATAATTTTTATTTTCATGTTTAACAAATTTTTCATTTCTTTTGACTGCGTGCAAGTTGTGTACTTTCTGTATTCGTCCTGACAGATACAGATGAATTTTCTCTTGATATACTTGTGATTTTTTTTGTGATATTTGTTTGCATTCTCATCCTTAAATGTTTGTTAACATGTTAAAGCTTCATTATTGGTTATTACCGTGTCCATGCTACTTTATCTGTTAAACTTATTTAAATTTGATCTGCCGTCACAGTTCCTGTTAATTCCTGTTTTGATCGTTATCAATGCACCTTCATCTTTATCATTCCACATGTTATTTGATGGTTATCACCATGAATATGCCTTTATCATAGTGTTAATTTTCTTGTTGCTTTCTTTCCCCAAGTGATGAAGCTTGTTAGCTCTCGTCCTTTTTCCTCCTAAATTATGAGGTTAAACTAATTTGCTTGTACATAACTGCTAAACTCCCTTTTACATTTACACTTTAGGTTTCGAGTCGCCGTGCTCACTTTTAACCGTCCCGCCGTGGACACCCTTTATCTTAGCCTTAGGATTTGAGTCGCCGTACTCACTCTTCCCGTCCCACCGTGGACAATTTTCTTTCATCCTAGCCTTAGGACTTGAGTCGCCGTACTCACTTTTAATCTTTCCCGCCGTGGACACCCTTCAACCTTTACCCCTTTATCTTAGCCTTAGGATTTGAGTCGCTGTACTCATGTTTAGCGTCCCACCGTGGACATTTTCTATCGTAATCATCTCAACTTAGAAGAGGAATCGCCGCACTCCATGTAAGTACTTCACTATGAATGCTTACTTCCCTTTAGGAACCTTGACCACAGTCAAGAGTCCCTCATCCGTAGATAGGGGAACTACGATTGCTCTGATTCCATTCCCGTCCGGATACGTAGGCACGAGATGTGATGTCTTCGCGAGCAAACTTTGTACATACTTTTATACTTTAGATCATTACTCTAGCACTTTTCCCTTTAGCAAGCAAACTCTAGCAAACACAAATATTAAACAAGAGGTTCCTGTAGAGTACTACTGATACTTAGGATGCTAACACCTTCCCTAAGTATAACCAACCCCCGGACCTTTAGATCTCTCTTTCCTCAGCTTTAGGCCTTGCCTTTTGCTTTGCATTCTTATAGGTTTTTCTTTCTTTAAACCTTTCCTTTTTGGATAAATTAAAGTCTAGTTGTAAATGAATTAAGATTCAAGTTAATCAATAGCTTGATATCCGAATTTCACCGCGACAGAAATGACGACTTCACTGGGGAAAACTTCCCCTAAGAGGGTTAAGTCCACCTTGTTTATATCTATGTTTGTTATATGTTTAATTGCTTTTATATTTGTATATATTTGTACATATATCTGGTTGTGCTTGGGTTTTTTCTGTATGCAGGTTTGTTGCTTTGAGTGGTGAGATAGTACTATACTCGTACTTGAGCGCACTTATGATAGGATGGTGGTATATTCAAGAAGGCTTACAGGGAGTTGATTCCCGACCAAGCTAACTTGAGAAACCACCGTTCAATGTGGGCCCCTTTGAGAGTTAGTGATGTTGAATGAGTATTCATGAAAACATTAATATCCCCAAAGGAGCCATTGACACTGTGGACCTTTAGATTACCTTTTACCCCACTTGGCCTGTTAGGACGTAGTGCGATGACTATGAGGGAGTAATTCCGAAGTAGTTGATACGCGATACTACACTCAGACAAGACTCTCTTGAGAATATTATTGATTTCCAAGTATTTGGTGTGTCGATAATATCCGAAAGATGGGTTGTTGACTCTGGGAACTTTGTTAGAACCTGTTGTACAAGTGCTTTACCCCTAGTACACACCCTACGACTAGTTCTTCACTCAAACTCCATGTTGTGATCTTGAACCTTTGAACCTGTTATATGTGTTTTACATCTTGTCTTGCATCGCATTGCATTGCATTTGCATCTTGCATGGTTCCCTGCATACCTCTGTTTGTCCAGTCGCTCATATCCAGCTATCTTTATTAGAGAGTGTGCCTTTGAGTTGTCAAGCTGATTCCTCGACACCGATATCAAACTAGAGCAAACTATAGATGCAAGATGTCAGAACAGGAAGCATACAATGCAGAAGTTCGAATGGAGATTGATGAGTTGAAATCAGGCATGACTAAGCTCACTGAGATGCTTCAAGTATTGATTGCCAGAGGAGAGTCATCTCAAAGAACTGTTATTCAGGAAGTTTCTAGTGCTGAGCCTCCTCCTGTTCAAATGCCACAATCAACTTGGCCAGAGTTTGGTTTACCTCCCAACTACTTTCCACCTCTTGCATCTACTGCCATGATTGGTCAGGCTGTCAGACCAGTTTTTCCAGCTCCTGTCTTTACAGAGCCCAGACCTGTGGTCCACACTGTTGCTCAGAACGGCCAAGCTCCCTTTGAGACTCCTTTCTTTGATTACAATGCTGCTAGTGCTCACGGTGAAGACCGTGAAGATTTTGTTGAGCCTGAGATTGTCCGTGAACAATTTCATAATATAGACAAGAGACTCAAAGTTGTTGAGGGCACTGATTTCTTCAACGTCGATGCTGACAATATGTGCTTAGTTTCTGGTCTGGTTATGCCTGCTAAGTTTAAAACTCCAGAGTTTGTAAAATATAAGGGGCACTCATGTCCAAGGTCCCATTTGGTTATGTACTACCGAAGGATGGCGGCCTACACCAACAATCAGAAGTTACTCATCCATTGCTTCCAAGACAGCTTAAGCGGTGCTTCTCTAAAGTGGTATATGAATTTGGAACATAACAGTGTCCACTGCTTCCAAGATCTCTCCAATGCCTTCATGAGACAATACAAATACAATTTGGATATGGCTTCTAACCGTCGTCAACTTCAAAACATGTCTCAATGTGAAAGAGAATCATTCAAAGAATACGCTCAACGTTGGAGAGAGTTAGCTTCCCAAGTTGAACCCCCTCTAGCAGAAAAAGAATTAACTGGAATGTTCATGGATACTTTGTCTCCTTTCTATTGGGAAAAGATGATTGGGAGTGTATCTTCAAACTTCACAGATCTGGTGACTATTGGTCAAAGGTTAGAAGAAGGGTTGAAAAAGGGTAAGGTATCCAAAGCTGTTGAATCTTCTAATGGTGCAAAGAAACCCTTTGGGAATTTCCATAAAAAGAAAGAAGAACATACAAATGTTGTCATGGCTGAAGTGAGGAGGCCTCATCCCCGACCTCAGTATAATCACCATACCATTGCTGCAATTGCTGCTCCACGACCAGTTCAAAATCCTCAACATCCTGCTGTTAGACCGAACCAGTATCAAAATAAGAATCAGTTCGATCCTATTCCCATGACTTATACAGAATTGTATCCAAGCTTGGTTCAACAAGGGTTGATCACTACAAAGACTCTGCAAACTCCAGATCCCCTTCCAGCTGGATTTAGAGTTGATCTCCATTGTGCTTTTCATAAGGGTGCCCCAGGCCATGACTTGGAGCACTATTTTGCATTGAAAGCTAGGGTGCGTGAATTGATTAGAACTGGAATCCTGGATTTTACAGATAGCCCTCCGAATGTTCAGAAAAATCCTTTACTAGTGCATCAAAAGTGAAGCTTCAGTTTGACTTCAGCAGATTATCTTTTTGAGCGCCAGTGTTCCAGACAAGACAACTCATCCTTTTACTGATTTAGTCACTAGGCCTTTTCGTTTCTCATTGTTTGAACTTTCTTTATGTTGTTTAAGTTGTTTGCTTTTAATTGGTGCTTGTATTTTCATCTTAATGAATGAGCATTGCAACTTTTGATTTCAATTCATCTGTTCTTTGCACTTTTGTGCTTTATCTTTCAAATATTTACTCTTTGCTTAAATTTTTGATTATGCAATTATTGGAGGAAGGATGATGAAAACATTATACCCATAATTGTTGTAGTATGCTTTCAATCAAACTTTGTTGATGATGTAAGGCATTGTTTCAACTCCCAAACACTAGAGAAATAAGGAAGATAATCCCTCGTTAACCCCTTCGAGCCTAGAAGTTGGAGTTTCTTTCGTTACAAAAACCCGCAATTTTAACCTTGGGGTGGGTAGTTCTTGGTTAACTCGGTTGTGTGTTCATACAAGACACCTTTCATATAAAGGTTGCAACCATAATTTTCCTTCATGCACAACAAACAAGTGTTGAAGATGTCTATCAAGCCAGAAAGTCGATGATGGTTCCCTGTAATCATTAAAACCATGCAGTCGCTCTCTTTCTTTCAAAAGAATGAAGAAGAAACAAAGAAAAATATATCAAAAGAAAAGCCCGCTAAGTCAAAACCTATGAAGGAGACTTAGGCAAAACTGGGGCACCCCGCTGACTGTAAGCGTCAAAACAAACAGTTCAGGCAAAAGTTAGGGATAATAAAAAGAGGAGATCTTTAAACCCTTATCATGAAAATCCTCAATGTCAAAAACAACCAAATGTTGTAAAGAAGCAGTGACTGCCTTTTCGAAAAATCTGTTGACTTCTGAACCATCATTTTGGCTATTATCAGTGCAATTCCTAACCTATAGGAACCTGAGCACATAGTCTGATTTAACTAAGCATAGGACTGGAGATCATCACGTAGATTGGGTGGGTACAAATAAACTTTGAGCCTTTATCTTTTGTTTCTTAAACCGTGAACCAGGCCACATTACAACCCTCAAATGACCTAATTGAAACAAGGTTATTTTGAAAGCATACTACGGCAAGGTTGCGTAAACTGACTCCTAAAGATTTTTGTAAATCAACTATTTTTGCAGTACACCTTTGCTTTAAACTTTGAGTGTCTTGAACCGCCGTGTTTTGACCAATGAATCTTTTACTTTGCGTCTTTCAAAAAAAATGGTTTTGATTTCAAAAAGTTGCATGAACTTTGCAGTACCATGTTTGTAAGAACACTTTTGTTTGCAAATTGGCTTTCCTCTTAAGGAATTTTTAAACATTGAGAAACTTGGTCAGTGATCCTATCAGGGGCAAGTTCCTTTTACATCCTGTTTAAGAATCAATTGAAGATTTGTTCAAGGCATGGTATTCTCAGATTTGGTTTGTCCAAAATATATTTCGAGACTCAGACTAGGGCAAGCTCTCCAAGCACCCGATGCATCAGTCAATATCATACAAGCTGAAGTTATCGTCAGTTCATCTTTAACAGACACCTAAACTGGGACAGTTTACCTGAAGAAACCCCAAGCAGCTCTTCACCATTCCTACAGGGTTATACACTTGATACAATTTATCAGTGCGGCAGAGATGTGTTCATCAGCAGCATCTTTAGTCCCCAAGCAAATTGAAAGTGATCTTCGTGTTGAGGAATCAGTCCTCCAGTCTTGTCTTCTCACCAAAAGAGTCGAGCCTTGTCGTCAGCATCTGCATTCGCATGACTCATACAGGCGTATGTCATAAGCATGATTCATATACGTATGCATGTCCTGGGTGTTTTATTCCCCGTTCTACCCTGCCTCCCGAGGTCGTGTTTTACTCACGTCTTACCTTGTTGATGAGTTTACCTTTCATGGGTGTTTTATTCCCCATTTACCTGAAATCATGGTGTTTTACTCCCATATGTCCTTTCTTCCGAGGTCGTGTTTTACTCACGTCTTACCTTGTGGATGAATTCCAATTTCCTTGGCATCATGGGTGCTTTATTCCCCATTTGCCTCTTCTCTCCCGGTGTTGCTGTTTTTCCCCCCAATGAGTTGTTACTCGTTGTTGCGTCGTTCTTGCTCGTATGTCTGCACTTGTCTTGCATCATAAAGCATCATTTAGAATTCATTGCATTTCAGCATTTATCCTTTTTGCATATCATCCTGATCTAAGGGACAAAATTTCTGGTTTTCTATATTTAAATATCTTTCACTATGATTCTATTCAGATTAACATCTATTAATACCATCCAGTAAAAGATATTTAAATAGGGGCAACTGTCATACCCCAAATTTTGACCCCTTAGATCCTCATTATCATTTTAGGATCATACTCATGAATTTTCTAACCTTAACCCAGTGCAAGTCTGTCTTTGTCAAATTGCAGATGAATCAGAGTTTCGTGCAGTCCAAATCAAAACTTCAGGGTTTGTGATTAGTCAATGTTTTGGGCTCATTCAAATAGGAAACAAGGTCAAGGATATTACATAATGTCAATTGAGAAGCCAATGTGAGGTTGTTGCCCCAGAATTCAGAGCAGTACATTTCAGAGGACCCGATTAGGGTTTTGGAGCAGTAAAAGTCAACCGTAGTTTGACTTTGATGTTGGAAGGTGTTTAAATGATGGGATTGTGATTAATGAAGTTCATATAGCCTAATAAGGTTCATCCAAGAAGTTTCAAGGTCTCAGGAGGCCCAGAATGTCAACAGGCGACTCGGTAATCACCGATCGGTCGTACGGTTGACTGAAAAGTCAACTCTCCAAATTTGGTGAATTGGACTTCAAGTTGTGAAACAAATTTGTTCCTTATATCATATTGGACCTGCATATCAATTTTCATGACTATTGGACCAAGGATGAAGGAGTAATCGAAATATCGGGAAATTAGGGTTTTGAAAAGGGCTAAACCATAACTCCTTAACCACACATCCAATTGAGTTGGTTCAAAGCTCATTTGGAAGCTCTTGACAAGTCCTACAAAAGTCCCTAAGTGGTCCATGATCAGAAAATGCATAGATTTTGAGTTATGGTCAAATTCACTTCAAGAGGGGAAAAAGACTTGGGAAAATTCCATTTTTTAAGCTCATTTTTAGCAACTTTGGAGGGCTTTTTGGCCAAGTTACTTTGAGAAATTGAAACTCATGAAAACATGAATGTTTTAGAGCTATGTGAGGGCTTTCTAAAAAGTACTAGCACATCTCAAGAGGAGTTGTGAGCAGAGAGTTACATGTGTTCAAAGTTAAGGGTTTCACATGATAAGTCCCACATTGGCCAATTTTCAAGAATGACTTCCTTCATCAATTATGCCAAATTTTGTTGATCCAATGTGTTGTACTTGATATATGAGATGTGTGTGGCATGAGAGAATAGAAGATTATGCAGAAAATCAAGAAAAAACCAATTGGAGTTCATTGCCTTACAAGTGGGCAACTTGCACCAAAGTTGAAAAGTAAAAGCATGAGGTGGAAAGTAAACTGCACCAGCCACACTCCTACACCTCCTAGCCTGCTATCAACCTCAGAAAAACCATCATTGTGCTTGACAGTTGAGGCTTGGATCAGCAACCAAGATAAAACCCTCCAAGGGAGGTTTTCTCCCAAATATCTCAACCATTCTTCATAATGAAGAAATCTTCAAAACAGCCCCTCAATTCCATTTTCCTATAAAAGGAGGCCTCCCTCACCTCATACACAACAAAATACATCTGCTAAAAACCATAAAGAACTTCTGTCATCACTACTTCCACACCTTGCTTCAATTTCTCAAAATCTCCAAAGTTCACAAAATCACCAAAATCTGTCTTGGAGAGAATTTTGCCCAAACTCATTTCTATACTTTCCAACACCCCAACAACCATCCATACACTCTCTAAATATCATATGGAAGGTGTCTAGCCCTTTGAATCACACAAAAACCACAAGAATCAAAAAGTCAACTTCCTTCCCACACTACATTGACCAAAAGCTACAAAAATTGCCATAACTTGTTCCACATAGTTTCTTGGAATTCTAATCATCCCAACACCTCACTAATGATGTTTCTCAACTGTCCAAACTACTAACAACCATTGGAGACTCCTATTTCTTCATTTGGCATCAAGTGTGCATTTTACTTAAAAAAGAAGAAAAGGCTCAAGGCAAAGAAGGGAAGTTGAAGTTCTCTGGTATTCTTAGATATTCTAGCTTGCTCAACATAGTCTACAAGAGGTATGTAGTCTATAAACTTTGCACTCTACATCATTTTCCATGTTTTTGCAATTTTGAAAAAAGTGATGAAAGCATGAACATAAGCATTACCATATTCCATGACAGTCACTTTTTGACCTCAAGTTGTGTTTGATTTCACTTAATATGATGTATGAAGTATGTGTATATGTTTTGTTTCCATAAAACATCAATGTTTGACAAGATGCCCTGCTGCTGCTGCTACTTGTAGATATTTGCCTTGCATTTTCACCAAAACATTGCATTTATCATGTCATTTTCATAACCTGTTGGTATTGAACAATTTTGATGCATTAAAATTATTCCATATGATTTATGTGATGTGTGTGTGCTTTTAGTTTGGACAGAACTTGTTTGCATCATGTCACTCATTTTTAAAATGCATTTTTAACAAAATGAAGTATTTCCATACCAGTTTAGAATTCTGTTGTGTTTTGGTTCAAATCAATTGTTGGAATACCTCAAATACACCATTTTTAAAATGTTCAAACCCTCATTTGAGTATTACAACCATTGGTTTGTGTTTTGGAGTTCATTATGCATTTTTCAAGTCATTTTGGCCACTTGACATGTCATTTTCATAAGTTGTTGGTTTTGGCCATGTTTGAAGTTTTAAAATCCATTTATATGTCTTATGTGAGGTGTGTAATCATTTAATTTGAACTGAAGATGCTTAAAATAAACTGTCATCATGTATGCTCACCATTTATGCCAATTTTGCACATCACATACCATATCACTACACAACAGGATCTGAGCACCACACCTTGCATGAATCATCCATAAATCATCATTGTATCGTGTTTGTATAATTGATTTGCTTTGAAACTGTTTGCATCAAACTGTCCACTTTGAAAATGCATTTTTGTTCTCATTCTTGCATTTCATCATCCATTATCATATTCTGTTGGAATTAATTTGATTTGAGGTGTTGGCATCATTGCATATCATGTTTGAATTCTGTATGTATGCTTGACATGGTTTACAAACATTTGGATTAATTGAAAAATGTCAAAATGCATAACATAATATCAACATACAGCAGCTGTCAAATTTTTCATTACAGTGAGAATTTTCAAAAACTACCACCACCATCATCTTCCTTGTTGGATTCTACCCCAGATGCATATAAATTTTGTCTCGTTTCGATAAACGGTTAGGAAGTTACGGCACAAAACGTATTTGCATTGTTTATGTGTTTTAACACCAACTGTCATCATGCTTGCTCATCATTCTTTGCCAATTTTGCATCTCATATACCATATCATCATACAACCTGATTTATGCACCTTTCACTACACAAACTCCCTTCATAGCATCATTATATCATGTTTATATGTTTGATTTGCTTTGAAACTATGTGAAACAAACTGTCCATTTGAAAGTGCATTTTTTCCTCATTCTTGCATTTCAACATGCCACTTGCCATTTCTGCATGAACCAAGTTAATTTGAGTTGATAATATCCTTGAGAATCATGTTTGAATGTTGTGTATGTGCTTAGCATGGTTTAAGAGTGTTTGAATTGTTTGGAAAATGTCAAAATGCACCTCATTTCATCAACATACAGCAGCTATCGTTCTTTTAAAAAAGGATGAAAATTTCAGAAAATTAATACCACCATCATGTTTCTCGTATTTTTCTAGTCAAGATACATATAAATTTTGTCTCATTTGGATAAGCGACGAGAAAGTTACGATACAAAACGTATTTGGTTTTGTTGTGTGTTTTTGCCCAGCCATGAATTCATTTACCCTTATTATTTTAAGGGGTGGCTTATACAAATGGATGTATATCCACCCCAGTGGTAAGACCATGCGTCTTGTACCCCTTTGTCCTGAGTTTGACCCCTGAGGAGGGCAACTCTTTTATTCATTTTTGTTATTTTTTCATACCAACTTTGAAAAATCATATATCTCTCAATTTTAATCGTTTTTCACCCGTTCTTTTTTCATTGTGTTCATCTTAATGTTTACTTTCATGTCATAATTTTTATTTTCATGTTTGACAAATTTTTCATCTCTTTTGACTGCGTGCAAGTTGTGTACTTTCTGTATTCGTCCTGACAGATACAGATGAATTTTCTCTTGATATACTTGTGATTTTTTTTGTGATATTTGTTTGTATTCTCATCCTTAAATGTTTGTTAACATGTTAAAGCTTCATTATTGGTTATTACCTTGTCCATGCTACTTTATCTGTTAAACTTATTTAAATTTGACCTGTCGTCACAGTTCCTGTTAATTCCTGTTTTGATCGTTATCAATGCACCTTCATCTTTATCATTCCACATGTTATTTGATGGTTGTCACCATGAATATGCCTTTATCATGTTGTTAATTTTCTTGTTGCTTTCTTTCCCCAAGTGATGAAGCTTGTTAGCTCTCATCCTGTTTCCTTCTAAATTATGAGGTTAAACTAATTTGCTTGTACATAATTGCTAAACTCCCTTTTACATTTACACTTTAGGTTTCGAGTTGCCGTGCTCACTTTTAACCGTCCCGCCGTGGACACCCTTTATCTTAGCCTTAGGATTTGAGTCGCCGTACTCACTCTTCCCGTCCCACCGTGGACAATTTTCTTTCATCCTAGCCTTAGGACTTGAGTCGCCGTACTCACTTTTAATCCGTCCCGCCGTGGACACCCTTCAACCTTTACCCCTTTATCCTAGCCTTAGGATTTGAGTCGCCGTACTCATGTTTAGTGTCCTACCGTGGACATTTTCTATCGTAATCATCTCAACTTAGAAGAGGAGTCGCCGCACTCCATGTAAGTACTTCACTATGAATTCTTACTTCCCTTTAGGAACCTTGACCACAGTCAAGAGTCCCTCATCCGTAGATAGGGGAACTACGATTTCTCTGATTCCATTCCCGTCCGGATACGTAGGCACGAGATGCAATGTCTTCGCGAGCAAACTTTTTACATACTTTTATACTTTAGATCATTACTCTAGCACTTTTCCCTTTAGCAAGCAAACTCTAGCAAACACAAATATTAAACAAGAGGTTCCTGTAGAGTACTACAGATACTTAGGATGCTAACACCTTCCCTAAGTATAACCAACCCCCGAACCTTTAGATATCTCTTTCCTCAGCTTTAGGCCTTGCCTTTTACTTTGCATTCTTATAGGTTTTTCTTTCTTTAAACCTTTCCTTTTTGGATAAATTAAAGTCCGGTTGTAAATGAATTAAGATTCAAGTTAACCAATAGCTTGATATCGGAATTTCACCGCGACATTACTAAATTGTGATAAAAACTTGTGTGATTTTAATAAGAAATTGGTAAAAGGGACCAATAAAAATGTATAAAAATTAGTAATAATTGGTCCCTAACAACTCTCCCCAACTTATCATTTTATTTGTCCCTAAACAAAAGGCATTCGTTAAAGCAAACCAATTCACGAATGCAAGGAATGAAACAAGTGTTAGAAGATGACATTCGAATGGTTCAAAAGTATACGATACTCTTATGATACACTTACTTTCGATATAGACAAAACATGAGTAAAAATAATGGTTGGCTACAAAAATTATACCAAGAAATTCCAAGCAATACATGTCAAAAATTGAATCAAAACTACACACACATCATAGTGATGATGAATAATCATAAGGGTTTTCTTACACTCATCCGAACAATTAAATCAATATCAAATCGAATCATGGTTTTATCACAACATACACTAAATCATGAAAATTTTGAGAATCAAGAGGTCTTTTGAGGGTTGTAATGTAACTCGGGTTATAGAGAAAGGACATGATCACAAGACTCAATTAAATATTATCTATTCTAAGAGAGCATTTTATTTTATTCAACAATCTTCATTTTCAATTTTTATAACACACCACCATGAGCTTTTCTTTTCATTTTTTTCTTTTTGTTAGCTCTAATTTTTTTTCCAAGGTGATGTATTATGTTTTCTCCCCAACTTTAGCATTTTAACCATAGTTGATGCAATCATACTCTCTACTTAGACATAGGCCAAAATCAACATGCGACCAACTTTAGTTTAGGTTCACTTGAAACAAAAGAATTTAGGATCCAATTATTTACCATATTTTCAATGGTATTTAAATTTATACTTCGGATGGATCCTAATGTAGGCTCAAAAGGGGGTTTACTACGGATCATTCCTCACAAGGTTTTTAATTTCTTTGGCCGAGTGGTTTTTCTCAATAACAAAGACTGCCTCTATCCTTTTCACAAAAGTTTTCTCAAAAAAATAGATTAATGCATGATTTAGCATGATAAGAATGAGTTGAAAAGAAATTGTTGGTCTCCCGCATTTTAGTGAATAATGAAAGGTTACCTCACAATTGGTTAGGTCCTAATTTGATTCAAAGTAAACATGTAACTCAAGGAATTTTATGATAACAAATTTTTAGCACATCATTAAATTATTCATATAAAGTCGAAAATAAAAGAAAGTGTACCTTGCAGTGTCGACAACTGATTCTTATCATCACCACTCAAACTATCCTAACTTGTTCGCCGCAATCATCTTGGTTCCTTCAACTTATTCAAGCACAGAGACAATTAAACAAAAAGTTTTAAAAAATGGGGTATACCACAAAGGTTTTGAAAAACATGCAATTTAACAATCACAAAATAGAAGCGCATCCAACAACAAGTCTAATGGTGAAACTAGAGCCACCAATGTACATAATTCCAAAAGAAATGAAATTAAAATAACATAAAAAAATTACAAATACTACCAACATAAGTTCATCACTCTTCTTCCTCATCTTCTCCACCACCCACGGGTCCTAAAACATCTTCCATTAGAGCATCTTGGCCCGTGCCTGGAACGTGGCTACTGCTTTCTGCCCCCCTATAAAAGATGGCCTGCCCTTAGGCCAATTAGCATAAGCGAAGTATTCCGCCTGAGATGGGAATGTGCGGGCCTCCAGTTTAAGGAACGTGTTCTGGAACTGTTGCTGCATATAATTAAATAAAAATGATTGAGACCTCCTAGAGGCCTCAAAGTTATCACAGCAGTAATTGGCAAATGCCATTTGATCAAACACTAGTGCACGGTTGGGTATGGGAGCGACAGCTTCTACATTTGCATTCCTCTCCATCCGGTTTTGACAGAACCTATTCAGATATGCATCGTCCATGATCGAAGTGATAGAGGAATGTACCTCTTGTTAGAACACAGATTGGTGTTTCTTATATCTCTATGTTTTTATGATAACTTTTATGGAATTTTGTAATGAGCAAATATACACTCTAAAATTTGTTCAAGTATTATTGTTTCAGGTATAAAATTAAATACTCTTAAAAGAAGCAAAATAAGTACAAAGAAACTATGCAAATATCTGAAGCATCAGATGCAAGACTATCAGAAGATTCTAAAGCGCTGCCAGAAGGATCTGAAGCAGAAGCTACAGAATGATCTGAAGCGTTACTGAAAGAAGTATACAAAAGCTGAAAACTCTGATCTTATCAGACTCTGAAGTTCTTTCACTACAAACTCAGAGGCTTTTATAACCAGACTCTTATCATTAATACTCACGCTCAAAGCACATACTGCTGCATACTCTGATGAAGACTTTGATCAAGACTGAAACTCTGATACATTAAAGATCTGATCATCTATCAAGACTCTGGACTTATCATTCATCTTAAGCTCTGATCATCTTAAAGCATTTCATACCTTTTAAGCTTACTACAAAATTCTAAAGTGCAGATTGTGTAGACTTCATCTTGAAGGAAGCTTGTTGAAGAAGCTGTAAACATGATTAGACGTGGTGCTACTTCCAAAGTAACCAACGGCTAATTTGTCCAAAGAAGTGATGTGGTGCAAATCCCAAGGCTTCTACAACCATACCTTTCTGCAGAAAGCATATCTCTGCCCATACTTTTGGTGATGAAAAGTCATACAATCAAAATATTATATTCAGCTGCACATCACTCAAGGCATTTGAAAAAGCTATAAAAGGAGAACTACTTCAACATTTTGAGCTTGCTAATTCACTACTCATTTTTTGCTCATTGCTAGATCACTCAGAAAGAAATACACGCTTGATTCATAAAAGAGAAAATCTCTCAAGATCTTACTCATTTTGATTTTTCATAAAACCATATAGTTTTTGTTGTACTTAATCTTAAGTGTAAACATCACAGTCGTGATACAGCTTATTAGAAGCATTCAAACACTTGTTAGTTTACATTAAATTGTAAGAAGTTCCTTAAGAAGACCAAGGTGTGGTCAGTAGTTCTTGAGAAGACTAAGACAATTGTTCTTAGTGCTTTCTATTGTAATCAGTTGATCAATAGTGGATTAAGTCCTTGCAGAGAAAGGAAAATCATCTTTGATAAGGTGGACTGGAGTAGTTTAGTTCAACGAACCAGGATAAAAATCTTGAGTTGTTTTTTATTGTCATAGTTCTTAAAACTCTTATTCAACCCCCCCCCCCCCCTTCTAAGTGTTTTTCTCACCTTCAGTTGGCATCAGAGCTCCGGTTCTGTTTGTGCTATCACTTAACCGTGACCAGAAAAGATCTAGTGGGAAAAACTCTTGATACTCGTGGTTGATATACATTATGGCTGCTGAAACTCCAACACCCAACAACAACAAATATGAAGAAAGAGTCAGCATAAAACCTCCCATGTTTGATGGAGAAAAAATTGATTATTGGAAAGATAGACTGGAAAGTTTCTTTCTAGGATTTGATGTTGATCTTTGGGACTTAGTTATTGATGGATATGTTCATCCCACTAATGGGAATGGCAAGAAAGTTGACAGAAAACCAATGACTGAGGAGCAAAAGAAGGAATTCAGAAATCACCACAAGGCTAGAACTATATTGCTAAATGTTATATCTCATACTGAGTATGAGAAAATAACCGACAGAGAAATTGCCTTTGATATATTTGAATCCCTGAAGATGACTCATGAAGGGAACTCTCAAGTCAAAGAAACCAAGGCTCTGGCGCTGATCCAGAAGTATAAAGCTTTCAAGATGGAAGAATCTGAATCTATTGAAGCAATGTTTTCCAAATTCCAGATTCTCACTGCTGGCCTAAAGGTTCTGGACAAGGGTTACTCTACAGCAGATCATGTCAAGAAAATAATCAGAAGCTTGCCAACCAGATGGAGACCCATGGTCACTGCTCTGAAGCTGGCAAAGGATCTGAACAAGATTACGCTGGAGGAACTAATCAGTTCTCTAAGGAGTCATGAGATTGAACTAGAGGAAGATGAGCCTCTAAAGAAAGGTAAGTCAATTGCATTAAAATCTAATAAAGTTGTTAAAGCATTGCAGGTATTAGAAGAAAGCTTTGAAGAGTCTGCTTCTGAAGATGAAGAAGAACTATCCTTGCTATCCAAAAGAATCAATAAACTCTGGAAGAATAAGCAAAGGAAGTTCAAGAACTTTAGAAAACCAGATCAACACAAAGAATCTTGTGGGCACAGAAGATCTGGAGAACATTCTGGACACAGACGATCTGGAAAAAGAGAGGTTGTTTGCTATGAATGCAAAGAACCTGGGCACTACAAGAGTGATTGTCTAAAGCTTCAGAAGGAGAACCCAAAAAGAAAGTCAGATCATAAAAAGAAAGTTCTGATGGCTACCTGGGATGACTCAGATGCATCTGATTCGTCATTAGAGTCAGAAGAGGAATGTGCAAATGTAGCATTCATGGTTGACATTGAGGACAATGCTGAATCATCTGGATCAGAATCAGAATCTGATTCTGAGGAGGTATTTGCTGAACTTTCTAGACAGGAACTTGTTGAAAGTTTATCTAATATTCTTGAAAACTATAGTAAAGTTAAACTCAAATACAAAATGCTTCTAAAGCATATTGAATTTGAGAGTAACAAGTTTGAAACAGAAATAGCTGAACTAAAAGCTGAAAATCTTCAATTGAAAAATAATTTAGAAACTGCTCAACTAAACTCTGATTCAAAATTTGAATCATGCTCTAAAAATATTTTACAAGAGTATGACTATAGTTTCAGGAAGTTTCTAAATAAAAGCCTAGGTAGAAGCAAAATGGCTTCAATGATCTATGGTATTAGCAGAAACTATAGAAAAGGTGTTGGATATAAATCTTTCTCTTATGAAGATTCAAATCCAAAATTTGTAGATAAACTGGATATCAAGTATCCTCCCTTATATTCTCAGTTTACATTTTGTCACTTAAATGATATTAAACACACAAGTTCTAATCAGAACACATCTGTGTTTAATAAATCTAAAGCTAATCAGAACAAGTCTTATGTTGAAAGACAGAAGTTCAGAAAAAGCTTTAAGGCAACTAACCAAAAAGGACCCAAGAAAATCTGGGTACCTAAGGATAAGATAATCTATGTTGCAGACATCTTTAGCATCAAAGTCAAGACTCCAGTCATGGTACCTGGACTCTGGATGCTCACGACATATGACGGGAAAAAGGTCTATGTTCCAAAGTCTGGAGCTTAGATCTGGAGGAGATGTCAAGTTTGAAGGGAATCAGAAGGGCAAAATAATTGGCTCTGGAACCATAGGCAATGGTAAAATTCCTTCCATAACTAATGTCTTACTTGTTGAAGGGTTAGCTCATAATCTATTGTCCATAAGTCAATTAAGTGACAATGGTTATGACATTATCTTTAATCAAAAGTGTTGCAAAGCTGTTACTCAAAAGGATGGCTCAATCCTCTTTAATGGTAAAAGGAAAAACAACATTTATAAAATTAGTCTTTCAGAACTTAAGGTTCAGAATGTTAAATGCATTATGTCTATTAATGAGGAGCAATGGGTCTGGCACAGAAGATTGGGTCATATTAATATGAGACGCATATCTCAGATTAATAAGCTTAATCTGGTCAGAGGACTTCCTAATCTGAAGTTCAACTCAGATGCTCTTTGTGAAGCATGTCAGAAAGGAAAATTTTCAAAATCATCTTTTAAATCCAAAAGTGTTGTTTCAACTTCAAAACCATTAGAGTTACTTCACATTTCTCTGTTTGGACCAGTGAAAACTGCATCCATCAAAGGCAAGAAGTATGGATTAGTCATTGTTGATGACTACAGCAGATGGACATGGGTAAAATTCCTAAAACACAAGGATGAGTCACATTATGTGTTCTTTGACTTCTGCAAACAAGTCCAAACTGAAAAAGATTTCAAAATTGTTAAAGTCAGAAGTGATCATGGTGGTGAATTTGAAAACAAACATTTTGAAAAATATTTTAATGAAAATGGCATTGCTCATGATTTTTCCTGTCCTAGAACTCCACAACAGAATGGAGTTGTAGAGAGGAAAAATATAACTTTGCAAGAGATGGCCAGAACCATGATCAATGAGACTAACATGGCAAAACATTTTTGGGCAGAGGCAATTAACACAGCATGTTACATTCAGAACAAAGTGTCAATTTGACCTCTTCTAGAAAAGACAACCTTATGAATTGTGGAGGAATAGAAAGCCAAACATCTCTTATTTCCATCCTTTTGGATGTATTTGTTTTATACTAAACACTAAAGAGAATCTTAACAAGTTTGATTCTAAAGCACAAAAGTGTTTCATGTTTGGATATTCTGAACGCTCTAAAGGCTACAGAGTATACAATACTGAGACACAGATTGTGGAGGAATCTATACATGTTAGATTTGATGATAAGCTTGGCAATCAAAAGCCAAAGCAGATTGAAAACTCTGCAGATGGAGAAGTTATTCTCATAGAATCTAAGAAACCATAGGTAGAGAAAGCTCAAGAAGAAGCTATGCCAGATGCAATTCCATTAGCTGCTCAGATGAATAACATGAATATTTCTGAAGAACCAACAGTTAAAGGATCATCCAGAATCAAGGCTTCTCATCCAGAAGAAATGATTATTGGGAAGAAAGACGACCCTATAAGAACAAGGTCGTTTATCAGATCATCTGGAACATCACTTCTTGGGTTGGTGTCTATTATTGAACCAACATATGTGGATGAGGCTCTGAGTGACAATGATTGGATACTTGTAATGCAAGATGAGCTAAATCAATTTACAAGAAATGATGTGTGGGATCTGGTTCCTAGACCAAAAGGTTTCAACATTATTGGAACAAAGTGGGTATTCAGAAATAAACTAAATGAGCAAGGAGAAGTTGTTAGGAACAAGGCAAGGCTGGTAGCTCAAGGGTACAGTCAACAAGAAGGTATTGATTACACTGAAACTTATGCTCTAGTGGCAAGGTTAGAATCTATACGCCTTCCTATTTCATTTGCTGCACAACATAACATCACTCTATATCAGATGGATGTTAAGAGTGCCTTCTTAAATGGTATTATAAAAGAAGAAGTTTATGTCCATCAACCTCCTGGTTTTGAAAGTAATAAATTTCCAGATCATGTTTTCAAACTCAAAAAATCTCTTTATGGTTTGAAACAAGCTCCTAGAGCTTGGTATGAAAGATTAAGTAATTTTCTTCTGGAAAAGAACTTTATCAGAGGCAAAGTGGACACAACTCTTTTCTGTAAAACATTTCAGAAAGACTTACTAGTTTGTCAAATTTATGTGGATGATATTATTTTTGGATCTACCAATATTATGCTGGGAAAGGAGTTTGCTTTGTCTATGCAGGCTGAATTTGAAATGAGCATGATGGGAGAACTTAGATTCTTTCTAAGAATCCAAGTAAATCAGACTCCAGAATGCACCTATGTTCACCAAACTAAATATGTCAAAGAACTTCTGAAGAAATTCAATTTGAATGAAAGCAAATTGGCAAAGACTCCAATGCATCCTACAAGCACACTTGGTAAGGAAGAGGTAAGTAAGAAAGTTGATCAAAAACTTTACAGAGGTATGATTGGATCTCTCTTATATTTGACTGCTTCAAGACCTGATATTTTATTTAGTGTGTGTCTGTGTGCTAGATTCCAATCAGATCCTAGAGAATCTCACTTAACAGCTGTTAAGAGGATTCTAAGGTATCTGAAAGGTACTACTAATGTGGGTCTGTGTTACAGAAGATCTGATGAGTATAAATTAGTTGGATTCTGTGATGCTGACTATGCAGGAGACAGAGTAGAACGTAAAAGTACTTCTGGAAGTTGTCAATTTCTTGGAAGTCATCTGATCTCTTGGTTCAGCAAGAAGCAACCCACAATTGCACTTTCAACAATAGAGGCAGAATATATTGTTGCTGCTGGATGTAGCACTCAGATGCTCTGGATGAAAAGTCAACTAGAAGATTATCAGATCTTTGAGAGTAACATTTCTATCTTCTGTGATAATACTTCTGCTATATGCTTATCTAAAAACCCCATTTTACATTCTAAAGCTAAGCATATAGAGACTAAACATCATTTCATCAGAGACTATGTTAAGAAGGGAATTATCAATTTAAACTTTGTAGATACAGATCATCAGTGGGCTGATATCTTTACAAAATCCCTTGCTGAAGACAGATTTAAATTTATTCTAAAAAATATCAGTGTGGACTTCTGTCCAGAATAGAATATTCATCAGATGAAATTTCTTTCAGATGATAAATGTCTAAACTCTGAAGTATTTCGTTTGTTGAATTCTGTGTTTATTTCTTTGTGTGTAAATCTGAACTAACAAGGCTCAGAGGATCTGAACGTTGCCTAACGTGTCATTTCTCAAAGAGTTTCAGAGGCACATGCAAGCAAACATGTGTAGCTCAGAATCTGGAAAGGTAGAGTGCACCATACTGAAGTGACATTTGAGGTATTGCTTTGAAAATCCAAAATCTCTTGATTTCCCCCCTTCTGTCAGAATCTTAAATGTTTGATTTGATTTTATTCTTTGCATTGATTGCTTGATTTGATTATGGTTCACTTCACTCAATGTTTGTGCACGCTTGAGTGTGTATGTCTTTTTGCATGCCCTAAAAATTTTCTCTTATAAATTCTCTCAACTCTTCACAAATCACACTTTACACTTATCATCTCTCATATGCATTTATGCCTTCTCTATTGTTTCCATCTTATTTCAAAACCCAAAAATCCTCGTAAACCCAGACGCAAACTTCAATGGCTTCACCTTCATCAACACCTGCTCAGATGAAAACTTCAATTGTTGCTGCATCATCTCCTAATGCTGCTAGTTCATCCCAAACTGTTGTTGTGTACAAAGCACCAGTAAGAACTCTTCTCACTCCAATCAAAGAACTTGAGGTTCTGTGTGAGAACTTTGTGGATTTTGAATCCATCAAAGAAAATGATTTTGATATCCTTTCAACTATCAAAGCTCAGAACTAGGAAAATTATTTTGACAGGATGATGGGTCCTGTTTATCCAGCTTTGGTAAAAGAATTCTGGATACACGCTCAAGTATGCCTGTTGTACCCCAAAATTTGCCCAACCTTTTCTTACCTGGTTTATGTTTCATTGCATTAACATTTGCATAGTTATATCATTTGCATATCATGGTATCATTCATATAGCAGGGGATCAAGTGTTATTCTTATCAAGGGAATCCTAGCAAGAGGTCTTATTCAAGATTGAGAAGGTATCAAAGTCATCAGGAGGTAATTTGAGTGCCTAAGAGTTTAGATTCTTGCTTGTGGATTTTCTCCTAGCTTGAGGATCAATTGAAGACCATCAGAGGGATGTGAGGTGTTGAATATGAGAAGAGGATGTGTATGGAGTTCATGGAATGCCTAGAAGTCCATGGGAGAGCTTAATCAAGTCATTATGTCAAATGCAAGAGCCATAGTTGAGGTGCCAGCAATTAGGGTTTCATCTGGATCAATTTTAGGTCAACTATGCAATTGAAGAGTATCAAAGGCTTACTTTTAGGTCATGGAGTTCATGAAATGATATGATAAGACATTTGTGGTGTTGTGCCAAGATCAAATCAAGAGGAATCAAGAGTGTGGGAAGTTGCTAAATTAGGGTTTCAGTGCAAAATTCCCTATTTAGTGCCTAACTTCAAGACTACATAAGTCAAGATACAATTTTCAAATGGATATTTGGAAAACATTAAACGTGTATAGCATCTCAATACCTTTAATTTGAGTACTAGAAGTCCTCAAGGGGATTTATAGAACTCAAGTTATGACCCAGACAAGTTACAAGTCCTCAGATGCTTCTGAAATTTGTCTGTGAAAATCATCTGACTTCAAAGCTATTTTTGACCTAGAAGGAGGTTTCACCTGAACTTTTGGCCAACATGAAAGTTGTTCCTCATGATCTTATCTTTCTAAATTGTACTATAAGTCTTCCATATGATTTGTAGAACTCAAGTTATGAGGTTTACAAGTCATGGGTATTTTGGGAAAGTGAGATTATAGGTCGTTTTCAATCATAGGTCAAAATCTCCAACTTGCACTTGTTAAATGCAATTTTGTTCAACATGAAAGTTGTTCAAAATGTGGTTTTTAGGCTAGGAAATAGGTCATGATGGATTGATTGAACTCATAGCAAGACTTGGTTTGAAATGGTTTGAATAAGAAAGATTTTCAAATGAATTAAGGAGGGAAAATTGATTTTTTGAGTTAAAGGACCAAAACATGTCAAGTAACTACATTTTTTGAATGGAAATTGAATTCTAAGCACTTTGACATTACCATAACTTTGAGTTTAGACCAAGTTTCATGAGTTATCACATGGTTGCTTCAAATGCAAGTTACATGGCCAAACACCTTACCAATGCAATTCAGGCCTCCCTCTTGGTTTAATTTTGTGCACAAGGGAATTTGCAAGCAAAATGAAGCTTCTAGAACAAGTTACAAGTGAGAATTCGTGACTGTTACATTGCACATGTGAAGGAAAATCAGAATTTGCAAATTGATGGATTGGGCTTCAAACACACTTCAAAAGCCCATGAAACCATTATATATATTCATTGCATTGAATTCAAAGTGAGTTTGGCTGGTATTTCGTGAAGAACACTGAATTTGCAGTTGAAAATTTCCAAGGAGCAAGTGAAATCGTGTTTTGAGTTCCAAGCCAATTCAGTGCAAATTGAAGGTTGCAAACTCTTCCTAGTGCATCATTGAACGTATCTGGAGAGTTTTGAAGGGAGAATCAAGCTCCAAGTGGCTCTGTTACTAGATCTACAACAGGTTAGTAACTTTCAACATTCCATATGAATTAGCATGATGTAGTTAGATTTGAACTTGTGGTTAGGATCTAGACAAGATGTAGATCGTTTTAGGATCAATTTGGAAGCATTTGGTGATGATTGATCATGACATAGCATTTCTGTTTTGATTCGAATCTCTTGATTCATGGAGAGTTAGAGCAATCTAAATAGATCATAGTGATGTATGTGACATGAGGATGAATTCTATAGCCTTAGATTTGCAATTGATGATGATTGATCTGGATGTGTGTTATGAACATTGCTCCGAATCTTGAAATCTATGGAGAGTTAGAACATATGGATAGGAGATTTGAATTCTTGATGAAATTCTGAATGAGATTGGTATAAGGATTGCTGTTTCTGGACACCTGCAACCACATGCTCACCAGAGAAGACGACCGGAGTCTTCTCCGGCCACCACACTAAGTCTCACTCCGTTTGGCCTGTGATTTGGAGAAGATGACTCCTAAGCCATCAGATCTGCCTTTGACCAAAGACTAACCACCAGATCCAACGGATATGTTATAATCTGAGAGTGGAGATTTTGAATCCAAAATGCAGTCATTCAACTTAATGTGCTGGCAGCGTGTGGATGCTTGGATTAGTGGACTTGTCAACGCATCCTGTGGCTCATGTTTTATTATGAGTTTTTATTTTCTTTTATTCATTCAAAAAATCACAATAATTTCAACTTTGATCCAAAAATTATTTCAAAAATATCTCCATGATCTTGAGAGAATTTGTGATTTTCTGAAATCAATAAAATGCATTTTCATGTATTTTTCAATTTAACTTGATTTTTCTTATTTTGTTTAATTCTTTAATATTTGCATATTTGATCATCTATTTTGTTAAATTTTGTTCTTCCAATTGGTGATGAATTTGGCTTTGATTTTTTAGTATGTTTTAGGATAGATATCCATGTTCCCTTAGGATTTTTGTTAGAATTTTAGAACAACTTTAGGTTCTATTTTAGGTGTTGAGATTAGAGCCTTCCCAAACTTGTGGATTACCTTGATACCTTTCAACTTAGAAATTATTTAGGTGACTTAGAAGTTGAATTAGGCTTTAATATTTTAACCCTAGGCTATTCAAACATGTATGTTCCCCTAGGAATTTTATTAGAATTTTACAACTTTTTTTTCTATTTTAGTTGTATTTTGCAAGTTGCTTGTGCTTGTGGTGTTCTATTTTGTGTGCCTTTGCTTGCTTGGTCTTGTTGGTGACTCTGGAGCTGGATTTGCTTGGATTCCTTTTTGAGAGGTCTTTTGGACTTGGTGTAGCTGCTGTGGCTTGAAGATTGGATCTTGGAGTTGAGGTTTTCTTTTCTTTTAGGAGCTTTTTAGGAGCTTAGGAAATTAGGGTTTTAGGAAGAACAATTAGGACTAGTTTTGATTCTTTCACCAAACATAGAATGCATTGTGTGCTTCTATTCTTTCCAATGATGTAAAGTCCTCCTAGGGAAACTCCATCTCTCCTTTGGAGGGATGTGTGGTATGCCCATAGTTGAGTAGAACTTTGAGGATGCCTTTCCATTTCAATGTTAGTACTTGATGATTTCCTTTGGTTTTCATTAGGTTCTCAACATTTCAACCTTGATCTTTATGATTAATCCTTTGCTTAGAGTGTGCTTGCTAAAGCTTGAAGATGAAGTTTGATGAAGCTTGAAGATAGAAGCTAGCTTGAGGATGAAGCTTTTTGCTGTCAACTTTGCTGTCAACAGGATTTGCTGTTCAGAGCTGCTGTTGAGTACTGAAGTTACTGTCTGCTAAAGACTGTTGTTGCTGTTTGGGCTGCTTTCTCTGTTTCTTTTCTTTTATTGTATTATCTATTTGCTTGTTTTGATTACCTATAGGTTTGAGGTGGAGCTTGTCTCCTCTTGCCTGTTGTTTTCTTAGGTTTGAGGTTGAGCCGGACTCCTTTGCCTCGCTTGTACTGTTGCATAGCATGCATTTTATTGTTTACTGTTCATTGCTTGCTCTTTTTTGCTGTTTCCCCTAGGATCTCTGATTTCCTCTGTGCAAGAGGGAATTATGACAGACATTAGGTTTTGACCCATGCATGATAACTGTAGGTAAATTCCCTTTCAACCATAGTTTTAGGGTGTCTTTCTTTTCTCATCTCAAAACAATTCAAAAATACAGTAATAAGGTTAATTGAAGTCGTACGTTAAGAGCCTTAAGCTATCTGGGAAAAGGTTAGTGGGGGGTCTCTCTCCAGTATTCTGGATGTTAGTGTGGTACCCTTTGGGTGACATACGAAGCGTTCACTCCTGGGTCATAGTCTCTAGTGCAACTGAGATTGCAAACATCCTAAAAAATAGTTCTTTCGTAAAAAAACTCAAATAAACATTCAAACTCTGTTTTTGTCCTCTTGGACCTTTAATCAGGAAAACCCTTTCATAAGGAGATAAAAAAACTGCCAGACAAGCTTGTGTCTTCCGTAGCCCGAACTACGTTTGCCCTGATCTTTCATGCCGTATGAAAGTACGTAGGCACGAGATACGACATCTCGGCGAGCAACCTTCCCCCCTTAACCCGTAGTTAGGCGAACTACGTTGACTCTGATTTCTCGTTCCAGACGGGAATACGTAGGCATGAAGTGCGATACTTTGCCGAGTCATTTCTTTTTAGACCAGACCTGTAGAGTAGATAGATAAACATACCCTAGATAGAAAACAAGCGTGGATCCCGTCGAGTACAACGGACGTGAGGGGTGCTAATACCTTCCCCTTGCGTAACCGACTCCCGAATCCAGGATTTGGTTGCGATGACCATTCCTTTCCCTCTTTGCGTTAGGTTTACTCTGAGCGTTTCCTTTCCCTCTTGTGGGATAAATAACGCACTGTGGCGACTCTTCTGTCATAGCCGGCGCCGATTTTCGCAGTAGCGACAATGCCCTAAGTTTATTCACTCATCTGTTCTTGGGAAGGAAATTGTCATTACTGAAAAATTAATCAGACAACTACTTGAGTATAAGGAAACTGAGGGAATCACAAGTATAGCTATTGATCGTGTGGATTTGGCTGACATTTTTCAAGAAGTTTGTGTTTTTGGGGAACCATCTAACAAGGTCAGAGATCTGAAACCTATTTACAGAATCTGGGCTAAGATCTTCATGAGTTCAATCTTTCATAGGAAATCTTCTAACTCACCAGATTATGTAAATTCAGAACAAATGTACTTGATGTACTGTATGAGGAAAGGAAAGAAGGTGGATTTACCTTATCTTCTATTCAGTCATCTTCTGAATCATATCAAAGAAACAAGAGAAGAAGTTAGGGTTAAAGCTGGAAAAATAAAAAATTGGATCCCTATGGGAAGACTGATATCAGACATTCTAACAGAGAATGGTCTTGTGAAACATCTGTTTGATGCTGGGGTGACCGAGGATCTGTCCTATGTTACAAGATCTGTCATAAATGGGAACACTCTAAAGAGAATGAAGGTTATTTCAGAGCTTGCTGGAAAACCCAAGAAATTTCAATCTGAAGACGTCAGCAGAAGGAGAATTCCTCTAGCAGATTTTCCTATGTTCAGTGCTGATGAACCTAGGCACATCATTCTGACATTCATTGCTGAATGTTTAAGAGATGGTATTCCTCTGCCTGCTAACATAGTACAGAAGGAAGAAGAAGTATTGCCAAATCTTATGAGAGAAAGGCGCAGGAAAAGAAAGGATGAGGAAGGACCTTTTGCACACCCCAAGAGGAAAGCCTATGATGCTGGTGACAAGCCTGAAAAGGACAAGAAGCAAAAGGAAAATCCTCCAGAAGCTACTATGGAAGAAATCAGAGAAACAATTCACCAGGTATTAACATCTGATCCCAAACCATATGTACCTTCATCCTCACCTTCACCTCCACCATCTTCTATTAAACCATCTGAACCTAAATCATCTGTACCTCATTCATCTGAACCCATTTCATCTCCTATAAAAAATCCTCAACCATCTTCTGTTCAACTACCATCTAAACCCCCTCAACAGAAATCGTCTGAACATCAACCTCCTCAACCAAACAAATCTGAACCACAACAACAACCATCATGTTAATCACAAAAACAACAATCCTCTGAACAACAAACACAATCAGAACAACCACCATCTGAACATCCATCATCGAATCATCCACCTCCTGAACAAACTCAAACACCTCCTGAACCATCACAACCTGTCATCATAGAGGACTTTCTCAACCCAAAACCCAGATCAGATGTTTCTACTCTGTTCAAGAATTTCAAGAAGGAACTACGTATGGGAATTACTTATATGGAGAAAGAGTGCATGGCTAGTTTAGATCCTGCTGAATCTGAAGCTTCTTGGAACATATTCATATCAAAATTCAACTCTACTGCATCTGACCTCAGAACACTCTGTGCTGATGATGCAAAGGCTAAGTTTGCTGAAATGGTCAGACAAACTCTGCTGAACATTATCACAACTCCAGTGCTTCTTCTAGAAGATGCTCCTGCTGAAAATTCTGCAATGATAGAAGATACTTCTGCATCTGACATGAAGATTGATCATCCAATGGCAACTGCATCTGCTTCTGAACCTTCTGCATCTGAGATGAAGACTGAGATTCCAGATGTTGTCCAAGAAGTCAAGGAAATTAGAACATGGATAATAAAACAAGAACAGACTACTGAAGAAATCAAGACTTGGATGGCCAAGCAAGAAGAGTCCACAGCTAAGATTACAGATCTTCTAACACTGATTGCTTCTCGCCAGCCCTAGTTTTCTTTTTCATGTCTTTGCATTCTTGTTTTTGCACGTGTTTTCCGTTTTTTTTATCATCTGCTCTACGAACTTCTTATGCTTTGTAATTTTCTGATCTGATTAAATCTGGCTATTTTGTCTTCCATTCGTGTGTCATATTTTTCTCTCTCTTCTTCTGTTATCTTTTCTGTCTTTAAAGTTCTTTTTGATTATGACAAAAAGGGGGAGAAAGAGAATTTGATTGTTCAACATAAGCAAATGCTAAAAATGAAATTCAGACATTGTTTTAATCTAACATTGAATCTTAAGACTTTCAGATCTCATTATCTCATCTAACAAAATGATCTGAAGTTACCCTGAGAATTATCCAATCAGGCTTTGATCCTTGAAAACAAATTCTGGAGAGCTTGATTCTGGAAAGCATCCAAGTTGATGCTGAGTTTTTCTCTCATCAAGGATTCCTACCAGGTTCTGAAATATACTCAAGCAAAAAGGGAAGTGTTCTCTTCTATTAGAGTATTCATTTCAGGGGGAGATTCTTAATCTCAGGGGGAGTTATTTATTTTATTTCTTTTCATTGAACAAAATTCCCTATGTTTTGTCATCATCAAAAAGGGGGAGATTGTTAGAACACAGATTGGTGTTTCTTATATCTCTATGTTTTGATGATAACTTTTATGGAATTTTGTAATGAGCAAATATACACTCTAAAATTTGTTCAAGTATTATTGTTTCAGGTATAAAATTAAATACTCTTAAAAGAATCAAAATAAGTACAAAGAAACTATGCAAAGATTTGAAGCATCAGATGCAAGACTATCAGAAGATCCTGAAGCGCTGCTAGAAGGATCTGAAGCAGAAGCTACTGAATGATCTGAAGCGTTACTAAAAGAAGTATACAAAAGCTGAAAACTCTGATCTTATCAGACTCTGAAGTTCTTTCACTACAAACTCATAGGCTTTTATAACCAGACTCTTATCATTAATATTCACGCTCAAAGCACATACTGCTGCATACTCTGATGAAGACTCTGATCAAGACTGAAACTCTGATACATTAAAGATCTGATCATCTATCAAGACTCTGGACTTATCATTCATCTTAAGCTCTGATCATCTTAAAGCATTTCATACCTTTTAAGCTTACTACAAAGTTCTAAAGTGCAGATTGTGAAGACTTCATCTTGAAGGAAGCTTGTTGAAGAAGCTGTAAACTTGATTAGACGTGGTGCTACTTCCAAAGTAACCAACGACTAATTTGTCCAAAGAAGTGACGTGGTGCAAATCCCAAGGCTTCTACAACCATACCTTTCTGCAGAAAGCATATCTCTGCCCATACTTTTGGTGATGAAAAGTCATACAATCAAAATATTATATTCAACTGCACCTCACTCAAGGCATTTGAAAAAGCTATAAAAGGAGAACTACTTCAACATTTTGAGCTTGCTAATTCACTACTCATTTTTTGCTCATTACTAGATCACTCAGAAAGAAATACACGCTTGATTCATAAAAGAGAAAATCTCTTAAGATCTTACTCATTTTGATTTTTCATAAAACCATATAGTTTTTGTTGTACTTAATCTTAAGTGTAAACATCACAGTTGTGATACAGCTTATTAGAAGCATTCAAACACTTGTTAGTTTACATTAAATTGTAAGAAGTTCCTTAAGAAGACCAAGGTGTGGTCAGTAGTTCTTGAGAAGACTAAGACAATTGTTCTTAGTGCTTTCTATTGTAATCAGTTGATCAATAATGGATTAAGTCCTTGCAGAGAAAGGCAAATCATCTTTGATAAGGTGGACTGGAGTAGTTGAGTTCAACGAACCAGGCTAAAAATCTTGAGTTGTTTTTTTTTGTCATAGTTCTTAAAACTCTTATTCAACCCCCCCCCCCCCCCCTTCTAAGTGTTTTTCTCACCTTCACCTCTCCCAGAATTTGCACTTTTGCATTTAAGCATAATCCCATGATTAAACCGGGGTACATGAGTAGGCCCATTTTTCCTCCATATGGTGTCCAACTTAGTGCTATCTTTCGTAACTCCTCTGCAACAATGAATGATAAATCCACGGTTTCCCCCAGCATGATATAATACAGTAAACAACCTACATCAAGTGGAATGGTGGTGGTGTGGCTTCGAGGGCGAATGTTATTCAGCAGAATGACTAAATAGATTTGTGCCTGTAATTTCAGATTCTCCCTCTTCCAACACTTGGGCAACCCTTGGTCGTTTAGCTCGTATATCTTTCCCTCTAGGCATAGATAGTTACTAACTTTCGGAATATCCCAATCATTTGCCAATGCCTTGATTTGGAATTCACACCGCCTATCCCCCGTCAAGGTGAGAGGATTACCAAAGAACTTATTGAGTGCTTGCTTATTAAAAAGGACAGTCTTACTTCTCACCATTATCTTATAGGCATATGTTGTCCCGACTTCCGTATGAAGTGCATTGGCGTAGAATTCTCGCACAATGTCATAGTTGAGTTCTGTGACGGGCTCAAAAATTTTCTGCCATTTCCTTGCTTCAAGATTGACCACAAACTCCCTATAAATACCTTCCTTTGATAGTCGGATGATCTTTTCATTATGAATGTTCTTTTTGAGAAGCACCTCGAATCTTGCTTCTTGTTCCGGACCAAGAAAGGTTGGTCGTGTCCTTGAGGTGCTAGGGGTTGTGGTTTTAGTGCATTTTGACATCTTGCTTGAGAGTGGAGTAGTAGTGATGCTTAGCACAAGGTGAGATATGGGGTTTGATTGGTGATGGAAACCTTGGGGTTTTGAGGAGGAGTGTGGTTGGTATGTGAGTATGAGTAAAAGAGATGAAGGAAAGGTTTTAACAAAAAAATAAAAGAAAACATAGCAAAGTAAATAAATTAGGGTTTTCCTCTTTTTCGCTTCAGGTCGCGGCGCAACCTATGTTCGCGGTGCGAACAGTCAAAAACAGAATGTACACTTTTTCTCAGTTCGCGGCGCAAACTGATCAGGATTTTGAAATTTTTTGCAAAAGTGAGTGGGTTGTTATCCCTTAAATCCTGCAACTTGCTACAATACTGTTTAATCATAAAAATGAAAGAAACTTACAGAGGTTGGGTTGCCTCCTAACGAGCGCTTTATTTAACATCGTTCAAGCTCGACAATCAAGTGGTTTCTTCATGGTTCGGTGAGTGAAATGATATAAACCTCTCGATTTATTTCTCCACCGTGGTATACTTTTAATCGTTGCCCATTTACAGTCCAACTTTCTTGGGACTTGGGATCTTCGATCATGATAGCTCCGTACTCTTTCACTTCTTTTACCACAAATGGTCTAGACCACTTAGATTTCGGCTTACCTGGGAATAACTTAAGCCTTGAGTTAAACAGGAGCACCAATTGTCCGACTCTAAATACTTCGTGACGAACCTTTCCGTCATGATATGCTTTCACTTTTTCCTTGTACATTTTGTTCGAGTGATAAGCATTGTTTCGCAACTCTTCCAACTCATGAAGTTGCTCTTTTCTTTTCTCACCAGCTTGAATGGAGTCAAAGTTTAATAGTTTCAGTGCCCATAGGCTATATGTTCCATTTCTACCGGTAGGTGGCAAGTTTTTCCATAGATCATCTGAAAAGGTGTTAGTCCAATGAGAGCTTTGTAGGCGGTGCAATATGCCCACAAAGCTTCATCTAACTTCGAGGACCAATCTTTTCTAGAATTTGAGACTGTTCTTTCAAGAATCCTTTTGATTTCTCTGTTTGACACCTCCGCCTGACTATTTGCTTGTGGATGGTATGGGGTGGTCACCTTATGCTTTACACCATAATGTTCTAAAACTTTTTCCAAGGGTGTATTGCAAAAACATGATCCCCCGTCGCTCACTAGGACCCTAGGCACACCAAAACGTGAGAATGTATTTTTCTTTAAAAAATTTATCACTGTTTTGGAGTCGGCCTTAGGTGAGGCAATTGCTTCCACCCACTTTAACACATAGTCGACGGCTACCAAGATATATTCATTAGAGAAAGACGGGGGAAATGGGCCGACGAAATCAATGCCCCAACAATCAAAAACTTCTACTTCCAACATGCTGGTTAGGGGCATTTCATCTCGTTTGCTCATTCCTCCGCTTCTTTGGCATTTGTCACAATTCTTGGCATGTTCATATGCATCTTTGAACACGGATGGCCAAGAGAATCCTGATGGGAGGACTTTAGTGGCGGTTCTTAAACCGCTATAGTGACCCACATACGGAGAATTGTGACAATGCCAAAGGATATCTTTTGCTTCCTCAAGAGTCACACACCTTCTTAGGATGTTACCCACACCTACTTTAAATAAGTATGGACCATCACAAACATAATACTTTGTGTCAGCCAAGAATTTCTTTCTTTGATTCGAAGTGAGGTCCTCCGGTATCAAACCGGTTGCCTTATAGTTAGCAAAATCGGCAAACCACGGCCTCACTTAAATCGCATAAAGTTTTTCATCCTGAAATTCTTCCCGCACTTCTTCTTCTTTACTTATAATTTCCACATTCACCAATCGGGACAAATGATCGGCTACCAAGTTTTCGAAACCTTTTTTATCCCGGATTTCCAAATCAAATTCTTGTAGTAGTAAAATCCAACAAATCAACCTTTGTTTGGAATCCGGCTTGGTTAGCAAATACTTGATTGCCGAATGGTCTGTGTAAATTACAACTTTAGATCCGATCAAATAACCTCTTAATTTTTCTAAGGCATACACTATGGCTAGTAACTCTTTCTCAGTTGTTGCATAATTAACTTATGCTTCGTTTAAAACTTTACTAGCATAATGTATGGCATAATTTTTTTTTGCTTTTCTTTGACCCAAAACCTCACCAACCGCATAATCGCTTGCATCACACATAAGTTCAAAATCAAGTTTCCAATTAGGTGCAACAATTATGGGTGCGGTTACCAGCTTTTCTTTCAACTCGTGAAATGCTTTCAGACATGACTCATTGAAAAGAAATTTCGTACCTTTGTTGAGAAAATTACTCAAGGGTTTTGCAATTTTAGAGAAATCTGTAATGAATCTTCGGTAAAACCCAGCATGTCCAAGGAAGCTTCTTATCCCTTTGATATTTATTGGAGGTGGTAGTTTTTCAATAACTTCCACCTTTACTCGATCAACTTCCATCCCTTTTGAGGAGATTTTGTGTCCAAGAACAACACCTTCAGTCACCATGAAGTTACACTTCTCCCAATTCAGCACCAAATTTGTTTCTACACACCTCTCTAATACCACATCAAGATTCTTTAAGCATAAATCAAAGGATGCACCGTAGACGGAAAAAGCATCCATAAACACTTCAATGCATTCTTCAATTAAATTTGAAAATATGGCTTACATACACCTTTGAAATGTTGTCGGTGCGTTACACAATCCAAAAGGCATTCTCCGGTAAGCAAAACTGCCGAAAGGACATGTAAAGGCTGTTTTTTCATGGTCTTCCGGGTTGACCAAAATCTGGTTGTAACCCGAATAACCATCTAAAAAACAATAGAAATTCTTACCGGCTAACCTCTCTAACATTTGGTCCATGAAAGGTAGCGGGAAGTGGTCTTTTCTTGTGGCTTGATTTAATCTTCTATAGTCAATGCACATCCGCCATCCGGTTACCGTCCTAGTTGGAATTAGCTCATTTTTTTCATTTCTAATAACTGTCATACCACCCTTCTTTTGAACTACTTGTACCGAACTCACCCATTCACTATTGGATATAGGATAGATCATTCCTGCCTCCAATAGTTTAATGACTTCTTTTCTCACCACCTCCTTCATATATGGATTTAAGTGTCTTTGGGGTTGAGCAACGGGTTTTTAATTGTCTTCCATCATGATCTTGTGCATGCAATAGGCTGGACTAATACCTTTTAAATCCGATAACACCCATCTGATTGCACCTTCATTTTTTTCAGCACTTGTGTCAATTTCTGCTCCTCTTGGATGGGTAAAGCACTACTAATTATCACCGGTTTGGTGAAATTATCGCCAAGGAATACATACTTCAAATGTGAAGGTAGAATTTTCAATTCCAGCTTTGTCTCTTCCACTTTCTTCTTTTCATCCAACTCAATTTTTTTTCATGAGAGGTAATCTCTCCACAAGACTCTAAATCACCCAAAATTGCTTCAATTTCTTTCTCCTCCTTTTCGATTGAGACGTTTTAAGCTCTTATAAGGGATCTTTCTAAGGAACTAGAAAGATGGACTTGATTTACAACTTCAATGATTTCCTCCTCGGTTACATCGATTCGGAAAGAATCGTGCTTGTCTTTAGGATGCTTCATGACTTCGAAAAGGTTGAAAGTTACCTCTTTATCTTGCACTCTTACTTTCATGAGACCATCATCAATGTCAATCATCATCCGGGTTGTCTTCATGAACGGTCTTCTAAGAATTAAAGGAACATCGTGATCCTCATCCATATCTACTACCACAAAATCCACCAGAAAGAAGAACTTGTCTACCTTGACTAGCATATCTTGAGTAACTCTGTATGGTGAAGTGGTGGACTTGTCGGCTAGTTGGAGAGTCATTCTTGTGGACTTCATCTCAATGTTCCCCAACCTTTTGACTTCATCTCAAAGATTTCAAAGTCTTAATCCAAGAAAATGAAATTAATGATTCTGCTAAGAACAAGTTCATAACATGACTTATCCTAGACTGATACTCTGGAATGAATCATGGTATTGCTATCAGAATGTGGCATAAGGCAAATGAAAGCATGTTTGGACTTACATGTATGATCTCATAGGAATATGAATATCATCATTGAAATGTATTTGCTGCAGATATCGAAGAAAGGAGCAGAGGCATCTTCCATGGTACTTATCAAAGGTTGTTTACATCATTTGATGGAAGACGAGCCTAAATCCTAAACTCAAGTGCTAGAGGTACTGAGTTTGGTGAAAGAAGTGGAGTTAATGTTTTAATAGCCATTGAATCAGAATCCACTTAAAGCGGTGTACAGACTCTATGGTTAAGTCTGAATACTAACACGAGTCTGGCCGAGAAAATAACAAAAAAAAAAGGTTATGTTCTTTTCTAGCCTATTTCTTGGTTAAATGAGATATTTATGTATGTGTAAATACAAAGTCTCTGTTAGATTTCTAGAGAAGCTCTTTTGATCAAAGAATCTTCAGAAATCTTTAAGAAGAAACTATGTTGTATTTACCTTTATTGAATATTCCATTAGCTAGATGACGATCATATTTATGGAAACAATTTCCTCACTTTTTGTCATGTTACTGCTGATTGTTAGTTGTCTAAGGAAACAATTCAATATTCTTTAATCACCCATGCCTCTTGCTTCAAGAGGAAATGTTGGTTTTGAATATAATCTTGGAGACTGATAACTGGCAGAAGATATCTCTCTTTAAGTCTAGATCTACTAGACTCTAATGGATGATAGCTTCTGAAAATTATCAGACTCTGAAAATTATCAGCTCATGTGCCAGTCCAGAACAGGAACCATACTTACTATTTCCATAATTTTGAAGATAAAAGACACTAAAATTGCAATAGTATAATGTCTGGGTTATCTTGAGTAGTAAAACAAAAAAGAGTTTTTTATTATTGTCAACACACTTATTAATGTCTGGGTCATCCTAAGAAGTAAAACAAAAAAAGGTTAAGCCAAATTAATTATCATGCTAACAACAAAATTTCATTATACTTGTCACGAAAATCACAGAGCAAAGAAATAACAAGATAAATATAAATATTCTAGTTAGTACTAAATTAACAATAGAAAAAATATCTAATTTCTAAAACATTAAAAAGTCTAATGAAATTGATGTGGAGAGAAGTTGAGGAAAACCTACTTGTTGAACAATTCGACTCTATACTCAATCTCTCTTTCAACCATTTTAAATATCTGCACAATTACTAAATAAGTTATTCAAACACATCCAAAAAATCAAGGGATAGTAAAAACAATACCCAACAACAAAAAATAAACTTTGATGAAAACGAGGATGAATTATTGAGCAAAGCATGGAGACAGAAAAATGATTCGAAGAAAGGGAAAAGAATACACGCCGGTTTTTTATAAAGAAGAGTAGAAGACATTCTATTTGCGGCCATTTTAGAGTAGAAAAGTTGATGTGATGGAGACAATCAAATTATATAGGAGAGGATAATTTCACTTAATATATTTGTTTATATGATTTAGGATTTTTGAGGTGTGTGCAATCCTAGAACTTGACGACAAAGTATCAGATTTCTAAAAGGCGTTCTCTCTCTTTCTCTTTTTTTTTTATACAAAAATATACTCTTTTAATTTTATTTATTTATTTTTTTAACTTTAAAGTTTACTTAATTAATTTTGATGTGATTATATTATATATGTCAAAATCGGTCAATCGAGTTAACCAATATGTTTGACTAAAGGTGTGATCCATTTGGTTTGGGCCGATTTTTAGTCAAAAATATGCTCAAATCAATAATATCTTTATTAGTTTGGTTTGATTCGTCATTTTTTAGTGTATTTTAAAAATGAAACCAAACTAAATTAATTTATTTAATTCAATTTGGTTTGAGTTTGCTGATTGGTTTACATCAGTGTTTTTTAATATATTATATTAATTTTTATTATTCTTTGCAGATTTGTTATGTTTTATTATTATTTTATTTACACAATATTATTTTAATAAATTTACACCTATTAATTCACTTACTTACCCAATTAACACTTAATAAAATATATTGTGATTTATTAATTTTTTAAAGATTAATATTTAGAGTTATAAAAATAAATAATTTTTTTCGGTCAATATAAATTTACACCCGTTTTACTTTTAATGGGAGTAATAGAGATTTGATTATAATAATATTTGTAATTGATACCCGTTTTTTAAAAACAGAGTGTATGTTGTCACGTACAAATATTTAAAATAATATTTTATTTATAAATTTGCCACTGTGTTTTTTATTTACACCCATTTTCTATATAACAGGTGTAAATTTTAAAATTATGTTCGTCACTCTCCACTAGTGAAACATTGTGAATTATATAATGACATTATGTTAATCATTCCTATAAATCACAAAACTATTAATTATTAGTGCCTTTGTATCCATAGTGTTAAAGTTCCGTTAAACTTAACTAATATTTTTTGCAATAATATCATTGTTTATTATTTTAGCTTAATTATATAAACCTTTTGTTTTGTTTTTTGTCAAATATGAGCAAGATTTGAAACTGAAACTGACAAAAGAGTAAAAGCCTTAAAACCCAAACTGGGCCGACAAAGATGGGCCTTAAATAAGAGTAAGGGTAAAATTGAGAATACATATAAAATCATTCCAACCCTAACCCCTCTCTTTTAAATAGTCTTGTTCGCTCCTGTGACTACAACCATTCGTCATTCATAAATTTTTTCTGGTTTTCTGCGTTTTATTTCGCTTTCTTTCTGGTTCTGTTGGATATTTCTCTTGTTTACTTGTTCATCATTTCAATTTTGTTTTCCAATAACAACCATATGATGATTTTGGATTTCTAATTCTCACGACGGTCGTCTGAGATTACTTGATGCATTGATCCTATAAATCTGATGGTTTCATCTCTATATTTTTCAGATCTAAAGAATCTATTTTTTATTTTTGTATTTCCTGGAACTTTATATTATTCAATCTTTTAATAGATATTTCTGTTTGAATGTATTGGAAGCTTTAATGATGGATGATTTTTAACACTCAAAGTTTTAATCTTTTAATAGACCTTCTTCTAAAAGTTAATATAATATCTAAATTTGCATTTGTGAGTTATTAATTCTTAAAATATGGTTTTATGATTTTTAAAAAGACAATCAATTTTTTTTATAAGTTAAATATATTTAAATTAAAAAAAAAATTATAAAGTGCAAAACATCATGAAATCATGAAATTCGGACATTTACAACACAATCCTTACATCACAGGGTAGCAATCTTTGTTTTTTTACCTATATTTTCAGATCATAAAATAATTATTAAAAAAAAAGGAAAATATCAATCTTTTAACTAATTTGAAAAAAAATATAATATATAGGAGCATCATATATATATATATATATATATATATATATATATATATATATATATATATATTATATATATATATATATATATATATATATATATATATATATTATTTTTATACCATTTTTTACACCTAATACTTACACCGTATGGTATTTATATGGTGAACAGTGTTTTTTAATTAAAATAATATATATTTTTTAAAATATTAATTTTTTTAAAAAAAATGTTTATTTTTAAAATTTATTTTATAACACAAATATAAGATTGTGCACTAACCAACTTCACAGTTGCATTAACCACTACTTTATTAACCAATAAAATACACATTATTAACCAATTCACTGTTCACAAATCCAATTTATTGTACAAAAATTCAAAGAGGCTATAAAGCCTTAGCATGATAGCAGGTGCCTTTTACAAAATGTATTCTTCAATCCATCCTCTGTAGTTCTTTTAAGCAGTCCAGTCTTCATTAGTCCCAAAATCATGTTTCTGAACATGTCTCTTCTTTACAATCTTCACTTTGGTGACATACTCCTTATTAGTAGTAGATAATCCAACATATGATCAAACAAATGTGACTCCTTCAATTGCAAATGAAGAGAAACCAAGTCCCTTGTTATTCCTTTCTTCAGCCTCATGGAATCTTTCAATATCTTTCATGATAGTGATTCCCTTGTTAGAGGGTCTCTTTTCCGATATTATAAACTTATGACTCATATTAAAGGAGACAAACAGATGTGGGAGAGTAGAGAGGGTAGCAAGATAAATATAACATAAGATTGGGATTCTTGCTTTTCATGAAGGTCTATATAGAATGAGGTTTAGAAACAAGTGAATTCTACATTGTTTCATGTGCAACACAAACCAACATAGAGAGATAGAGATAGAGATAGAGATAGAGATAGAGATAGAGATAGAGATAGAGATAGAGATAGAGATAGAGATAGAGATAGAGAGATAGAGATAGAGATAGAGAGATAGAGAGATAGAGAGATAGAGAGATAGAGAGATAGAGAGATAGAGAGATAGAGAGATAGAGAGATAGAGAGATAGAGAGATAGAGAGATAGAGAGATAGAGATAGAGATAGAGATAGAGATAGAGATAGAGAGATAGAGATAGAGATAGAGATAGAGATAGAGATAGAGAGATAGAGATAGAGATAGAGATAGAGATAGAGATAGAGATAGAGATAGAGATAGAGATAGAGATAGAGATAGAGATAGAGATAGAGATAGAGATAGAGATAGAGATAGAGATA